>CM076582.1:241710112-242310112 GCA_034641835.2 Pinus albicaulis
GCAAGTTATACATGATGACACATGATACAAACAATGTCTCACAAGGATACAACGCAGTTTCATCCACTGCAATCTCAGAAAGGAACATGGCAAGTGACATACAAAATCCATCACATCTACTAAGGAATAGTAAATGGATGAATATAACAACAATACAAGATCAAACACTTTCCCATGTCTGTACAATGCATGACTATCAAGTCCATGGTCCACCTCAAAAGAGAACACATATGTAGTAGTGGTGGCCATATCTCCTCCCATGCTCCCGTTAGAACATGTAGTGCAGAAAATGTGAGAATTCTTCCCACTCAAGGACACATCCAACTCATGTTCCTCTCTCATAATCATGCCTCTTATACAAATATGATCCATATCAGCAAATGAAGTCATGATCAGCAATAAAATGAGGAAAATGTTGAAGGTTTCATGTGATGCAAGAAGGTACCAACAGTTTCCCCAATAGTGACAGCGTAGTTTTCCAAACTGCTGCTCCAGGAAAGTACATGGAAAAATGTTTCTTTTTACATGGTTAATCATGCATGTCTTCATATGGTACATGTTTGTGTGCAACAACTGAACATACGTGTGATGATAAAACATTTTCCCAAGGCCACATAAAAGATGGCTGCCTCCATAATATAGATTGGCCCAACTATGAACATGGAGCAATGTGGAAAGCTTGCCCTCTTGTGGAGCAATGCACTGTAAAGTAATGGTAAGAGTATGGAAGTCAATACAAAAAAAAAACTCCTTACCATATGCTGGAAGTAAGATGGTACATGGATCCAGGAGTGAGTCCTCCATAGTGTTTTGGCATGCTATGAAGAAGAATGGTCCATATGTTGCAAGAAGATAATGCTCCTCATGCTTGGAAACCCAGGTCAAGAAGAGTATGCCATAGGGATAGATGTTTATATCCACCACTCTATCATCATCACCTCCTCCTTGTTCACCAAGTGCATACAATGTGAATTGATCCTGGGGACACTCCATCCATAAACCTCTGCTCCAAAGTGACAGTGATGTGAGCTCATGCAAATAAGCTCCTGCCAATACAAAGCTTTGTTCTTTGACATGCTCCTTGTCAAAGACTCTTCTAATAAAGCTGTTGTTAGTGTCCTGTGATTTAGCTGATTGGCAAGCCAAGTGACAGGGTAACATCAAACCAATATTTGGAGCCCAAGGACCCAGGCTTCCTGGACTCAGAGAGGGCTCTCTCTATTTGTGTAAGGGATATCTATGTGTTTGCTTCTTGTGTTTCTGATTTTAGGCTAGTTATGAAATAGGTTTTTGGTTTTGTTTTTAGGTTTGTGAGGAATGAACTGATCAAAGACTAAGATAGGTAAAAATATGTCAGATCAACTGGGCTATGGGGTCGAAAAGGTTAAGAAAGCTTTCAGATGGTGATACAAGGTTGTTGAAGGGTCAATTTGATCGAGGTAAAATGGATCTTTGGGTAAAATGGAGTGGGATGGACACTAAATTTGTGAAGAACAAAGGATTTCAAACATAAATAGTTCAATATCTGACATAAACATGGTAGGGCTAACCATTAATCATGAGAAATGTAACTATAAACTGATCAATGCATAGAAATAAACATTCAAGAAATACATAGATATATATGACTCTCTAACTTTAGGAAATTGCTATCAGACTTTGGGGAAATACAATTAAGAAAAACAAACAACTCAAATCACTATGAGGAAATGCCTAAGCATAGTATTTCAAGCTATTGGTCACTTTGAAGCAAGATTGCATAGTTTTAGGCGAAGGGCAAGATCAGTACAAGACCTCTTTGGTTTGACAAATGACAATCTAACAATCAAAGAAAGGTTTCAGAGGTGGAGCTATGACTAGCCATGAGTAAGCAGGGCATACTGTGAATCATACTTAGCATGCATAAAACCATAAATGAAACAAGAAAACAATTTCTTCAGTTATCAAAGAGCAATCAAGGATTCTTTGATATGACTAAGAAGGAAGAAAACATAGAAGCTATAAAGAAACAGGAAATTTGAGGTGCCTCCAAGGGCATGTCTCAAATATATTCTCTATTGTCTTATAGCAAGCAAGAACATGGAATATGAATGAAAACTAAGAAGCATAATAGAGAGGGACACTATACCATTTTACCAAGTTAAGGAATCCAACAACAGTCCTCTTTCATCATCCAAAAAAATTCAAGAAACTATCCAATGCATGAGACAAGTGTTTCTTCCAAGCTTGTATAACCATATATATTGCTTCTATTCATCAAGTTAAGCCTTGTTTACAATGAAGTCTCTTGGAATATATAGGCCAAGATGAGGGAAAACCTCCTAGTTCAACTTGAAATCTCATTGGCCCATCAAAAATATCTGATTTTGTCCTTGAGGCTTTGCAAAGCCCAAGGCACAAAATATCTAATAAAATATCTCAAAAATGCTAAAAAAGGAAAATAAATTGACTTTTCCTAACTAACCATGCCCAAAAATAGCTAAACGCACATGAGGAAAAGTCACTTTAGAAAAGTACATTTTTCACAAAAATACTTAAGAAATATATCAGCAGAAAGTCCTTTGTCTTGCGGGCAACTTTTGGATTCCTTCCTGATGTCAAAATGAGGCTCGTGATGGCTCATTGGAAAGCTCTAAATGTCCATTTTCTGAAAATACTTAGTTTTCTCCAAACTGATCACTGAAAGTCTCTCAAAAACTGACCTATGTGTAAAAACCCAAAAAATAGACTTTGCTGATAAATGGGGCAGAGTGTGGAAAAAGTGAGTGTTTTTCGCCATTTTGGGGGAGAAAATCATCTTCAATTGATCTGAAAATCATTGAGTAGATGCCCCTAAAATTATGGCATCCAATGATACTATTTTCATCCTTTGAGGGTGTCCCAAACAGAAATGGCGATGCCCATGATTTTTAGCCAAAAGCCCAAAAATGACAAAAAACCAAAACTTGTTGAATTTCACCCAATTTTGGAAAGCATGACCCTCAAGGGTTTTCAGAAACATGCTGTGAAGCTGAGGCCAAAATTTGGAGCTTTAAGGTGTCTTTCTTCATTTTTGGTGTCGGGCACCTCCTTTGAGCTTCCTTGAGTTTTTGTTGTGTGGCCTTCAATTCCCATTGGGCGAACTGATTGAGCTTCTTATAGTGCCCGGTCATCCTCCTTTGAAGGTCCAAATCTCTATTGGCCCTTTCCAACTTCTTTTCCAAGTGATCATTTACCCTCTCAAGCCATGCTTCTCGATTGTTCTCTATCTCTTGGGTGAACAAAGTAGTGAGAGGAAAAGATTGGAAAAGGGCAGCTTCTTCCTCCTTTTGTTTCTCAAGGGCTCTTCTGAGTCCCATGGTCCTTGGCCGCTTTCTCCTTGGCTGATCTTCATCTTTGCTACCATTGAACTTGCCTATGAGTTCTTCCAATTTAGCTTGTGCCTTGGAAGCCTCTTTTTTATATTTGATGGCCCGTGTCTCATATATCACCATGTGGACACTCGTCTATTTATTTTGTGTTTGCAAGAAGTGATTGAAGTTTCTAGACCTCTCTAGATCTACCCTCAAAGCATCAATTTGTTTTTCTCTATTGATCAAGAGAGTCTCTAGGATTCGAGCCTCATTGTCACTATCATCACTTTGGATTTTAATTATGTCAAAGTCCCTCTCCTTCTCATTGATACTTTCTTCTTTCTCCTTTCCCTTGCTTTGGGTGGCCTTCTTGGTCTTCCTCCTCTTGGGTAATTCGAAAATGGGTTGCTTGGGCAATTTCCCCTTGCCTCGGAGGGCCCTTGTGAAATTTTGAGTTATAGTTTGAGGCACCCTTTTCCTTGATGTCTAGGGCTTGGCCACTTTTGGAGAAGAAAGCATGGCCCTTTGCCTAGGAGAAGCAGCTAGCACATGCTCTATTGGCTCTTTGCCCTTGTTACTTCCCTCATCATCCTTGCCACTGTTTTGAGTTTCTTCATGAATGTTTTGACTGTCTTCTTGCATGTCTTTTTGAGGGCTGCCCTCTTTACTCTTGTCTTTGCTGTCTCTAGGACTTTGAGGCTCTGTCTCCCCAATTTTTTGGGCTTCATCCTCATCTTTTTTTCTATTGTGAGGGCTACCAATATCTTCATCAAACTATTCAATTTCCTCATCATTTCCCTCCTCACTGTTTTGCTCTTTTTCATGGTGATGCTCTTCATCACTGTGTTGTATATCATCATTGTGTTTGTCTTCACTTTGCTGCCTTTCCTCATCATGCTGCTGCTCTTCATCATGTTGCCCTTCTTCATGAAGCTGCCCTTCTTCATCATGCTGCTGTTCATCATGTTGCTGCTCATCTTCATCATGTTGTTGTTCATCATGTTGCTGCTTATCTTCATCATGCTCTTCTTCCTCATCATGCTCTTCTTCTTGTTCAATCATGGGAAATTTGAGCTTCTTGGGAATGGGCTTACTTGAAGAAGGCGAAGGATGGTGAGTGGAAAGTGAAGGAGATGCATGGAATGAAGGAACAGCGGTGAAATCTGGATGTGCAATGAAAGTGTCCCAAGAGATTCCCTTCTTCTCAAGCTGATGAAGAATGACAACCTTGATGAGGGAATGATGGAAAAGACAAGCTGATTGCTGAGAAGGAGGTCTTTTCTGAACAGTGGAGGCCATTTTTTCAATACTTCTATGGAGGAAGAAGAGGAGATTTAACAATTGGGCTCTTGTGAAATGCATGAGCAACCGGACATGGTAAGCATAGACCCGGGAGAACCTTTCCTCGCAAGTGAAGTATTTCATGATTATCTTCATGAGGGGAGCATAACTAGACAACAGATATGAGAAAGGAAAGATGGATGGGCATGTATCTCTATGCTTTGGTTTCAAAAAGGGTTTGTATTGTTCTGAGTCTAGGTGGCTCTTTTTAAACCACTTCTCTCCGACAGAAGGGATTTTTGTGGCCTTGGAAATGGATCTAGAAGAAAGCTTGAAATCCAAGCCTACCAGCTGAAAGTGCTTCCTTAAAAATCTCAAAGCACAAAGATGTGTCAAGGGGAGATAGCTTTTCACCTCCTGCACTCTTTGACAAAACTCTAGACATCCAACTTCATCAAATTTAAATAGGACTGATGGATGAGCAATTACCTCTTCAGTTGAAACAGGTTCAAACCTCCTGTGAAGGCCACTTCTACTATCTTGCCTAGGAGGCATTTTGTTTTGGATGCTCTTTGCTAACTGAAAAAAACAAGCTGTCTCAAATGGTCCTTGAAATGGTTTCTCAACAACACCCCTGTCCTCCTCATAAGTCACTGATGTATCCTCGTTTGATGCCAATCAACAAGTGCTTGTCAAATAAAAACAAAAACTCAGTTTATCACTATTCTTGGGCAAGGTTTTGAAAAGGTGTGTTTGTGGTCTCTTGGTGAAGAAAGAAATCTTGTGTTTTGACAAAAAAAAACAACACCTTTCCTCCAAACAATGTTCTTTTGTTGTTCACTACTCTTTTAAAAAGTAAATAAGACACCCTTAGCTGACTTGAAAAGTCTTTCAACACACTCTGTTTTTTTGGAACTATAGAGGCTGTACAAAATTCACTGTTTCACCACACACAGAGGACTTTTAAAATGAAAAAGCCTTCATTATGATCACTATTTTCCCCTTTGAGTTTTAAACAAAGTCTGCTCTTGTTTTAACACTGTTAGGACACTCTCCAAACAACTTGAGACCTCTACAACTCTGCTTATCTGTCTTGTAATTTGTGTATGGTTTTTGTTAGTATGAATCTTTTGTCAGAAAATGACCACTTTAGCTACGCATAACAAATAGCCCTAACATCAAGTATGTCTGCCAATATCTTCAAATCTGCAGTTAGTTGATCCAAACAAAGTTGCACAAATCCAGATCTATGCATAAAAAGACATTAAGTAGTAAAAATGAAGTTTTGCTCCATGCATCCAATAGACAAGACAAGAACAATATTTTTGAAAGAATTTTTTATATTAAAGAGCACCTGAGAGGAAAACAAGAAAGGTGTTTCCAATTCTCCTCAATGGGATGGGTTCTTGAAAGTCCTCAGCATTTTAGATTTGTTTGATATTTCCTTTTGGGGTTTTCTGTTTAGACCATAAACAACCTAATAAATGTGTTTTATTAAGTTATTTTACATACTGAAAGCAATTTTACTTAGGGTAAAATTGGTCTTACATGGTGTACTTGGGTCCATCTAATGATAATAGGTTAGATGACCAAAAAATGGTGTAACAGATTTCCCCCCAGCGTACGAGTGTTAGGAGAAAATCGTATGACCAAAGTACGTTGTAAGAACTCAATCACCAGACATCAAAAGAGAAGTCAGAGAGAGAAACGTAAGGTAGTCTAACCTGCTAAAGAACTAGACCCTAAGGAGATGAGACTTACAGGTGCAACAAGTTTCGTTTTATGAGAGGGTACCTGTGCTAGAGGCGGCGGGGGAGGCATACCTATGCCCGCCAAGACAAATTACAAAATTATAGTGCATCCAGTAAATAAGGGACCAACCTGTAAAGTACATGCTGGCATAAACATGAGCTGGATAAAAGATATAATGAGGAATCCCACATACATGTTGTGCCTGGGATAACAGCCAGGAATTATACAATAATATCTGAGTACATGAGATACAAATACAACCCAAATTCCCCCTATAAACGTGGAAGGGCTCACAAAATATGACTGATACATGCAAATCAAAGAGGTGCTGTAAGCGGCTAAGGCCAGCATCATCAAATATATGGAGCTGAATCAAAGGTTGCAATGAAAAGGTCAGCCGGGCATGTGGGGGCTACTTCCAGGGCCACCCCCTCATGAGGGTTGAGAAATCTCACACACACCTGGGAATCACCAATAACTGCTACTGCATCACTGGACCATCAAGTATACGGAACTCGATCATGCTGAAAGGAGATGGAGTGGAGAAACAATCAAGTCAAAGGGTAATGAGAAACCCATTTGCCTGATCCAAGGCATCAAAAAAGTGGAGAAGCTGGAACCAAGGTACATTTCCCTCTAGAACTATCTTCTGAAGTGAGTGAGCTGATGTCGACAGAAGGAGGTCTGCCATAGGTGAGGCAATAAGGGATCCTCAACTAAGGCACAAGAGAAAATAGTAGAGCGACTGAAATACTAACACTAATGATGATGATGAAATGTGGGATACTAAGTAACCAATGGACGACTTCCCTTGTTAGAGCATAAAGGGCATGGATGACTTGGCAGCGACTGACACGATATTAGGAGGGATAGGGGACAGTGGGACTGAATACCGTCATGTGTGACACGAGGGAGGGACCAAGCAATGAAGGATGGAGGACTATAGTGGGGTACACAAGAACTCAAGATAGACTCTATGAATGCAATGATGACTCAACTCGGATGCTCTAAACAAGGGCGAATCGATGGTGCTGCGACATAGTAAAGGTCCAAAGGGGGACCATAAAAACATGAGTACAAGAGGGTAGCTCATGATGAAAATCAACACGAAAAAGGAAAAGTATGGAGGCAGAGCAGTGCCCCAAATACAAGTGTTGTAAGTGAGGAAATCTGATTTGAAGGAGAGGTGAATAGAGAAAATGTGTCCTCGTGAGGTATCGAATCATGAAAAACTAATAGATACCCATTTGAGTGCTAAGTGAGAGCTTTCCAACGGTGCAGACAGTGTGTCAAACGAGGCTATGGTTTGGTCGTAGCGGACGAAAGAAAAATCAGGGGTTTCTCTTCTAATAAGGCATTTTCCCTCCAAATGCATTCATTTTCTTATGTAGCTGTGGTGAATGTGGAGAGGAGAGAAAGCCCTAAATCTTGCAGTGATCGTAGCGGACAAACCAACTGTTGGAATTGAGATCCGTTAGTTGCAGGTAAGAGGCCTAATCCTAGTCTTTCTTTTTGATGGATTGAAAGTTTAGATTAGGGTCCCAAATCTCAGGAACAGACCTTCCATCATATTCATGGCCAGGTCACACTATTTGGGCCAAAAAATGTGACCTGGGAAGCAGGTTTTGGCCTAAAAAGTGAAACCTGTCCCAGGATTTGGCCAAAAAGTGTGACCTGTCAGATGGAGGAGATTTCAGTGTTGTTGTGGGCTGAGAGGCAGGTTTTGTTTAATGGAATGCAGTTTTTCTTATCTGTATACTGACAAAGATAATGTTTTTGTGCAGATATGGTGGATATACGGATCAAGTGGAGAGAGAGAGACCTGGGTACATTACGATCGGAAATCCAAGTGGATCAGGGTGTCCGTCGTGCACTGGCTAGGTTTGGGGTTCTGAAATTTATGGAGAACCCTCTGATGAGAGTTGGGGAGCCCTTGTTGGCTTGGATTGTCAGTTATTGGGATCCATATCATGAGGTCTTTATAGTGTAGGGGCACAGGATTGAGTTGACAATCTAGGATTTGTATTTCTTGACTGGTGTCCCACCATTAGGGATAGTGGGAAATACACAACCAGTGTAACCACAGGGGCGTAACATTATGGAGTTTGTAGAGCGACATTTTCGACCAGGCCTCCAAGTCAAAGGGACTTGGATACTGATTGGGGATCTAGAGAGGTTAGACACCCGTGCAGTGGCGACAACATTGTTGCAGATCCTGGGCATCCAGGTGCTCCATCACATCACTGGAGGGTAGATGATGATTGTGGAATCAGTGTTGAGAAAGAACTACTATGGGTGGGCCTAAATGATGTTGGTGTCGTTGAAACGACAGCTGTCGATTTGCAAGCGGTAAGTGAACTATGATTCCTCGTATGGGACTGTGTTGTGCTCCTTCTTCTTTGAGAAGATCCTGACCTTGCGACCTCATGTATAGCTACCAGACGGGGGTCCGAGGGAACCCAGGATGCACCGTTGGGGCACTTAATATGTAGAGGAGGAGGAGGGGCAGTTAGGCGGGTGTTCCAACCGGAGTTCTTTGCCCATTGGGATCAGATGTCGTTATACATAGAAAACTATCCCTATAGTGGGATGAGTTATTGTGGAGATCTGGACTTGCCACTTCTGCCAGGTTGAGTATGTGGGCCTGATGGTCAGTGACAAGTAAATAATATTTTATGTGCATGTTAAATTTTGTGAATAGTATATGTGGTACTGATTCTTATACTTTTGGTATGCAGATATAGCTCCGGTGAGACCGGCCAGATATATGGGATGACCTGCAGTAGTAGGGACTGCAGGTGCTAGTGGATCGAGAACGGCACAGAATGAAGACATGGCCACCCTCCTGGAGGACATCCATCATAGATGTGAGGGGTTGCTGGCCGGAGTTTCGGAGCGGGGATGGAAAGACTTAGACGACTAGTACATAGAGCTATGTATTGTTCTACCTTCGGAATAGCGAGGTATCATGCGGCGCATGGCGATGGCCAGTCAAATTGTGTGTGATCTACGAGCTGCGGGGGCAGATCCATTGGCTCGAAATCCTCTAGAGAGTGACTATATGTGGGGCAATTGGTGCCCCCTAGTGTGTATGGGGGGGGCAAGTGTTGCCCCCCAGTTTTGAGATGTGTTTGGTGTACCATGCTATGGGCATGTCATATGTATTAGAGTAGATGGAATCTAAAAACATGTTGTATGATATATATTATGAATATGCATTGTTTTGATGATTTTGAATGCTATTGTATTGTGTGTGATAAATGCCAATCTAGAACATGGTTTGCAATGCTATCTACGTAGTGATTTTGTCCTCTAGGTACATGATTGAAAGTAATGAATTTAAATTCACGTATCAAAAGTTTTACTCATAAATATTGTCTAAACAAGATAGGATTATGCACACGATAGACACCATTTAGTTGTAAGACAAGAAGCAGGGAATATAAACGAACGTGCAGATGGAGGATGTGATGGGAGAGGGCATCGGCTAAGAGGCCACGTACTGCATCATATTCGGCCTGATTATTGGTGGCATTACCAATGCAGACCCCATTAGAGAGAACGATGGTATGCAAGGGGGTAAATATGGCCCAAGCTATCGAGGCTAGATTCTGGGAATAGTGAATTTCCCCATCGGCATAGCCAATATAATGTGTGGATGGTAGGTCCTGCAAAATAATGTCACAAGACAAGAAATGGGAGGAGGAAGAAAAATGATGGCAGCGTGAGTGTAGGGTAGACATCAAATGATAACTCTGGGAGCTAGTAGTCTGGATAGGATGGCTATGACTCATAGACCGACTAGAAAGTGATGTATGAGGGCTATGGGAGGAATAGTTGGAGCTCATGCTGTAGAGAACATCATTGATACAGATGGTATTGTCCTAGTTATGGGTGGGAAGGAAAAGGTTAGGGAAACCACATGATGCTGCAAAGCTACCTAAATCATCAGTGTGGGAGGGAAGGCTCACATACAAATCGTCATGGAAGATAATAGAAGAATAGGTAAAAATATGGTTAAATGATGTGGAGCCCAAAAATGTCACTGAAGGGAGATCAAGAAAAACAGAAGGAGCAGATTCAGAAGGAATGTACTCCGAGGGTTGCACGGATGATGATAGGTAGAGGATGGGGGCGGCGGGTTCTGTCATCTCAACATCAGGGGGGAATGTCAATGGTAGCAGGGGGATCCTCAAGCTGACTCGATGCATACTGCGTGAGGATGGGAGAAGCGGATTGATTTTTTTCAACCTCATACTCGCGAATGACCTCTAAGGAGGCTCGGTAATGCGTCAGGTGAGGAAAATGGTGGGAATAATGGCCATGGACACCACACAGAGCACAGGGTTTGTTGGTGAAAATATTTTTTGGGTTCTTGGGTGTGGACAAGGAAGAAATAGAGGATTCAGGGACCGTAGAATCAGGGAACGCGACTTTAACCATGGGTTTGATACGGGGCAACTCGGGACAATTATGGGTGGCATGACCGATGCCATCACACAAGGCACAAGGCTTGGTAGGTGGTAGGGACAGTTGAGGTGGATTTGTCTTTGGATTCCCCCTTGCGAGCTTTGCCTTTATTTTCGGTAGCTGTCACAACAGGAGAAGGGTCTTGTTGAGGTGCTGGTGGCACTGTAGCGACGAAAGAAGTTAAGGGAATTGGTTGAACCGGTGTCAAAGCAAGGTATGGTTTGGGGTGACATGGTGGGGTCTCAGCTGGAGGATTAAGATACTAGACGGGTATTCCCAGGGTCAAATTAGGGAGGGAAAGGGTTGCCATGATGGGGACTGAATAAACTCCAACAGGGGGAGCAAGGAACGGTATCTGACCGGCAGGGTAATGTCCAAGAGGGACGGCTCCCATATGGTAGAGACCTGGGGGAACTGATCCAGGAGGGTAGAGAGGCTCAGGGGTACTAGCTGGATGGGAAGGTCCAGATGGAAGAGGTTTGGCCAGTTGAGATGAAGGGCTAGGAGCGGGTTGCAGTGGGCGAGGTTGAGGTTGCTGACTAGCCGAAGTGGGCTGCTTAAGGTTAGCCTGAAACGATTGCATCATGCAAACATTCGCTAAGCTAGGATCAGAGACAGGAGGAGGAGGAAGACCAAGGAAGGTTCCAAGCAAGGAGGAGTCTTTGTAGACACCAGGGGAAACACTGGTCAAAGCATCGACGATTTTCTTATTGGCTACAGAAGAGATGGTTGACTCAGGGGAGGTCTGAGATTTTGGCTCATGATATGTCAACTGGTCGATGGTGACTATCTTTCCATTGTGAGGGAAAAAAATCTTGCAATGGACCATGGATGGGACAGCAGAAATAGCATAGGTGTAGCTACGCCACAAAATAATGTTATAGTCAAGAGGGGTGTCGATGAGTTCAACGTCAACACAAAAAATCTTGCCCACAAGGGTGATAGGACAATTACGGAATAGGCCAATGGGCTGGGAGGCATGGCCATCCCACGCACGAAGGGTGGTTGTGGAAGGGGCCAGCTCAGGAGATCCGAGTCATTTCCAAACTGAAGCAGACATCACACATGTAGATGCCCCCTCATCAATAATACATCAAGACACATTAGCATTACGGATTTTGATTGGGATTTGGAAAGCGACGGAAGCAGGAAGGGGAGGATGATCTGACTAACGGGCGTCGAAAAAAATCAATTGGTCATCAACAAGATCTACAACGCCCATGGTGGATAGTAGAGCCTTCCTTTGAAAAGGACATGATTGGAGGAGTTCCATTGTTGAAATGGCATTAGGAGACTGCGCCAAATCATCTACTACACTATACGAATGAGCAGCTCGACCGAAAGCAGCATTTCAGCATAATGGGCCCTTATGAACCCAGATAGGGACCTCAAATTTGCGTTGAGGGATGTGCAAAGGACCCTTGGGTGTCAAAAGAGGCTCTGTAGGACCTGAAGAAGGTGACTGGGGGAAAGACGGAGTGGGAGGGGTGGGGTATTGACGAGACCAAGTTTGAAGGTTAAGGTCGATGGTGAGAGGTTGGTCAGAAGTTATCATAAGAATCTGGTAATCAGAGGAACCAAAAGGGGAAGGTTGATTGGTTACCGAGGCATGAGGTGGTTTAGTAGCCACGAATCCTTACTGAGGGAAATTATCGGTAAACAAAGTTGGTTGAGAAGTACCCGCATTGGGGGGAGTAGTAGGGGAGGTATGCTATCTATGCAATGTAGCCTGAGACTCCCACATCTGCCACATATGTGGTAATAGGGGACAATCGTGAGTGTAATGACCGTAAACACTGCAACACAAACAAGGCTTATTGGTGCGAAGAGGCCTGTCTGGCTTGGGCTGAGAGCCCTATGGCTAGTTAGCAGTGTTAGAATCAATACTTGAAGGATTGGATCCACGATTACCAGGGGCAGATTGATTTTTATTACCTTTCCTCTTTCTTTGAGAAGAAGGAGGATTAGTCGCACCCTTCTATGCAAATACTTGCCCTGGAGGGGGTAGTAGTTGTTGTTGCAGGGGTTGAGAAGGAAAGGGAGGTGGAGGTCCAAATACTGGAGGAGCTGGGACACCGGGCTATGAGTAAGGATAATGGTTAGAATGGGAAACACTGAGGTAAGTAGGAGGGTGGGAAAAAGGAGGAGGCATGCCATATCCTAGATACATGCTACCTGGAGGGGGAAAAGTGCTAGAGGTGCTGGCCCCTCCCGGAGGGAAACCATAGCCCATAGGAGGTTGAGCGTAGGTATGTGAAAGAGCTCCATGATACGGCTCGGCGAGAGTGGAGAGATGCCCTGCAGGCCAAGACCACTGTGTTTAGGAGGCTGAAGGATCAGATAAACATAACCAGATTGAGCATAGATGAGGTCATATTTCAAGGCTATTTGGAGGGTGGCTTCTTCGGTTTCAGGGAAATGGGATGCGACATCTTTGCCGATGGCGGGTAAAAGAGAGCGAAGGAACCAGTCCATGTAGACCCGATCTTCAAAGGTGGGAGCTCGACATATGCTCCTTCTTCTCTGCGATTCCTAGACATGAGCGGAAAGGCGGGTCGAAGATGATTGACAAAAATAAGTCAAGAGTTCGGTACCAGTGTCGTATCGGAGAGGCAGCTAGAAATAAGATAAGAAGGCTTGGGAAATGGTCACAAAGGTGGTATGGGAAGAGGCGGTTTGATCAACATACCATTTATAAGCTTCACCGGTAAGCATGCATTGGAACAATCTAAGATGGATGGAATCATCAGTAATGGAATTGGATGAACACCACATGTGGAAATATCAGATATGGTTGGAGGGATCTTCACTAGCAAGGCCTTCGAACTTGGGAATGTCGAAGGGGAGCTTGGTTGGCATAGTAGGCCAACTAACATCGTGGTGGATAGGATCGTTGATCAACTGATTGAAATCAGGGAGACTGAGACATGCCATATAAGGGAGCAAAGGGACAGTCGAGGTAGTTCCCGTGGTGGTTCCGCTAGTAACAGACCCAGCAGTAGGACTGGGGTTGCTGCTAGCATTAGGCCCTGAACTAGACATGGTGCAAGCAACAGGGGGAGAAACAGAAGTGGGGGGAGAACCCAAAGAATCATAAGAAGAGTCGGAGTACAGACTCGGGGGAGGACTAACTCAACGATGGCGGGAAGGAGTAAGTCGACCAACCATAAACTGAGGGTGAAGGCCAAGAAGTCTTCGGGATAAATGCCTTGGAGGCTCAATGATGACGACACAAAGGGAAGAAGAAGGACCAACAAAGGCAGGGAGGTGCAAAATCAAATGACAACGATGTCGAAACAAGGGTAGAAAGGTGCAGTGTCAATTGATTTTGAAGTCTTTGCCTGGTGGTGTTAACCAGGCTCTTCTTCACTTAGGGTCAGTGTGTGGTGTGTGTTAATTTTAATTTTTAAACCCAGACGTTTTGAGAGTAAAATAAAAAGTGTGTTGCATAACTGAAAATAAATCTGCAGAGAACATTAAATAAGGCTGAAATAACAGAAAATTAACAGCTAACAATGCATCAATCTAACCCAAGAAGGTGGGTCTCTCAAAACTATTCTAAAAGAGGGAAAAAAATCTAATCCGAACACACTAAAAGGAGGCCAATAGATCTAAGGTCAAGAGGGACATGGTTCTAAAGGATAAATTTGTTGAAAAGAGGTGCAGAAAACAACAAAAAGGCAGAGGCAGGGTTGTTGCAACAAAGGAGGAAATCAACTAAAGGTAGAAGGGACAAGGTGGTGGCCCTAGAAGCAGACCCAAACAAAACTATATGAGGTGATTTGAAAGGGAGAAGAGCTGATCTAAAAGGGGTCTGAAGATGAGGTATCAGATCTGAAAAGAAGAAGGCTGAAACTCTGAAAATTCAGACGTCTGAAACAGCTAAAAATCTTCCACAAAAAGTGGAGGGTACTAAAACCCTAAGGGGTGAGATTCCCACTTAGTTGAGTAAAACAGATCAGAAACAGATCTAAACAGGTGGAGATAGAGGCTGGAAAACCCTAACAGAAGCTTCAGACAAACCCAGAAAAATTGCTGGAAAAGTGCAGAAAAAGGTGCAGGTCGCAGGTTCTGACCTGTTTTCAGTCCAGGTCGCAGTTTTGGGGTAGAAAAGTGCATCCTCCAGGCCAGGTCATAGGTTTTGGGTCGATAAGTGCGACCTGCAAATCCGAGTCTCTCGGCGGTAGATTTCAGAAAAAGTTGTCATCTCAGCTGCGGCTGATGTCTGTTACCTGCGCAATAGGGCCAGAAACACACAGAAGTTAAAAATTTTAATGTTTGAGGGTTTTTAAGGTGAAAAACACCATAAAAATAGGAAAAACAAAAACTGAAGAGAAATCCTAGGGTCTGAAATAGCTAGATATGCAGGAATATATAAAACAATAGCGGTCGCAAAAGAAAACCCGTGTGGAGTCACGAATTGTTAGTATGAATATTTTGTCGGAAAAATATCACTTTAGCTATGCATAACAAATAGCCCTAACATCAATTATGGTTGCCAATATCTTCAAATCTGCAGTTAGTTGATCCAAACAAAGATGCACAAATCCAGATCTATGCATAAAAAGACATTAAGCAGTAAAAATGAAGTTTTTCTCGATGCATCCAATAGATAAGCTCATAACAATATTTTTGAAAGAATTTTTTTTATTAAAGGGCACCTGAGAGGAAAACAAGAAAGGTGTTTCCAATTCTCCTCAATGGGATGGGTTCTTGAAATTCCTCAGCATTTCAGATCTAAAATTTCCCTCTCTTGTTGGTGTAGAAAACCCAGACAAACATAGAACTCAAAGGGAGCTCAGAAAGAAAATAATGGAGAATGTGACAATGATAATGGCTCAAAGTTAGACCAAGAGTATAGATCTAGAGTGATCTAATATGCAATGAAAGGTGACAAATGAATGGGAAAACCCTTCTATTTATAACAAAATATTAGAGCGATGTAGAACTTGGTGCCTCAAATAAAATATTATTAACAAATTCTAGAACCACCTTTTAGGAATATTTTATTATATTTGGAGGAAAAAGTTTTTTGACTTGGGTCGGATCCTTTATTTATAAATAATAAATAAATAAATGGTTTATTTATTATTTTTAAATAAAGAACGAAATATAATTAAAAATAAATAATGATTTATTTAATTATTTATAAATGATTAAGTCAAATTTAACTAGGAATATTATTTTAAATAAGGGTTAAATAACGCTTATTCTTGAGAAATAATCAAATAAATAAGGATTTATTTAATTGATTTCCTTGTTTCAGGTTAAATATGACCGGGGAATATAAATAATTAAATTGATGTTTAACTAATTATTCCTTGAGGAAATATAAACAAATATAGATTTGTTTATTATTTCCTTTTGGGGTTTCCTGTTTAGACCATAAACAACTTAATAAAGGTGTTTTACTAAGTTATTTCACATAGTCAAAGAAATTTTACTTAGGGTAAAAATGGTCTTACATGGTGTACTTGGGTCCATCTAATGATAATAAGTTAGATGACCAAAAAAATGGTGTAACAACATCTCTTATCAGAGATAGCTACTAGCACCCTAGTTAGTTTATTTCCATTCTGTCTGTAAGAAAATTCCAGTTCTTTGATATTAATGAAATGAAGTGTTATTTCCGCTGCATCTTTTTATTTATGGTTATATGTTTATTCTATTGCGTTCCTGCATAAATACAGATTATTTATCCTATAAAAGTTGTGATATGTGATTTGCGTAGATTGCATTTCGCAACCTTTAAGGCTAAGTATTCTGAATGGTTATAAGTTATAATTTGCGATATGTACACTGATGCCATTTAATAGATCAAGCGTGTAAAACAACTTGTGTCATGTCAAAAAGAAATTTAAGATCTTAACGACTTTAAAGCGATTGATAGATCTTATGTGCGAAGATATATGGAATATTAATTTAGAGATTATGAATGATGATTATTGTTATATTTTAATAAGATTCATATATTTTTGTGTGTGTTTGAAATAAATGATAGATTTGTCTCTTTGATACTCCATACTTATGAAAATTCGCTCTGCTTTCAGGAAACTAGTTAATGGATTGAAGAAGTGAAAAATGAGAAAAAAGGGTAAAGAAATTTCTCAGATGTTGTCCATTGAAGACACAGATATGTCTCCATTATTTTCAGATATCGTCTGCAACAAAGGTTGTGGCAGTTTGACGTGGGAAGCAATGGATACAATTTTTGAAAGTGAAGGACCAAGGGTGATAAACAAAGTTTCTTCGACAAACATTGCTTCTACCTCCGACGTAACTCTTTTTGACGTTGCATGCTCATACATTCACAGGATAACTGCAAGACCAAAGATTCTTCCTTATACATATATGGTTAAGTGGGAAATTGACCACTTAAACGTTGAAGATAGAATGTTCAAGAATTCAAAGGGAGAAACTATGGGTACTTTTAGGGCAGAATATTTAACAACAATGTACCATCTACCATCCTCGTAGTAGAAATATGACAAAGACTATTTGCAGAATTTTAGAGGAGAACATCTAGATATTATCAAAGTCATCCAAGAATGGAAGGATAATTAGGGGAAATTTAAGCAAGATAAGTTTGGTACATACCCAATTTCCCAAATTCCTAAGAAATGTACCATCTACCACCCTCGCAACAAAAATATGACAAAGAATATTTGCAGACTTTTAGAGGAGAACATCCAGATCTTATCAAAGTCATCTAAGAATGGAAGGATAATATGGGGAAATTGAAGTAAGATAAGTTTGGTAAATACCCAATTTCCCAAGTTCCTAATCCTTACTATTATTTTGCTGGTATGTTATGTAGATTATTGGCCAACCCAGATAGCACTAGATTTTCAAAAGACTGGGTTCCCCTGATTGATGCAATCGTCAATTCATCTATTTTGAATTGGGCAGACATCTTATCCAATAACCTAGCCAAGCACATAAACGAATATAGGAATAAAAGAAATATTTCATTCAGATAAATACCTCCCTTTTATATGTTTTCCTATGTCCTGGATGCTATATGTTTTGCTTCCAATTTTCCTACCATGGGATGGAAATGGACTACCAAGGACCCTACCCCAATTCAAATTTACCATAGAGAACTATGGGATTCAGAATTCCACTTAAAATTCTAGAAGATCTGTTATGGAGCCATCTTGCCTATACATCAGATGAATTTTAATAAAAGAGCTCCTGGGGTTTATGAAGAAGCCAATGCATACATTCTTCCAGTAGCTAGATGGTTTGCCGAAGATAATTTTACATATATTAGAGTATTCATGAGTTATGCTTCTCCCCATGTTTTATCCTATTATGTTCCCGATAAGTTACTTGCAAAAGAAATAGCCTATCATCTTGTTAATGGTGCTATGAAATAGCTGAAAGATGATAAAAAGGCTATTTGGCCTAATTTCCCTGTACAATGTTGCACCTTTGCATTGTCTAACATTGGCCATACTTACAAGGAAGTTTCCAAAATTTATTTATTGAAATTGGAAGTAATGCCAAAATATTGTATGACCCAAACAATGTGATTAAAAATTACATCACAGAGCTTACGATGAAGCCTTTTGTAAAGGAGGAAGATGGATTTGATGATATTTTCCAGGGCATGGAAAAATTTTCAGATATTATCAAGTATGTATATAGTCGAAAGTCAAGAGGATTTTGAAGCTTTGCAAGCATATAAAAACAAGAGACTAGAAAAAGTCCCTCTCAATTTGTTAACTATTGAAGATGACAACAAACAAACTCCAAGTGTTAGCCTGGATGATGAAGTAAAAGATACGTCTGAAGACGAATTAGGTCAATCACAGCAACAATCTCATGATTCAGATCACTTTGAAAATGAATCCGAATCTAAAAAAGGAAAAATAAGAAAAGATAATTGACCGAGTTATTCAGAAGATGGAAATGCTAAAGGAGACAAGAAACAATGGAATAGAAACAGATTCTCAAATAGCTCAACACAGTCAAAATATGCTCGATCAGTCCAGTTCACCACAAACAAAATATCTCATAGATAAATGGAAGGAGTTTTCCAAAGCAATAAAAAATCCTAAAGAGAATCTTAATACTGATCAGTCAACGAGTTTCCGGACACCTGATCACTCCCAAAAGATAGTGGAAATTGTTAATCCACTGCAAATAATTCCAGCATAGTATGATAAAGAAATCATACTGGCCTACCCTATAGATAAGATAGTTCTACAAATTGAAGATATTCCTTCATTAGATGTTTTTTACAGTCCTAGTTACAAAGCTGTAGTTAAAATAAACAAAAGAAGGAGAATTGATGAAACAACTCCAAAGCCTAAAGATGAATCAGTTGATGTACTATGGAAAGATTCCTTAGATGATCCTATTGAACATCTAACCAAATTATCACAGTATGCATAGGCATATTCTACTGCTACTGTTGATAAAGCTACTGAGATTAGAGTGTTGTTAAAACAAAAGGAAGTTAGAGTACAAGAACTAGAGAAGTTGTTGAATGAAGAGAA
This sequence comes from Pinus albicaulis, assembly GCA_034641835.2. NCBI lineage: Eukaryota > Viridiplantae > Streptophyta > Pinopsida > Pinales > Pinaceae > Pinus > Pinus albicaulis. The sequence continues at coordinate 241,729,452 of CM076582.1, forward strand.
ATCCAATTCTAGTGAGAAAGTCAAAGTAAACCCAACCCAATTTCATAAAGATATTGAAAGCCTCAAATTGCAACATCAGACAGAGATTAATGAAAAACAAGCACAGTTGGAAATAGCAATGACTAAATTACAGAGTCAACCACAATTAGAGCAATTTATCAAAGAAGAACTTGATTTAAAAACCAAGTTAAAGAAAGAACAAGAAGTGTTTTGTCATCAAGCTTTTATGATTGATTCTTATTGTGATTCAAGTAAAATAATGATTCAATATATAGCAATTCAGAAACTTGAATGTGAAATACTTGAGAAGATAATTGAAGAGTACATTCAATGGCAAGTTTTAGATTCAGGAAAGCAAGCTAATCTACCTCAAGTAGATAAGCTTCACAAAGAAATTTTATTCACAAAATGGGAAGCGCAAATCAAACAGGTAGACAAAACAGCGTCAAAGACATCCAAAATATCAAGTGAGATTATTGAATCTATGTGTGAGCAACTGTCTAAAGTAAAACTCCTTAAGGAAAACACGTTTGATGTGTTTTTTGAAACAAGATAGGTAGAAACATAGTGGAAGAAGAGAGGAGACACATAGGAGGATATGATTAAAAAGGTAAATAAGTTTGATCAGGAAAATTACTGGAATTTTCTGATCAAGCCTTATCATCACCATCAAACTTTGTAGTATCTTATAGATTCAGCAAAAAGATCCCAGTCAGTAATCTCAAATGCTATTTTCAAGGCACGGATCTGATCAAGGATATCACAACAAACTCATCTCAAAGCAATGTTAGATATTTTCCAACTTCGTGACCACATTCAGAAAGAAGGGAATTACTCACAAAATCAGAATTGTTAGTTTAATTTCCTAGATTGTAGTTTAAGTTAGCTTTTTGAGGAAGGTTGTTTGAAACTTCCTCTATATTTTTGTAATAACCTATTTTATTTTATAGTTAGTTTAGTATTTAAACCCTTCTAATGCATTTAGAGAAGGGTCCAGAAAATTTTCAAAAACATTTGCAAATAATTCACTATTGTAAGTTTTTGAGTGCTTTGATGAATTAATGGAACACATTTTGTTATATTTTAACAATTAAATTTGTTTAACTGATGTTGCACTATTGTACTCTTTAAATTGCTTGAATGTGAGAAGGAGCAGATTCATTGCTGTTAGTTTACATGAGTAGAACTTCGTACATATGGTACTTCTATTCACTTGTATTGAGTTTTACTTCATAGATTGACAGTCATATTTTTATTGGATTATATGTTTGAAATGTTATCATATATAAATATTACATGCACTTCTGTTCTAATATTTATTTATTGTTTCTTATTGAATATGTAATCACATAGATCAATGCGATATTTCTTTCACAATTCTTCTATGAAAACTATTTTGTTAGAAGAATCATTTTACACAATTTTCATCTCTTTTGACTGTTAAATGATATATATTACTGATAGTTGAAAGATATCATTTTATATCGCATAAAGGAAAAACACCCTGGTTATATATTACATTAATAACTTAGATAGATGTATATAGATCAAAATAATTATCCATTTGCATGCTATATTCACAACACCCTCAAAATCATCCTTATTGGGAAACTGGTCCCATTATCCCCAGTGGGAGCCACGATACCAAACGGAAAATGAGCTACTTTAAGGTTTGGATCAGGTGGTTTTCCCCATGTTTTGGTAACAGAATTTCAAGGCCTCAACATATTGGCACTAGGAGGACCAAGTGAATGACACAAAGGTATGATCAATCTAAACGTCAATAAAAAAATCCCTCTCCCTCTAGATCCCCATCAACGTCTAGAAAATTATCTAGATCCTCATCTATAAAATCTGAAGTTGATCATCTTTCCCCTAAGTATTCTAGCGATAATAAAACTATACTGTTTCTCGAGTTTCACCAACATTCCCCAGAAGTTCAATATTTGATAGAAAAGTTAGAGAAAGTATCTATTTCTCTTGAAAATCCTAAATCTTCTCAATTATCGGATCTTATTATTTCATCTTCTTTACAACCTCAAAGAATATTAACTCGATCAAAAAGTAAAAAAACAGGGATTATCGCTTTTGAATTGCCTATCAGTAGTACTAAGAAGAAGTTAAAGAAGACTCAATCATAATCGATCACTAGCGAGATATTATTCCATTCACCCTTGTTACCTCCACTCACTTACAAAAATTTCATTCCAACAATCGGCATCACTTTTGCTAGTTCCAATACTCAAAATACTGGTCCTAGTACTCGATCTGCCTCATCATCAATTCACAATCAACCCATCCAAAATACAATGGCAAGTCAAGTCCCTACACTAAATCTAAACCTATCGAGTAATCCAGGGGCTATAAACATGCCTGACCCTCTTCATGCTCTGCCTAAAAATCCTGAAATATGGTTACCAAAATTTAATCTTGATGATGGTATTCTTGCAGAAGATCATATTCATAATTTTATGTTAGTTGTAAACTTGAATGAAATAGTTGAACAGGATTGCGTCATATGATTATTTAAATATACTTTTAAAAGGATCTGCATGATCCTGGTATTTTTCATTACCTTCTCGCTCCATAACTAACTGGAATATGTTTGAAGAACAATTTCTGGATAAGTTTGGAGATGGCAGAACTATTGCTACTCTTATCAATGATCTTTCAAATATTAAAGCTAAACCAAGTGAGAAGATAAAATATTTTAATTCAAGATTTAATAAAATACTCAATAAAATTCCTATTACAACATTTTCTGGTGCATAAGTTCAAATTGAGTTGTATATTTCATCCCTTCCATCTAATATAGCTATTTTCATTGATAGAGAAAAATTAGCATCACTTGTAGAGAATATGAAATAATCTCTATCTGTAGAGAAATGCATAACTACTCTTGAGAAAAGGAATTCTCAAGAAGATAGAAAATCAAAGAAGACATATTTTAAAGATGGCTCCAAGAAGAAGATGCCAAAGGATCCATTTGATGTACAAGGTCTTCAAAAAAATTTGAAAACCATGACCAATGAAATGGCAGATATCAAGAAGCAAGTCGCCGAAAATTCAAATTCAAAAAAGAGTTTCAGGAATTTCAAGAAGAAACAAACCTCTAATTCTCAACCTCCAAATATTATTTCTAATGTTGAATCAGATCAAGAAGAGGAGGAAGAACAAATAGAGGAAGAGGAAGATGAAGAAGAAGAAGAAGTCGAATTTAATGGAATGTGGGATTTTATCGATTTTATCCTATCAAATGAAGAACAACTTGAAGCTTTGACTATCAGCACACATAGCAAAAAAATTACGGAAGCAACACAGCCTAGTCAACAGCAAAAAACTTCCACTGCTGCTAAAGACAAATCAATAAGCAAAGAGTCTAATTCAAAGGATATGTAAACAATTCTTGTTACATCAGATTCTCCACCTATTGTGGTCCTATGATTTGGCAGATTGGTATACCAAGTGACAAGGAAACATCAAAACCAATCTTTAGAGTTCTAGGACCTAGCCTTCCTAGTCTCAAAGAGTGATCTCTCAAATTTTTTGCAAAGATAAGACTTGTTTGCTTTTAAGGAAATTGTTTTGCAAAGATAAGACTTGTTTTCTTTTAAGGATTTATTTTAGGCTAGTTATTAAGTATGAGGGTTGTTTGTTTGTTTGGTTGGACATGATAATCAAAGCATCATAATTAGAGTGACAAAATCTCTAATTCATTGGGCAATGGAGTCAAGTGGAATTCATGATAATTCAATCAATGAATCAGGGGTATCAAGGGCAAATATAACATGGCGAATGGATCTTTAAGGTCTTTCAGGTGAAATGAAATGGACATCAATGGTTTAGAATGAAAAGTAGAACTAAGGGAAATTAAGAATCCTTAATTATATGTACTTCTCAACAAAGGGACTTAAAACATTATCTAAACATAAAGAGGCATTCAATAGACAGGGTTAACCATAAATTCTACAAACCACACTTTAGCGAATAATAATTTCAAGACAAACTTTTCCAATGAAATTTAGAAGGTGAGAAACTCATATAATTTCTAGTGATTCCACCTTCAAGGATAAGAAACATTCAAGGTTCACTGATAACTGTATTCATAGAAGAGGGAACTCCTAAAAATCTTTGGTTACAGCTATAAAGACCTTCAAAACAATTACTTAAGCAAGTACAAGGGTATGATTGGAAAAAAACCTCTTTGGCAGACTTTAAACAATGGTACTTTGAAGGGAGACTTCAGAAACAGTTTTCAAGTGGCAGCAAGTAAGCAAGGAAAATTGTAAATCATTCTTGAGATCAACTATATTGAAATATTTAAGAAATAAACAAGCATAGGGGTTCTAGAGAGTAATTAAGAATTCTCTAAAATATCCTAGCAGAAGAAAACGTTAAGACACTGAAGAAAAAACATGACTAAGCTTTCAAAATATATTTCTTAGCCTCTACCTTTTGATCTACTGCAACAGAGAATAATGAAACATAATGAAGCCGGAAATAACAATAACAGATTTAGAGTACTTCACCAACAGCCAAGCTCAGGGATCAAATGATCTAGCCTTCTCCATAAAAAAACAGGTCGAGACATCCCCAAGTTCCAAAACACCAATTTCTTCTCAATTTCAATAGGACTATGCATTACTTCAAAGAGTCATCAAATGCCAACGATACAATGTGTTCAAATGCAGTATTTATGCTGAAAATGAGGAGGTGGAGCTGATCTAGTGTTTGAGTGTTATTTATTACAGAGTAAATGTATTCCTAACCTTGAAAACCATGCAAGGCATAAGGTAGGAACAACTGCAGCTACCTCTCTGTTTTAATAACTTTGTCTTAACTTCTAAGGAAAGATAGGTGAAAATTTTGACATTGAGGCCTGTCTTTCCTTTACAATAACTGCCTTGACAGATTTTAAAACATATTCTATTTGTGTAATAATTGCCATTTTGCCTTTACAGATAGAAAGTAGGCCACAGGTAGCAGTTGGATATTTTTGGGTGAATAACTACCTCTGTTTGATTTATTCGAGGTTGCCTTTGGTCTATGTTTCCTTTGATTTAACCAATAGTCTGTGTCTTTAGGCCCTTTAGCCTTGATTTTCCTTTTTAATTGATCTTATTTGCTGACCTTTCTGTTTAATTTTATTATTTCTGTTAAAACAATTTTCTTATTCCTTAATCCTTTAACTTTCGACCTTCAGCTTTCTAATCACTAACTTAAAGGATTGATCTCAGTCTCTTCATTCATTTACTATGATTAAGTATTTGGTCCTTTGTTTCTTCACATCTTCACTGATCTTCTTTGTCTTTCTGTGCAGTGGTTTCTTTGGTGCGTTGGAGGTTTTCATTGACTTGATCAATGGCCATGAATCATCAATATAACTTTTGGGAATAAACCTTAGATTCGTTATTCTTGGTTTATGGCCCTCGGATCATCATTCGGAGACCTGAGTCACTCAATTTTAATGTGGGATGGACCTTTGGGCTCAGGCCACCATTAAACCTACAAAATAAACAACGTTTTTAGTTTAAAACCTGCATTTTTGTGGATTAAACTGCCTTCGGGGTTTATGAGGTGTTGGGAGTGATTGCAAACGAAGGGAGAAATGGAGGGAAATGGTTCCAGAGGTGGAACTAGGTGAAACAGTGCAAATTCAAATATTGGCGTGAAATGGAGGTAGGGTGGTTTTGAAGAAATCCGGCAGTTTTCACGTTGAAGTTGGGCAGTAATCAGTAAAGGCCAAAACGGATGTGATTCCATTCAGTGGTTGCAACGCATCTTGGGAAAAAATGCCTATTTCACGTAGAAATAAGGCATTGACTCATTTGGGAAAATCGGGTGCGATATCGAAGGTGGACCGCTGGATCTGGGGGAGCTAGATCAATGGTGCAAGATGGATAGTGGGACCGGGGATAAGAAAAAATGGACCAAGGTTTTAGCAGGTGGTTGAGCCCTCGGATCACATGAGAAAAAGGGGTGGAGGGCTTAAGCCCACATGGGCTTAAAGCCTAATTTCTTCATTGGTCGGATTTAGGCCTAAAACACGGGTTTTTAAGCCTTTTTAGAAGTTTTCGGTAAGGTAAAGAGGGTATTTTTAAACCAAATAAAAGGGTTTTGATGGTTTAAAAAGGGTTTTTAGTGGAATGGAGGGTATAAGAAGGGAAAATTAAGAATTAGTGAAGGGAGAATGGGTTTTTTAGGGGAAAAAGGGACCAATAAAAATAGAGGTAAGAATGCTAAAAATGGGGGATGAAATGGAGGTGAAAATGATGGAAATGGCCTGAAACCAGCTTATTTTGAAACAACAGGGTGATTTTTAGGAGACATAGATGGAGATTTTAGTGAAATGATTGACTTGGGATAATGAAAGCAGTGAGATTTCTAGAACTCACAATGTTTCTTTAAATATGGTTGATAGAAATCCGAGATTGTCAACTTAGTCATCTTTGGATAGGATCAAAATTATTGATGACTAACAGTGGCTCCACTTGGGAAGGGCAACTTTCCTTTCAAAGTGTCCAGAACCTCAGTTTATGAAATCTCTGAGTTTCAGCAGATCAATGCCTTATCCATTGGGAAGACTTCCCTTTCCTTCCTTTTGCTGTTATTTCTTTATAATGACAACTTTTCAACAATCTGCAATCTGTGATTTCCCTTACACAACATCTCTACCTACTCAATCCTACTTTTCCTAGAATTTTTTCTTCCTTTTTGAGTGCATTTGAACTAGCAAACTCTTTGACATTTTATTTTTGAAAACAAAACAAAAAACTATCTAATCCTATCCTTATTTGTTCCAAGAGTCCAAATTAAACTGTTGATTTTTTTTTATTCCCTACCTATATTAACTGACTGCCATGATTAAACTGTTTGGAAATCTTGATTCTCTAGCTACTTGACATGAAACTTTAAAACATGGTTCAAATCAGGATTGGACAGTCTGATCAACCATGGTTGTGGCATTTTGAACAAGCTGCACACAAACATTATTTTGCACAAAAGGTAAATCAGAAAGATAAGGCCATGATTTTTCCTTTGTGAGGCATCCTTATCTCTCTCTTTGGTTATGTTTTCAGCATGTGGAACCGGTATTTTTATGTTTTCCTAATCTATCTTTCCTGAATAAGTGAAGTCTAAAATAATCTTATCAATCAGTGTTTCTATTAACTTATCAACGTAAATTTAAAGCATGTTCAGCCATGATTAGGCTGGATGACTGAATAAGATATCATTTTGAACCAAAAGTGGCATTTAGACTTGCTCACTTTTAGAAAATTCTCTTTTTTGGGTATGGGGTTGTACCTCTTTTGAATCTGCCCTCTTTTCCTTTTATTTTCTTTTATTTTTCTTGTATTTTCTATGATTTTCTCATGTAATGTTATATACAAGGAATACAATTTTTGAAACTAGGACTCTTAATAGAAATAGTGCTTGAGCATCCTGCCATTTACAAGACCTCCAAAAAATTATTCTCCATTGATATTTTGTAGAAAGAAATCATTATGACCCCTAATAGAATGAATGATGTAGGGCCCTTTCCATAGATTCTCAAACTTGCCATGTTTACCTTTCTCTTCCCTCCTAGAATCCCATTTTAGGACTATATTTCCAACTTGGAAATCATTTTCTTTAGTCCTTCTGTCAAACATTTTCTTGATGCCTTCTTAGACTGTTTGTGTTCTCTTGTACACCTCCTCTTTGGACTGCTATAAATGAATGGTCTAATTTATCCTCCTCTGCATATCATTTTCTTCAGATTGTACTTCTTGAAGGAGTTTCATGACTGGAACTCCTAAATATTTTGGGAAAACAACATCCGTGCCATAAACCAGTTGATAGGGAGACATATTAATTGATTTCTTGGTGGTTAATCTATTAGCCCATAAAGCATGAATTAGCTTATTATGCCATGATTTCTGATTTTGTTCCAACAATTTTTTGATAATATTGACAAGGCTGTTGTTGGAGGATTCAACTAATCCATTTTCTTGAGGATAGTAGGCTATGGAATGACCCATTGTGATATGATATTTTTAGCAGAAGTCAACCATTCTTTTATATTTGAAGTCAGCAACATTGTCTGTGATACTTTTTCTTGGACAACCAAATCTGGATAGTATATTGGTTTCAAGGAACTTAATAATGACAGAGTCAGTAGCATTCCTAGAAGGTATGGCTTCTATCCATTTGGTAAAATAATCAGTGGCATTGAGGATCCACTTATGTTGGGTAGATGAGGAAGGGTGAATCTCTCCAATGAAATCCAAACCCCATTGTTGAAAAGGAGCTTCAACACTGATGGGATGAAAGGGTAAATGTAAGAGTCTTATTTTTCAATAAAAACTTTGACACTTATGGCAAGTCATGACTAGTTTCTGAGTATCTGGGAAAAGGGTGGGCCAATAATATCCATCTCTAAGTATTTTATTTGTTGTGGTCTTCGAGTAAAGGTGTCCTCCACATTCTCCCTCATGCATCTCATGTATGATTTTTCCTGCATCAATCTCAAGCAAACATTTAACCAATATTCCAACAATATTTTTCCAATATAGAACCCCATCTAAAATACAATAATTTAAAACCTTATGTTTTAAAAATCTAGCTTTATTTTTTGATAGAGAAGGAGGGGTATTCAGATAGAGTAGCACATATAAGATATCATCATACCAAAGTGAATTCATAAATATTTCTTCAATGTATGGAGCTATGAATTCTTCTGTTTCTTCCAAAACATCCACCATATTTACATCTAAGGCTTGGAATTTTGACTCAACCATGATTTTTGCTAATCCCTACCCTTTGATTAGTTTGGCAGGCCTGATTTCTAAGCTATATTCTAAAATAATAGCAATCCATTTTCCCCTTTTTCCATCAGGGTCTTGACTTAGAATATCCTTGAAAAATGTATGTGGGACAAAAGAAATGACATGAGAATGTAAAATGTAGACTCAAAAGTCTTTCAATGCTTTTACCAAGGCTAAGGTTTGTTTCTCCATGATGTTGTATTTGAGTGGAGCATCTCTTAAGGCCCTAATAAAAAAGGATATTGGTTGTTATTTCCCCATAGTATTGTTTTGCAACAATACTGCAGCTATTGTATGTTCAGATGCAAAAGAAAAGATATAGAAATCCTTGGTGAAATCAGGACTGATAAGAACTGGTGTTTGAGTTAGATCTTGTTTCACTAGTTCAAATGATTATTTAGCCTGTATTTTCCATTTAACACCTATCTCTTTTTTAAGAATATTTGTGATGTTCCTTAATATCTTAGCAAGGTGGGGATGAACCTCCTCAAAAAATTAATCTTCCGAACGAAAGATTTCAATTCTTTGAGATTTCTAGGATGACTGATCTTCAATATGCCATCAATCCTTTTAGGGTCTACTTCGATTCCTTCTTCGGAAATTATGTGACCAAGAAGCTTTTCTTCTTGGAGACCAAAGAGTTTCTTTTTGGGATTCAAAGATAAGCTATATCTTCTACATTTCTCAAAAACGTTTCTTAAATGAATCATATGTTCCTTATCATTTTTGGAGAAAACGGTAATGTCATCAAGGTAAATGATTATAAAATAGCCTATGTCTTCTGAGAAGGCTATGTCCATGGCCCTTTGGAAGGTGGCCCCTGAATTCATCAAACCAAATGGAATTTTGACATACATGAATGTACCCCAACGTGTAGTAAAGGTAGTTTTATGTTGATCACTTGGGAGCACTAATACTTGATTGTAGCATGAGAACCCATCCAACACTGATATTCTTTTAGACCTAACCACGTTTTGAAGTATATGGTCCATTTTAGGCAGGGGATAATTATCTTTCAGGGAGGCTCTATTCAGATTTCTAAATTCAATGCAAAGCCTGATTTCCCTAGTATTTTTTCTAACAGACACAAGGTTGGAAACCCACTGTGAGTATCTAAGGGGAACTATAATTCAAGCATCATACATCTTCTTGATCTCTTTCTCAAATAAAGGTAATAAAAAATGGTTTATCCTTCTTAGCTTTTGTTTGAAAATTTTTTGATTTTCCTTAAGAGGAATTTTGTGTTAAATGATGCTGGTATCATATGATTTCAGATCTTTGTATCCCCATGCAAACACATCTCCAAACTCTTTGAAAAGTTCAATATATTGCTTCTTGATATGAGATGGAAGGGTGCTATATAACTTGATCATTTTGGGTTCAGTTGGGTTGCCTATGCTATGTTCTTCTACATTGGTTTCTGTAGGCTCCATATTTGGTTTTTTGGCTACATCATTGAAATCAAAAAGCTCTTCTAGTGGTGTAAGGCCCCTTGGTTTAATATCACCTTTGCATTGTAAAACCTCAAGGTACTTTTGGTATGCATTATCAAATATTTCTCCCTTAAAAAGATGCTCAAATTTATTTACATCAGCAGAAGAGGACAACTCTATTTCAGGGATTTGTTCTTCATTAGAAAAGTCTTTTTCATAGTTTTTTCTAGGTGTTGGTTTAAAAAAATCATTCCTTGATTGCAGAAAATCATCTATGTTTTTGTCACCTTTAAACACTTGCCAATAGTCTTCATTGTCAGGGACTGCAGGTCTGTTTTTTACTTTGACATTGAATTTTTCATTTATCTGTGGTATTTGGCAATTGTTGGAAGCAAAGGCAAGTTCATTTGCAAGGTGGTTCTGAGCTCTAGGAATGAAGGTGAGTTCATATTTTTCAAAGGTTTTTAAGAGCTCAAGGGAAGAATTCCTATATTCTCTTAGTATTGGTTTCTTGGTTGAATACTCCCCTTTATTTGCCTGATAATTAGCTCATAATCTCCTTGGACTGATATTTTCTTAGCTCCTAAGTCTTTGAGTAGATGTAGGCTAAGGAGGAGGGATTCATATTCTGCGATATTATTGGTGCATGGAAAATCAAGCTTATACGAATGTCCTTTATTTATATTGTGTATCCATACACCTTCTCCATAACCTATCTTGCTATAAGAACCATCAAAGGTTATTTCCCACAATGTTTCTATTTCATATTCATTGTTCTTTTGTTGTTCAGGGCTGCTAAAGTTTGAGTTGTCATTGCTTGAGCTGAGGGCATATTTGATTGTTCTGGTGGACTGAATTGTTCCTCATTCTCCTTCTATTTTTGGCTGATTTCATCTTCATTATATAAGATAAATGAATCTAAATCTGAATGAATAGAGTAAACAAGAGTATTTTTTGGCCTATCTATGTTTCTCAATATGTATTTCATATGGGATTCCCTGTATAATCTTCTGGTTTGGTTAAACACTGGGATGGTGGAATAGGACATGTCCATTTGAAGGTTCCCCTGAAGTTTGGCTTCCCATGATCTAGATAGAAGCATGCCATACTTTGGCGGAATTTCAACTACTACTATGTCCATAACTAGACCTTTAGCAGGAATTTGTGCCAAGTTGACACATAAATCTTTGATTAGGCCCAAGCACTTGACCCTGCTTGAATCAAAGGAATACAGGTCCTTATATTGTTTAGTAATTTATAGGCCCATGATTTCCATTACTACTTTGGGCATAAGGTCATGAGAAGCACCTGAATCTAGCATGGCATTATGCAATATCTTATTATGTATGTTCAAGCTAACATAGAAGGAAGGGACAACCCCTTCTTGGTACTTTCCTTCAACTTCAGGACCAAACAACAATTCTGGTTTGTCATCTATCAATTTTAAAGTATCAGTATTACTACCTATATTCAAAGCTTTCAAAGCTTTATTTTTATATACATCCTGAGTTACTAGTTCAGCTAAGGGTATGCTAATTTTGATCTTGGAAATTTCTCCTTCAAGGCTGAAAGGAACTATTGTTTTTGACATATTTACATATGTTTTGTCAAGCGTAGCTCTTTTAGCAATTTTTATTTGCTGAATTTTATTTGGACTGTTATTTAGGACAGATTTGTTAAAATGTAATTGTGCAGAGGAAATTTGTATGTATTTTTTCAACACTTTTTTGGTTGTTTTTATCTTTGTTTAGACTGGGCTTTTCTTGGCTATAGTGTTGGTGTTACTTGCTTTCTTTTTTAGGTCACTTTGAGTTTTCCTAACAAGAAGATTTTTAGTGTTTTTGTCATTGGAAATTTTGGTTCCCTTTCTTCTTAAGATCATACTATTTTGTGGACCTCCATTATTGCATTCTCAAACATAATCTATAGTATTCAGTAATTTTCATAGGTTGTGTTAATTTTTTCTGTGGAGAAGAACCCTTGTTCTTCTTCAGTGAGAAAATCATCATTCTCACTATCAGATCCTATTAAATTTACATGATTTTCTTCCAACCTTTCGGTTTCCCCTTCTTCCTCTTGTTCTACATAATTTTGCTGAAAGGGAGGCCTAATTTGCTGATCATTATCTCTTTGTCTATCTTGCATAGGGTCTCTTTTGAAATTAGGATTTATGTTTCTGTTTTGGGGGTTGGTTTGATTTTCTCTTGGAGGCATTTTGTCATTTAAATTTATTTTCTCAAGCATTCTTTCCATTACCCTTACTAAGTTATCAATTTTTGCGTCAGAGGATGAATTTGATGCCATTGTTTCATCCTTGTACGTAACTCTTTTCTCAATCAGATTTGCCTCTACACTTATGGCTCCCCTCTACATATCTTCTAAATTCAAAGGGTCTCTTTCTTTTAGTTGATAGGCCATGTCAGGATCAAAACCCTCTGGAAATTTGGCTAAGGCTAAGCCTAGTGGAGGCTTCATGTTTGGGGGAAGTGCATTGTAAACAATATTGAATCTAGTGCAATAATCTTGGACACTTTCCCCAATGTTTCTCTTAAGATTGCTATATTCTGAAAGGATTTGGAGAGGATAATTTTTTATTTCCCATTTATTTATGAATGTTTGATATAAAGAAGGGAGATCATTTATGCTATTAGGAGTTAAGATTTTAAACAATTTCTTGGCTTCTCCTCCTAAAATTTGGGCAAATATTCTCATCTTAATGGTCTCTTCTTCTATTTCCATGTAATCAAAATAATCATCCTTTTTATCTACATGTTGTTGAGCAGTAGTAGATTCAGTTACAGTGAAATGGGGAATTCTAGACTGATAATCATTTGGTAAAGGAACCAGAGGTTGTGGTAACACTAGTGGAGCATACCATGCTACCATGGTAGGAAATAATGGGGGATTTACAAGAGGTGGGATTAAAAGAGGAAATGTGGGATTAAATGGAGTGTTTTGAATAGTGGATGTGTGAATGGGAGTGGAGGAAAAACTTGGACCAGCAAACTGATTTTGGGCAGATTCGTGTGAAAGGAGCTGAAGTGATGGAGAAGCTGTGAATCAAGTGGAGTGGAAGGTGATGCTTCTCTGCTGTAGCCCTTCTGAAAATCTGTGAGCTTAAGGCAAGCTTGGTCTATATCACTAAATTACTTGGTTCTAAATAAGCTCTTTGTATGAGGCAAGTCAAAGTGAGGATATTTCAAGACTGTAAGGTTTTCAGGGAAAAATCTTGTTCTTTGGATATTCCTAATAGTAGTTAAATTTCCAGATCTGGAAGTTTGCCACAAAATATTTTCTGGGTCATCAACTATTGTAGGAGGATTAGGGTCTGGATGAGATCTGGTATAGATCCTATGTGAATCCAGATTTCAATTTCAAAATTTGGAGAGGCTGAAAAGCTTAAGGATTGTTTTTAAAGATTGACCTCTCTCGGTGTTTAATGTACTTCTAAAATATGGGACTAGACTTCTAAACTTCTTTAGGGTTATTTAACACAATCCTAAGGAAATCTGGAGTTCTAGTGAGGTAATAGGCCTACTGGGGCTAGTGGAGTCGCCAGGTGGAAATTTTTAGCTTTTTTGAAGGTAAAATGCTTTATGGTCCACCACTAATAAGTATTTTAAAGACCAATCTGAAATGTTTTGGGTTTTCTGAGATTTTATATGGTTATATGGTTTGTAAGAGTGGCCTATACTTGATTTCATCACTTAGCTAAGGTGGTGAAACAAACAGAGTCTACTCTATGTCTTATCAGCTGATTTTCTGAGGTAATTGAAGGACTAATGAGCCTATAAGAATTTGTTAGGCTAATATGTACTCAAGATCCCACCATGATCACCATTATGTTGTGGTCCTGTAATTTGGCAGATTGGTATACCAAGTTGTTTATTCTTATGAAATTATCGACAAGCAAGTCAGTTGCTTGTAGTGAGCCTCCAAGGAATGCCTTTCCCCTGAAATTTCATCCTCCTTGGAGTCTCTATGTGCTGTGCCTAACATATGGTTCCCTTGCTGATTCATTTCTCAAAAAAGGCCCATTTTTACCCCTATATCCTGCAAATTTCCCCATCCCAACCTCTGTTTTCCCTTTGTCAAAATTCTCCTTTAATCTCCCCATTATCTCCTTAAAATTCCCCTAAAATCCTACCTCAACCCCACCATCACCTCTTTATTTCTCCAAATTTCCATTTCACCCCTTTATCGTTACCTCCCTTGGGCCTGAAATTGCATTGAAAATGAGTTAAAATGATGAAATTTATGAGTTTGGGCCTTAGCCCCCTTCCCCATTAGCCCCCACACCTTTCTCTCTCATAAGACCCAGCGCTATGACCAGCACCAAATCCACTAGGCGCTTAGCCCTCCAAACCTTTCTCCACGTGAAAAATCATCAAAAAACCTTCGCAAGCGCGCATTTGGGGGTTTTAATATATTTGGTTTGATCGATGAATCTCCGCCGTCCATTCATTTGTCAATCCAATGGCGCGGAGCGTGCCCGAAATGGTGGACCCCGCCTGCCATATGTCATCCGCCCAGAACCCACTGGTAAATTTCACACCACCCATCTGCAACAGGCGGTTTTCCCTGGAGAGCCAGCGATTCCATTCAGCTCCTGCCATGCGTCCTCCTGTACTATTCTGAAAACCGCCATTTCACGCATTATCTCCCGGACGAAAGCCGGGCAGCGGAATTGGCGATCACTGTCCGATCTCAAGCGCTTCACCCTATTGTCGTAATTCATTGAAGCTGCACACTACTTAACCTGCTATCCCTCGCCCCCATGGCCCACTATGCGTCGCGTTCTGCCGTCGATCTCTCTGGACATCTGATGGTACAGATATATCCATGCATTGTTGACCATTCCACGGTCTCCCGCCTCACCCTGTCTCGCCACGTCATTGCCACGTGTATGCCTCGTACATTCTCCGTCTCCGTCACTATATCTTTGGTTTTGTCATGTTTTTTAATGTTTTTCGTTCTTCTATTACGTGCATTAGCGCTGTGTTTCATTACTCCTCCACCAGAGCATTCTGTCATCATTTTTCGCGATTTCTCCCCAGTTCTCCATCTGCATGGTTATTTTCCACGTCCACAGTGTGTCCTCACCTCCTCCATCATCCACGTCCATGGATTTCTTCACAGTTGATTGTTTTGCAGGGTTGCTAGAGGCAAAAGCCTCCATGTTCCGATCATACCATCTTAATGGAGAAGTTTGCAGGCAGAATTAAATCCGAGGGCTGGCGCTGCCATAAAATTGTCAAAGAAAGCTGCTGACGGGATTTACATTAAGGAAAAGGTAGATTTTGAACTCTGAGAATCTCCCATCACCATTAAAACCTGAGCTACCCTGTCAGAAGCAAATAAAGCGGCCGAATGTTTCAGTGCAGAGAAAAAAGAAGGTTAAAGCGGGCTTATGAAGGTCTTGAGCTTTTAATCCGAAGTTTGGAAGGCTAAGCAGCAGATTACAGACCCCGAGGATAAAATCAAAGGACCTTGAGTGCAGGAAAAAGGTAATATCTGGGTTTTTCATTGGCAGAATGTTTGTTCTTCATCAAGTACATGGCACCCATATGGCTTTATTATGCACCATGTCCCTGAAGTGTTTTCCACCAGACAACAGACCTCAAAACAGTCAGACATTTATGAGACAGACCTTCCTAGCAGTTTACTTCATTTTTGTTCAAATCACCAGGAGTACTTCAGCCAAAAGATGTCAAGATCAAATTTGGAGCAGATCATTCTCTCACAAGGAAGGTGACAGGGATTAAATATACAATATGTCAAGCAGAATGGGTTTCGGCTCTGCATTCATTGTTATGTTTAATGATACATTTAATTTTCACCTACTCCTTTAGTCGATCTTAGGTTCATCCTTTCCTATAAAGCACATAATGAAACATTGTAATGGTTGTTGATGAGAAATTAGTGAAATGCAAGTATTTTCCTCTTGAGACAAGTTCTCTGTGTAGTATTGTAAGATAGACTGAGAGTTGATGTATTCAGACTGAATGTTCAAGCTATGGGCTGTGATGTACCTGATTGGTGTTTTTTTTAATATGACAAGCATGTTTCTTTGGATCCTGATCTAAAGCAGCTGGTGATGTTTTCCTTTCTCTGTATTTGTGATTGAATTGCTTTCATTTCATCATGTTTCTTCAGGCTCGCATCAGAAGTTTGGCATAAGATTTACCCTTGATAGGTACCTTATGTTGCTGCTCTCCCAGCCTTTATGTTTTATGCTTATATGTGTATCTAAATGTTGATTTCAATTGATTTAACCAGTGTAGTGGATGATATTGCCTGCTCTCTGATGTATGAATTGATGAAGTCCATGTTTAGATGTTCTTGGTAGGATTTAGCTGGAAGGTTTGGGAACACTGGGGATTATTGTTAGCCCTATCCACTAGGATCTTTGCACGACCAGCTAGCCTTTCTAAGATCCCTTGTAATTACCTCTAATTCTGTCCAAGCAGGCCTGGAGTTAAATGACCTCTGGTCTGATCTATAGACAGAGTTGGTTGGTTCTCCTCCTTTCATTTTCAATCCTTAATGTCCCATTCCAAATATCTCCTTCAAGATCCAAATGCTCTAGATGACTAGCCCAACTGAAAGCTTGCACATTGATTACAAATAAATCCTTTCTTGACTCCATAGCCCAATGGATTTGATGTTCTTTGAGTTATCTGTCTCTGCCTAAGCTTCCCCTTTGCTCATCCTTGTCTTCTAATGGACCTTCTTTTCCTGATTCCTTCCAACCAAACCTAAACAATCAAACAAACAACCCCGAGCCTATAACTAGCCTAAATCCATAACTTAGAGCTTCAAAGACATATCTTTTGACTCATATAGAGAGATCCCTCTCTGGACCTAGGAGGGCTAGATCCTAAGGTCCCAATGTGGTTCTATGTTGTCTCATCTTTTGGTCTCTGTCAACCTGACCAAAACATGGGAACCCCAACATAATGGCGACTCCGCTGGGGAATCTGAGTACATTTCACCTTAAACATTCGTAAAAACCTCAGAAACTTAGAACTCTGGTTAGGTTGACAGTAAGTCACCCCTTTCTTGAATCAACCTCCATTATTGAATATCCATCATACTCTTAGACAGAGCCTGGAAAGGGCTAGGTAGCCTCCAGATCTCATACTCTTTTCAGAGGTGACATATCTGGTAAATGCCCTCCCAGTCAATCTCTGGTTGGAGCTTGTTGTTTTAGAGGATATTCCTGAAAGGTGATAGTGCTTGAGCACTGTGGTGGACAGTGTACCCCTTGAAAACATCCTAAACCCTCCACCTGGCGACTCCATTGTTCCTAAATGAAAAGACTCCACTGGTGATTAGTAGGCCTGCTGATTATCTTGGTTTCGCAATCAGACTCCACTGGGAGACCAGACCTGAAACATAATGAAGACTCCACTGGGAGGCCAGTCCCTGAGACAACATTAACCACAGTAGAAGTGACAAATAGGGTCAAGCTGCTTGGCTTATAAATAGCATTCTGGCTTTCAGAACCATCCACACAAGAGCTTATCCCAACCCTGACCCACTGGAAATAGTTGAAAATCCAGAGAGTATCCTCAAAGGAGCTCCTGCACCTAAAAGACCAACCATTTCCAACCACATTCTTAGAGCTATTTCTGCACCAGAAAACCTAACAGCTCTAGCACATTTCCTCCCTGACCTAGACATACCTAATAGGCTACCGAGAACTAGGTCATCCAATCATCTAGACCAGCAAGACCTCGAAGTTAACAATACACCATTTAACAGTGGTCAAAACACTAGGGACAGTGAAACCCCTCCTTCCACACCACCTGATCTTCACTTCCTTCAAAACTTGGGGCTCTCTCACCCTAGATCTGCTCAGCAGACTTCTGCTAGTCCTAGCATCCCTGTCATCCAAATACCAGCTGTTCAAGCCAACCCTATACCTCATCAGAACATTATCATGGCAGCATGGTATGCACCTCTGCTGTTACCCCAGCCTATGTTACCCTTACCCAATGATTATCAGTCAAAAATCCCACACTTCACTGCTAAAGAGTCCATAACAGCTCAACAACATGTAGATAAGATGGAGGACTCTTTTGATTATATGGAAATTGATGATGAAACAATCAAAATGAGGATCTTTGCCCAAAGCTTAGGAGGTGAGGTAAAGAAATGGTTTAAAAGTTTGCCTCCTGGCAGTATTCAAGATCTCCCTGCATTATACCAGACCTTCATAAACAAGTGGGAGGTTAGAGCAAACCCTCGCCAGCTCCTTGCAGAATACATGTCCCTTAAGAGGAACGTAGGAGAGGGTGTTCACGATTACACCACCAGATTCAACAGCATTTATAATGCTCTCCCTCCACACATGAAGCCTCCACAAGGTATGGCCCTAGAAAAATATCCTGATGGATTCGATGCTGACATGGCCTATGAGCTTAGAGATAAAGAGTATACCACACTGGAAGACATGCAGAAAGGAGCCATAACCATAGAAGCAAATTTAATGGAAAAAAGGGCAAGATTAAAAGCTGAAAAAAGGGTAACATATAGGGATGACAACATAGCTTCCACATCTGATCCCAAATATGACAGACTGTCTAAAAATGTGGAAGAACTGCAACAAATGATACAGAGGATGGTTTTCCAAAACAACAACCAAAACAGAAACCATAACCAAAACATTAGAAGAAACAATGCTGCTCCCAACAGACAAAGAGAGTTAGATCAACAAATCATTCCCCCATTTCAAGAAAATGTTTTAGATGAAGATGAGGGAATCATTAAAGAGTTTTAAGGGAATACAATTAACATGTTTGAAGCAGAGGACTCAATCCTAAATTATGATTCAGAAGAAGACCAGCCCTCCACCACTGGTTGTGATGAGGAATGGTTGGAAACTGAGAATTACAGATTAGGATTTGAAGATGCCATGCTACAGGTCAGGGAACAATATGAACTTAGGAGCAATAAAAGCCAACATACTACCAAGATGAGGACTCCTGAGGTAACCATCAAGAAAATACCTGAAAAAACTTCTAAAGCAACCTCTGTATGTAACAAAATAGCAACTGAAAGTTCTGGTAAACATAAGGAGAAGGACAACCAAGACAATAAAAAATGAAGTCAACCAACCAGCAGTACTAGCACTTCAGTTAGTACTCCTGATACAAATGTTCCAAACCTTGTACATAGTGAGAAAACACCAAATGACTCAGATACCAAGGCAGCAAATAAAACAGAGTCAAGTGTTTCCAAGATACAGTCCACTTTCAATTTAGAGAGTGAGATTGAAAAAATCAAAATCTCTGTACCATTATCCGAGCTGGCCACTCAGGATGTATATAAAGGCCAAATTTTGAAAGCATTAAATCTGGCAGAAATGAATGATTCTATAAATTTGAATGATGATCAGCCAGCCCTACTCTTTGGCCCCAAAATTGAAGGAAGGTTTCAGGGAGGGGTAGTTCCACCTTTTTATATCAGTCTCAACATTCATGAAAAAGTACTCCATAATGCCATGCATGATTCTGGAGCATCACACAACTTAATGCCTAAGGTAGTGATGGAGAGGCTAGGCTTAGAAATTACCAGACCCTACAAAGACTTATATTCATTCGACTCTAGTAGAGTAAAATGCCTAGGCCTCATCAAAGATTTATGTGTGAGTTTAACCCAGATCCCTGCTAAGTGTATGGTCATGGATGTTGTGGTGGCAGATGTGCCACCTAAGTATGGCATGCTGTTGTCAAGATCATGGGGAGCCAAACTGCGAGGAACAATGCAGATGGATGGCTCTTATGCCACTATCCCTATATTTGGCAAACTTAGAAGACTGTATAGAGAGTCTCAGATGAAATTCTTGGTCAGTAGCCCTGAGAAACCTAAACAATCACCATTATACTCTGTACATACAGATCTAGACTCTTTTATCTTCTACAATGACCAATCCGTAGAAGAGACAAGATCAGATAATGGAAATACAAAGATACAACCCATGGATTTCAACATAATGGCTACTATGGAAGAATACGATGAACAAGACCATGGGCGAACTACTGAAAATATAACTCTGAATGAAACAAAAACAGAACAAAAACAGCAAGTTAGCCACCTCCCTGATCTCCATGCCCATAATGAAAAACAAAATAACCCCTCTCCTAGTACAGACCTTACAACTCAACATAATGGCGAATCCAGCTGTAGGGGAGGGGATGAAGATGAAGTAAACAATGAACCCCTGTGGGAAATAAAATTTTATGGGTCCTGTACTAGACAAAGCACTGGAGCAGGAGTGTGGCTGTGTAACACTGAAAATGATCACACAGAGAGCCACGCTGTCAATCTGCATTTCAAATGCACGAATAACATTGCAGAATATGAGGCTCTGATATTGGGCTTAAATCTGTTGAAAAAATTAGGAGCCCGTAGGATAGTTGTGAGGGGAGACTCAGAGTTAGTGATCAAACAAGTGAATGGTGAGTATTCAGCAAAACACCCCAGGCTTAGGGCATACAGGAATGATACTCTAGATTTGCTGAAAACATTTGTTGAATATGAGTTAGTATTCATTCCTAGGGGGAAAAATACAATGGAAAATGGATTAGCTTGCCTAGCTAGCTCATATCCTAAGACCCCAGTTGACCAATAGATTATCATTCAGACCAAATTCAGGCCTGCAGTGCCAGACAATGAAAAATATTGGAAGGTTTTTGAAGGAGACAAACAGATTGAGGATTTCTTGATAGGCAAAAATGAGTTTGAATTTTCTGATTCAGACTCCAAATCTGATAGCTTCTGCCTAGATGAAAATTCCTCAGGTGAGGAAGAGACACCCTGTAACATAGAAATAAATTCTTTTTCTGAGCAAACTGGAAATTTCAACGAAAATAGTAAAAACGCAGAAAATGAAGAGGTTGAAGTGCTGCAGGCCAAAGACAAAAATATAACCAGAGGCCTGACACCCTTAGAGGACCTCTTCGACTTTGATGACGTAGCAAAAAATCCCACAATTGAACATGCTGATTCTGATATAGAAGAATGCAACATAGGCACTGAAGACAGACCCAAAATGATAAAACTGGCTAAGTCTATACCGACAGACATGAAGAAGAATTACATTGACCTTTTTAGGGAATTTATTGATGTGTTTGCATGGAGCTATGAAGACTTAAAGGCCTATGACACCAACATCATACAACACAAGATACCACTAAAGGAAAATCAGAAGCCTTTCAGACAAAAACTTCGAAGAATCAATCCAAAACAATTGCCTGCAGTAGAGAAAGAGATCAGGAAGATGTATGATGCAGGCATAATAGTCCCTGTAAGGTTTTCTGATTGGGTGTCAAACTTAGTGGCTGTAAGGAAGAAGACAGGGGAGATCAGGCTATGCATAGACTTCAGAAACCTCAATAGAGCCTCCCTGAAAGACAACTACCCTTTGCCTAGAATGGAGCATATCCTACAAAAGGTAGTAGGCTCTAAGAGAATCTCCCTGCTTGATGGTTTTTCAGGATATAATCAAGTTCTGGTACTCCCAGAAGATCAACTCAAAACAGCTTTTACCACTCCATGGGGCACCTTCATGTATGTGAAAATTCCCTTTGGATTGATGAATGCTGGAGCTACCTTCCAGAGAGCAATGGATATTGCTTTCTCGGATGAGATTGGACACTTTATAGTTATCTACTTGGATGACTTGACTGTCTTTTCTAAAACTGAAGAAGAACACTTGAAACATCTGAGGAAAGTCTTTGAAAAATGTAGAAGGTATGTCCTGTCCCTAAATCCTAGGAAAACTGTTTTTGGGCTGCAAGAAGGTAAGCTTCTTGGCCACATTATATCTGAGAAAGGGATCAGGATAGACCCACAGCGAGTTGAGGGAATACTTCAAATTTCACATCCAAGAAACATCAAGGAACTACAGTCCTTCATAGGGAAGATCAATTTCCTTAGAAGATTTATCCCCAATCTTGCTGAGCACCTTAGAAAAATGACTGAAATGTTAAAGAAAGATGCAGGAATTAAGTGGACTATTGAAGCCAAGGAATCTTTTGAGTAAGTAAAACTTGCACTCACTCAGGCCCCTGTCCTTATCATCCCTGACTTCTCAAAATATTTTCTGATCTTTTCATTTTCTTCCCAACACACAATAGCTGCAGTTTTGCTGCAGAAAAATTCAGAAGGTAGTGAACAGCCTATAGCCTTCTTCAGTAAAGCCTTAAGAGATGCACCCTTAAAGTACAACATCATGGAAAAGTAGGCCTATGCCCTGATTAAGGCCTTAAAAGACTTTAGGGTGTACATTCTGCATTCTCACACCATTACCTATGTGCCAAATATAGTGGTCAAGGATATCTTGTCCCAAGACCCTGATGGGAAAAGGGGCAAATGGATCGCTACCATCTTGGAATACGACCTTGAAATAAAACCCAATAAGCTGATCAAAGGTCAAGGCTTGGCCCAGTTAATGGCTGAATCAAACTTGCAGGCCCTGGAAATTAACATGATAAATGCCCTAGATGAGCAGGAAGGATTGCCCCATCCAGCTGTTGAGGAGCAGTTTCAGAACACTCCTTGGTATACTGATATCCTTTACATGCTCACACACCTCAATGCCCTCCAGAACTGTCCAAAACAAAGGCCATTTTCATAAAACTCAAAGCTAGAAATTACTGCATTATGAATGAGAGTCTATATTGGAAAAATCCAAACGGCCTTCTACTGAAATGTTTGTCTGAAACTGAAGCTGCAAGAATCAAACAAGAATTCCATGCCGGGGAATGTGGAGGCCACCTGAGTTGGAAAGCCACTGCAAACAAGATACTCAGGGCTGGTTACTATTGGCCTACACTCTTTATTTATGTCCATAAATTGATTCTTGCCTGCCACAAATGCCAAATCTTTGAGGGCAAAAGAAAGCTCCTTCCCCTCCCTCTGCAACCGATCACCATAGAATGTCCCTTCATGCAATGGGGCCTAGACTTTATTGGAGAGATTCATCCTGCCTCCTCTGGACAACATAAATGGATCTTGACTGCCACAGATTACTTCACTAAATGGATAGAAGCCATACCCACTAGGAATGCCACTGATTCTGTTATCATTAGGTTCCTAGAAGACTTCATCTTATCTCGTTGTGGCTGTCCCAGGAAAATAATCACTGAAAATGCTGCGGCTTTCGGATCCAAAAGAATGATTGATTTCTGTCACAGGTACGGAATAGCACTTGGACATTCAACTGCCTATCACCCCCAGGGTAATGGCCTAGCTGAATCATCAAATAAAAGTATGGTTACAATCATTAAGAAGCTGCTGGAAGAAAGCAAAATATCATGGAATAAAAAGTTGATACATGCCTTGTGGGCAGATAGGTTCACCACAAAGAAATCCATTGGCATGGCACCTTTCCAGCTGGTTTATGGGACGAAAGCAGTCTTTCCTACTAGTCTTGGAGTTCCAGTGATCAAACTTGTCCAGGAGATCCAATCAGAAGAAAATAGCATGATAAGGAGAATTAATGAAACAATCCATCTTCAACAAACAAGGGAGCAGGTTTACAGCAGGGCTATCAGAGTCCAAGAAAACATAAAAATTCAGTTTGACAAAATAACCAAAGCTTCAGATTTCAAGGTTGGGGATAAGGTTCTGAGATGGGATTCGAGAAGAGAGGACAGAGGCAAACATGGTAAGTTTGAAAGTTTGTGGCAGGTTCCATATATCATACAAGCCACTGTGGGTCCTAATGCATTTTTTCTGCAAGAACTTGATGGCACAGAATTGTTTGGGGGTCCTGTCAATGGCAGGATGCTCAAACATTACTTCTATTGATTTTCCATTTCCAGTTTCATCTCCATTGTACATACCATTGCAAGTTTTCATTTTCAGAAAAAAGAGAAAATGTTCCAAAAAACAGAATGAAAAGAGAGGTTCAGACATGTTCAAAACATGAACCTCTGAAGCAAAAAGCATGGCTCAAACGTGATCAAAATCTGAGCCAAAAGGAAGCAGAATAGCTGATCCTAATATGCTCAAAATCTGGACCAGCAGTGAAAAGAAGAATCAGCTCTAATATGCCCAAAACCAGAGCTGAAGCAAAGGAAAGAGGTGACTCAAATATGCTCAAAACCTAAGTCACAAGAAAGAAAGAAGGATGTTTCATAGTTGCAGAATTCCATGCCTTCACAGTTTTGTTTTCTACAAGTCTCTGCCCAGCAAGTCAGACAGTCTAATCCTGACTTGGCTGTGTTTAAATTTCCTGTCTTAGAATGTAGGTGAAGAAACCTGTTGGACAGTTTAATCCCAACATGTAGTAGATTAGGTAGAGAAATAGATGAAGTCAACAATCTAATCTGGCCTCATGGAGCAATAAGGGTAGAATTAGAATAGGTTTTTTTTTGTTTTTCAAAATAAAATGGAAAGGGTCTGCTAGTTCAAATGCACCCAAGGGAAAATTGTAGAGCTGTAGTTTGGGTAGGTAGATTGGTTGGGAAATGTTTTTGCTGATGTTTATATCACACTGTGGCAGCTAAAATTGAAGAAGAAAGATGGCTTATGACAGCAAGCATCTGGGCTACTCCAAACATCATCTCTGGTTTCTTGACTCCTCCAAGGAGTAGCCATACCCATGTGTAGCCACTGTTAGCCCCCCTATGAAATTCTTGACAAGAAAGCTGGGGGCTAGTTTGATTTGGAGCCTCCAAGGAATGCCTTTCCCTTGAAAATATATCCTCCTTGGAGCCTCTGTGTTGCTGTGCCTAACATATGGTTCCTCTGCTGATGCATTTCTCAAAAGGCCCATTTTTACCCCTATATCTTGCAAATTTCCCCATCCCAACCTCTGTTTTCCCTTTGTCAAAATTCTCCTTTAATCTCCCCATTATCTCCTTAAAATTCCCCTAAAATCCTACCTCAACCCCACCATCACCTCTTTATTTCTCTAAATTTCCATTTCACCCCTTTATCGTTACCTCCCTTGGGCCTGAAATTGCATTGAAAATGAGTTAAAATGATGAAATTTATGAGTTTGGGCCTTAGCCCCCTTCCCCATTAGCCCCCACACCTTCCTCTCTCATAAGAACCGGCGCCGTGACCAGCACCAAATCCACTAGGTGCTTAGCCCTCCAAACCTTTCTCCGCGCGAAAAATCATCAAAAAATCTTCGCAAGCGCGCATTTGGGGGTTTTAATATATTTGGTTTGATCGATGAATCTCCGCCGTCCATTCATTTGTCAATCCAACGGCACAGAGTGCGCTCGAAATGGTGGACCCCGCCTACCATACGTCATCAGCCCAGAACACGCCGGTAAATTCTGCACCACCCATCTGCAACAGGCGATTTTCCTCGGAGAGCCAGCGATTCCATTCAGCTCCTGCCACGCGTCCTCCTGTACTATTCTGAAAACCGCCATTTCACGCATTATCTCCCGGACGAAATCCGGGCAGCGGAATTCGCGATCACCGTCCGATCTCGAGCACTTCATCCTACGGTCGTAATTCATTGAAGCTGTACACTGCTTAACCTGCTGTCCCTTGCCCCCATGGCCCACTGTGCGTCACGTTCCGCCGTCGATCTCTCTGGACATCTGACGGTCTAGATCTATCCATGCATTGTTGACCATTCCACGGTCTCCTGCCTCACCCCGTCTCGCCACGTCATTGCCACGTGTACGCCTCGTACATTCTCTGTCTCTGTCACTATATCTTTGGTTTTGTCGTGTTTTTTAATGTTTTTCGTTCGTCTATTACGTGCATTCGCGCTGTGTTTCATTACTCCTCCACCAGAGCATTCTGTCATCATTTTTTGCGATTTCTCCCCAGTTCTCCGTCTGCATGGTTATTTTCCACATCCACAGTGTGTCCTCACCTCCTCCATCATCCACGTCCATGGATTTCTTCACAGTTGTTTGTTTTGCAGGGTTGCTAGAGGCGAAAGCCTCCATGTTCCGATCGCACCATCTTAATGGAGAAGTTTGCAGGCAGAATTAAATCCGAGGGCCGGCGCTGCCATAAAATTGTCAAAGAAAGCTGCTGACGGGATTTACATTAAGGAAAAGGCAGATTTCAAACTCTAAGAATCTCCCATCACCATTAAAAACCGAGCTACCCTGTCAGAAGCAAATAAAGCGGCTGAATGTTTCAGTGCAGAGAAAAAAGAAGGTTAAAGCTGGCTTATGAAGGTCTTGAGCTTTTAATCCGAAGTTTGGAAGGCTAAGCAGTAGATTACAGACCCCAAGGATAAAATCAAAGGACCCTGAGCGCAGGAAAAAGGTAATATCTGGGTTTTTCATCGGCAGAATGTTTGTTCTTCATCAAGTACATGGCGCCCATATGGCTTTATTATGCACCATGTCCCTGAAGTGTTTTCCACTAGACAACAGACCTCAAAACAGTCAGACATTTATGAGACAGACCTTCCTAGCAGTTTACTTCATTTTTGTTCAAATCACCAGGAGTACTTCAGCCAAAAGATGTCAAGATCAAATCTGGAGCAGATCATTCTCTCACAAGGAAGGTGACAGGGATTAAATATACAGTATGTCAAGCAGAATGGGTTTCGGCTCTGCATTCATTGTTATGTTTAATGATACATTTAATTTTCACCTACTCCTTCAGTCGATCTTAGGTTCATCCTTTGATATAAAGAACAGAAGGAAACATTGTAATGGTTGTTGATGAGAAATCAATGAAATGCAAGTATTTTCCTCTTGAGACAAGTTCTCTGTGTAATATTGTAAGATAGACTGAGAGTTGATGTATTCAGACTGAATGTTCAAGCTATGGGCTGTGATGTGCCTGATTGGTGTTGTTTTTAATATGACAAGCATGTTTCTTTGGATCTTGATCTAAAGCAGCTGGTGATGTTTTCCTTTCTCTGTATTTGTGATTGACTTGCTTTCATTTCATCATGTTTCTTCAGGCTCGCATCAGAAGTTTGCCATAAGATTTACCCTTGATAGGTACCTTATGCTGCTGCTCTCCCAGCCTTTATGTTTTCTGCTTATATGTGTATCTGAATGTTGATTTCAATTGATTTAACCAGTGTAGTGGATGATATTGCCTGCTGTCTGATGTATGAATTTATGAAGTCCATGTTTAGATGTTCTTGGTAGGATTTAGCTTGAAGGTTTGGGAACACTGGGGATTAGTGTTAGCCCTATCCATTAGGAGCTTTCCATCCCAATTAAACCTTTCCAAGATCCCTTGTTTTACCTCTAATTCTGTCCAAGCAGGCCTGGAGGTAAATGGCCTCTGGCTTGATCTATAGACAGAGTTGGATGGTTCCTAGCCTTCACTCATTTTAAATCCTTAATGTCCCATCCCACCAATCATCCTTTAAGATCAACGCTCTAAGATGACTAGCCCAGCAGAAAGCTTGCACATGATTACGAGATAAATCCTTTCCTATTGCAGCTCCATAGCCCAATGGCTTTGATGTTCTTTGAGTTATCTGTCTGCCCTCCTTCCCCTTTGCTCATCCTTGTCTTCTAATGGACCAACTATTTTCTGATTCCTTCCAACCAAACCTAAACAATCAAACAAACAACCCGAGCCTATAACTAGCCTAAATCCATAACTTAGAGCTTCAAAGACATATCCTTTGACTCATATAGAGAGATCCCTCTCTGGACCTAGGAGGGCTAGATCCTAAGGTCCCAAAGTGGTTCTATGTTGTCTCATATTTTGGTCTCTGTCAACCTGGCCAAAACATGGGAACCCCAACAGGAAAGACTAGTTCCCAAGCTCAGAGGTATTAGACGGACACATGGATTTGAAGTTTGACACATATGGACTCTTCTAGAAGGCACTGGCCATGTGGAGATTCTAGAACAATGAGAATTTCGCTCCCATTTGACCAATACACTCTTCAATGTTGGGAAGTTCTTTGCAAAGCACCCTTGAATGGAGGTAACTGCATATGCAACATAGTTAATCCCTTGAGAGACAACATTGGTGAGCTCATAAGTGATATAACATATACTTCAAACCTTAGAAACCTTGCAATAGAAGTCATGAATGGTTTGTTCTTTTCTTAGGGCATGTAGCAACTAAAATTATAGGGGATGATAAACCCTATTTCATTGGTCCTGGGGATGATGTCTAGTTTGACTAGGTCATTTGAAATGATGCCCAAATTGACCTATAATAGATTCCCCATAAATCATGAAGTCATAATAATAACAATATTTTTTTGAATGAGATGCTTTACGATGTGATGGGATGGAAATGAAGTGAAGTGGCGACTTGCATCAATATCACAATACATTACATCATGATATATTCTCTTGATTATGAATTTCTAAGGGAGGCATTCCCATGCTCTTCACGTAAACTATCTAATAACATGTACATAGTGCAGAAATTCATCTACATTGGAATGTTTCCCAATACATACATGCCTAGAAATATAGGCCCATGTTCGAATGATGATCTGTATGTAAGGTCAACGTACAGATGATGTGTACAAAAATATTGAAATCGCAGCCTAGATGGTTGAAACTAGATCCGAGGTCTTCTTATCTCATTCACTCGATTGTTCAAGTACAAGTCTAGCCATGCAAATATATTATTTGTAGTGGAACATGGTAAGACATCGTTTCATTACCAGCCAATGATGTGAGCTATTAACAAACGTGAGAGAAACACCATTGATGTTAATGGCTCTCAAGGTACTACAGTACATTTAGTAAGGCGTGAATAGATGATTTGATGCTCAACGCCAAACAAAATGTTTCGGTCAAAGGTCAGGAAGCGAGGATCTTGTCGATGCTATAATAAGCCTCATGGTACTAGAAGATGATGTTTATAAGTAAACTTCCTGGATGATGATGTGATGTCGACAGGAACTCACTTTATCATGAAATGGGAGTTACTAATTTTGGAGACAAAATGTGATTTTATATAGCAATGTTCAGGGATGACTATGATGAGAATGAAGGTTTATGAGTATTGCAGAAGGATGAGTATTCACTGGATGACTTCTCTTGAACATATCAGCGACACTGAGATGAGTTGGCAACATTGAACCAAAACCTAAGTGAAGGTGTGATGAACCATAGGTATGAATGAACCATCAAGAAGATTACCCAACCCAAACAGTCACGATGATGGAGTGAAGTGTCATGTTCAAGAGTGACCTGCTACCGTAAAAGTTCTGTTCACTTTCCCAAATTTTCCTCGGTCATTTGTCAGCGAGTACCTCTTTATTTTTTAACAAGCTTGAGGAGAGTAACATATGCTTGATCTATAATTCAACCCTTCGGGTGAATAATGTATCACTATTTAATAATTTAACGAGTCTAGTGATGAATGAAACTTGATTCTTGCCATGATTGACAAGCCTATCGCTATTTTATGTTTTAATGAGCCTAACGATAGTGACAACCCGGTCCTTTTTCATATTTAGAGAGTTTGAAAAAGAAGACAAAAGAAAAATCCATAGTTACTTTTTCGTAAATTTGTCGCTCACATCCGAAAAAGTGTAAAATAATATCTGAGAGAACCTCCTAACCATGTTTGACTAAGGTATTCCTTTTTCGTAAATAATATATCTCAGTCTGGAAAAGGGTTGAACATAAACTGATTAGATATCAATTCATTTTCTTTTACGAGCTCGAAAAGACAAGTGCTCAACAATATTTTCACATTATTGGAGTCTGAAAAGAGCTAAAAGAACACTCCAGCGGTTATCTTTCGCTATTATTGAACCTCGAAAAAGAGATAAAAGTGCACTTCAAGTGCTTTTTCATTTTTATCAAAGCTCAAAAAATAAGGATAAAATTATGCTTTGTGGTCACATAATTATTGAAATAAATGTGCACGATTAATCTTCTCATTAGTTGCAAACCTATTCAGAACAACATCAAATGGATTAAAAATAATTGTTTCATGACAAAAAATCAATAAAAGCATAGTCACAGTAATAAATATGATTTTAAAATAATCAAATGACTAATTAAAAGAGTTTTACTATTCATTTTTACTATTTGAAAGTTACCATTTGCATTATGGAGCTCTGAACCTATTTTTGCCCCCGAACTTTAACTATTGATTGCGATTGATTCCGTGGATAGTTTTCATCGCCATTTGATCCAGGTTGGTGCCATAAAACCACTATTTCCTTTAATAGTCATTTAATTTTATTTCATTGAAAATTTTTAGGTATTTGTGCCCCTTAGGGTAAATTCTTTTTCAAAAGAGGGAAACGCACCCTTGGGCATCAAAAACTGCGTTGGAATGCACTCAAAATGAAGCTGAAGTGCATATGCAATGCACTGTATATTGGCCAAGACTGCATTAGGCGCAATTCACATTTTCTATTCTTGCGTTGTACCCAAATTTTGCCTAATTGTTTGCATGAAAAGGAGTCTAATGAGTCTTATGGTTATGCTTCAGGGATTCGTCAGACTAGAATGACGATTACTTGGGGAGAAAGAGAGCATGAAGAAAAAAACATGATTTCCCTTAATGATCTGGGTACTGTAAAAGCCCTAAGAGATTGTGGGTTATTAAAGTACTTCCGCTTATCAGGTATGAGGCAACATATGGAACTTTTGGAGTTCCTAGTTCGTGCATGGGATCTAACAATTGAGGAATTTCACGTTAGGAACAAGTGGTTCCAATTACAGTGGAGGACATATATTTTATGATAGGCTTGTCGAGGAGAGGCCTACCCATTTTTATCTTAGGGTCTGCTCTCAAAGGAGAGACAATGAGAGACTATATTTTGCAACATTGCTATCCAAGGGCAGAGCCTAGTAAGGATGGGAAAATAAACATTCGTGACGTTCGGGATATTCCATTAAGAACCATCTTATTCATGATCGCAAAGCTTGATGGTACCGTTACACTACATGTAGCGAACATATTTTATATGCAGTATGTGCTAGAGTGTATGGAACCAACAATTTTCAACTGGGTTAAAGTTGTACTCTCGCAATTGAAAGAACAATTGAGCAAGGAAAAGGGAGTAAGGAAGAAAAAATTCAGTTATGGTTCAATCCTCATTTATTTTTCTGTAGAATGGATTCCACTAATGCAACCTTAACATGTGACGCTAGGTGTGTCGAACCCTAGAGATCTGAGGATGCAGATATGGGTAGAACTGATGGCTAGACATGCAGGCCAATTGTCCATCGTGTTCTCGATTACATTCTTCTCCTGGTTCAGGCGAAAAATTATCGCCATCGATGAGTATACATATGCAGGCATCAATTTTCGAGGAGTTCCAAACTTAGCTTTACCAGAAGGTGCTCAGTGGGGTGCAATCGGTAAGAATGTTTTGACCATGTTTTTTTATTTTTCTAAGGTTTATACATGTTTTTGTATTTTGATGTTTTCCCAAGACTAAACTAAAATTTTAATGTAATGCAGATGTGGGTTGAGTTCAACCAGTGGAAGAACCAGAGCATGGAGCGGATGAGCCAATAGAGAGCGCTGTCGGGAGAGCAGTCCTTCAGAATCTAGACATGGTTGAGACTCTTGCTGAGCTTTGGTAACAAATAGAGGGTTTGACCTTCGAGATTCCGGATTTCTGGTTTTCAGAGTTACCCATGTGATTGCATCACCACACTATTGGCATTCTTAACCACTGGATGCGGTTACTACGTAGGATAGCTAGATCAATAACATGTTACCATGAGCATCACTAGTTTACTTCTTACATGTTGCATACATTTTGAGGTTAGATGACCAACATGTCTTGGGAACAAATTTTTTTAAACACCTATAACTATCTATCTATTTGATTTCAGTGTTTTCCTATGTTTATTATGAAATCCTATTCAATTATATGAATGTATTTTTACATGTGTTTCAAACGTATGTTTATAACATAATTCGCCAAAGAATCAGTCAATGTGTTCAAGTTCCTGGAAATGTGTTTATATTGAATAAAATCAAAGTGTCTTTCCAAAAGTCAAACTCTTTGGAACATATGATGCAGTGTTGGATTTATAACTGTATAAACACTAGTAAGTTGTAATACCACAAGTTGTGAGTCTAATCTTATGATGATGCGGTTAATACCAAATGAAATGGCACGAGAGAGAAGTTTGATCAATGCGCTATACTCAGCGATATTGTTTATCAATCTAATGATAAAAATCCCTTAAAAAATCACTAACTCATTGTTTGAAGCAAAAATGGCCCACATTGCAGAGGATAGGTTATGCGTACTAGAACTAGCACCATCAGCATACCCAAAAAATGGTTCCAAAGATTTATACATCTGTGATGAAAATGTAAGGCAGATTACTGATGTCAATAAAAATATAAAAAACTAACTAAGACAGTGAATGTAAATCAACAACATATATATGCAATATAATACAAAAAATTACTACGCTCATGATTAAGCATAGTAACTTTTCAGATACAACCCATTTTGGGGCTCGCCAATGGAATTCTATCGTAATCTACCAACTCGTAGGCACCCTTAGCAAGAACTCTTTTAAAAATATAGGGGCCATGCCATATTGGCTAAAATTTATCTGTACCTATTACATTAGCTTCCTGATCATAAAGAAGGACCAAGTCACCCTCTAAGAAAATTCGAGGCTGGACATGCTTGTCGTATTGCACCTTTATATGTCTCTTATGCACTTTGTTGGCCAATTAGGCTTCACGACGCATTTCATCAAGATGGATGAGGTTAAAAAGACGTGCTTCTTCATCAGATATGTCAAGTAACAAGTCGATTGCGAGTTTTAACGACGATATTTCACATTGGATTGGTGAGATATCTTCCAAACTGTACATCAATTGAAAGGGGGTAAATCCAGTTACATTTCTCACCAAGGTTCGGTACACCCACAAGGCCGAGTAAAGGATCAAATGGCAGTTTCATTTGTGAACTCCTATCATTCGTTGAATAATTCATTTAAGAATATTGTTAATAGTTTCAAGTTTTCCATTTGATTATGCATAATAAGGAGTATAACTATCATGTGATAGTCCTAAATTGGTATTCAACTCAGTCATCATGTGATTACAAAAATTATTACCATGATCTGTGACTATAGCCTATGGGACCCCAAAGCGTGCAATGACATGATTAAAGAAAAACAATGCAGTTGTTTGTCCTATGTTGTTGAATGTAGGCATTTCTTTGGTCCACTTGGTAAAGTAGTCTACTACAACAATAATATAACCATGCCCGCTAGACGAATGAGGGTTACAGGTCATGAAGTCAATGCCACATTTCGAAAATGGTCCCACAGAGATAACAGGAAGCATTGGCGCTTGTGGTTTGTGGATTTTACGATAAAATATTTGACATGCATGATAACTTATGACCATTAGGATGTAGTCGCAAAATATGGTAGGCCAAAAGTAATCGGACGGAGTATCTTTTTCACGGTAGAGTATCCAGAAAAGTGTCCACCACAAGCCCCAACATGACTGTGGTGGTGGATTTGATGCACGGGTGTACGAAATATTACTAGTTTAAGGGGTGTGGTCTACCCCTATAAACTATTGGTCACAGGAAAAAAGTGGTGGAGCTCAAAATAATATAATATAGAGGAAACAATATGCGAATGTATGCTCAAAGTAAAATAAAAACTAAAACAAAAATATAAAGAAGCTATTGAAGAGAGTCAAAACGATAATAATGCAAACCATGGTTGAAAGGCCTCTTCTTATTAAACGTTTGATATGGAGAAGAAATTTTACCCACTTGCCAAAGGGCCCCTAGACAATGGTTCTAGGTCCTGATGCAAGGATGTTGGTTTCCAAACTCTGCCTCTGATGCAGTCTCCCTCTCTCTTTGCTGTGATGGACTAGGATTGTTGGGTGGCCAACAATCGAGTCCCCTCTATCTCCAACTCCGTGTCACACACTGCTGGTATTTCTTGGGCAATTATGACTAGCATAACAATGTGATCACCCTTTATTTATCTCTTGGTGGCTTTATATAAGGGATTTCAAATCCTCCTTCCCTCCCTTGGTACATGATGGATGGTGACCCAAGGGAGAGGTATAATTCCATTGTGTGCTCACATAGTGTCTAAGGAGGTGCTGGTGGTTGTCCTTAAGCGACTTCATAGAAGGAGTAGCTATCCTTTGCTCTGTGTGGTCTTGGAAAGTGACATTTTTCCATTTCCAGGAATGCGCACTTATTGGGCAAAAAGGCGCACATAAGGCGGTCTTCTCAAAGGATTAAGCGCGTAATTTAGCATTTAAGACTAGTTCAAATCTGATTTTCTCAAAACCTTAGAGATTTTAAATAATTCTTGATTCCATAATGCGTTCTTGCCCTGTAAATCCTTAGACTCGACATTAATTAATGTCATCTTCTGTTGTACGATTTTCAAGTGTTAACAATTCCCCCCTAATGTGTGAGGTCTAGGAAGGACTGTATAGCCGAAATACATTATAGTTTCTTTTCTGTATCATGCGCAGAGAGAGAGAGAGACCTGCATGAATCTTGGAATTGACAACACCTTGCACAATTTCCTAGATGACCATGGCCTAAGGGACCCCTGCAAGCAAAAAAAATATAGAACATATATACAAAATTTCAACGAGGAGGGTATGTCCCATGCTTGTAATGCTATGGCTAGTTAAACAAAATTGACAGATACATGTGCTGTCTGCGTCATTACCATGGTAGTGATGTTGGCGGTTGTTGACGACGACCGCTGATGCCCTCAGGGGCGTTTTTTTTTTGACGATAGGTGGAATGTGGTACCCATATGTGTAAACTTGGTATGGCATCTAGCTACGGAATGTATGCATATGTAATGGTTGGGACCTTCCCGTGTAAGCATTGTTGACAGAGACACTTATGGAGGCATAGGTCTTCGACAGATCTTAATCAAAGTGAAATGGTTGTAAGGTACGATACCATCTTGACATGAAAGCATTTTTCGTAGTCAAATGTTAGGAGGATCAATGACATTTGTGGAAAATGATGTCTCCCACAGTGCCACTCGAGGATACCCCTTTGCATGGGGAGGGGTGATCCAAGGTACCACTTCCTTTTTGGAAAAGAGGTGTCAAGGTCGACAAAAAGGAAGCCTTAACCAAATCATGGGTCGCTGACCTGAGGGGTCGGGGAACTAGATGTGATGGGTTTAGCATAGGCATGTTGGTGAGAGGTGACTGAAAACAGATGATGGGGATTCAGTGGCCCGAGTTCAGAGTATACTTTAGGTCATAGTTATTTCTGAAGGGAAAATCCCTAGAGTCGGTAGGACTTCCAGGGTAGGTGTGAACCAACTATGAATGTCGTGATGGTGCATGCATGGGGGTGAAATAATCCGACCAAGGGGAATAAGGGACTACTGCCATGGTGGAAAAGATGAAATATGAAGGCGAAGCGATGAAGTGCATCATTTGCGGTCTTTGTACACTTACCAAAAGAATAAAATAATGAGGTTTTGTTTGTACAAAACACAGAGATGGGTACCCCAAAACATGAAAGGGTTCACTCACTGAAGGTGTGAGGATGGTGTTTTTCTGGGGGTGGGGGTCCCATTGGTTGGTATCATGTGTGGGGTTGATGAAGTGGATGGAGAAGTGTCGCAGATGGGATTATTTTGATGGAGGTATGGTGGGCCAAATGCAATGCGCAGAGGTGTGCTTTCAATCTGCTTGTACAACCTGGTCATCCGGGAAGGGGGGTTTGAATTTGAATGGTAAACTTGACCTTATGCATGATGAATGGATGGGCATTAGGTGCTTCTAGGACTGAAATGGTATGGCCATGGCATCACTTGTGCTGTGATATATGGTCTAATTTGGGTGACAAGCACCATGGAGGGGAGGCTCTACCAACCAATGCGGATGTTTATCATGTGTAGGGTGAGGTGATGATAAACGAAGTCAGTTATGAGGACCCTATGGTTTATTTATGATGGAGAAATGATGTCAGGATATGCAAATTTTTCTAGGACTCTATCATGCTGGGGGTATAATGATACCTGCTCCGGAACCTTCAGTGGATGGTGTTGTAAGTAGTTTGCGGGTTATTCCTTAAAAAAAAACTACCTCAAGTGAAAGCATCTTCTTTTCATCAAACATTATTGAAAGGCATGAGCTTTAAAAAAGGAAGATGGGAGGGTGCATACCTTCCAGCGCTGGAAGATTATTTTTCTTGGAAAGCGAATGTGTGGCACTGCTTTCGTTTGTCATGGCATACTGATGATGGTGCAACTTACGGTTTGTGGAATGGACCTTCTGATCTCCTACTATGGACCTCCAAAGTTCTGGAAAACGGTGATAGATATGGGATTATGGCCCTAATCCTATTCATTTGTACTTGCTGAGTTTTGGGAGATTATAGGTGCTTGCAAAGCCTTTCTTTCCATTGCGGTCAGCCCATGTACCAGGGACTAGCGATATTATGCCAAGGTAAATTTCATGACGCCCTGCATTGTAATTTATTCAGTTTGAGGGTGCCAGGGGCCATACAAATTAGGTTTGTATGACCTCTGAGTGACTTTTTTCCCTAGATTGCGCTGGTGATCTAGGAAAAAGAGCGTCTACTTTGCGCACAATTCTAAGGGACAGGCATGCGGGGGTGCGTTGTTTCCTTATTTTTGCACGCAAAGGCACGCCTATGAAGAATAGAGGCACACAAGGGTGTGCCTGTCTGAGGGACAGGTGCGCAAAGGCCATGATGACAGAAAGTTTTGATTTTTTGTCTATTTTTGATGTTTTTCTCTATACTGATGGGTACCTATGTTGCTGGCAGGTTGGTGTGGAGAGAGCAGGATTGGCCAGAGATCCAAACCGCTCTAGCTGCTGATGCTGGGGCACGTCGTCAGTTGGCCACATGGGGCCTTCTAAAATTTGCTGAGAATGAGTTCCTGTGGTTGCAGGACCGTTTGTTACGTTACATTATACATCATTGGCGCAGGCAGTGCAACATGTTCATGCTGCGTGGGATGAACTTGGTGATCCGTCCTGAGACAGATATTTACTTTGTGACTGGGTTACTACCTCAGAGTGAGGCCCTGAGGTACCCACTCCTTGCTAGGAGAGTGAACCTAGACAGATTATGGAGGTGGCATTGTGGTGATGCGCCTCTTACTGAGGGGTGAATCAACATTGCATCAATGAAATATGTGGCTAAACAGTGTGCTCTGGTGATTATTGTGCGATTGGCAGTGTCGGTTGCTCCACATCGGGCATCTGGCCCGCAGGTTGGAGTTTTATGCTGATTGAGGAGCGGGCATTTTTTTTATTTCACTGCTTTTGTTTTGATGGCACGGTGTTGTAATTGAACAAGGTCCAATGTGGATCTAATTCATTTGTGTACACTAGCATCCTATGCAGCATCATGTACGAGAGGGTGGTGCTGCTGAGGCTAGTGGTGGAAGTGCCTATTGGGGGACCGCGGGAGCCACACATGAGGAGGTGGGTTCTAGTGATGCCGTGAGGTGGTGGTGGCATGGTGGGTTGTTATTGGAATGACATGATAGAGGCATAGTTTGAGGCCAATCCACAGATGTTCTTGCCATAATCGTATGCGGGGATGGACTTTCGAGGTGACCCAGACATGGGTCTCCCTTTCAGTTATGTTTGGGGACCTGCAAGTATGTGTTATATATTTTTTGCATTTGTTTGAGTATTTATGTACTTATGTATTTTTTTATTGACACTGACATTATTTCGGTTACTCGTGCAAATGTTGGCATGGTAGGTCGCCCCGTGGACTGATTGGTGGGTCACGAACCTCCGTTATGACCTCGAGGTGCTCAGGGGGAGGTAATGCAAGTGGATCGGGTGGGGATGGTGTTGGCCCTTTTGGTGAGGGCAGCAGCTCGGTTGCAGCAGAGGTTGCTGCCAAGTGAGTTCGTGCTGATGCGGCTGAGAATTGCAATGCAGTACGGACAGCTCAGGTGGCTGTTCTTGAGGACTTTTGGGGTCGAGTGGACCGCTTGACCCATGGTATGCCCGCTTGAGGTTTCATGGACAACCTCGAGGAGGTTTGGTTAGAGACAGTGATGGCCTGTGAGAGGGATTATCGGCCCACTCTACGTCATGTGGTGATCGTGGTGGCGATAGCGGCTCCAGTGGTGGTACCAGGAGCAGTGGTGGGTCCAAGTGCTCCTCTTGAGGGGGCACCCCCCCTAGAGTAGTTTGTACATAGAGAAAGCACTCGTTATGAGGATGCTTCCCTTATTTTTTGACGAATTTTGTATCTTTGGGCTGGCCAGAGGGCCAACGATACTATTTTTGTACTCAGATACATATATTTTTGATATATATATGAGAGATGTTTTTGCAGCTCTACATGATGTATCACCAGTTTCTATTTATGTGTTGTATTATGCTAATGGATGTCTATATTTTTGGTTTTTATGTATGATGGTTTATTCGAGATGCATTCCAGTCTAGGATATTGTTAGCTATGTGATCAACTGCTTGGTTTTTATTCCTTGATACATGTGAAATGTAATGTAATCAAATTTTCTGCTTAATCTTTTGGCACGCAAATATTTTCTAAACAGGTGTGTGTCTCTGGCCTCAAATGTTTGGTTTAGTTGTGACACTGCTAACTGGGAATCGAGGTAGATATGCATACGGTGAACGCCCTGATGGAGGGTGTCACACATAAGTCTGATGACAACGTCATATTCTGCCTGATTGTTTGTTGTTGAACCGATACACATGCCATTTGAACATAGTGGTGATCGATCAAGGTGATAAATAACCCAGGTGGTTGCAGCTAAATTTTGAGACCATCTTGATGCTCCATCAACAAATCCAAAATATGGTTCGTTTTGGTGATCCATGTTGATACTTTGAGCGCTTTTAACTAAGTCTTTGGGTCAAAAATTTTGAGTGGGTGGTTTTTGTGTACTCTCACTCTAGGGGAAGGGCCATTGGGGCCCTTATGGGTAGAAATTCTTGAGTTAAAGACCTATGACGTGGTTAGTGAGGCAAGTCCCGTCCGGTTCCATCAAGATGTATGCCCCCTGTCAGAGGCAATATTTGATGATGTAGGGTCCTTTCCACAAGGTTTCGAACTTTTCTGCCCCTAAGGCCTCTTTTGCGACATCATAGCGGAGGACTAATTCTCCCTCGGTATACAAGCGAGGGGTGATGTGGCATTCAAATGATGCTTTAACCCTTTTGTTATGGGCCTCGTTATGCTGCAGCAACTGTCGTCGATTTTCTTCAACAAGCTGTAGTTGTACTAGGCGCTGCTCCAGAGGCTGAGTGTCATTAAGGAGTTCGATGACAGCATGCAAATTCGGGATTTCACATTCTATGGGAATCATGGCCTTGACCCCATATACCAAATGGAAGGGAGTAAAACCAGTCGACGTCTTTGCCATCGTGCGGTATGCACATAGGGCTAAAAAGAGCATATGGTGCCAGTTGGTTTTATGGTTATTCACCATGTGTTATAACATAGTTTTGAGTACTTTGTTAATAGCTTCTACCTGTCTATTGGGCTGGGGTTATTATGGTGAATCGAATTCATGGGTGAATCTAAGGTGATGAGATAGTTCTTGAAAAAATTCATTTTCTAAGTGTTTTCTGTGATCAAAAAATAACTCTTTGGGTACACCGAATCGGGTGATGACGTGGTTAAACAGAAATTGTGTGGCAGTTTCTACTGTGTTTTCGTATGTGGGCATGGCCTCGGCCCACTTGGTGAAATTATTTGCGCCCACGATGATGCGGTATTTATGGTTGCCCATGAGGCAGGGGGTTGCAAGTCATGAAGCCCACTCCCGCCTTTCAAAAGGCCCGGCTACCATGATGATACGCAAGAGGAGTAGGGGGTGTTCTTACCTTATGAGCGAAGACCGGCATCGTTAGCATCTCTTAACCACCGTGATGCGCCGTGAACAGGGAGGGCTAAAACACTCACTCGTGATTTTATGGGTGGTAGCCATTTTGAGATGTCGTCGCTGCAGCACCTCCATGCGTACATTAAGGGCTTGTTCCGCTTATTTATGAGTAAGACATCGACGTAATGGTGTCGATGTCTCACCCAGGCAGGGAAGACATCTTCTAGAAGGAGATATTGGGGCTCGTCGGGCGATGTGCACGACGAAGAACACGTTGTGAGATGAGGTTTGAATTTTGTCGGCAATAATAGGAGGGATGTCTCCACGGAGGTCATCGGTTACAAAGAAGAGGTGTTCGTCTAGCAACAATTGTCTACTCGTGATCCCTTGGAACGTCCTCATGTAGGTCTGGGGAACAACTTTCGACAAGGAAAGTGCCTTTTGCTTTTGGGGAGTGAAATTGTGTTTATATTCTTGAGAAATGGTTATCCATTGGGCATACTGTTGTCTGATAAGCGACGCATGAGCAAGTATTTATTTAATGGGGTTAATATCTCATGGTTAAATCGTAGTGGATTTTAAGATGATGTAGTGGTGTTGGGACCCAGAGATTAATGGTTAGCAGTATTTTCTTTGGGTCTATATCTCAATGCCTGTCTTGACTAGGTTCGTCGACGTAATATATTACATGCTTTGTTATAGTTCAACTGAACCCAATATCTGCCAATTTTGGATTCTGTTGGTGGTTTTAGAGATATATGAGGTGGGATAATCCTGTCGTAGTGTGGGGACTCAGAATGAGTGGTGCCGAGGATAATGTTTCCTTCGAATCAAATTATTTTTGGACGTAGTCATCCCATTTAAAGGGGATGCCTGAAAAGGAGTATAATAACCCTGAGTCCAGTATGGGCTCTGATGAAACATCTTAGAAAATTGGCCTTTCCTCGTAGACTTTGGAGTTGTCTCGAGGGTTTGAGGTGGGAGGTACCTCTTCGATGTATCAAACTCGAGGGGGTCAACACAAATGCTCACGGGACACAATAAAACCTAAGAGTCTTCCGCGCACCACAAGAAACACAAGTGAGGGTTCAAACGTGTTATATTGATGACATCTTTGAATACCAATCGGTAGGATCTCTCAAGGTGGGTCGACGCTTCTGTGAGCGGACTATCAAGTTGTCTTGCGAGGTGAGGATAAGGTGTGCTGTGTCGTGAAATATATAATTCATGGCCCTTTGGAAAGTGGCTCTAGAATTTTTAAATCCAAAATGGATTCACCTTGTATGCGAACATTCCTCAGGGTGGTGAACGCGGTTTGTACCGATCCGTGTGAAGGATCCTGAACTGATTGTATCCAAGAGAATCCATCCATAAAGATACAATGCGGCCCAAACACATGCATCAATGACATGGTCGATGAATGGTGTGGGGTAATCGTCTTTAAAAACCTTTTCAAATCCCAAAAATTGTACACGCGCATTGTGCCCCGTTTTTTCATGACTCGTAACAATGTTGAAACCGTACTTACAGGCGATGGGTAGATAAACCCGACGAGAAGCTCGTCGATACTTTCGCTTATCGTTTCCGCCCAGATGGGTGTAGTTGATGTTTTTCTGCAAGCATCGAGTGGCCGCAGCCAAGTGTCACCATGGTTCTCTACCATAAAGGAGATAAGCCCAGGCAACAGCAGTCCCACGCGAAGATATCTCTAAAATCTTGTAATAGTTTGGTGTAAGAGACTATTTTCCTTAATAGAACATGCCGCCCCTAGTAGACTTCTTTCGACCTGGTCGATTTTGGGATATGTTCACCTTAATGGTAGGAAAAATACTTGATACATTTCTTCCTCTAATGGCAGATTCTGTGGCTTGGGATGGGGTTTCAACGCCTGACCTTCCCATATAGAAAGTCTTTTGATTCGAATGCGGGATCTTCATTCAAATGGTTCTGTTAGGGTCTAAATGCTTTCTGGGGAGAAAAAGGCAAATCCGTGATGTACTACATCCCAAGTAGAATGCCTTGGGCCCCATTACCCCCAGGATATCCTCATCCAAATGAAATAAGGCTCAAGGAGGATTTTTACCGCGTAGGTTTATACCGACGGGGGGTAATCTGGGTGGGAGCTTGGGGTTGAGTAGACACAAAAATATTCCATCGTGGATGTGGTGGAATTAGACGCGATTGAGAGTGGTGACAGATTAAGAACTCAGACTGCCGTAGAGAGACAACTACTCTTGTAGCGTGTTCCCTCACTCAACACCATGGCAGATGAGAAGATTACACCTAAGTTGCTGTCTGCTGGCATGATGAGCTATTGAATCGTATATGGTGTGCCGTATCATCGTGCTTCGCGGGGATGAATTTCCTTAATTGGTCGTCTCCTCCGATGTCATGATGGGATGGATCTATTTTCTGCAACCTCTTCGAGTTGTCATACCGTTCATGGATTCCAATTTTGTGCCATCTTCTGGGAGAGGCAAGACTATTTTTGATCGCACAAAGAAGCTTCTCGTGCGAAATCATGGTATATAGTGACAACAACATACCGGGTGGTTGTCACCACATATCCTGCATGAGTATGGGACGTCCATTTCACCACGATATACTATATGGATCGGGCACCATCGTTGGAAAATTTCCAAAGTCAAGATAGTCACCATGAAACATCAAGTTCATCGCAGCATGTACCCTTTGCACTCGTGGGTGTTTTGGCGAGGAGCCTTTCTCGCGATTGCTGCTCTTCCCATGTATAGGATATATGAGGTTTGTCGTCGACAGATCGGATGAGGGGATCCCCCTGACAGGGATCACCCACCACATGTAAGGCATCCTATATCAGCAAAGGTAGTTGTTCTAGAAAATGGTGGGTATAGTGCTCACATGGAAGCCAAGGCAGAGTGCATGCGTGATTGGTACACAACTATTGCCCCTCACGGTGGTAGGTTCCTTTTTACAGGAACGCGACATCGAGATGTTTCCGTTTTGCAGCCGAGGAGGCGGCTTTAATCTGTCCAATCCCCCGAACATATGTGGGTAGGGTGGCCTATAACATCGCATATGGTGCGTATTGGTGATTCCCTTTGAATGGCGGGGTCACCATCTTCTTTCCATTTGTGGTTTTCTGGCCGAACAGTTTCACAATGGGAACTTCCTTTGCAGCATGGTTTCGACCGTTTCGGCAGGTTGTGGGGCTCCTCTGGACCCAGGGTTTTAACTCCGTGGCAAGAATGGTATCGAAGCCCGTCTCCTGGATGGAAAACGAGGTACCAACCTAGAATGCTGAACGCCACATGTTGCGAAATACCCGCAAGGTTGCCAAACCGCCGGGAGATGAATAAATGAAGGTAATAGAAAGGGGCTCGGGGAGGTGGTGTAGGGGCCAGAGAAGAGGCCTTTCAGGGCCGAGCAAGCCCAGAGCAGGCACGCAGCTTGAGTCTCGTGTTCTGGATTTAAACTAACAAGCTTGATGTGAAATCGCGCCAGGGACAGATGATACGAATGGCCAGCCATATTCTCGGTATCAGAGACCATGCGACCGTATCTACATAGGCAGGAATTACATCCGTGTTGCTGTAGTATTACTTTTGCCGTGTGTCAATTGGTCTGCCAAAGAATGATGCTATCCTCATGGGGGAACATCATAATGCGGAAGACGAGGAGGTTATGTATACATGGCATATATATAACTCCACCCAAGGAGTATATTGTAACCAAGCAGAGCATCCAAGACTCTCTAATGTTCATGTGGACCATCTCGCCGCCTAAACACTGGGTAAATTTTAGTAGAGGCCGATGGGGGTCGAGGGATGAATGTCGTAGGATTGAAGCAGACCAGGGTTTTAGTTCCTCGAGAACCCAACTTTCACAAACATTTTTTGACACAGACGCATGTCGATGCACCTCGTCAATGACACACTCATGAATAGTAATATTCGGACCGATACCGGTATCCGGAAGGTGACCATGAGCAGTCAGGGTGATTTGTTCCAACCCAACCACCATGCGTGTATCGTTAGTGGTCGATAGCGCCCAACGCGGAAAGTAGGCTTTCTCGTTACTTTGGGAACTGTTCGTTGTGATTTCTTGGCTTCAAACACAGTGCTCTGGTGATTGAGCTAAATCATCCACGACATATAATTATGGGCCGCTTAGAGTAGTTACCCCGCCGCCTATTAGGTCCCTTTGCCATCTTCGCAATGGTTCTATAGGCATCTTTGAAATGGTCAAAGGTGCAAATAAAGGCACGGAAAGTACCAGCCCTCACTAGTGTGGAGCCCGGCGGTGTCGACCACGATTCCGTGTTTGGAAAAACATTTTCTCCTCCCGCCATGTATATTTTCGCCATTACTTTTCATGGAATCATCTCGGGTTTTGCTGTCAGTGCTTAATGTCCTCTGTGTAAAAGGTTCTGCATACGGTGTTGTCGTAATATCCTCCTTACCCTTGAAGCACTTGTTTTTTAATGGGAGATCTTACGCTTGTGAGTATAGTGCCCGTACTCACTACAATAAGAAGAACACATTGCCTGGAGA
Organism: Pinus albicaulis; assembly: GCA_034641835.2. Lineage (NCBI taxonomy): Eukaryota > Viridiplantae > Streptophyta > Pinopsida > Pinales > Pinaceae > Pinus > Pinus albicaulis. Next base: position 241,773,968 of record CM076582.1, read on the forward strand.
GGTGGCCTTTTGCCTGATTTTTGGGCATTGCTTGCCCTCGGTTTTGGTTCCTCATTAAATTTTGAGGCTCAAAATGGGCCTCCGAAGAAAATGTACAACTAAAATAAAAGTTATAAGAACCAATAGGATTCAAGATGAGATAGATGTACAACTATGGGGGATGATTTCACCATTTTGAGTAAAAAAGTAAAAATATTAAAAATAATAAAATATGTGTCTATTTTTCAATTGTGATTAACTTATCTTCCTAGTAATTTGGCTCAATGGAGCAGAATACTTGACAGTAATTTAATTTATCATCCATGAGGCGCCCATGCTGCATACTGATGGACCCCACATTAAATTAGAAATACATAAAAAAAATGTACTCCAGAATACGTTTTTTATGTATTTCTACTATTTAATGCAAAAAGTCCATCAAAAGTATGAAACATGGGCAATTCTTGGATGAGGAATTAAATTTTTCATCCAATGATTATCTCTAATTCTTGAAATTCTGGATAACCTTAGGAGATAAGTTCAAACATGCTCAAAAGGTAGTTTTTTTTTTCTTTTTCCCTCTGTACCTGATGATTTAATCAAACATTATTTTATTTTTTCCAATGTTATTATTTTATACTTTAAGAGGCCCATTTTGTAATCTTAAAAATTCCCCTAATGGCTAGAGTTGCCTCCACTTTCGGGATTGCGTGTGGGCTACTTGGTTTGCCGCCCTCGTCTAGGTTCCCTTTGGCTCGTTGATTTTTTCTTAACCACGTTAGGAGGGTAGTTCTCCTCGGTTATACCGGTGTGGCTGATTTTGGGACTATTGCAATAAAGTTCACCCGTGCATTGATTTGCGTAGGTGTGTCGTGTGCTTGGGATCGAGCATAACGTTGTCCCTTGTTTACACCCGGCCGTTGGGGGGAACTCTTCTATCAATGTTTTTTCTCGCGTACCGGGCTCCCCGGGCCTGAGGATGGTCCTCCTCGTGATATTCTTGCGCCTCACTAGCCAAATCTTTGCCGAGGCATATGATGAATTTGAAATTCGGTTGAGACATGTTCTTGTAGAAATTTATGTGCGTAACCAAGATTTTTACTATCGTCGCCTAGGGTAACTCGGGGGTCATTGACCCAATTAATCGTTCGTAGATTTCGATGCACCCGAAAATCGTTGTGTTGTGCGCTGGGTGTTAGGGGGAGATATTGTAAATGTGTCCCCGATCGCGTATAAATAAGTTCAAGCTTTTGGGCTTTACTAATTACGTCCTCTTCGATTTGGGTATTGTTGCGCCACATCCTTGTAAAATATCCTCGTCGTTAGAGTTTTCAAGAATAAATATAAGAGGACCCAATTGCCGAGTTTACTTACAAAATGTGACGCCGCCTCCATTCATGAATATGGTCGCAGATATGGATGACGGGTTTGTCTAAAATGGGCCGCAACTCCATTCCCGAATCATAGTGAATGGGTAACTAAAATAAGTGAGGAATGCAAGAGGTGAGGGCGCTAAAGGTTCCATGTGAAGAAGGAGGTTGCTCCATGTACAATTTCGTGGCTACTCCTATAAGAGTGCACTTCGAAATAGCCTCGCACCGAATAGTGTCATCGATGATACTATTCAGCACCACAAAGAAAGCGTCGTCGAGAGTGATGACTGGGTATTCCACTCGCTTGCATTCAAACTTTTATATCCGAGGGGAGCTTCGTAAGCATGGGAGGCCATGAAGGATCATGTGCGATGGTGTCATTTTGTGAGCTTGGTTAAATCGTATCTGAAACGCCGCTAAGAAGGGTGACCGGGAGGTTGACACCATGGAAACGTAGAAGACACGAAGTTCGTTAGAACAGGCTGGTCTATGACGTACCCCGACGTGTTTAGTCGGCTTCTCGACGACGACCTCCCCCCCCCCGTGGCCGAGGGGGGAGTGGTGTGCGCAAGGTGTTGCTCGGAGACCAGCTAGGGTTCCTAACTATGGTTTCTCCAATGAAGGATGAACCAAATACAGGAAAATGTTCCGTTCGATGTCACAATGGCGAAAGACCTGTAACCCCTCCCCCCTATAATGGGGAGGTTCCAAAGACGCCGACCGATTATGTGTCCATTGGGACCATTTGGGTGTCGACTGTGTTAGGTTCTGAAAATGTTTGGAGGGATAGAGTTCATGATCCCCGACAAATTTATGGCCACATACATAAAAACAAAAAGCGAAAAACAGAAATAATTTTCCCTTTAACTTAATTTATGTGATCAATCAAGCAAAAAAAGATGGTTTTTTATTTGAGCCTGATACAGGATACTCAAAATCCCGAAAAGACCTATGCATCCACACACTCAAAAGTAACCTGGAAAGTGAGAATATTTCTTGCGAGTGCCGGCACAACGTCCCGTAAGAGTCGCGATGCCCCCGCCAAAGAGAATCCACCTGTAAGGGTAGAGGGTCCGGCGCTCGCTCGCACCGTCACCTCCATAGTAAAGGATGCTCAGTTTTTGTCACTTCGTTGTCCCACCGTCCCACTTGAGAATTTTGAGCCCGAAGCTTCTTTGCATACCGCCAATACCCATCACCGAGCCGGCAGTTCTTAACCGATACCGCACGCATCGCGCCTAAGCCTAACCTCCCTTCAAATAAATGTCTCTCCCGTGCTTGGGTTTAATTTTTTGTGGGCCGACAAAGGGGATTTGAAGTTCTAAATACACAAATTTATTTTTCAATATGAATTATGATCAACGCATCTTATTGGATGCCTACCCCTTGATCCTAACTTAAACTATAAATTATTTTGTGGGTTCTGTGGGGAGAATTTATAGTTTGGTTGGTCATTTTAGGTGTCTTCCTTTTCTTAGTGGTGGGTGAGTGTGTGTGATCATATGGTGAATAATATCATAGTTTTAACATATGGATATCGGTGATCCTTTACAAAATTCCCCTAGTTATACTATGAGATGTTGTTCTGCCTAAAATGGAAAACATTTGTAGACAGCGTTTTCAAATTTTCCTAGCTAATCTATGTGACTAACTAAAGGGAGATGGAGAATTGTAAATATAGAGCATTCATATGCTTACCTAGGATCAACAAATGGTGCAAAGGTATGGTAAATTACTTTCTCTTAATCGACAGACGATCGCACTTCCCACAATCCTATCACAATCTTCTAAATTTCTATCTTACACCACGATGATAAAGTGGTATCGTCGATGATCAAATAATCTTTGGCTTGTATCGACACGTCGGTCGCAGAGAGGTATCGGCCGGAAATTATGGGTCCTGGAGATAATGATAAAATCCCCATACCGTGACTCCAAATGATTCGATAAAAAACAGAGACTTGTTAGGAATAAATGGTTCCAACGTAGTAGTAGTACTATCGAGGGAAGGTCATAGATAAGCTCAACCAAAACTAAAGAATATTTGACTTGGATTTGATGAATTCCAAATAAAATTCCTACAAATGATAAGCCATTTTTAATACTTCCCCCCAGCAACGACGTGATAAAATGTAAAGTCATGGGGTTGCAATCCAAACAAAAAATACCCTTCGGAACAGTTATAGTGGCAAAAATATTCGACAACTCAACAATCCAAGGTAAATATTTCTATGAATAATACTTTACTTCCATATCATTGAGATTATGAATAAAATAAGAGATTGGATGTTCTATCCTATTTTCATCAATCAATACCATAGTAATAGTCGACTTCACTTTGGAGATATATATAAGAAATAATTACTTCCGAGGAATTGGGGATACATTAATGACGCCGTACAAGAGCGGGCATCTCGATGTAAATATCAAAAGAAGCTGCGAACTTGGTCCCAATGGAATGGAATCCAACTTTCAAGAGCTTGTTAAATCCTTTGAAATACTGATAGCTGGCATGAACCTCCTTAGGAAGTTAGCTCTTCTCAAAGTTTCTAACTCACAAATTCGATGGAGCAGAAAATCAAGAATGCACTGACCTTCAATGGTTCTATTTCTCCAATTTCTTCTTTTGAGATAATTAATTGTAGTAATACCAGAACCAACACTAAACACACATTTATGAGGATTGAGGCGATTAGTAGGTTTCCAAGATAAAAAGATATCTCTCAAATGCATCGGGTGATGATTCCTTTATCTTTGTGAATGCAAGGCAACTATCTAGATATGGTCGAACAATGTGCTTAATGTCATCGAAAGCTAATCCATTACTCTATGAAAGGTTGCCCTAGCATTCTTTAAACCAAACAGAGTTTCCTATAAGCGAATGTGCCCAGTGGATGTGGATGAATGCTATCTTCTATTAACCTTCCGAAGCACTACCTATTGCCTCTGTCCATCCATGAACTAAAAGATTTTATGTACATAACTGGCATGACTCGGTCGATAAAGTATAGGATAGTTGTCTTTTGGACAAGCAAGAGTGAAACTCGATAATCAATGCACACTTCCGATGGTTCCTTGTTTTTCATAACAGAACAATGTTTGAAACCCACTCAGCTAGCTTAACAAGGTAAATAGAAATCCACAAAGACGGTGTAATTTTCAACTTCTGCTTTAATACAGTAAGTATTCTCTCATGAACAAGATGAAGGCATTGACGATCAGCTTCATCAGCATATATATTACATGTTCAACAATACTAGTTTATATGCCCTGAATTTCTGTAATGTAATAAGAAAATACATCAATGAATTCATGAAAGAGAGAGAGATATGTTTCAAGTTCTAATGGAGAACAAGACATTTTCAAAGATGAATGTTTTCTACAATGTGTTGTGTTTGGTCAAAATATCAATAGAAATGGTTTCTCTAATATTTGAAAATTTCGCTCTAATCGAATACAGCATTAGGAAAAAAATAATTAAAAGAAATTTTCGATCGATGTAAGATATAGTTCACTAAGATTATCTTCTTCAATTTTGGAAGATGGAACGATGATACAATCTTCCTTGTTGTCTCTCCTATCAACATCATGGTTTCCGTAATATTCTCATCTGCCAAGAAAGTTGAGGAAAAATGTTCGTATTATACCATAACTGAATGAACATCACCTGCACCCACTGCAAACATACAATGATTTCGAAATTTTCCACCCAAGCCGTATAGATTGATTGCTATGCCATCTCAATGGGGGCCGGGCGACAACAACTCATCCAACGTAAATTTTTAGAATCACTCGTACTCTTCCTACGATGGAGTGGAAGAGATCAAGGTGTAGCAGGTCTCTCTATGCTTGCAATTTTTTTTCAAGTAACATCGTAGCGGCGGTAATGGAAAGGTTCCCATAAGAGTGAACTCAAGAGTCCGTACACCAATGTTTTGAAGTGCGAGTTGGTGTGTGTGAATAAAAATGTTTCCCGTACACTGAATCAGAGGCAAAGAAGGATAGCTTATTGATGACCTGATGACACCTTTATGTAGCAGATCTTCTAAAATATGTAGAGACGACATCGCAATACAGTACATGCCCATGGTCTTCCAAGGAATATTGTAGTCAAGGGGTCCATCAACAACCTCAAATTCAACATTCACTATTTTTCCCCTAGTTCAACATGTACATGATACATCACAAGGACACAAAGAGAGCAAACTGTTGAAATATTTGAACGCTGCCAGGACGAGATAGTGGTAAAGCCATGATTTGCACTAGAGACATAATGGTCAAGATTATCCTCATCAATAATAAAGGACAGCAACAAGGTGATTGAGGAAACATTTACTTGGAGAGAACAACAATTTTCTTTATTTATGTTGACAGCAGCCCATATCATTAAATACTACATTAGAATCAATCAAAGTCAATTCCACCAATTGTCAATAACAAAGCCTATTTCTCAGAGGGAAAATCTTGTAGCACCCCTGCTAATCACATAATGTAAGGATTAATGCAAATATTCAACTATATTATAATTTTATAGCTCGCTCGGTGATTAAACGTCAGACTTATAAACCACTCTTTGGTGGCTTGATTTTCAATTGTAATAGGTATGTAGTGGATTCGTGGTGAATGGATCCGTGGTTTTATAGGAAGCTGACTTGGGTGAGTCTAATTACCATAACATTTATTACGCATGACACCAAAACATATGTCAATGATTCAGATAGATAGCATAATCACTGTGAACTAGAATCTTATCCATAGCAACTGAAATTTGTGTTTGGATTTAAAACTGATTTGTCAACATGCTCTAATGATGTGTAGGTCCTATAACTACTTACAGGACTTCCAACACAAAGGAGGGTACTCCAAACAAAGTTTTCTTCTCATTGCTGCACATGTGGTGGCAACTGAGAATGGGACTGGCATTTATTGATCGTACATCTTTCCTGCGAGGTAGAAATTTGGGGTTTTTTCTTGATTTCCCTTTTTCTTACTTCTCTTTCGAGTTGCTTGGTCACTTTTTCCTCATCTTTAATAGGACATGACATAGATTTTAGAAGTTAAAAAAGATTACATGCAGAATGTGATGTGTGCTCGCAATATTGATAATACCTGCTCTGACATGAGATTCCTTTGATGGAGGAGGAATAATAGAAATTGAGATCATGGACACGTTGAGAATTTTTCTCATAGAGCATGTCAACGAGTACAAATCCTAAGCTCCAAATATTGGGCCTAGAAATGACCCAAGTCAGTTAGAGATAATGTCAATGCCAGCTACATCCTTATTTATAAATGGTAACAGTAATTAATAACCACTTACAAGTGAGCTGATTAGTAATAATGTTTTTAACCATTTATTAGTGACGACGCCACTATGAATATGATTAGAAATGTGAGGTAGCATTAGTCTAGATGAAAATCACTGAGAGTTTTGCCCTGGGTTTACATCAAGGGTGAACCTTGTATGGTCAAAAATATAGTAGATAGCAAAGAAATTATCAAAAGAACTTTGTAGAATTTAATGTGGTACCATTCTACAATGGGATTAGTATAACACACGCTGAAAAAGACGATGTACAACAAAGTCATCATTCAAGGAGTTAGATGAACACCATAAAATGATAAGTCACAACATGAGTTTAAGGTGTCTTCCCCAAAGTTTTACTGAACTTAGAATATTCTAGGTAATTTATTAGGTATCACCAAACACCTGGTGACATAGGTGAATGGATCATTGGTATTTTCGCTTAAACCGGTAACTCCAAAGTTGCAACAAAGGGAAATGAAAAACGATTGAGGTATGTTGAGAATAGCCGTGGTATGATGGGAATTTCTTAGGAAATGTGCCTTTGAGCACTATCATATGAATAGGTTACTGCAACCTAGATAGGGGTTGTTTTGATAAGAAAATTCTGAGGATTATGTCAATTAAAACTTGGGTGTAACATACTGCTTGGAATGAAGGGTTAGGTATTTGCAAACTGTACGTCAAGGGTTCCATGGTCTCATCATGTTATAACCCAAATTAGGATAACTTGATTGTTGGCATAGTATAACTGCTGTAATGTGATGAATTCCATAATATGGTAATCCAATCCCAGAATAAATTATTTCTGACATGTGGTTGTTGTAAACCAACCGAAGGAGTTTGATTCTCAAGGCCCAATACTGATAGTATTGAGTTGAAGGACCTACCCATGGATGATCGAGGTACAAAAGTGTCAGAGTCCAACAAGGGTAAATATGTATTAACAAGTGGAGTTGATGTGGGTGCAACAGTTGAACCGGTTGATACTATGTACAACCGTTTGTGGTTGGATAGGCAAAGAGGGTTGCCATTGAAAAACATTCATTTAGACATTATATTACCAAATAATGATGGAGTACCTTCAAAATGGGTGACCATAGGTTTCCCCTCAAAGATGAGTGAGGTAATAAGAAGAAAAATATTATTCTCGAAAATGCAAAGAGTCTAGTTGAGATTGTACTGATGGAATATACCCAGATGGACTAGCTTGATATTGCCCCGATGATGGATATAAAGGATCAAGCCATTAGCACTACTATAGGTTTACCAAACAGAGTACCGCATTTACCTATTATCAGTGGTGAAGTCCATGGATTTTAAGATGCAATCTTTTAAATATAATTCCGTATAAATATTTATGTGAACTTATAAGACCGTAGGGCCACCACATGTAAATATGACTGTGAAGTTTTGAACATTTGACGGGTAGCGAGAGCTGGTGCTATCGCAATTGGAATAGATGGTGCACCAAAGATGTTGTCTGTGCATTAGTTACTTGACCAAATGTATACCCCATCGGGATTCATGGGAACTTTAATACACAAGATCAACAAAAGAAGAGGCAAGGATGGAGGAAAAGACTTCTATAGGTAAAGCTCCATCCCAAAATGAGTCGGAGTTAAAGGTGTTTCGTCATGTATTTTCTCAATTGAAATTAAACTAGGTGGAAGGATTTCACCGTCGTGACCAAAGTATATTTTAGGAGGTTGCTCTTCAAATATGGGAGACTCAATGGCTACAATAGATTGTGGGGTGAATGATACAGAACAATTTTGGGCCACACTTCAGGATGCAGATGTTTTGGCAAAAAAGTGAGGATGTGATCTAGATCAACTTCCGTGTTAACAACGCCAAGTTCGGGAGGTATGGTCTCACTCGGGACAGATGGTGGATCGTGACCACAGTATCGTGAGGGCTCCATCTCGACAAGAAAAAATGAACCAGGATTTTTAGAAACAACTTGTGCCGAATCTAGTATATGTGAAGATGATGCTTCCCAAAGGTATCGATGGTACTAATTTCTAAGAGAACGATGTCACCTCCACCTACCACAAGTGGCTTCCGCGATGGTAAAGGTGGTCTCATGAAACACGAACGACGGGGAAAGGGATGTTCTTCTTCCATGATGAATGATTTATTTTACATGACCAAAATCAACAAATAAAAATAAAATATTAATGCTAGGAAAAAGGTTTCCAATAAACGAACTAATACCTCCTCGAAAACCAAGAAGTATGGGTAGGAAATCTCTCCGAATGTTGGGTGCCCGTGTATCGGCTAATTTAAAAGGTGTACACAACTCGGTTCGATGGTGGACGGATGCAACTAGTCTGTCCTAAATACAACCCGAGCAAGACATGGAGGCTCAAGCCTTTATGCAGCCACTTCGGGGAAACATGGCAGGAGAGAACCTTTTATAATTTTTCAAGACGATAACGCCCTGCCTGTTACACCCCAGAAGACATAAAACAAATAAGACATACATAACGTGACATGATTTTCAATGCACTTAGGTTGTAACTATGACAGATTTACTGAGCAACATGATATTTTAATTTATCACCCAACATGCTCTGTACCTTAGATTTCTAGGTGTTAAACAATTCATATTCTAAATGTTTTTAGAAGTTTATAAATTAATTTTATCTTAATTATAATTTGCCCTTCAAGTGTTCACCATGATGATGAAGTGAAGTTCTAAAATTAAAACTAAAGCATAAGCAAACTTTTCAATTTTAGCTTCTTCAATGAAAATCCTAAATACTAAAGGCAAAGAGCAATCATTTTGAGAACAAACAACAAAGAGCACAAACTAATATGCAACTTTCCTAAATTTTTCCTATGCAAAAAAAAGAATTCACTATATGCAAATGCGTTTTTTCTTTTCAATCCCCTTAATGCGAATACAAAAAATAAATTATATGCATCAAATAAAAAAATGCTTTTCTCGAGAAACGACAATTAAATATGCTCTCTTCGAGGAAACGGAATACTGAACTACAATTTTTCCTATAGGAAACGAAGAATTTGTTAGACAATTTTCGAAAACAAATGGATCTAATGCAGAAATAAAATACTCTTTGAATTTTATTTTTCAATGATAAAGAAGACTAATTGCCATTTTTTTTCTATTTCTTAAAACCGCCACCTTCGATCACCGGCCCGCCTCCGCTCCCTCCTCGCGCCCTCTCGTGCCCTCTCCATTGCGTCTCTGGCCGCCGCGCCCGCACTGCTCGCCCCCGTACGGCTCGCCCCCGCGACGGATCCTACCATGGAAGACCGCAGGACCTCGCATCCTCCGCTCCGAGGTTACGCCTAGGGAAATGATCGCGAATGCTCCCAAACGCCTCCATCTCGTCCCGCCAGAAATTTGTGAAAAAAATGGACTCAATCCTCACAGTGGCTCTTCCCGAAGGAGACACCTGCAAATCGGCGTTGAATCTGGAAGAGCGGGGCCTCATAGGCCAGTTCACGGGCCTCTGGCCCTCTCCCAAATCTGTTGAGGACTGGACTCAAAGGAACTGGAAGCCTTTGATCAAGGAGGGAGTCAATAGCTACTTCGTAGGTAAGGGTTTCTTTGTGTTTGTCTTTGAAAACCCGGAAGACAAAGGATTAATCTTCAGAAACGGACCATATTTCATGGGCCCTCAGGGCCTTTACCTAAACAAATGGTCCCCCGACTTCGACCCCTCCCAGGATGTTCCCTCGGCTATCCCGGTTTGGGTTAGACTCCCTCACTTGCCTCTCCACTGTTGGAATCCAAAATCTCTCTAGACAATAGGAAATGCATTGGGAAAATACATAGATCAGGCGGCAAGAAAGGATCAGTACTCATGCGCCCGCATCTGCGTAGAAGTAGATCTCGAAGAAGGATTACCGGAAGCTATCAAGCTCACTGTTACTGGGTGGACGCATGTCCAAGAGCTGGACTATGAACAGCTGCCATTTAAATGTAGGCATTGTCATGGGCACGGTCACTTTGCAAAGCACTGTAAGAAGAAGGCTGAGGAACAGGCAGATAAACAAAATGGGGAACAATGGACCCTAGTCCAGAAAAACACTAGCTCAAAAAAAGGCGCAGGCAAAGGAAATATGAAAGGAGGTCAACCAAGCTCCAAAAGCAACCAAGAAGCGGAAGCACCACCAAATGCACCAGAAAGAGAGCAGGACATACAAGCCAACCTAAATCAGGAGAATGAGGAACAGCCGGCCCCTTCTCCTCCAAATAAAGAGAGAGAGGAAACAACTCAGTTGGAGGAAAATCAAGGCTCTCCCACTAATTGTTCCTACGCAGAAATAGCAAGGAAAAAACCTGTGGTTAGTTCTAGTTCTTCCGAGGATGAATTCTACGAGCGCCCTTCCAAAAAATCAGGAAGGAAATCTCGTAAAGAGAAGAGGGAAGAAGAGGCAGAAAGACTCAAGATTCAAGGAAGTCAATCCACAATAGAAATGTCTATTGGGCGAAATATCAGACCAAGGCCTTCCAAGGGAGGCCCCAACCCCCCTCTTTGTAAATAATGAATCTCGTCTCTTGGAACTGCAGAGGTCTAGGGAACCCCTCTAAAATAGAAGCAGTCAGGGACCTACTGAAAGCAGACCCCTCGGACATTCTTATGCTCCAAGAGACCAAAATAGAAGGGCAGGCCCTTCTAGAGTTAGGCAGAACGAAGTGGAACAAAAAAGCAGGAAAAGCAGTCAGCTCAAGGGGAACCTCTGGAGGGCTGGCAACACTTTGGATGGATGACCTCTTTCAGCTGCTAAGGTCCCATGAAACCCAGCACTGGATATACACGGAGCTGAAGCATAAGGCAAGTAAGTTGTCCATCTCTCTCTTCAATCTCTATGTTCCGGTGACTTATTCTAAAAAACGAGAATGTTGGGATACACTTGTGGCCTTTCTTGAGCAGACCAATCCCAGCAACATCATTCTTGCCGGGGATCTGAACATTGTTTTGAAAGCAAAAGAAAAGAGGGGGGGAAACAGCTCCAGAGACCCTATGTTGGCCAAGGTTGAGGAGATCACCCAGCTCTGGGACCTTCTTGATTTCAGGCCCATTCGTGGCATTTACACATGGTCAAATAATCGGGTTGGTTCGGAGCACATTTCTGCTCGATTAGACCGTTTCTTAGTACAAAGTTCCATTATGATGAACAAGAAAATATCCACCAAAATTTTTCCCAAGCTCTCCTCAGACCATAAACCCATCCATCTCCATTTGGAAGATGAAGAAGACTTGGGACCACTTCCTTTTCGATTCAACCCACTCTGGATCGAGAGAGATGGATTCATGGAGACTGTCAAGGCAACATGGGCCAAACCAATCTCGGGATCCTCCAGCTACGTATGGGAGCAAAAACTGAAAGATACAAAGCAAGCTCTGAAGGACTGGATAAAAACACCGGATATCAACCCCATCAATCAGAGAATGGAGTTTGTGCAGTCTTTGTCGGACCTGCAAACAGATATGGAAAACAGAGATATCACATCTGAGTTGCTCGAGGAGGAAGTAAAAGCACAAAGAGCAACGTACCAATCTTTTCGTAAGGAAGAAGAATATTGGAGGCTTAAATCCAGAAACCTTTGGTTGAAGGCTGGGGACCGGAACACTCCCTTCTTCCACCGGAAATATAGAGCTAGACTGTCAAAGAACTACATAGCAGAAATCAAAACAGCTGAGGGTCAAGTATGTAAAGGATTCAATCAAGTTAAAGCCGCTGCTGAAAACCATTACAGGAACTTGTACAGAGAAGAAACTCAAAGAAATGATGAGGAGGCGGATGATTTCCTCTCCAGTGTTCCCTCCCTTATCAGTCCTGAAGACAACTTAAACCTCTGCAGACCCATTACTGAGGAGGAAATCATAAAAGCTATTTGGTCCATGGAATCAGATAAGGCCCCTGGGCCGGATGGGTTCACAATTCACTTCTTCAAATCCTGCTGGCACATTATCAAGGCAGATCTGCTTAAAATGACAAGAGGATTCATGCAAAAAGCCAAGATTGGTGGAGGAACCAAGTCCACTTACCTGGCTTTAATTCCTAAGGACACCAATCCTGACTCCTTTGCTAGATTTAGACCCATCTCGCTGTGCAATGCTTCTTATAAAATCCTGGAAAAACTTCTGGCAAGTCGGATCAAGCCATTGTTAAAAAAACTGATCTCCAGCTATCAAGGTGGCTTTGTGGAGGGTAGGCATATTCTGGACAATGTGATCCAAGTTCAGGAGACAATACACTCAAGTAAGAAACGAAAGGAGAAAGGTATGTTGATAAAAATAGTTATGGCAAACGCCTTTGATAGAGTTAATCATAATTTCCTATCTAAGGTCCTGCTCTCCTTTGGTTTTTCGATGCATTTTGTCCATTTAATAAAAGCCTGCATTGATAGTCCTTGGATTGCTCTGTTAGTTAATGGCAGAACTACTAACTTCTTCCAAGCTCAGAGAGGTATCAGGCAGGGTTGCCCACTTTCCCCCTTCCTGTATATCATAATGGCAGATTCCCTTAGTCGTAAGCTTACTGCTGAAAGAATAGCAGGTCATATTCTGGGCCTCAAACCTTCTAATGGAGCTGAACCATTGAACCATGCTCTCTTTGCCGACGATTCTCTTCTACTCGGAGGAGCCTCCATCAGAATTGCCAAAGCATTCGACTCAGTCCTCAGAAAGTATTGCAGAGTTTCAGGTGCCTTGGTTAATGAGAGTAAGAGCGAAATATATAGCTGGAACATAGACCAGAATGAACTCTTCGCAATCACTGCTCTTCTTGGGTTTAAAGGTCAGGCAAACTAGGACAGGTTTAAATATCTTGGTCTTCCCATAAATTCTGGAGTTAACAAGAGATCGTTATGGAGTGACATAATCTCAAAAATTAAATCCAAAATTGCTACGTGGGGAGGCAACTGGCTGACTAAGGGAGGTAAAGTAATCTTAATTAAATCTGTGCTGTCTGCACTCCCAATTTTCCAGGCGGCTTTCCTCCTTGCGCCAAGAAATGTGATGGAGCAGATCTCCAAGTTGCTCAGAGATTTTCTTTGGTAGGGAGGGAAAGGAAACGAGAGGAAAATGCATCTGGTTAACTGGGATGTGGTCAAAAATCCATTGTCTGAAGGCAGCCTACAAATTAGAGATCCCACGCTTGTCAATCTTGCTTTGGGAGGAAAGATTTTGTGGAAGCTGTTCCACGAGCCTTCCCATCCAATCAGTGTTACCCTACACTCAAAGTATGGTCCCAATAACGCACTCTCCAACCTACAGACAGCAAGTGCACCCAATAGCACGCAGGTCTGGAAATTATGTTGTAAAAGCAGTAACTTTTTCAAAAAATTAATCTATAGGATTCCAGGGAACGGCAAGCGTATGCATTAATGGCTTGACAGTATAATGGGAAGTGATCCACTTGCTGAGAACGATGACATTGCAAACCTCAGGAATTGGTTGGAGCGCACAGGTGTAAACAGACTGTATGACATCACGAGTTGGGACCAGCAGGGAGACTGGAATGGATGGGATTTCCATAGAGTGCCAGCACGGTTTTCTCATCAACAAGCACTGCTAGTCGAACTGTTGGATGAATTTGATCCTGTTTTCAGAACCAAAAAAGATAGCTGGAGCTGGGGACAGTCTGGAGTTTATACCACATCAGCTGGGTATAATGCTTTACAGGTTCTTAGAAATAGCAATCAAACTAAGGAGTTTTGGAAGAATGTGTGGGATTCACTTTCCCTTCCAAAAGTAAACTTCTTCTTCTGGACCTTGGTCCATAACAAGCAGCTTATGGGAGATAACCTGGAAAAAAGGAAAATAGTTGGGCCTCACAGATGTGCGTTATGCTGCAATAACTTCGAAACAACCTAGCATCTTTTCATGGAGTGCAGATTTGCTGAAGAGGTTTGGGTTCTTACTCTACAGGACTTGCAGATTCCAGCCCCTTTGCAGAACTCAGTAGCAGACCTCTTTGCCTCTTGGAGCCAATACTACCCCCATCGAATCCCTTCCAAATATTTCTGGCATAGAATCTGGATAGCGCTCCCCAAATATGTATGCTGGCAGATCTGGTTGGCCTGCAATCAGAGGATTTTTAAAGAGTTGCTATATACCCCTCTGCAGGTAGCTGCAAAAGCTAAGTCCTTCCTCTTGGAAGTGGCCCAATTTCAGTATTTTAAAAAAGATCATTTGCTATTTCCCGAAGAAAAGTGCTGGCTTGGTATGCTTGCGACCCATCCATGTAAGTACCTTCAACCCCCACAAGGTGTCAATCCTAAATGGCGCATAAGAGATGAGTATGATTTTTTTCAAAATTGGTGGAGGTCCCAAAACATTTTCACTATCTTTTTCGACAGGGCGTCCAAGGGGAACCCCGGTGCTGCTGGTGCGGGTGGAGTTATTTACTCTCCCGGTGGGTCTTCCAAAGATTGGTTCTGTTGGGGACTTGGCAAGAAATCCAACAATCACGCAGAGATCCTTGGGCTCCTAAAATCTTGTCTTATCGCAAGAGATAAGGGAATCAAAGTGCTCCAAGTCTTCGGTGATTCAGAACTGATAATAAAAAATATAAACACGGAGACTCCGTTCAGCAATGCTAGCCTCAACAAAACTTTGGACAGATTGAAGAGAGTCCTTCGAGACTTTGACAAGTGTAAACTTCATCACATTTTGAGAACGTCAAACAACGAAGCAGATGAGATGGCAAACAAAGGCAGCTCACTCATGAAAGGGCAGATCATTGTAAACAATATAAGCACTGTCCAAATGCCTTGAAAGTACTTATTGACTTTTAGATGCAGTAGATAGATCTCTGCTTTGTAAAAGGGGCTGCCTCGACAAAGACCCATAATCTTTCTAACATAATAAAATCATATCCGTTACAGTTATAAAAAAAAAAAAAAAAAACACAAGTTAGCCATAAAAATTTCCCATTGAAACCATAAGTGATTTGATACAAAACATAGGTTTTAACCTAAGAGTAAATTCCCCTACAAGTCAGTCAATCTCTCGAATAGTTTTAACTATAGAATTTTTTCATTCTCATATCCATGGTCTCAAACAATGAGAGAAAAAACCTTTTATATTGAAGGTATGTAAAACACAAATTAGCCATATATCTAGAATATATCTAAATAGAAGTTTTCATTTTCATATCCATGGTCTTAAACAATGAGAGAGAAAAAAACCTTTTATATTCAACATGTAAAACAAAAATTAGCCATAAAAGTTTCTCATTTAAACCATAAGTAATTTGATACAAAAAATAGGTTTTAACCTAAGAGTAAATGCCCCTACAGTTAATCTCTGGAATAGTTTTAAATAGAAGTTTTTCATTTTCATATCCATGGTCTCAAATAATGAGAGAAAAAACCTTTTATATTCAATGTATGTAAAACACAAATTAGCCATATCTCTAGAATAGATCTAAATAGAAGTTTTTCATTTTCATATCCATGGTCTCAAACAATGAGAGAGAAAAAAAAACCTTTTATATTCAACATGTAAAACACTTGAATTAGCCATAAAAGTTTCCCATTGAAACCATAAGTGATTTGATACAAAACATAGGTTTTAACCTAAGAGTAAATGCCCCTACAAGTCAATCAATCTCTCGAATAGTTTTAAATATAGTGGTGAAAATGTGAAGTTGGGTTACACCTTTTTCCCTTTTTTGAGAAAAAACTTTCATTTTTTTCGGTTATTCAACTTTCTGCAAGCTAAAACAATTTTTCTGTTTAGAATTTCATTTTGCGATAAAAATAAAAGTTGTCAGAAATTTTGTTATCTTTCTATTACTTATTTTTTGGAATTTTTTTATACACATTTGATATGTCAACTTATCATTTCTTTAAGTGTGTGTTTTTTAACAATCAACGAATCCATAAGAAGTCATGTTAATACGCAATCTTGTATTCTTTGAAATTTGTGTTTTTTAGAAACAAAATGTGTTACAACAATCTAGACAGAGTCTACTTCAGTTTCTTCATATGTACAAAGCCAATGGATGCATATCATAATTACTAGAATTTTTTGAACTGGTCCAATATGAAAAACTGCATATTTTGAATATGTTTCGCGACGCAAGAAATTTCTTAACATATAAGTTATAAACTAAAAATCTAAAAGCTACCCATTAGAGATGACAGACCAATGTAATGTACCATAATTTTTTCAATTTTTTTTACAATGTATCTTGGAAGATACAGAATTTTGATTTCACTAAATCACAATGACATTCAGAAATTGTTTGCATCCGTTTTATTACAAAATTAATTAAAATTAGTAAATATTTATGAAATTCCATGAAAATTATATTTCCTGAAAGTAGATTCAATTCTAAAAATGCTTGTCTTGTTTCCGACATTTAATTCAGAATGTTTCATCGATTTTAATCAGTCCAAAATTAAGGAAACATATTTAGGGCTTAGCTTTGCGTAACTGGTGACGCGTCAGTTCGGCCGAACAGTTTTTTGCACCGACGGCCCATTAATTCAGATGACAAAGTAGTTCGGCCAAACTATTTCTTAAAATTTCGGCCGAACTTTTACCTAACTTTCCGTCGGCTGGAAAGTACCACCAAGCTCCTCCAAAAATACATTTCGCGGCAATATAAATTGCCATGAAACCATTCATTATTTTCACATATTTTCACATGTTTGGTCTGATTTTACAAAATTCTTGATCTTATTTAGCAAAGAATTGTTTTCGGTTTAAGGAGTTTTCTTGGAGGTACATTCAAAGGATTTTTCTTTGAGACACATTATTTTCATACATTTGATCTGATTTTGCAAGGAATTTTTTTGGGTTTAAAGAATTTTCTTGGAGGTACATTCAAAATCTCTTGGAGGTACATTCAAAAAACATTTTTAAAGACTTTTCCTGGAGGTACATTCAAAAGACATTTCTTGGAGGTATGTGATACAGTTTTTTGGGCTTCTTATTTTTTTAAGTATGGATTTGGGCTTAATTTGGAAAGGACAATTTTTGGTTTTGGGTTTCAAAGTAAATATTAATGAGTTTTTGTCTAACTTTTTAAATGAAGTTTTTTTGTAGGACTTGGAAGGAAATATTTTGAACTTCATTTCATTTTTATAAGAAATTTTTTTCTTGAATTTTTTAAAGTAAGTGTTTTGGATTGAATTATGTATTTTTTGCAAAAATTTTAAAATGAGTTTTGTTTAAATTAAATCTTTTGTGATGTTTTTTTTTAATTGAGTTTTTGTCTAAATTTTTGAAGGAAATTTTTTGAACTTCATACTCTATTATCATGGGAATTCGAAGAAATTGTATGAGAAAATATGATCGAAAAAGAGACCCTGAGGAACGTAGAGAAGAGACGAGACAATCTTGCAAAAGAAAGATAGAATCACTCTCAAATATTGAAGGGGAAAAACAACCTCAACTAGAAGTTGAAATAGGTATGTAAATGTAAATATTATGATTTTGATATATTTAAAATTTTCGTAGTGTAAAATGTGACGCTTAATTTTTATTTGATGAATTAATTTGAAAAATATTTTGCAATGTAAACAGAGAGAGATATTCCTCAAAACATTGATGATGAGATACAAAATTTTGAAAGATAAAGTGAGAGATATTGAACCAATGGTTGAATATGGTGAAAATGATGAAAGAAATTCAAGTGAAGAAATTGAATCACAAGGTATATATATATATATATATATATATGTTGAACACATGCACGTATTATTGAAATTATACATATATTTATTAATTTAGTTATTTATTTAATATGTAAACTTATTATGAACTATTCATTCGAATATGTACAGATGAAATCAATGTCGATGACGAGATGTTAGAAAGCATTGACACTCACACATATGGAGATAAAAAAAACTGACCATTATATACGATATCGTGTTAACCGCATTTTTTAGAAGTATTTCATAAAGGAAAATGTGACAGTTCAAGCCTAAATGTTGAAAGGTCTCCTATCATTAAGGAAATTAAAAGAAATTATGACTTTATTGGGTATTAAAAAAACAACCAAAGATTAAAAAAAATGAAGGAAAATGTGATACAAAATATAAATAGTGCTATAAATTCAATTAGAATATCTAGACAGAAAAATGTTTCACTTGTACGTAGAGAAATACATATGGCAGTAGTTTCATCAAGTACTAAAGAGAATCGCTTGGTAAAATCTATGGCACGAGCATTAGGAACCTCGCGAAAAACTTTGCACAAACATCGGAAATTTCGGTTGCAAATAGATGTAAATGCTAAACTTGCTTGTTGGAGAGCTATTTGTAGGCAACCATATAAAGATAGACTTGGAGAAAATGTTAAAAAAATAATATATGAATATTGGAAGAACAATTCGCATGTTTTTCCAACTGCAAGGCATGTGATGCGAAGAAGAGTAGCACGAAATCAGTATGAAGAACATGAAAAACATTTCTCCAGAAACCACTCAGATAGAGTTTTTCAACAAGTTCAAAGAAGAGAATCGTGAAATTCATGTTTCAATCAGTGCTTTTTTTCAACAAAAACCATGGTATGTAAAACCTATCACCGTACGCAATGTTAGCCACCTATAATATTTTGTTATACCAAAAGGTGGCTAAGATCTTTGTTGAGCCTCCAAGGAACAAATTTTATCACTAAAAATTGTTGGCTCTTGAAGTCTCTTTAAGGTCTCATGCCTCTGTCCCAAATCCTCATTTGCTGTCCCATTTTATACTCAGAAAATTATGTTGATTCCAAATGAAAGACTGCTGAAAGACCATCATTTTCCCTCTTCTCAAACCTTTTATCTGCTCCCCTTTTTCTCCATCAAAACTGCCTTGTTTTCATAAGTCCTCTTCTTTCCATTTATGAAAAATTCCCCTTTCCATAGTTGAAAACTCACTTTTTAACTGTTTCGGAACCCCCATTTCCATTAAAAAACCAAGCGCTAACCCTGTTTGGCGCTCATCACATCGGAAGTATCCAAATGAGCGAGACTTGTGCTCTATTCAAAAGTTCCGATTGCGATCATACTTTGGTTTGAAATGTTCCGATGCGATTAATCCTTTGTAAATACAAAAACCCGATCGCATCGTTTATTTTATATATCCAGTAAGCTCGCCTCCGGCGCTTAAAACATTGTAAATTTTCATTATTGTTCTGCTTTTTCCTTTATAAAACCCAAGAACCCGCTTATCCAAAGTTTCAACTTAAAATCTTGAATTCACGTGTTTAATAAAAATGGTTAGATTAAAAAGACCGATCGCGCAATCGCGATCGAAGAATTCACAATGGGTTGATCAGAAAGACCAAGCTCACGATTCCGATTGCGATTGGCCTTTGATGTACTAAGCCCCAGGCCCTTTGCATTCCATATATCCAAAGGCCCCGTAGGCGGACACCTATCCTTTGTATATATTTTATTTCCACCCTGATCCATTAAACCTTCGTTTATATTAAAAACTTGGGGTTTTGATATGTTATAAGGGTTTCTGCCGGTTCTTTCTAAAAACTAATCTCCACCGTTGATCGTAAGCCAATCAAACGGCTAGCGCCCAATCGCATCAGGGTTTTCCGTCACATACACTTTTTTGCACCCGCTGATCGGCCATCCCCCGATTCACTCTTCGTCATCGATCTGATCCTCGGATCCAATGGCTATCGCTTAATCGCCTTCTCCCCTCCCGATTGCGCAATCGCATTGGAGTTTTTTGTTTAAATCGCACTCTTTTCCTCATCCCTCTGATTGCGACTACCCCGTTTTATTTCCCACCGTTGATCTGAATCTTAGATCAACGGTCTGTGCTAAATCGCATCGCATGTTTCAAATCGGTGCATTTGCTCGCTACCCTCGATTGCGATCCTTCGATTGAATCTGGACCGTCCACGTGTCCAGATCGGACGGTCCAAAACCACCCCGCCTTATTTCTTCTCCCTGCTCTGATTTTTTTTATTTATGCCGATCTCCACCGTTAGATGTTTTTATCCAACAGCTACGCTCCTCCCCCTCCATCTGAAGCAGTTTAAACCTATTTTCGCAGGATTTCTTAACTATTTTTGTGTTTTGCAGGTGTTTTAATGGTTTTCCATTGTATAATGAAAGAAAGCCGAGGGTTGGGAAAGACGTTTCCTGTGCCTTCGAGCTATTAAAGAGAGCCATCTGTGGGGTTTCACTCCATTGTTTTCTCAATGCTTCATGAGCATTGGTGCCTTTAAAAAGCCCAGTGCGGCCTGCACATCGACAAGACACTGTTTTAATTCAAAAACAGTTAAAGAGTATCAGTTTGAAGACAGAGCACAGCAGATGAAGATTGAAGACGGTTTTTATGGGGATTACGGCTAAGACCGTTATCAAAAGCCTAATCCCCAATCTAAAACATAGTTTAAAGGAAAAACCTAAAGTGTTTCATCAGACAGAAAGCCTCCACCGCCACATCTGAGGCAAATTGATTCCTCAGCTAACACCGAGCCACCTGTCGCCTCAAACCTTTCAAAACAAAGGCCGAATTTATTGAAGAAAATCAGATATTCGCCTCCAGCGCAGCCAGGGAGTTACTTCCGCAAGGAAATCAATGCAGAAAATATCTGCGGAGTTACTCCAAACATTACATAAAGCCTCAAAGTCAAATAAAGCTCCCACCGAGCTTAATCCATAAATGTAAAACAGTTAATACAGTGTTCCACCTGTGAACTTCTTCATCGAGCCCCTCAAAGGGCCGAGAAGTCTTCACTCTGCATTAACTGTCCTTGAGATATTTTGTTAAAATCTCACCTCCTCATCTTCCTATAAGTACTTCTACAGAAGATGAGAAATTGTTGGTTGCAGAACTTTGAAATACACTTGAGCTCGAGACTTCTATTTGTACATAGTGTTCACTGGCCCTTGAAGCTCTATTTGTGCTAGAGTAGTTAGGTTGAATAGTGAAGATGATTGCTGAACTAAAACATTGGACTTGAAGATTGTAACTGGTTTGACATCAATATAAAAGTTGTTTCTTGGGATCCTGGTCTTTATCACTGGTGAAGTGCTTCTTTCTTTGTTAGTCGTTTTCCTTCTATGTATGCCATATTGTTCATTTTCCCTCTGTAAAGAACAGTTTAAACAGGGTTAGGATTTTCTGTATAGCAGTAACCTTCTCTGGCTGAGAAATCTTTATCTTAATGTTTTCTTTAGATTTTTTTATTTAAGAATGATTCAATGCAGTTTAAACAGTTAGGAATGTTGGCGTTCCCTCGTCCTTCTGTTTGCTCAAACATTCTTCTCGAATGTTATTTCCATTATTTGCTATTAAAGATGACTATGGAAGATATGGTGTGCCCTGGTCCTAGTTTTTCTCCAAAAGAAGATTCTGAAAGTTTCCCTTGGTGGTGACTGAAAGCAGAATAGGTTTAAAAGTACTTTATATGATCTTAAGTTACACTTTGTTTCTCTTATATGTTTTCATACTTTCTGAAGGTAATTATATGGATTACTGGATTGTTTGTCAATTAAGCTGCTTTAATAAGAACTTGCCCAAGAAGTCTATGGTTAGCACTGTCCTTGGTTGGTTTTAAAACAGTTACTTAAGAGGCTTTTCTTGTTTGGACTGACTATAAATCCTCTGAGAAATTATTATCAGTTTCCACCCCTCCAACATTTTAATGTTTCCATTTCATCATTTTAATCTTAATAATCTTGTGGTATAGATAACTTGCCCCTTGGATCACACTTGATGTTGTTGTTCAATTAAAGCCCAGATATGACTCCATAGCCCAATGGACTAAAAACCAAAGTTATATCTATCTATCTGCCAAAATTGTTCTATTTGCTTGCAACTTCTCACTTTTGAAACTTTTGCACTTAGGACTTTCCCCTCAAGTAATGTTTCATGCTCAACCATCCAAAATAAAACAAAACCCTTGGCCTTCATAACTAGCCTAATATCATTACTTTAAGCTTTTTCAAAGACAATATCCATCTTTGTACATATTGGAGAGATCCCTCTCCGGATTCAGGAGGGCTAGATCCTAGAATCCCAAAGTTGGTTGAAATGATGTTAACTCTGTGATTGGACTCTCCCAATCTTGCTAATAAACTAAAGAGACCTAGCATTTCTAGCGACTCCACTGGGGAGACTTTAACCCAGAATCTCTAGTTCCATGACAATTGTTCTATTTTGCAGCTGAGCCACCAGAACCTAACATTTCTGGCGACTCACTGGGGATCGAACTCAGAGGATTTTACGTTCAAATCTATTCGAGCACTTGCTTTATTAACCAGCTTGAGCCACCAGAACCTAACATTTCTGGCGACTCAGCTGGGGATCGAACTCAGAGGCTTTTACATTCAAATCTATTTGAGCACTTGCTTTATTAACCAGCTTGAGCCACGAGAACCTAACATTTCTGGTGACTCCGCTGGGGATATCGAACCCAGAATCATTTTCATTTAAAGATAATCATACGACGTCAGAGATTTGGTTCATAGAGCATCTGCTTTATTAACCAGAGTAAAAAGCAGCCTTTTCAAGCACTGCCTAATATAGGTAATCATGATGGAACTTGTTTGAATCAGTGACAAACTAGGTAAACCCTAGGTTTCTCTTAAGACTTCATCTAACCTTGAAAAATCAGCTGGCTTAGCCATAAGAGTAGACTGCCTTTGTCTCACAACCTTAGCTAAGTTTTGAAACAAAGTTAGGATATTCTTAACAACCACAAAACTAAAAAATGACTTAGAAAAACCTAAAAAAATTTCAGATTGGAATTAAATAAACATGGTGGTGGACCATAAGACCTTTTACCTCTGAAAGGAGCTAAAAATTTCCACTTGGCGACTCCACAATCCTAGCAGACCTTAAGACTCCTCTGGGAAGAACCCTTATCATTATAAAATCATTCAAACTCGGTTAGAGGACTGTGGGATTTAAAATTAGCAAGCTTGATTAGTTTAACCTCTCCAAGATACTGTCATACTGGTTGAACTTTTCTTAGCTTTGGAGTCTAAACCTGTGACTCATAGTGGCTTCTAAGATTCACTCAAGAGCCCATCTGACCACGATCCACGTTGGGAATGATAACCTAAGCATCATAGATAGTCTCCTAAGATTAAAATCTTCATTTGTTTTGAGATCACCCTTGAGCTAATTCGTTCTTTCCCTCCTTCTGACTCTACGATAATCATGTAATTTGGTGAGACAAAACCTTTTACCTCCTTAGGAGCTAAAAATTTTCCACCTGGCGACTCCACACTCTGAAACTCCCAGAAGACCAAATGACTCCACTGGTAGAAGACCCTGAACTGATTGACCGGACACAGTGACCTCTTTTCTGATTTACAAACATGATTCTGAGAATACAACGAAGATATGCCCCAATGAGTAGAGATCATATCCCTGGGTTTCCACATAAGATGCCCCGGGTGAATTGGGATGACAACCTGCCTATTTTCCAAGGTGAAAAGTTTGATGACCCTCTATTACATCTCATCAAATTTCATATACATGTATGGAGGTTGAAAGTTGAATGGCATGAAGACTGCCTAATGAAAATTTTCATGTTAACATTAGAAGGAAAAGCTAGGGATTGGTATGAATGCTTAAGATCTTGTAGTTTGTTTTCTTTAAGAGATCTTGAATATACGTTCTATGAGAACTACAAAGAAAACGCTACATCATTATCATTGGGTGCAATATATTATGATCCATCACAAAACATCACCCAACACATTATAGATAATGAGGAAGCTTGGGAAGAAATGCATCCTGAAGATCTTTTAACAGCCATTCATGAGTTTAATCTCCTACTGAAAAATTTTAAGAACGTAGATGAATCACTTGAGGAAGAAAACAAACAAGAAATAAAGAACATTCCTCAAGATATCCCTGAAAACTCAAATATTGATTCATCATCCCTTATAGCCGAGGCTCAAGAAGACATCCAGCCTCAAAATCAGTCTTCACAAGAGACAGAGAACTGCTGTACTCCTATTCAAAGGAACATAGAAACATCCTTCCCTTTGACAGAAAAAGAGATAGATCAGACTATTTATAAACAGTCAGTCTCTGAAATTTTTTGCGAAACAAACACTCTTGCCCATTCACATAAAGAACTTTGTTGTATAGATTTAGAAAGTTATCTTGTAGATTAGTTAGAAGAAAAGCAAACTGATGACCCAATATGTTCGACTGACAAAATTGTTTATTCAGATGATTTTCCGAATTTCGATCAGTCTGATGATGATGATGATGAGTTCCAAGAAAAAACTAATCATGCAGGGCAACCAACGTTTGATTGGTGTTATCATTTTCACCATCACCGGCTTGAAAGCCAAAAACATCCATTTCAATCCATCACTAATGGCTTTCACATAATTGGAAATCAGCAGCCTTTCAACTCAGAAGGTGAAGAGAAGAGCAATAAAGAAATTTTTGAGCAAAAGGAGCTTTCTCTTGAAAAAGAGGAAACCTTTAAATACTCCCCTACTCAAGAATATAATAACCTCTTCATACAAATTAATCCACTGAATACAAGCATACCAGGGTTACCAGAGGACAACACTGTTAAATATGATGAGTCCTCCAGTTTAGAGGATGATGAAGATGAAGGAGAAAAACAAATAGAAGACTATCCTGCTGTGGATATATCATCTTCTCAAGAAGAAACTTCTCCCTTCATGGATATTAGTCTGTCATTTAAAGGGCCTGGATTTATATCAGAAGCAAGCATAGATGCAAAGAAAGAAAATATTTCACTGTTTGCTATTGTGCAGGTTAAATATGACGATACTTCCAAGCTACGTGCTGAAGAGATACTCCTCAAAGCTGAAGCCTTGGAAGCAGACGATCTATCAGACATGGAGGACCGAAAAGAAGAGATCTTTCATGTTTTCTTTGTTGATCCTATGGAAGAGTGTGTGGAGATCCCAACTGGCTCAAATTATCAAACAATGATCCTTTGCAAAAGCCAGAGACATGAAAAGCTGTCACCTTCTGTGATAGCCTCGACATTGAAGGTTAACCTTCAATATGTTCTATGGATACCTCTGACAAGCAGCCAGAGTTACTACTTCTTCTTGACATTACTCAGTATTTGTATTCTTTTGTATATATAGTGTTCTTAAGTACTCAATGTTTTAGAATAAGTTAATAGGTTAGATAGTAACGTCAATAAAGCTCAGTTCGGTTTTGAGCATGTGAATAATTTTTCTTTTTACCTTTGAAGAGAAAAGGGAAAAATACAAAAACAAAGAAAGAAAGAAAAGAGGGCAGAAATGAAAAACAAGAAAGGCACAGCCCCATGCCAAAAAGAGAAATAAATCTGAAAGTGTGCAAGCTTAAATGCCACTCTTGCAAAACACACTTCTAGTTAGTCAAACTGTTTAATCTTGACTAATTAGCTTTCAATTTTCTGCTGATAGGGTAGTGAATTTGATTTGCCAAACTGTTTAATCTTGGCTTATCAGTAGATAGATTAGGATAGAAATTAAAGGTTCAAATATGTTCAAAATCTGAACCAAAGTTTCCAAAGAGAGATGACTCAAAACTGTTTTATTTTTCTGAGTCATAAAAGAGAAAAAATGGTTCTTATTTGCCCAAAATCTGAATCAGATATCAAGAAAGAGACAGCTCAAAAAAAAATTAAAAACAGAGCTGTAAAGAAAAAGAAGGCCATAATGAGAAACTTTCAGGTCTTAAGCCTTCCATTTTGATTTAATTTTCTACAAATAATAAACTATGTGCAGCTTTTTCTTATGCCATAGATCATAGCAAGTCGAACAGCTCAATCTTGACTTGACTATTTTTAAATTTCTGTTGTAGAATTTAGGGAATGAAAGTTTGTTGGATTGTTTAATCCCAACAAACAATAGACTAGGTAGAGAAATATCTGAGCTCAACTGTTTAATCTGAGTTCAGGGAGAAATAATGATTAGAAATAGATTAGATTTCCTGCTTTCAAAAGAATAAAATGTTGTGAATAGAGTTTGCCAATCCAAGTGCGCTCTGATGAAGAAAAAAATGCTAGATCTGTAGGATTGGGTAGGTAGAAAGCTGGTTGATAAAGGTCCATTGTTTTCATGGCTTCCAAATATGTTTTTAGAAAAATATCATTCAATCACAGAAGGACAGCCCAATGGATGAGGCAACTTATCAGCCTCCCAGAAATCAAGTCTGAATTCTTGATGCCTTCAAGAAGGCACCATCCCCAAGTGGAGCCACTGTTAGCCACCTATAATATTTTGTTATACCAAAAGGTGGCTAAGATCTTTGTTGAGCCTCCAAGGAACAAATTTTATCACTAAAAATTGTTGGCTCTTGAAGTCTCTTTAAGGTCTCATGCCTCTGTCCCAAATCCTCATTTGCTATCCCATTTTATACTCAGAAAATTCTGCTGATTCCAAATGAAAGACTGCTGAAAGACCATCATTTTCCCTCTTCTCAAACCTTTCATCTGCTCCTCTTTTTCTCCATCAAAACTGCCTTGTTTTCATAAGTCCTCTTCTTTCCATTTATGAAAAATTCCCCTTTCCATAGTTGAAAACTCACTTTTTAACTGTTTCGGAACCCCCATTTCCATTAAAAAACCAAGCGCTAACCCTGTTCGGCGCTCATCACATCAGAAGTATCCAAATGCGCGAGACTTCTGCTCTATTCAAAAGTTCTGATTGCGATCATACTTTGGTTTGAAATGTTCCGATGCGATTAATCCTTTGTAAATACAAAAACCCAATCGCATCGTTTATTTTATATATCCAGTAAGCCCACCTCCGGCGCTTAAAACATTGTAAATTTTCATTACTGTTCTGCTTTTTCCTTTATAAAACCCAAGAACCCGCTTATCCAAATTTTCAACTTAAAAGCTTGAAGTCACGTGTTAAATATAAAATGGTTAGATTAAAAAGACCGATCGCGCAATCATAATCGGGAAAATTTCAATGGGTTGATCGAAAAGACCAGGCCCGCAGTTTCGATTGCGATTAGGCCCGCAGTTTCGATTGCGATTAGGCCCTTATTTTATATAAAGCTCCGGGCCCATCAATTTTCATATATCCGAAGGCCCCGCAGGTGGGCGCCTATCCTTTGTATATATTTTATTTCCGCCCTGATCCATTAAACCTTCGTTTATATTAAAAACTTGGGGTTTTTGATATGTTATAAGGGTTTCTGCCGGTTCTTTCTAAAAACTAATCTCCACCGTTGATCGTAAGCCGATCAAACGGCCAGCGCCCAATCGCAACAGGGTTTTCCATCACATACACTTGTTTGCACCCGCCGATCGACCATCCCCCGATTCACTCTCTATCGTCGATCTGATCTGCAGATCAATGGACAGCGCTTAATCGCCTTCTCCCCTTCCGATTGCGACTACCCCGATTCATTTCCCGTCGTTGATCTGAATCTTAGATCGACGGTCTGCGCTAAATCGCATCGCATGTTTCAAATCGATGCATTTGCTCGCTACCCTCGATTGCGATCCTTCGATTGAATCTGGACCGTCCATGTGTCCAGATCGGACGGTCCAAAACTACTCCTCCTTATTCTTCTCCTGCTATCCTTTTTGCCTTTTTATGCAGATCTCCACCGTTGGTTGCCTTCATCCGACAGCTTCGCTCCTCCCCCGCCATCTGAAGCAGTTTAAACCTATTTCCGCAGGATTTCTTAACTATTTTTGTGTTTTGCAGGCGTTTTAATGGTTTTCCATTGTTTAATGAAAGAAAGCTGAGGGTTGGGAAAGACGTTTCCTGCGCCCTCGAGCTGTTAAAGAGAACCATCTGTGGGGTTTCGCTCCATTGTTTTCTCAATGCTTCATGGGCATTGATGCCTTTAAAAAGCCCAGTGCGGCCTGCACATCGACAAGACACTGTGTTAATTCAAAAACAGTTAAAGAGTATCAGTTTGAAGACAGAGCACAGCAGATGAAGATTGAAGACGGTTTTTTTTTGGGGATTACGGCTAAGACCGTTATCAAAAGCCTAATCCCCAATCTAAAACACAGTTTAAAGTTAAAACCTAAAGTGTTTCATCAGAAAGAAAGCCTCCACCACCACATCTGAGGCAAATTGATTCCTCAACTACCACCGAGCCACCTGTCACCTCAAACCTTTCAAAACAGAGGCCGAAGTTATTGAAGAAAATCAGATATTCGCCTCTAGCGCAGCCAGGGAGTTACTTCTGCAAGGAAATCAATGCAGAAAATATTTGCAGAGTTACTCCAAACATTACATAAAGCCTCAAAGTCAAATAAGCTCCCACCGAGCTTAATCCATAAATGTAAAACAGTTAATACAGTGTTCCACCTGTGAACTTCTTCATCGAGCCTCTCAAAGGGCCGAGAAGTCTTGAACCTGTATTAATTATCCTGAGAGATATTTTCTCAGATCACCTCCTCATTCTTCTATAAATACCTCAGAAGAAGATGAGAAATTGTTGGTTGCAGAACTTTGGAATACACTTGAGCTGGAGACTTCTATTTGTACATAGTGTTCGCTGGCCCTTGAAGCTCTGTTTGTGCTAGAGTAGTTAGGTTGAATAGTGAAGATGATTGCTGAACTGAAACATTGGACTTGAAGATTGTAACTGGTTTGACATCAATATAAAATTTGTTTCTTGGGATCCTGGTCTTTATCACTGGTGAAGTGCTTCTTTCTTTGTTAATCGTTTTCCTTCTATGTATGCCATATTGTTCATTTTCCCTCTGTAAAGAACAGTTTAAACAGGGTTAGGATTTTATGTATAGCAGTAACCTTCTCTGGCTAAGAAATCTTTATCTTAATGTTTTCTTCAGATTTGTTTATTTAAGAATGATTCAATACAGTTTAAACAGTTAGGAATGTTGGCGTTCCCTCGTCCTTCTGTTTGCTCAAACATTGTTCTCGAATGTTATTTCCATTGTTTGCTATTAAAGTTAGACTAGAGAAGATATGGTTTGCCCTGATTCCTAGATTCTTTTCTCCAAAGGAAGATTCTGAAAGTTTCCCTTGGTGTTGACTGAAAGCAGACTAGGTTTAAAAGTACTTTATCTGATCTTAAGTTACACTCTTTTTTTCTTATGTGTTTTCATACTTTCTGAAGGTAATTATGTGGATTACTAGATTGTTTGTCAATTAAGTTGCTTTAATAAGAACTTGCCCAAGAAGTCTATGGTTAGCCCTGTCCTTGGTTGGTTTTAAAACAGTTACTTAAAAGGCTTTTCTTGTTTGGACTGACTATAAATCCTCTGAGAAATTATTATCAGTTTCCACCCCTCCAATATTTTAATGTTTCCATTTCATCATTTTAATCTCAATAATCTTGTGGTATAGATAACTTGCCCCTTGGATCACACTTGATGTTGTTGTTCAATTAAAGCCCGGATATGACTCCATAGCCCAATGGACTAAAAACCAGCGTTATATCTATCTATCTGCCAAAACTGTTCTATTTGCTTGCAACTTCTCACTTTTGAAACTTTTGCACTTAGGACTTTCTCCTCAAGTAACATTTCATGCTCAACCATCCAAAACAAAACAAAACCCTTGGCCTTCATAACTAGCCTAATATCATTACCTTAAGCTTTTCAAAGAAAATATCCATCTTTGTACATATTGGAGAGATCCCTCTCCGGATTCAGGAGGGCTAGATCCTAGAATCCCAAAGTTGGTTGAAATGATGTTAACTCTGTGATTGGACTCTCCCAATCTTGCTAATAAATTACAAAGACCTAACATTTCTGGCGACTCCACTAGGGAGACTTTAACCCAGAATCTCTGGTTCCATGACAATTGTTCTATTTTGCAGCTGAGCCACCAGAACCTAACATTTCTGGCGACTCACTGGGGATCGAACTCAGAGGCTTTTACGTTCAAATCTATTCGAGCACTTGCTTTATTAACCATCTTGAGCCACCAGAACCTAACATTTCTGGCGACTCAGCTGGGGATCGAACTCAGAGGCTTTTACGTTCAAATATATTCGAGCACTTGCTTTATTAACCAGCTTGAGCCACGAGAACCTAACATTTCTGGCGACTCCGCTGGGGATATCGAACCCAGAATCATTTTCATTTAAAGATAATCATACGATGTCAGAGATTTGGTTCATAGAGCATCTACTTTATTAACCAGAGTAAAAAGCAGCCTTTTCAAGCACTGCCTAATATAGGTAATCATGATGGAACTTGTTTGAATCAGTGAAAAACTAGGTAAACCCTAGGTTTCTCTTAAGACTTCATCTAACCTTGAAAAATCAGCTGGCTTAGCCATAAGAGTAGACTGCCTTTGTCTCACAACCTTAGCTAAGTTTTGAAACAAAGTTAGGACATTCTTAACAACCACAAAACTGAAAAATGACTTAGAAAAACCTAAAAATATTTCAGATTGGAATAAAATAAACATGGTGGTGGACCATAAGACCTTTTACCTCTGAAAGGAGCTAAAGATTTCCACTTGGCGACTCCATAATCCTAGCAGACCTTAAGACTCCACTGGGAAGAACCCTTATCATTATAAAATCATTCAAACTCAGTTAGAGGACTATGGGATTTAAAATTGTAAAAACAGATTGGTTAACCTCTCGAAGATTGTCATATCTGGTTGAACTTTTCTTGTTTTAGGTCTAAACAATGCAGCATAGTGGCTTCTAAAAAGATTCACATTAGAGCCCATCCTGACCCTGATCCACCTGAGATAGTTGATAACCTAGAAAGCATCCTTAGGAAGTCTCCTAAGATTAAATCTTCAACTGTTTTCATTTCACCCTTGAGAGCTAATTCAGTTCCTGAGAATCTTACAGCTCTACAAGAATCATATGGTGGTGGAACCATAAAACGTTTTACCTCCTTAGGAGCAAAAAATTTTCCACCTGGCGACTCCACACTCTGAAACTCCCAGAAGACCAAATGACTCCACTGGTAGAAGACCCCGAACTGATTGACCGAACACAGTGACCTCTTTTCTGATTTACAAACATGATTCCGAGAATACAACGAAGATATGCCCCAATGAGTAGAGATCATATCCCTGGGTTTCCACATAAGATGCCCCAGGTGAATTGGGATGACAACCTGCCTGCTTTTCAAGGTGAAAATTTAGATGACCCTCTATTACATCTCATCAAATTTCATATACATGTATGGAGGTTGAAATTTGAATGGCATGAAGACTGCCTAATGAAAATGTTCATGTTAACATTAGAAGGAAAAGCTAGGGATTGGTATGAATGCTTAAGATCTAGTAGTTTGTTTTCTTTAAGAGACCTTGAATATGTGTTCTATGAGAACTATGAAGAAAACGCTACATCATTATCATTGGGTGCAATATATTATGATCCATCACAAAACATCACCCAACACATTATAGATAATGAGGAAGATTTGGAAGAGACGCATCCTGAAGATCTTTTAGCAGCAATTCATGCTTTTAATCTACTATTGAAAATTTTTAAGAACATAGATGAATCACTTGAGGAAGAAAACAAACAAGAAGTAAAGAACATTCCTCAAGATTTTTCTGAAAACGTAGATAATGATTCATCATCCCTTATAACTGAGGCTCAAGAAGACATCCAGCCTCAAAACCAGTCTTCACATAGAGAACTTTGTTGTATAGATTTAGAAAGTTATCTTGTAGATCAGTTAGAAGAAAGGCAAACTGATGACCCAATATGTTCAACTGATGAAATTGTTTATTCCGATGATTTTCCAAATTTCGATCAGTCTAATGATAATGATGATTCACAAGAAGAAACTAATCATGCAGGGCAACCAGCGTTTGATTGGTGTTATCATTTTCACCATCACCAGCTTGAAAGCCAAAAACATCTGTTTCAATCCATCACTAATGGCTTTCACATAATTGGAAATCAGCAACCTTTCAACTCAGAAGGTGAAGAGAAGAGCAATGAAGAAATTTTTGAGCAAGAGGAAACCATTGAATACACCCCTACTCAAGAATATAATAACATCTTCACAAAGTTCGGCCCACTCAATCCAAGCATACTAGGGCCACAAGAGGACAACATTGTCAAATATGATGAGTCCTCCAGTTCATAGGATGATGAAGATGAGGGAGAAAAACAAATAGAAGACTATCCTGCTGTGGATATATCATCTTCTCAAGAAGAAACTCCTCCCTTCACTGATATTATTTTTTCATATAAAGAACCTGAATTTGTATCAGAAGCAAGCATATGTTTAGAGAAAGAAAATATTTCACTGTTTGCTATTGTGCAGGTTAAATATGACGATACTTCCAAGCTACGTACTGAAGAGATACTCCTCAAAGCTGAAGCCTTGGAAGCAGACGATCTATCAGACATGGAGGACCGAAAAGAAGAGATCTTTCATCTTTTCTTTGTTGATCCTATGGAAGAGTGTGTGGAGATCCCAACTGGCTCAAATTATCAAACAATGATCCTTTGCAAAAGCCAGAGACATGAAAAGCTGTCACCTTCTGTGATAGCCTCGACATTGAAGGTTAACCTTCAATATGTTCTATGGATACCTATGACAAGCAGCCAGAGTTACTACTTCTTCTTGACATTACTCAGCTGGCTGCATTGGCACTTTTGTATCATATGAATATGTAAATACTCAATGTTTAGAATAGGTTAGATAGTAATGTCAATAAAGCTCAGTTTTGAGCATGTAGATAATTGTTGTTTTCTGCTTTGAAGAGAAAAGGAAAAATACAAAAACAAGAAAGAAAGAAAAGAGGGCAGAAATGTAAACAAGAAAGGCAAAGCCCCATGCCAAAAAAGAGGAACAAATCTGAAAGTGTGCAAGCTTAAATGCCACTCCTGCAAAACACACTTCTAGTTAGTCAAACTGTTTAATCTTGACTAATTAGCTTTCAATTTTATGCTGATAGGGTAGTGAATTTGATTTGCCAAACTGTTTAATCTTGGCTTATCAGTAGATAGATTAGGATAGAAATTAAAGGTTCAAACATGTTCAAAATTTGAACCAAAGTTTCCAAAGAGAGATGACTCAAAACTGTTTTATTTTTCTGAGTCATAAAAGAGAAAAATTGGTTCTAATTTGCCCAAAATCTGAATCAGATATCAAGAAAGAGACAGCTCAAAACAAAATTAAAAACAGAGCTGTAAAGAAAAAGAAGGCCATGATGAGAAACTTTCAGATCTTAAGCCTTCCATTTTGATTTAATTTTCTGCAAATAAAAATCTATGTGCAGCTTGTTCTTATGCCATAGATCATAGCAAGTCAAACAACTCAATCTTGACTTGACTATTTTTAAATTTCTATTGTAGAATTTAGAGAATGAAAGTTTGTTGGATTGTTTAATCCCAACAGACAGTAGACTAGGTAGAGAAATATCTGAGCTCAACTGTTTAATCTGAGTTTAGGGAGAAATAAGGAGTAGAAGTAGATTAGATTTCCTGCTTTCAAAAGAATAAAATGTTGTGAATAGAGTTTGCCAATCCAAGTGCACTCTGATGAAGAAAAAATGCTAGATCTGTAGGATTGGGTAGGTAGCAAGCTGGTTGATAAAGGTCCATTATTTTCATGGCTGCCAAATATGTTTTTAGAAAAATATCATTCAATCACAGAAGGACAGCCCAATGGATGAGGCAACTGATCAGCCTCCCAGAAATCAAGTCTGAATTCTTGATGCCTTCAAGAAGGCACCATCCCCAAGTGGAGCCACTGTTAGCCACCTATAATATTTTGTTATACCAAAAGGTGGCTAAGATCTTTTTTGAGCCTCCAAGGAAAAAATTTTATCACTAAAAATTGTTGGCTCTTGAAGACTCCTTGTAGGCCTCATGCCTCGGTCCAAAATCCTCATTTGCTGTCCCATTTTATACTGGAAAATTACCATTGATTCCAAATGAAGAAGCTGGCACCAAGACTGTCATCTCCTCTTCTCCAAACCTTTCATCTTGCTCCCCTTTTTTCTCCCCATCAAAACTACCTTGTTTTCATAAGTCTTCTTCTTTCCATTTATGAAAATTTCCTCTTTCATAGTTAAAAACTCACTTTTTAACTATTTCGGAACCCCCAAATCCATTAAAATCCTTGAAAATTTCTCATAAAAAATCAAAGTTTTATTGCTATGGACCTAAGCCCCTTGGGCTAGGTCCTAAACCACTTCCCCCCACATGCCCATGTGTTAAAACCAAACGCCAAAGCTTTTTGGTGCTAATCGCATCGCAAATATCCAAGGGTGCATGACTTTGAACCATTACAAAGCTCCGATTGCGATTAGCATATCATATAAAACCCTCCGATCAATATTTTCCTTTGTAAACCCAAAAACCCACTTTCTGAAAGTTTTAAAGTTAAAAACTTAAAACCACGTGCTGAATATAAATGGGTTGATTGAAAAGAGCCGATTGCGCAATCGCAATCGGAAACAACACAAATGGGTTGACCGGAAAGACCAGGCTCAATGGCCCGATTGCGATTGGCCCTTGTCTCTATACTCCCGGGCATATTACATTCCATATATCCGAAGGCCCCGCAGTCGGGCGCCTGTCCACTTTATATATATATTCTTTCGCCCGATCCATAAAAACCTTTGATTATTCCAAAAGTTTGGGTTTCATAAAAATATGCAAGGTTCTCTCCCCCGAATGGTTCTCCACCGTTGATCTCATTCTTGAATCAACGGTTATCGCTAAATTGCATTGCAATGTTTCAATCGCAATCGCAATGTTTCACCCCCCGATTACCGATCCCCGATTCAATCCCAACCGTTGATCTAATCCTTTGATCCAACGGTCCGCGCAAAATCGCATCGCAATGTTTTAATCGCAATCACAATGTTTCACCCCCGATTGCCGATCCCCGATTAAATCATGACCGTTGATCTTGTTCTCAGATCGACGGCCTGCGATCAATCGCAAAGTTTCCTCCGATCGCAATCGTAGACCTTCCCGTCTCACCCCCGATTGCTGATCCCCGATTCAATCCCGACCGTTGATCTTGTTCTCAGATCGACGGCCTGCGCTCAATCGCAAAGGGCTCAATCGCAAAGTTTCAATCGCATGTTGTTGTGTGACCTCCCCAATTGCGATCCTCCGATTAAATCTGGGCCGTCCATTTCCCGCCTATCCAACGGTCCTTATTCCCTCCGATCGCAAGTCTTACCGCCATTTCGAAAACCCTCTGATTCACTTTCCGCTGTTGATCTGATCTGCAGATCAATGACCAGCGCTTAATCGCATCGCTGCGTTTCAATCGCATCCCTTTTTTTTCCACCCCCGATTGAAATCCTCCGATTAGATCTGGACCGTCCACGTGTCCAGATCGGACGGTCCAAAACCACCCCGCCTTATTTCTTCTCCCCGCTCTCATTTTTCTGTTTTGCGCCAATCTCCACCGTTAGATGTTTTTATCCGACGGCTACGCTCCTCCCCCGCCATCTGAAGCAGTTTAAACCTATTTTCCATAGGATTTCTTAATTTTTTTGTGTTTGATGCAGGTGTTCTAAATGGTTTTCTATTGTATAATGAAGAAATGCCAAGGGCTGGGAATGACGATTCTCATGCCCTCGTTTCATTACAGAGAAGCCATCCACAGGGCTCCATTCAATGTTTCGTCAGTACTCTATGAGTATTGATGCCGTAAAGCCCAGTGCGGGTCTGCACATCGACAAGACACTTTTTTAATTCGAACACAGTTAAAGAGTATAAGTTTGAAGACAAAGCACAGCAGATGAAGATTGAAGACAGTTTTTATGGGGATTACGGCTAAGACAGTTATCAAAAGCCTAATCCCCAATCTAAAACACAGTTTAAAGGAAAACCTAAAGTGTTTCATCAGAAAGAAAGTATCCACCACCACATCTGAGGCAAATTGATTCTGCAGCTACCACCGAGCCACCTGTTGCCTCAAAGCATTCAAATAGAGGCCGAAGTTATTGAAGAAAATCTGATTTCGCCTCCAGCATAGCCAAGAAATTACTCCACACAGCGTACAGAGCCTCAAAGTCAAATAAAGCTCCCACAGAGCTTTGATATTTATTGTGAAAAATTAATATAATGATCCACCTGTAAATTTCTCTCTCGAGCCCCTCAAAGGGTCGAGAAGTCTTGAACCTGTATTAATTATCCTGAGAGATATTTTTCTCAGATCGCCTCCTCATTCTTCTATAAATGACTCAGAAGAAGATGAGAAATTTGTTGGTTGCAGAACTTTGAAATACACTTGAGCTCGAGACTTCTATTTGTACATAGTGTTCACTGGCCCTTGAAGCTCTGTTTGCGCTAGAGTAGTTAGGTTGAATAGTGAAGATGATTGCTGAACTGAAACATTGGACTTGAAGATTGTAACCGGTTTGACATCAATATAAAAGTTGTTTCTTGGGATCCTGGTCTTTATCACTGGTGAAGTGCTTCTTTCTTTGTTAATCGTTTTCCTTCTATGTATGCCATATTGTTCATTTTCCCTCTGTAAAGAACAGTTTAAACAAGGTTAGGATTTTCTGTATAGCAGTAACCTTCTCTGGCTGAGAAATCTTTATCTTAATGTTTTCTTCATATTTGTTTATTTAAGAATGATTCAATACAGTTTAAACAGTTAGGAATGTTGGCGTTCCCTCGTCCTTCTATTTGCTCAAACATTGTTCTCGAATGTTATTTCCATTATTTGCTATTAAAGTTAGACTAGAGAAGATATAGTTTTCCCTGATTCCTAGATTATTTTCTCAAAAGGCAGATTCTGAAAGTTTCCCTTGGTGTTGATTGAAAGCAGACTAGGTTTAAAAGTACTTTATCTGATCTTAAGTTACACTCTGTTTTTCTTATGTGTTTTCATACTTTCTAAAGGTAATTATGTGGATTACTGGATTGTTTGTCAATTAAGTTGCTTTAATAAGAACTTGCCCAAGAATTCTATGGTTAGCCCTGTCCTTGGTTGGTTTTAAAACAGTTACTTAAGAGGCTTTTCTTGTTTGGACTGACTATAAATCCTCTGAGAAATTATTATCAGTTTCCACCCCTCCAACATTTTAATGTTTCCATTTCATCATTTTAATCTCAATAATCTTGTGGTATAGATGACTTGCCGCTTGGATCACACTTGATGTTGTTGTTCAATTAAAGCCCAGATATGACTCCATAGCCCAATGGACTAAAAACCAGCATTATATCTATCTATCTGCCAAAACTGTTCTATTTTCTTGCAACTTCTCACTTTTGAAACTTTTTGCACTTAGGACTTTCCCCTCAAGTAACATTTCATGCTCAACCATCCAAAACAAAACAAAACCTTTGGCCTTCATAACTAGCCTAATATCATTACCTTAAGCTTTTCAAAGACAATATTCATCTTTGTATATATTGGAGAGATCCCTCTCCGGATTCAGGAGGGCTAGATCCTAGAATCCCAAAGTTTGGTTGAAATGATGTTAACTCTGTGATTGGACTCTCCCAATCTTGCTAATAAATTACAGAGACCTAACACATCTTACAACATATGTGTTGGCGCAGCCTCCTACCAGCACGCAGGCACCCATCTGTGCTCATTTACCAGCCTCTCCTGGAAGGGAGCTACAACCCCCTGACTCGTTTACCAACCTCTTCTGGAAGGGAGCTACGACCCCCTGTTCTCATTTACCAGCCTCTCCTGGAAAGGAGCTACAACCCCCTGGCTGAAGGATACAACCCTCAGCACCACCATGGACCACGTTTCATCAATTTTCACACTGGATCCAACCAACAACTTGCAGGCCTCATTTCATCATATTTTCAGACTGGACCCACTCCACACATTTAAGCTCAATCATACAACCAAACTGATACAGACAACTCAGAACTGTAGAATACAGATAGCAGCAACACAGCAGAATAGATCAGACATTTCATACCCCATGCTTCAGCAAACCCTAGTTTTCATACGCGCTTCCCTTTCACTGATACAGCGTATATACGCGCCTTCAACCATACAAACCCGCGTATACTTCTGTACATATTACATAGACAATTTCACTGCGCATACGCGCTTTCTCTTCAGCGAAGCCGCGTATATACGCGCTTCTTCTGCGGAAGACTAGCGTATGGTTCTTCAGATATTTAGGTCAATGCAGTTCTTCAGAACAGACACATCACACAGATTTTACCCTTTACGTCAGACAGATGTTTGCCTCCTCTTAGATCTAATCATTCCATAAACAGATGTAGAAAATACAATTCAGATCTAGATTCCCTTCTTCATCATTGGTGCATCATACATTCAGATCTATCATTCAATTGTAACCCTTTCCATTCATATATACTTCAGAGAGAAGTATTCATTCAAGCTCAGACATCTTGCTCCCACACTCATGATTTGCAAAATGAATTTCTTCTCCTTATATAGGTTTACCCTTTTTCAATACCATGAGCCAAAACCACATTACTTCCGATGGTATTCCTGGACGGGGTCATTTAGACGAATCATTACCCAAAAAAATGGGTCAATACCATGGTGGTTACCCCTGGTTTTGCACTTTATGAGCGCTTTTGCCCATACGCGACTTGGCACGTTATTACCCACGTGCATACGTGACTTATCCTAGACAAAACCGCGTATGCCTTGAGACATACTCTTTTCATCATAGATCTAGCACATATTGAATTCCTTTCTTCATTACCTTCTGTACTCTCTGTATATACATCAGATTTACATCTTTTACCAAGTCCATCAAGTCAAGAATAAATTCATCAGGTGGATTGCCATCAAGGACAACACATGTCAACAATCTCAAGTCTTCATCTTCATTCAGTGGGTTGCCATCAAGGACAACACTCTGCATCATATTGCCAACACAACAGTCCTTCTTAACCCATTTTCCGCCTTTGTATAATTTCATCTATACTCTAGATTTAATCTCAGCCATCCAATCCTTGATCCAACGACTCAGATTTAAACCACTCCCCCTGCTTCCGCCCGTGCATCTATCCGATATCGCGCTCGTTCTCCACCGTTGGATCCCAGATCCCAGATCCAACGGTCGACTTGCGTTTTCGCGTAACTTTAAGCACGAATGTTAATTTCCCAAAGGCTACGCGAAATGGGCGGTATTATGATGCCACATGTCACCTCATGATGCATATCGCGTTCCAAAAGGAAAAACCGCCTATCCGCCTTTTCTCTGCGCGAAACCCGTGGTTTTCACCTCCGAAAACACTTTTTCCATTTCTATTATGTTTTATCGCGCGCTTCGCCCGCCGTTGATCTCTGCAGATCAACGACCGGATTTAATCTCACTTCATATCATCGCTCTCCACCTTTTCAAAAGGGTCTTTGTAGACCATCCTCCACCGTTGATCTCGTGGGGCCGATCTCATCCAACGACTCACGATTATCCATCAACCCCAATCTTCTTTCCTTTGCATTTTCCTTCGCCAAAGGGCTTTTAACCTTATTTCTTCACATTTTCTTTTATTTTCAAAATAATGTGACCCCTTCGCATTATTAATTCACTGCTATTCTCGACCGTTGATCTTCTTGGTCAAACATAGATCAACGGTTCTGAATTAAAATCTCCCATCGCTCTCCTTTTGACTTCTATGCACGATCTCCACTGTTGGATGCTGCCATCCAACGCCCACGCTCCTCCCCACAACCTCTGAAGCATTTTTACCAAATAATGCAGGATTTCATAACAATTATGTGTTTTTTTGCAGGTTCAAATGAATTTCAAATATTTTGAAAGAAATGATAAAGCTGAGGATGACGATCCTCTAGGTTTTGTTTATTAAGAAATATCCATTCACAGGGTTCACCTCCATTTTTTGTCAATGCTTCATGGGCATTGATGCCATATGGACCCTTTGCGGCACCTGCACATCAAAAAGACACAGACAATTCAATCAAAGCTAAAGAGTATCAGTGTTGAAGATTAAATCAGCAGAAATGAAGGATTGAAGACTATTTTCGCAGTTTTGGAGGATTATGGCTAAGATCAAAAATCAAAAGCCTAATCCTCCGAATTAAAACAAAATTAAAATACAAATCAAAAATATCATCAGACAGAAAGGCCTCCACCACCACAACAGAGGCTAATTGATTCCTCTCAGCTACCCAACGCAACCTGTAGCCTTAAAGTATTCAACAGAGGTCGAGTTATGATCAAGAAGGAAGATATTTTCCTCAGCATAGCCGAATAGTTAATTCTACCAAAGGAACTTAATGCAAAAATATCAGCCGAGTTATTACAACATAAAGCAGAGCCTTAAACGTCAACAAAAGCTCCCACCGAGCTTTACTCTTAAATGTGAAACAATTAATACAGACAAACATCTGTAAACTTCTCCATCGAGCCCATCAAAGGCCTAGAAGTATTAAAGTCTGTATTAATTGACCCAGGAGATATTTTATCAAATCCCACCTCCTCATTTCTTCTATAAATACTTCTGTAGAAGATGAGAAAATTTTGGTTGCAAAACTTTGAAATATACTTGTGCTCGAAACTTCTACTTGTAAATAGTGTTCACGGGCTCTTGAAGCTCTGCTTGTGATTAGATAATTTAGTCTGAGAAGTGAAGATGATTTTTGAACTGAAACATTGGACTTAAAGCTGTAACTGGTTTGAAGCATCATTACAAGCTGATTTATGGGATCTTGGTCTATGTCAACGGTGATGTTTTTCTTATTGTAAATCGTTATTTTATTTATGTTTTCACTTTTTCCATCTTCTTTGATAAAGAACGGCAAGCATAGATTTAGGATTTACTGTATATCAGTACCCTTCTCTGACTGATAACCTTTATCAAAAAAATTTCTTCCAAATTGTGCTGTTTGGGAATGATTTAATTCAGTTTGAGCAGTTAGGAACGTTGGCGTTCCCTCGTCCTACTATTTAGGCTAAACATTGTTCCTGAATGTTATTTTCATTTTATGTTAAGTAGAGATGAACTAAGGAAGTTATGGTGACCCCTGTCCTTTATTTTTATCCCCAAAGATTGTCTGAAATTTTCCCTAAGAGTGTGTTGAAAGCAGGCTAGGTTAAAAGTCCTTACCTGATCTTAGACTATTCTTCATTATCATATGTGTTTCCCTTGTGTTTAAAATGTTTTCTATTGAAAGTGCATCAAAATCTGGCTAGTTTCAAAGTACTTACCTGATCTTAGATTACTTTTATGTCTTTCTTAAGTGTATGCCAAAAGCAGGATAGTTTCAAAGTACTTACTTGATCTTAGGCTGCTCTTTGTTCTTCATTTGTTTAATTCCCCTTCTTGTTGTATCATTTCATTCCATAAAATCAACTTTAAAGAGATCCTTAGACATAGATGACTTGCCCCATGGACCACTCTTGAACCTTGTTGTTTCAATTACACCCTATTATGACTCCATAGCCCAATGGACTAAAAACCAACGTTATATCTATCTTTTCAGCCAAAACTTGTTCTGTTTGCTTGCAACTTCA
Organism: Pinus albicaulis; assembly: GCA_034641835.2. Taxonomy (NCBI): domain Eukaryota; kingdom Viridiplantae; phylum Streptophyta; class Pinopsida; order Pinales; family Pinaceae; genus Pinus; species Pinus albicaulis. The sequence continues at coordinate 241,815,914 of CM076582.1, forward strand.
CACCTTTGAAAATTTTTCCATTTAGTACTTTCCACTCAAATAATAATCATGCTCAACCATCCAAAACAAACAAAAACCCTTGGACTTCATAACTAGCCTAATATCAATACCCAAAACTTTAAAGATAAATCCGTATTTTCACTTTATTGGAGAGATCCCTCTCCGGATTCAGGAGGGCTAGATCCTAGAATCCCAAAGTGGTTGAAATAGTGTTTCTCCCTACAGTTGGACTTTGCCAATCTTGCTAATTACAGGGATCTAACATCTCTGGCGACTCCGCTGGGGAATTTTGAGTGTTTTTTTTTTTGCCTAGGCACCTTTAAGACCTCAAGAAACCCTTAATTCAAGAACATTGTGTAGTGAGTAAAAAGCAGCCTTTTCAAGCACTACCAAACCAATGGTAACCATGGTAAAACTTGTTTGAATCAGTGACAAACTAGGCAAACCCTAGGATTCTCATAAGAGTTTATCTAACCTTGAAAGATCAGCTCGCTTAGCCATAAGAGCAGACTGTCTTTGTCTCATAACCATAGCTAAGTTTTGAAACATATTTAGGACACTCTTAAGAACCAATAGGAATAAAAAATAACTCAGAAAACCCAAAAATATTTCAGATTGGTATTTAATAAACATGGTGGTGGACCATAAAACCTTTTATCTTCAAAAGAGCCAAAAACTTCCACTTGGCGACTCCACAATCCTAAACAGACCTTAAGACTCCACTGGGAAGACCCATGATCTTTGTAACATCATTCAAACTTTGTTGAACTTAAAGACTGTCATATTTGGTTGAACTTTTCTTGTTTATTTGGGTCTGAGAAATACAGCATAGTGGCTCCTAGAAAGATCCATACTAGAGCTTACCCTGACCCTGACCCACCTGAGATAGTTGATAACCCTGGAAGTATACTTAGGAAGTCTCCTAAGATTGAATTTTCAACTGTTTCTAGATCACCCTTGAGAGCTAATTCAGTTCCTGAAAATCTTTCAGCTCTACAACAATCACAGTTTTACTTAGTAAATCCATTTAGAACTAGGTCACTTGATTATATAATTTATATAGACTCTAAGTCTTCACTTTCATCACCAGAAACAAGTGAACATCCTGGTAGTAGAGAAACAACACCGCCTGGTTTACATTTCCTTCACAATTTAGGTGTCTCTCATCCAAGATCAGCTCAGTAATCTATTCCTGGTCCATCCAAATCTATTCATCCTACATCCACTATCCAAACCACTCCACTTCAGCCCACTTTCCCTTTTGTTAATCCACCTCTTGTAAATCCACCTTCACCACATATCATGGCAGCATGGTATGCTCCCTTAGTCCTTCCTGTACCATTAGTCAATCTACCACAGGACTATCAGTCCAAAATACCATTATATGATGCTATTAATGCTACTAATGCATCACAACATGTGGATAAGATGAATGACTACTTTGACAGAAATGAAATTGATGATGATTTTGTCAAACATAGACTATTTTCTCAGAGTTTGGGGGGATAAGTAAGAAAATGGTTTAAAGGCTTAAACCCCCACAGTATAAATGATCTCCAAGCTTTCCATCAGACATTCTTAACAAATGGGAAGTGAAGAAGAATCCTCTCCAAATACTTTCTGATTGCAAGAACCTCCATAGAAACACTAGGGAAAGTGTACAAGATTATTGTACCAGATTTAATAGTGTGTATAATGCACTTCCCCCAGATCTAAAACCTCCACAAGGCTCAGCATTAAACAAGTTTCCTGAAGGGTTCGACCTTGAAATGGCCTATCAGCTGAGAGAAAGAGATCCTCTAACCCTTGAAGATATGCAAAAAGGGGCTCTTGCTGTGGAAGTTAACTTGATGGAGAAAAGAGCAAGGATGAAGAATGAGAAGAGAATGTCCTTTAGAGAGGAATCCACACCTTCTACTTCCAACTCTAATATGGAAAGAATGATGGAGGAGATGATGAAGAAAATGGGCATCCTTAAGAGAGCACAAGCGAGTCAAAACCAAACCACTCCTCAAAACATAAACCAGAACCAGAATCCGAATTTTAGAAAAAATCAACCTCCAAACAGACCTAGGGAAGATGATCAACAAATCACTCCTCCCTTCCATCAAAACTATGTAAGCGAGGTTGAAGAAACAGATGACCAAACAGAGGAAGATAATATCAACATGATGGGAGTAGATAATGATTACTTTGAGGTTCATTATGATAGAAAACAAGGTCTTTACACACCCTATGATGACAAAAGAGATGATGATGAAAGTTATTATCAAGACATGGAGAATGTCATCATAGAGTCTCAAAATGAGTATGAACTTCGAAGTAACACCAATCAAGAAGCTCCCAAAACTAAAACCTCTGAAAAATCTTCACCAAACAGCACTGTAAACAAACCCAAAATTGTAAAACAAAAGAACAAATCAGTGGTTGGAAATTCTGATAAAGGTAAAGAGAAAGGCACTCAAAACAGTACAAAACAGAGTGCAAACCTTAGTAGTGTTAGCACTTTAGCTAATACTCCTGTTAAAACAATTTTTTCAAATGTAATTAGAGCAAGTCAACAAACATATTTTGTTGATAGAGTGGCAGTTAATAAAGCTGAGACAAGCACTTCAAAGAATCAAATTCATTTTAGCCTAGAGCAGGAAATTTCAAGAATTAAAATCTCTATTCCCCTTACGGAATTAGCTTCCCATAATGTATATAGATCTAAAATTTTGAAGGCTTTTAACATAGAGGAGAATAATGACACTGTCAATCTTAAAGATGACCAGCTTGAGCTTATTTTTGGTCCAAAGATTGAAGGTAGATATCAAGAGGGACATGTTCCTCCTTTTTATGTAAGTTTAAACATTCATGACAATATTTTGCACAACGCTATGCACGATTCAGGGGCCTCTCATAATTTAATGCCCAAAGCTGTAATGGAGATCCTGGGTCTAGAAATCACCAGACCTTATAAATACCTTTACTCCTTTGACTCAAGCAGAGTAAAATGTCTAGGATTAATTAAAGATCTATGCGTTAACTTGGCCCAGATTCTAGCCAAATGCTTAGTAATGGATATTGTTGTGGCTGATGTGCCCCCAAAGTATGGATTGTTGTTATCTAGGTCTTGGGGAGCTAAATTACAAGGAACTATGTAGATGGACATGACCTATGCGACAATCCCTGTTTTCAATCAGACGAGAAGACCTTACAGGGAGTCACATATGCAGTACATGGTTACAAGCCAAGACAGACCACAAAACTCTCCTCTGTATTATGTAAATATAGGCCTCAATTCTTTTATCCTGTTTAACGATGAATCATTCAATGAACAAGTGACTTTAACAAAACTGATGGCCAATAGAGAGGATGAGGTAAACACCACAGCACTGTCAAAATAGTTTGTTGAACCTTTAAACCATAGCAAACCAAACCCGGGTCTTGAGTTACAAATCGTGCATCCATTGCTTTTAAACCTTGATAGTCAAGAAAGTAACCCTCAACGCAGTGAAAAACCTGAGGTGTTAAAACAAATTCAACAGAGTGCTGATTTTCAAGAAAAATCCGAAAGCATTTTAGTTGAAGAGGACAGTAATCGGGATGAACCTGAGACCAATCCTCTATGGAATATGTACTTTGACGGGTCGTGCACTAGAATCAATGCTGGTGCAGGTGTCTGGATTCATAACATTGAGAACAACCACACAGAGAGAATTTCCTGTAGATTAAACTTCCAGTGTTCGAATAACATAGCGGAATATGAATCATTGCTTGTAGGCTTACATCTGTTGAAAAATTTAGGATCCAAGAGAATCAAAGTGCATGGGGATTCAGAATTAATCATTAGGCAGGTCAATGGGGAATACAACGCTAACCACCCGAGACTTAGGGCCTATCGAAATAATGTCGTGGATTTTTTGAAAGCTTTTGAGGAGTCCCAATTAATTTTTTTCCCAAGAAAAAGAAATAACGCGGCCCACAGCTTAGATTTTGCTGCTAGAACATGCTTAACGCCCTGCGAAACCAAAGAATGCACAACTTAGATTAAATTCAGACTAATCGTTCCTGATAACGAAAAATATTACCAAGTGTTTGACGGAGACAAAAAAATAGAAGACTGCATGCAATTCAGAAATGAATTTGAACTACATAGTTCGGATTCATATTATGAAACAGGCTGCAATAGTGAAGAAAATTTTCTTGGTGAAGAAGAACCGTCTTCTAAGCTTGACGGTATAAATCTGTTGTCTTGAAAACTTGGAAACACAACAGAAATGATTACAGCGTTAGAAACAAAGGAGTTAGAAACCCTACAATCTAAAGATCAGAGTTTGCCCAAGGGTCTGGCCCCTTTAGAAGAGTTGCTCGATTTTAACGATGTGGCCAAGAAGCCAAAACTGGAGCTTGTAGAGACTGAAGTTAAGGAGTGCAATATAAGCAGTCAACTAAAACCAATGATGATTAAACTGTCTAAGACTTTACCAGCTCACATTAAACTCAAATACATAGAGTTGTTTAAATAATTTTCTGATGTTTTTGCATGGAATTACGAAGATCTGAAGTCCTATGACATTGAAATAATTCAACACAAAATCCCTCTCAAGGAAAACCAAAAACCATTCAAACAGAAGCTGCGCAGAATAAACCTTGTTCAGCTGCCTTTCGCTGAGAAGGAAATCAATAAAATGTATGAAGTTGGTATTATTGTCCCTATTAGATATTTTGAATGGGTGTCTAATCTAGTGTCAGTTAGGAAGAAAACAGGAGAGATTAGGCTTTGTATAGACCTTAGAGACTTGAACAAAGCTTCACTCAAGGACAACTACCCTTTACCTAAGATGGACCATATTTTACAAAGGGTAGTTGGTTCCAAAATAATTTCTATGCTTGATGGCTACTCAGGGTATAATCATATTTTAGTTCACCCTGATGATCAATTAAAGACAGCTTTTACTACACCATGGGTCACTTTCATCTATGTGAAAATGCCCTTTGGTCTAATGAATTCCGGTGCAACTTTCCAAAGAGCCATGGACATAGCATTTTCGGAAGAACTAGGCTACTTCATCATTATATTCCTCGATGATGTCACTGTTTTTTCAAAGACAGATGAAGAGCATTTAGAACATTTAAGAACAGTCTTTGAGAGGTGTAGAAAGTTTGGGATATCTTTAAACCCAAAGAAAACACTATTCGGTCTCCAAGAAGGTAAACTTCTTGGGCACATCATTTCGGAAGAAGGTATTAAGATAGATCCAAAGAGGATTGAGGCCATATTGCAAATCTCTCATCCTCGAAACATCAAGGAGTTACAATCTTTCATTGGAAAGATTAAATTTTTTAGAAGGTTCATACCCAACTTGGCTGAGCTCCTTAGAAACATTACAAACATGCTAAAGAAGGAGCAAGGGGTAAAATGGACCTTGGAAGCAAAGAAGTCCTTTGAGCTGGTGAAACAAGCGTTAACCAAAACACCAGTTCTAATAAGTCCTAATTTTTCAAAAGATTTTTATATTTTTTCATTTGCATCAAAACATACAATAGATGTTGTCCTTTTACAGAAAAAACCACAAGGACAAGAGCAGTCTATTTCATTCTTTAAGGCATTGAGGGATGCCCCTCTGAAGTATAACATTATGGAAAAGCAAGCCGTTGCTTTGGTTAAGGCTTTAAAAGACTTCAGAGTATACATCTTACACTCACACATCATTTCCTTTGTCCCAAATTTAGTTTTGAAAGACATTCTAACACAGGACCTAGATGGTAAGAGAGGTAAGTGGATAGTTGTTATTCTTGAATATGATTTAGAGATAAAGCCCACTAAACTCATCAAAGGCCAAGGTCTAGCTAGATTAATGGCTGAATCAAATTTTGAAGTTCTTGATATTAATATGATAAACGCTTTGGATGATCAAGAGGAAATCTCAGCTCCCATTGTTGAAGATCATTTTATGAATTCCTCTTGGTATGTTGATATTATTTATGTTTTTCTTAATTTGAACACACCTCCTGGTTTGACAAAAACAAAGGCAAGGTTTTTAAAATTAAAAGCTGCAAACTATTGCATTATAGATAAATGTCTCTATTGGAAAAATGCAAGTGGTATATTGCTTAAATTTTTTCTTGAGTATGATGCAGAGAAGGTTAAGCATGAATTTCATGAAGGAGAATGTGGAGGCCACCTCTACTGGAAGACAATAGCCAACAAAATCTTGAGGGCTGGTTACTATTGGCCCACTCTTTTTGTTGATGTACACAAGATGATAATTGCCTGTCATAAATGCCAACTTTTTAAAGGCAAAAGGAAGCTGCTACCCTTACATCTGCATCCAATCGCTGTTGAAGCCGCTTTTCAACAATGGGGACTTGAATTCATAGGTGAAATCCATCCACCATCCTCTACCCAACATAGATGGATTCTCACTGCCACAGACTACTTCACCAAATGGATAGAAGTCATCCCTTGTAGGCAAGCCAATGATTCTGTTATTATAAAATTCATGGAGACTAATATTCTCTCTATATTTGGTTGTCCTACCAAGATCATCACTGATAATGCACCAGCTTTTGGATCTAAGAAGATGGTTGAGTTCTGTCACAAATATCAGATTACATTGGGTCATTCCATGACCTATTACCCTCAAGGTAATGGACTTGCAGAATCCTCAAACAAAATTTTGGTGAACATAATAAAGAAGCTGTTGGGGGACCAAAAGAAGTCTTGGCACACAAAGCTTGTTCATGCACTTTGGGCTGACAGATTGACATTGAATAAATCTGTTGGTATGTCACCCTACCAGCTTGTGTATGGTACAAAAGAAATTTTTCCTACTAGCCTTGGAGTACCAGTTATGAATTTGATTCAAGAGGTTCAGTTTGAAGAAAATTACATGATCAGAAGAATAAATAAGACTATTTACCTTTAGAAAACCAGAGAGGAGGTTTATAACCAAGCATTACAAAATCAGGACAGTATTAAAAAGCTTTTTGACAGAAGAACAAAGGCCAGAAATTTCAATGTTGGGGACAAAGTTTTAAAGTGGGACTCAAGGAGGGAAGACAAGGGCAAGCATGGGAAATTTGATAACTTATGGCTTGGCCCTTATCTCATTCATTCTGCTGCTGGTAACAATGCATTTTTCTTACAAGAATTGAATGGAGAAAATTTTTTTGGGGGTCTTTTCAATGGCAGGATGCTTAACCATTACTTCTCTTGATCCATGTCATGTTTTGAAAGCCTTTTTATCCTTTTTCTAGTTATAAATATTTCATCCACCATTGCATTCAAAGTTATGAAAAAACAAAAATATAAAAACAGTGAAAGAATGAAAACAGGGCGGATTGTAAAAACAATAAAGATACAGCCCCATACCAAGCTTAAATGATACTCCTAAAAAACACACTTCTAATTAGTCATACTGCCTAATATTGACTAATTAGTTTTAAATTTACTGCTGATAGAATAGTGAATTGGATTTGCTAAACAACTTAATCTTGGCTTATCAGTAGATAGATAAGGTTAGAAATTAAAGGTTCAAACATGCTCAAAATCTAAACCTAAGTTTTCAAAACAAGAGTGACTCCAATATGTTTTAATTCCTGAGTCAAAATAGAGTAATAACTAGTTCTAATCAGCTCAAAATCTAAACCAGATTATAAAGAAAAATAGCTCACACAGTAGTAAAAACAGAGCTGAAAAAAGATGAAGGAAGTGCTTTGAATTTTCAGACCTTAAGCCTTCCATTTTGATTTTAAATTTCTGTAAAATAATACCTATGTGCAGCTTGTTTTTTATGCCATAGATCAGCATCAAGTTAGACTTTTCAATTCTGACTTGTATTCTCTTAAATTTTTGTTTTAGAAATTAGAGAATAAAAATATGTTAGACTATTTAATCCTAACAGATTAGTATATTAGGTCGATGTATAGCTCTAGCGACGGCTCTGCAACTTAGGGTTTCCTGGAAAACCCTGCAACAGCTCAGTCTGTTCACCCACATCAGCACCTTCCTGTCTGTAACCCTTCGCCCAGCTGAAGCTTGTCGACATTGTTAGCTCCCTCATGGCTAACCCACAGGCGGGGGGGGGGGCGCAAAGCCTTCCCCTTCTGCCGAACCCGAGCAGCAACTGCAAGATCTGACAAATCATTCTGATCCCGCTCAAGGACAAACTGCTACACGAGAGTCCCTACGACAAGATACGACAAATGCCATGGCTGAACAGTCAGAAAATCACAGCGCAGAGCAAGAAAGTGATAATGGTCAAAAGGAACCTCCCAAGGTCAAGTCCACTACCTGCAAACCCATAGCAGCGGAACGACCCAAAATAGAGCTCCCTAGTCACAAAATCAATGGAAAAATACAGTACATGAGGGATCATGCCCTCATTGGAAAATTTATTGGGTATTGGCCAACTGAAAAAGCCCTATATGGATGGATTGCGGCCAAATGGAAACCCAAGGGGCATGTCACTCTTCAGTTAGGCCCAAAAGGATTCTTCACTACGATATTCATCTGCATCGAAGATCGGAACAGGGTTATGGATGGCGGCCCTTACTTCTACAACTCCGCAGGTCTATATTTAAGGGAGTGGGTTGAGAGATTCAACCCTGATAAGGAATATTTCAGCTGGGCACCCGTGTGGATCCGAATGTACTCGCTCCCGCTGGAATATTGGGATGAAGATTCGCTAAGAGACATTGGCAAAGGGCTCGGAGAATTCATTAAAATAGCTAAAGAAATGAAGCTGTAGAGATACACATCCTACACCCGTATATGCGTCTTCATGCGCCTGGACAAGCCACTTCCGAACTCGGTAAGTCTCTACCATGATGACTTTGAATGGATTCAGCCCCTAGACTTTGAACATGTGCCCTTTCGCTGTCACAAATGTCACGTCCTTGGTCATATTTTCAGGGACTGCCCTTTGAATGCCAAACCCCAAACCCCTGACCACCCAGATCTGACAGCCCAATATGGCTTTACCAAGGTCACCAATCGAAGAAAAGCGCATAAAAAACCTTCCTCCAAGAAAAAGCCCCAGCAGGATAGATCCTCTGTTCCCTCCACCAGCAATAGCTTCGAGGTTCTAGCAAAAAACCCAGATGATCTTCCACAGCACTCCACACCAATCCCTCCTAAGACCCTTCCTACCTCTCCCCCTCCTAAGCCGAGCCAATCGACCATTCCATCTCCCCTGGATGAAAATTTGGAAATCCCCAATGCGATTCAAAAGGATCCAGATTGGAGACCAAATGGCATGGATGTGGACCACATCCCCAGTCGGCTTCTACAATCTACATCCACCTCTGCTGAGGCCAGTCAAATGCAACATATGGAAGAAGAACCGGAAAGTATCAATTTGGGAGGTCTTGACATTATGGCACTGGAACAAGCATGCAGAAAGAGAGAATATGACAAGATTGAAGAGCATCAACTCAATACCCTGGAAGTCATCATATCCAGGGCTTACCAGTAGCAGCAACTAGGCATTTAGTCGGGCAGTCAATGGGATGGCAGCTTCTCCCCCAAAGATTCCAAAAAATGGGGAAGAAAAAATGATCTACAAAAAACTATCACAATAGGGAAAATCCTGGTGGACTCAGGCAGATATGCAAAATTGACAAAGTACTATAAACCCACAACTAGCAGTGAATCATGAAGCTCACTTCATGGAATTTAAGAGGGCTCAACAGCCCTGGGAAAATGAGAATGATAAAAAACTTGATAAGGCAGGAACAACCCCAAATCTTCTTTATGCAGGAAACGAAATGTAACAGCACCACGATGGGTCAAATCCTCTCTAAAGCTTGGCCAGGCTGTCACTCAGTGGCAGTGGATGCCTCTGGCGCCTCAGGGGGATTGGCTATTGCATGGAATATGCAAGCCATCATGCTTTCATATTTTCATGCTTCTCATCATATCATTCAGGCCACTTTTCACATCCTTGGCACTAACGTTCATGGACATCTCATCAACGTCTAGTTCCCTCAGGAAGCAGGCAACAAAATTTCTCTACTTGACACAATCGAGGCTCTCAATCTCAATCGACTCCATCCCCTCTGGATCCTTGGAGGATATTTCAATATGATTACCAAGCTAGAGGAAAAGCAAGGAGGGCGAGTAAGACTAGATCAAGAGAACAGCCACTTTAAAGACTTCATCCAAAACAATTTGTTGATCGATTTGCAATTTGGAAATGGAACGCACACCTGGTGCAATCATAGGGCAGGAAAGCAAAAAATTATATCCAAACTTGACAGATTTCTCATATCTGACAATGCTATCCATCTTGGAGGCGACATCACGGCATCCATCCTTCCTTACGCAGGCTCAGACCATTGGCTGATTTCTCTCCAATGGAAAAGACCAGGTGACTCCACCAGACGCCCTTTTCGATTCGAAGCTTTCTGGCTTACACACCCCGCTTTCAATGACCTCATTAGATCTACCTAGACTAACTTCCCTAAGCTAGAGGGATCAAAAATGTATCAGTTTCAACAGAAACTAAAATTCCTAAAAACTAAGATCAAGCACTGGAATCAAGAGAATTTCGGAAATATCTTCCAGGCACAACAAGACTTAAACAAAGAAATGAGAGAACTCCAGCAACAGATTATAGCAGAGAGCCATACGGAAGGGACTTTGGAAATGGAGAAACTCATTCACAATCAACTGGAAGAGCGCCGAAAGCAAGAAGAAATTCTATGGAAGAAAAAATCTCGTATCAGATGGTTGAAAGAAGGCGAAAGGAATACCAAATTCTTCCATAGAACTACAATACAGTGAAGAATGCACAATACCATCTCTTTCATATAGAAGCACGAGGGGGATAGAGTGGAAATTCATGCAGAGATCGAACAGGAGTTCATCAATCACTTCAAAGAGGTTCACCAAGAACCCCCAATTGATAGACAGCCTGCAATTGACAAGATCACTCAAAATGTGCCAAAAATCATAACAGAAGAACACAACCAACTCCTTCTCAGACTGGTTTTGCCTCAGGAGGTGGACTTTGCCATGCATCAGCTCAAGGAGGGCAAAGCTTCAGGACTGGACGGCTTTACCACCACCTTCTTCCACTCATTTTGGGATCTCATCAAAGAGGAGGTGTGGTCAGTGGTGGAGGAATCACGCACTCTTCATTGGCTTCTACCTGCTTTGAACTTTACCTTCATCACCCTCATCCCAAAGGAAGAGAACACTAGAACTCCGGACAAATTCCGTCCAATCGCTTTATGAAATGTAATTTACAAGGTGATCTCCAAAGTCATTGCTAACAGGTTGAAGCCGCTTCTGCCCTTACTTATCTCTCCGGAGCAGTCTGGTTATGTAGAAGGACGACATATATTGGACGGCATAATTCTCACTCATGAAATCATACACTCCCTCAAGCACTCCAAACAGGCAGGTATGCTTCTCAAAATCGATCTCTCTAAAGCGTTTGACAAATTAAGCTAGCTCTATATTCAAAAGATGTTAACAGCCTTTGGTTTCTCTCCAATGTGGATTAGATGGATTCTGAGTTTAATATCCTCTACTTTTTTCTTGATCCTCCTAAATGGCATATCTTCACGACCTTTCAAGCCCTCCAGAGGTATTCGCCAAGGCGATCCTCTCTCCCCTTTCCTCTTTGTCCTTATGGCAGAAGGCCTGGGACGTCACATGAAACATGCTCTCCTCACCCAGCATCTCAAAGGTCTTTCTGCCCACATCTCTCCTGCCATAACTCATCAACAATTTGTCGACGACAACATGTTGTTTGGGTACCCCTCTGTTCAGGAAGCCTCCACCTTTAAATCCATTTTCAATGATTTCTCGGATGCCTCTGGGATGAGTATAAATAAGGCCAAATCACATATTTTCTTCTTTCACACCCCCTCTGTCACTCAGAACGCCATTACCCGCATCCTGGGCTTTTCCACTGCCCCCTTACCCTCCAAATATCTCGGAGCACCCTTAATTGATTCAGCCATTAAGCACTCCTCATGGCGTTTGCTTCTGGAGAAACTTGAATCACGTCTCACCCTTTGGACGCATCGGACGCTGAATATAGCTAGTAGATCTGTGCTAATCAAAGTAGTGCTGCAGGCGATTCCCCTCTATCTTTTTTCTATTTTGGCAGCACCTAAATGGGTACTAAAAAAAATAAAATCTCTTCAGCGCGATTTTCTTTGGGGGGCAACAGGAACTCATCGTAAATGGGCCTTGGTAAAGTGGACGACAGCTTGCCAATAAAAAGAACGAGGGGGCATAGGGCTAAGAGATCAAAAGCACAGCAATGAAATAATGGGCGCGAAGATATGGTGGCAATGGATCTCTTCCCCCAACAAACCATGGGTAGCCCTCTGGACAGCTAAATATGCCAATCATAGACCGCCGGAGGAGTTAATCAGATTCACTCCCATTGAAAATGGATCCCTAATATGGAACGCAGCCAGACAACACTATGCGCTCATCCAACAACACAGTTTCTGGGAAATAAGGGACGGCTGCTCTGCAAGATTCTGGATGGACGCATGGCAACAGCTACCCAGGCTCAACAAAATCTACACTCCGCCTCCAAGCCAAGAGTGGGAGGAGCAACAACAGGAAATTTTTCAACAACAATGGAGGCCTGATACAGCCCAGGGGTACAGGCAATGGACGCAGATTGACAGAATACTCAGAAATGCAGATAATCAGGCCAAGGAGGCCATGGAGCGTGAGCTTCAGAACAGACGCATAAGGATTTCCAATGGTAGGGACATCCTCAGGTGGGGATACACACCAAAAGGGTCTTTTTCCACCAAAGAGGCGTACAAAATCATAAGCAATGATCCAAGGCCCCCGAATCCCATATGGAGCAGAATCTGGTCATCAGGCATCTGGCCCAAAGTGTCATTCTTCCTCTGGCTTTTGGGGCACCGGAAGATCCTCACTTTGGACAATCTCCGGAAAAGAAACTTCCATGGGCCCTCCATTTGTCCCAATTGCAACACTCAGGAAGAAACTCTCCAGCACCTCTTGAACTCCTGCCCTCTGGCCATCCAATTGTGGGAGAAAGCCAACTTTCGTTGTCAAAGGAATTGCAGAATGTCTGATGACATAATCGCCTCCATTCGACATTGGCACCAGAACCCTTATAAAATTGAACTTCTCAACCAACTTTGGAGATTGATTCCCGGTCTCCTCCTCTAGACTATTTGGAAAGAAAGGAACAAATGTATTTTCAAAGATCAAAGCACTCCTTTAGATACTATTTGGAGCACCCTCTGCCTAAATCTCCAAGAGACCTTAAATCTTCAAACCTGGCAACCGCAGGATTATCCCACGCAGGCCAATGAGAAAACTATCTGGGAGAATTAGAGCATATATTTGTCTCAAAATCTGCACAGTTGCAGCACTGTGAAAATCCATAACAGTAGAGAGCTCTCATGGACCCCCCCTCCTCAGTTCTGTTTCAAGCTCAACTTTGATGGAGCTTCGAAGGGAAATCCAGGCAAAGCTGGATTTGGGGGTGTTTTCAGAGATCATAAGGGTCTGCCTCTTTTACTCTTCTACGGTAACATCGGGTGGGATACCAACAATTCCGCTGAATTGGAGGGTCTCTGGCAAGGTCTAATCCTATCCCAGTGACATGGCTACCATCCTCTGGTGGTTGAAGGTGACTCTCGAATCCTCATCAGTATGGCCAATCAGCTCCTCAATGGGACTCACGTGCACAAAATTGCTAACAGCTGGAGACTCGAAGCCAGATTGGATGCGATTGAGAAATGGCTCCAAACCAATCGGGTTTTCATTTTCCAAAATGTTATGCGCGAAGGCAACAAGGTGGCCGACCTTCTGGCCAATGTGGGGGTGGATAACAAGCACACTCTCATCACTGGAGCAATTGACATTATTCAGGATCATGATCAAAATCAGGAATGCAAAACACTCATCCAAAAGGATGCAAATCTCCCGGATGCGGGTGCCCCAACGGACAGCTGATGCGATGGGACATAGGTGCGGCAAGGTGGATTGACACCTGCCCACCCCAGTCAGTGAAGATCTCAGTTTAATGTGTAATGGATTTGAGCATTTAACTCTCGTAGACACCAAAGGATCCGCTTCATTTGGTTTTGTACCGCATCTCAGGCTTACCGGACTGGCCTCTGCTCTCACTTGCTTATGCACAGATCTCTTCAATGCACCAGTTAATATGGGGGACTTCCAACACGCGTGCAGGCAGATTAAGAGGTGGAATCATGATAAAGCCATGGAGCCAAGGTCTCTTCCGCACTGCGTTCGCTTCCCGCTCCTCTATGATTTCACTTCAGCTCCCATTTTGCGTGGTATGGTAATCGTTAATCTAGCCATCCTGAGAAGATCGAAGGGGATTCTTCTCTCGAAGAAGCGTTCCAGGTCGAAAGACGTGATCCCTCCTTTGAGCAGTCGGCATTGTCTTCAGTCACTGTTCTTGCTCTGAGTTTTCACTCCCCTGCAACTGCAGCTGATTGGTTATATCTGGTTTCTGCAATGCCTTGTTTGTGCCACAAACCTCAGAATCGTCATGGAGGCACAAGGGGTCGTCCTGCTAGAGGCCACTCTAGCCCTTCTTTAGTATCGGCCTCTCTTTCCAACGGTATTTTTCCTGGCCATTATCCCCGTACACGCAGTGGAAGGGGGCGCTATCTTGATACCCATCATGGCTAGGGCTCCCCTGCTCCTCGACCTCCTGCTACCTCGCCTCCTCCCACAACTGGCTCTGCGCGTTTTACCTTCTCCAGCTCCCTTGTTTTCCCTAGAATCACTGCTCTATTCACGGTGGTTTTTCATGAGGAATCCAGCGCCCCTCCTACTGGCTCGGAGATGGATCCCTCCCAGACTTCGTATTTTCAGAGGGGGCCTGGCAGCGCTTCATTGCAGGTGACGGAGGTTCCTGACAGCGGCATCCCTGATGTGGCCATGGCTCCAGCTGATCTCGGTCCCTCTGAATCCGAGGAAGCTCTAGCCAGAGATTTGATGGCTTCAGGTTGGTGCCAAATTGTAGAAGAGCCTACTGATGATTAGTCTGCATTCTGCTTGTTTTTCTTATATTCCTACTGCCCATATTATTGGGCCTGTCTATGTTCAAGTGGTTTTCCAGTTTTTCAGCTCTTTTTTGTATAATTTTGGTCCAATGTACACTCAGGAAACTCACAACTGCCTCCCCTGCGTGGGTTTTTGTTATGTTTGTCTGACTAGTTTCCCTATCAAAGTGCAGTCTCCACATCTGGTTTTCATGACATATCTGCCTACAGGGCAGTAGCTCTTGAATGCGGTCTCGTTGTATTTTTATCACTCTGTTAATAGACTACTTTTATTCAAAAAAAAAAGAAAAACAGATTGGTAGATTAGGTAGAGAAGAATATGGACTCAACTGTTTAATCTGACTTCATGGAGAAATAAGGAGTAGGATTAGATTATATTTTTTTCTTTCAAAAGAATAAAATGTTGTAAAATATTTTTCCAATCCAAGTGCACTCTAAAGGAGAAAAAATGTTAGAACAGTAGGATTGGGTAGGTAGAAAACTTGTCTTGATTAAAATCCAATATTTTTCATGGTTGCTAATATTTTTCAGAGCAAAACAAGATCATTCAAATAAATAAAAGGTGGTCCAATGGATAAGGCACTGATCAGCCTCCCATAGAATGCAAGTCTGAAGTTCTTGATGCCTTCAAGAAGGCACCATCGCCAAGTGGAGCCACTGTTAGCCACCTATAAAATTTGTTATATCAAAAGGTGGCTAAAACATTTTTTGAGTCTTCAAGAAACAATTTTTATTGCTAAAAATGTTATCTCTTGAAGACTCACGAAGACATCATGCCCTTTGTTTAAATCTTCACTGCTGTTTCCATTTCAAACTCTGAAATTCTGTTGATTTCATAGAAGAAAGACTGTTGCAAAACACCCTTTCTCCCTTTATTTCACTTCAAACTAACCTTCAATTTTACCCCTTTTATTCCCCATGGATTTCCTCTATTTTTCATTTTTCTCCATTTCCCCTTCATGAAATCCTCTTTACAAAGTTTAAAACTCACTTTTAAACTTTGCCAAAACCCCCAAATCCATCAGAAAACCCTGAAAAAATCATAAAAATACACTTTTTTGTATTAAGGCTTAAGCCCCTTTGGGCTAAGTCCTAACCACTTCCTCACCATATGCCTTGGTGCTGGAACCGAGCGCTTATGGTCCCAAGCGCTTATCGCATCGGAACAAAACATAGCGCGCAAGTCTTTTTGCTTTATTAAGACCTCCGATGCGATTGACCACTTATTACATAGCCCTGATCCAATCACTGCTTCATATAACCCTTGGGCCCGCATCCAGTGCTTAAACATTGTATAAACCCATTCCCGATCGCTATTTTCCTTTGTAAATTCATAAAACCCTTTTATCCTAAGTTTTGGTCTAAACCCGTCGGTGCAATGTTATTTACTGAAGAAAGACCGTTGATTTTGTTTCCCGATCAACGATCCTTATAATCTCGCATCGGATATTTTAAATGGGTAGATTGAAAATCCTAATCCGAAGTCTCGAACCCGATTGGCCATTTCCATGTATAAGCCCCAGGCCTTTTTTTTCCATATAAACCACAAGCCCCACAACCAGGCGCCAATCCACATATATATAACCCGCCCTAAGCCATAAAACCTTTGCATTTCATAAAATTTTGGGTTTTAATAAGTATTAAAGGGTTTCCGACAGTGCATGATATAAAACAATATCCACCGTTGATCTAAAATGATCAACGAGCCGCGCAGTATTGCATCGGCAAAATTCAAAGGGCACATTCCATCTTGTATTTACCTCTCCTTGATTGGCGATCTCCCGATCAATCGTGAGCTGTTGATCTCCTCCCCGCCTTCCCAGATCCGAGGGACCTCATTTGCTCCGATCATAAACCCTTCCTCCACCTTTTGAGCCCCTCCGATTCACTCCCCACCGTCGATCTGATCCTTAGATCGACAGCTAGCGCTAAATCGCATCGGTGCCATTCAAAGTTCTTCCCCACTGATCGCATGCCTCTGATTACATCTGGACCGTCCATGTGTCCAGATCGGATGGTCCAGGTTGCATCTCCCGACTTTGGTTAAAATTTATGTGCCCCCCATTCATAATGTTTTTGGCCAAATCCTGGTCGTTGATCTCTGCAGATCAACAGTCCTTCTTAACCCATTCTCCGCCTTTGTATCATTTCGTCTATACTCCAGATTTAATCTTAGCCATCCAATCCTTGATCCAATAGCTCAGATTGAAACCACTCCCCCTGCTTCCACCCGTGCATCTATCTAATATCACGCTCGTTCTCCACCGTCGGATCCGAGATCCCAGATCCAACGGTCGATGTGTGTTTTCACATAACTTTAAGCGCAAATGTTAATTTCCCAAAGGCTACGCGAAATGGGCGGTATTCTGATGCCATGTGTCACCTCATGACGCATATCGCATTCCAAAAGGCAAAACCGCCTATCCGCCTTTTCTCTGCGCGAAACCCATGGTTTTCACCTCCGAAAACACTTTTTCCATTTCTATTATGTTTTATCGCGCGCTTCGCCCGCCGTTGATCTCTGCAGATCAACGGCCCGGATTTAATCTTACTTCATATTATCGCCCTCCACCTTTTCCAAAGGGTATTTGTAGACCATCCTCCACCATTGATCTCGTGGGGCCGATCTCATCTGACGGCTCACGATTATCCATCAACCCCAATCTTCTTTCATTTGCATTTTCCTCTGCCAATGGGCTTTTAACCTTATTTCTTCACATTTTCTTTTATTTTCAAAATAATGTGACCCCTTCGCTTTATTAATTCACTGCTATTCTCGACCGTTTATCTTCTTGGTCAATCATAGATCAAAGGTTCTAACTTAAAATCTCCCACCGCTCTCCTTTTGACTTTTACGCATGATCTCCACCATTGGATGCTACCATCCAACGACCACGCTCCTCCCCAAAATCTCTGAAGCATTTTTACCAAATAACGCAGGATTTCATAACAGTTGTGTGTTTTTTTGCAGGTTCAAATTAATTTCAAATATTTTGAAAGAAATGATAAAGCTGAGGATGACGATCCTCTAGGCTTTGTTTATTAAGAAATATCCATTCACAGGGTTCACCTCCACGTTTTGTCGATGCTTCATGGGAATTGATGCCATATGGACCCTTTGCAGCACCTGCACATCAACAAGACACAGATAATTCAATCAAAGCTAAAGAGTATCAGTGTTGAAGATTAAATCAGCAGAAATGAAGGATTGAAGACTGCTTTCACAGTTTTGGAGGATTATGGCTAAGATTGAAAATCAAAAGCCTAATCCTCCGAATTAAAACACAATTAAAAGACAAATCAAAAGGATCATCAGACAGAAAGGCCTCCACCGCCACAACAGAGGCTAATTGATTCCTCTCAGCTACCCAACGCAACCTGTAGCCTCAAAGTATTAAACAGAGGCCGAGTTATGATCAAGAAGGAATATATTTTCCTCAGCGCAGCAGAATAGTTGATTCTGCCAAAGGAACTTAATGCAAAAATATCAGCAGAGTTATTACAACATAAAACAGAGCCTTAAAAGTCAACAAAAGCTCCCACCGAGCTTTACTCTTAAATGTAAAACAATTAATACAGACAAACATCTGTAAACTTCTCCATCGAGCCCATCAAAGGCCGAGAAGTATTAAAGTCTGTATTAATTGACCTAGGAGATCTTTTATCAAATCCCACCTCCTCACTTCTTCTATAAATACTTCTGTAGAAGATGAGGAAATGTTGGTTGCAGAACTTTGAAATATACTTCTGCTCAAAACTTCTACTTGTAATTAGTGTTCACGGGCTCTTGAAGCTCTTCTTGTGATTAGATAAGTTAGTCTGAGAAGTGAAGATGATTGTTGAACTGAAACATTGGACTTAAAGCTGTAACTGGTTTGAAGCATCAATACAAGTTGATTTATGGGATCCTAGTCTATGTCAACGGTGATGTTTTTCTTATTGTAAATCATTATTTTATTTCTGTTTTCACTTTGTCCATCTTCTCTGATAAAGAACATCAAGCATAGAGTTAATATTTACTGTATATCAGTACCCTTCTCTGACTGATAACCTTTATCTAAATGTTTTCTTCCAAATTGTGTTGTTTGGGAATGATTTAATTTAGTTTGAGCAGTTAGGAACGCTGGCGTTCCCTCGTCCTAATATTTAGGCTAAACTTTGTTCCTGAATGCTATTTTTAGTTTATGTTAAGTAGAGATGAACTAAGGAAGTTATGGTAAGCCCTGTCCTTTAGTTTTATCCCCAAAGACTGTCTGAAATTTTACCTAAGAGTGTGTTGAAAGCAGGCTAGGTTAAAATTCCTTCCCTGATCTTAGACTATTCTTTGTTATCATATGTGTTTCCCTTGTGTTTAAAATGTTTTCTATTGAAAGTGCATCAAAAGCTGGCTAGTTTCAAAGTACTTACCTGATATTAGATTACTTTTATGTCTTTCTTAAGTGTATACCAAAAGCATGATAGTTTCAAAGTACTTACCTGATCTTAGGCTGCTCTTTGTTCTTCATTTGTTTAATTCCCCTTCTTGTTGTATCATTTCATTCCATAAAATCAACTTTAAAGTGATCCTTAGACATAGATTACTTGCCCCATGGACCACTCTTGAACTTTTTTGTTTCAATTAAACCCTATTATGACTCCATAGCCCAATGGACTAAAACCAGCGTTATATCTATCTTTTCAGCCAAAACTGGTTATGTTTGCTTGCAACTTCACACCTTTGAAACTTTTTCCATTTAGGACTTTCCACTCAAATAATAATCATGCTCAACCATCCAAAAACAAACAAAAACCCTCGGACTTCATAACTAGCCTAATATCAATACCCAAAAATTTAAAGATAAATCCATCTTTTCACTTTATTGGAGAGATCCCTCTTCGGATTCAGGAGGGCTAGATCCTAGAATCCCAAAGTGGTTGAAATAGTGTTTCTCCCTTCAGTTGGACTTTGGAAATCTTGCTAATTACAGGGAGCTAAAACATCCCTTGGCTTCCTCCGATTATGCAATCTCCAATTTAATCAGGACCGTTGATCATCCTTTGATCCGACGGTCGTTACCTCAATCGCATCGCAACATTTCTTCATGGTGTTTCCCCTTTCCCTTCTCCGATTGAAAACCTACGATTTAATCTGGACCATAGAATCCAAAAGAATTGATGGCCTAGATTAATCGCCCTCCGACATTAAAAGCCGTCAATTCATCCTAAACGTTGATCTCTCTAAAATCTAACGGTTCGTGCGTAATCACATTGCAAGTTTTTTTGTGTTCCTTCCTCTCTCCTCCGCCGATTCACGAGCTTGCGATCAGATCTGAGCCATCCGTTTCATAAATCTAACGGTCCAGATCAAACTTGAATCCCTTTGTTATTTCATAAACCCCGCTGTGTAAAATCCTTTAGTGAAGATCCACTGTTGATCTCTGCAGATCAATGGTCCACAATTACCCGATCTCCACCCGACCCCTACCTCATATTCTGTTTCTTTTACCCTAAGATTAAATCTAAGCCGTTCATTCTAAAGATCTAATGGTACAGATGTAACTCGACAGGCCCAACTCCTTTGGGACCTGCCTCCCCATCAATAAATACTGACCTTCCATTCCCCTGATCCGATGGTCCAGATCTAAACCACTTTGACCCCACCTACCTTTTCTTCTGTGTATCTTACTCTCCGTCGTGTGCAATCTGCACCGTCGGATCTGAGCCTCTCCATCTAATGGCTGGCATTGAGTTTCGCGTTTTTTCTACGCCAGAGGTTTAACACCAAAAAATAACGCGAAAAAAGTGGTTTTCTTGAGGACACGTGGCGGGCGGCGAAGTGTATCGCATTTTTTGGGAAATTTTGGAAACCACCTCAGATCTACGCAAAAACCATTATGGTTTTCTGCCAAACCACCTTTCCCCCCATCGCATTACATTTTCTCATTTAAAATCGTTGTCGTCCGACCTTTTCATCCAACGGCCCAGATTGCATCTAACCATTAAGCCATCGCCCTCCAACATTCTTCCCAGAGATTTCATCAAAGGATATCCACCGGCTATCTCTGTTCATTAATTTCATCCAACGACCCAGATCGTTCTACGACTCCAAAATATCATTTAAAGGCCTTTTCGCTGTTGATTAATGATTTCCCTGTTTACATTACATTTTCGCCCATTTTCATTTTAACTTTTCCCCTCCCGCATTATAAGCTCCTGATTAATCTCGGCTGTTGATCAACCTGATCTAATGACCTGGACTTAATCAAACTCTCATTTTACCCAACCGCCTCTACATTGACCCCAGCAAGCAATTCTCGTTGTTGGATGCTTTCATCCAATGGTCGTGATCTAACCTAAACCTCTGAAGCAGTCTAAGCCTATCCACGCAATATTTTCATAACTTTTGTGTATTTTTGCACATTTTAAAGCTTTTACACAGCTTCTTGAAGGAAATCAAGGGTCGGGGATGACGATCCCCCAAGCCTTTATTAATCAAGGAGATCATTTTGCAGGGTTCCAAATCATGTTTTATCCATGCCTCATGAGCACTGATGCCATTATACAACCCTATGCACGCCTACAAAAACAACAGAAACACAACAAACATCACAGCCAAAGAGTATCCATTTGATAGCATGAAATCAAAGTAGAAGTGAAGAATTAAAGGTTTAAACCCAGTTTGAAGGATTAAGGCACAAATTCAGCTAACCAAGAGCCTAATCCACAGTTAAAGACAGCCTGAAGACCTGAAGACAGAGATAAAGCCTAATCAGACCTAAAACACATATCTAAAGTAAATTAAAGGTGTTTTAGAGAAATACAAAGCAATCTCTCAGTCCGAGAAGCCCCCACTACCACATCAAAGGCTAATTGAATCCTCTCCAGCTACCAAAAGCCACCTGCAGTCTCAAAGCAATCAAAGAATGCATATTTGTTGCCTCATAACAGAAGATATTTTCTTAAAGATAGCTGAACAGTTATTTCAAATCAAAGGAACTCATTACAACTGTCAGCAAAGTTATTACAAAGATAAGAAAGAGCTTTAAAGTTAACAATTTCTCCCAAGTAGCCTAAAAACCTAATGAAAACCAATTAATACAGAGGAAATATCAGAAATCTTCTCCATGGAGCCCCTTAAAGGCCAAGAAGCATTAATTTGTATTAATTGAGCCTAAAGATCTTATTTTACATCCCACCTCATCATTTCTTCTATAAATACCACTGTAGAAGATGAGAAAAAGGTTGGACTCCAAATATCTGTTGCATGTAAATGGTTTTCTGAAGCTGCTGTAAGCTCTGTTTGTAATTGAAGATACCTAAGTTGAGATGACAAGTTTGAAGTTGTAGAGACTCACTGGACTTGATGATTATAACTGGTTTGAAGCATCAAATACAAGATGATTTATGGGATCCTGGTCTATGTCAATGGTGATTTTTTTCTTATTGTAAATTGTTATTTTCTTTTTGTTTCCATTCTGTCCATCTTCTCTAATAAAGAACAACAATTATAGAGTTAGGATTTACTATCAAAAGTACCCTTCTCTCACTGATAAGCTTTATCTCTATGTTTTCTTGCAATTGTGTATTTAGGAGTGATTTAATACAGTCCAAGCAGTTTAGGAGTGTTGGTGTTCCCATCTCTTACTGTATAAACTTTAAACATTGTTCTTGAATGTTATTTTCAGTTTATGATAAGTAAAGTTGAACTAGGGGAGTCTATGGTTAGCCCTTTCCTCTAGTTTTATCTCCAAAGGTTGTCTGAAAGTTTCCCTTAAAGTATGTTGAAAGCAGGATAGGTTCAAAGTCCTTACTTGATCTTAGAATACTTTTATTTTTTATCTTGAATGTTTTTCCTTTGAATATGCTGAAAGCAGGATAGGTTCAAAGTCCTTACTTGATCTTAGGCTATTCTATTTTGTGTTTTGAATGTTTTCTATCAAAATTGCATCGAAAGCAGGCTAGTTTCAAAGTACTTACCTGATCTTAGATAACTTTTATGTCTTTCTTAAGTGTATGCCAAAATCAAGATAGTTTCAAAGTACTTACGTGATATTAGGCTGCACTTTGTTCTTCATTTGTTTGTTCTCCATTTCTTATTGTTTTCATTCCATAAAATCAACTTAAAGAGATCCTTTGACATAGATGACTTGCCCCATGGACCACTCTTGAACCTTGCTATTTCAATTAAATCCTACTATGACTCCATAGCCCAATGGATTGAAGCTGCTTCTTGCCTATCTTGATAGCTGAATCAATATTTCACTTTCATATACCTTCACCCGTCATTTAGACTTCCTTCACCTTCATTTATCTTTGCCCAACCAAAACAAACAAAACCATGTTCCTCATAACTAGCCTAATATCACATTTCAAGCCTTAAAGATAAATCAATCTTTGCACTTACAGAGAGATCCCTCTCTGGATTCAGGAGGGATAGATCCTAGAATCCCAAAGTGGTTCAAATGTTTCCTCTACAGTTTTAGTCTCACCAATCTGCTAAAATTACAGGGAGCCAACATTTCTAGTGACTCCGCTGGGGACTGAGTCATTTTCACCTTAAACACCCTTAGGACCTCAGAAAACCCCTTGATTCAAGAACATTTGAGGTATCAAGTAGCTATCTTCAAGTACTACCAAAGCAATGGTAATCATGGTAAAACTTGTTTGAATTAGTGACAAACTAAGGAACCCTTAGGATTCTCATAAGAGCTTATCAAACCTTGAAGGAATCAACTAGCTTAGCCATAAGAGTAAAATTTCTTTGTCTCATCACTATAGCTAAATGTTGAAACAGATTTAAGACACTCTTAGAACCCATAGGACTGGAAAAACTCAGAAAACCCAAAAATATGTCAGATTGGTATTCAAATAAACATGGTGGTGGACCATAAAACATTTTATCTCCAAAAGAGCTAAAAATTTCCACCTAGTGACTCCACAATTCTAAACAGACCTTAATACTCCACTAGGAAACCCATTATCATCATAAAATCATTTAAACTTAGTTCAGAAGACTTTAAGGATTAAAATTTTCTTGTTTTAAAGATCAGTTAGCCTCCTAAAGATTGTCATATCTGGTTAAACTTTTCTTGTAAGTTGGGTCTGAAAACATAGCATAGTGGCTTCTAAAAGAATTCATACTAGGAGCCATCCTGATCCAAACCCCCCTGAGATAGTTGACAACCCTGAAAGAATACTTAGGAAGTATCCTAAGGCCAAATCTTCGACTATTGTGAGATCACTCCATAAAGCTAATTCCTTCCCAGATAACCTTACAGCTCTACAACAATCACAAGTTGACTTAAGAAACCCATTTAGAACCAAGTCACTTGATGATATAATTCAGATAGACTCTAAATCTCCACTTTCATCCCAAAAAAGAAGTGAGCATCCTAGTAGCAAAGAAACTACACCACCTGATTTACATTTCCTTCATAATTTTGGTTTCTCTCATCCTATATCTGCTCAACAATCTCTTGCTGGTCCATCCACATCTTTTATCCATACATCCACTTAGATTATTTTCTCATAGTTTAGGGGGAGAAGCAAGAAAATGGTTCAAAGGCTTAACCCCTCACAGTAGAAATGGTCTACAAGCCTTCCATTAGTTATTCTTAAACAAATGGGAAGTTAACAAAAACCCTCTCCAAATACTTTCGGACTACAAGAATCTCCAAAGAAACCCTGGGGAAAGTGTTCAAGCTTATTGCACTAGGTTCAATAGTGTGTATAATTCACTTCCCCCAGATATAAAACCTCCACAAGGCTCATATTTAAACAATTTTTCTGAAGGATTTGATCCTGAAATGGCTTATCAACTTAGACAAAGAGATCCTCTGACTTTAGAAGATATGCAGAAAGGAGCCTTAGCTGTGGAAGTTAATCTAACAGAGAAAAGAGCAAGAATGAGGAGTGAGAAGAAAGTGTCATTTAGAGAGGAATCTTCCCCTTCCACATCTAGCTCTAAGATGGAAAGAAGGATGGAGGAGATGATGAAAAATATGAGCATAATTGAGAAAGCACAAGCAAGTCAAAATCAATTAGCTCCTCAAAACAAAAACCAATCTCAAAACCAAAATCAGAATTTCAGGAGAAATCAGCCTCAAAACAGACCAAGAGACCCTGATCAGGAGATTATGCCTCCTTTTCATCAAAATTATGTAAGTGAGGTTGAAGACACAATTGATAAAACAGAGGAAGATGATATAAACATGTTGGGAGTAGACAATGATGATTTTGAAGTTCATTATAATAGGAAACAAGGTCTATACACACCCTATGATGATAAAAGGGCAGAGGATGAAATTTATTATCAAGAGATGGAAAATGTCATCATAGAGACTCCAAAAGAATATGACCTTAGGAGTAAAAGCAATCAGGAAACTACCAAAACCCAAACCTCTGATAAATCTACAAAAAACAGCTCTATAAACAAACCTAAGATTGCAAAACAAAAAGACAAAAAAGTGGCTGTAAATTCTGATAAAAACAAAGAAAAAAGCACTTAAATCAATGAAAAATAGAGTGAAGATCTTACCAGCGCTAGTACCTCATCTAGTGCTCCTATTAAAACAATTTTGACCAATGTAAATAGAGGAAATCAAAAAAATGATTTTGCTGATAAAGTGGTGGTTAATAAGGCTGAAATAAACATGTTAAAAAATCAAATGCCTTTTAGTTTGGAACAACAAATTGCCAAAATCAAAATCTCTATTCCTCTCACTGAATTAGCCACCCAAGATGTATATAGATCCCAAATTTTCAAGGCTTTTAACATATAAGAGGATAATGACACTGTCAATCTTAATGATGACCAACCAGAGCTTTTATTTGGTCCAAAGATTGAAGGTAGATACCAAGAAGGGCCAGTTCCTTCATTCTATGTAAGTTTGAATATTCATGACAAGATTTTACACAATGCCATGCATGACTCGGGGGCCTCCCATAATTTAATGCCCAAAGCTGTAATGGAGAGTCTAGGCCTTGAAATCACTCGACCTTACAAAGATCTTTACTCCTTTGACTCAAGCAGAGTGAAATTTTTAGGATTAATCAAAGACCTCTGTGTAAACATAGCACAAATTCCAGCCAAGTGTTTAGTGATGGATATTATAGTGGCTGATGTACCCCCCAAGTATGGCATGTTATCAAGATCTTGGGGAGCTAAGTTACAAGGAACAATGCAGATGGATATGACATATGCAACCATCCATGTTTTCAATCAAACTAGAAGACTTTACAGGGAAACTCACATGCAGTACATGGTTACCAGCCAAGATAGACCAGAAAATACTCCTCTTTATTCTGTTCACACAGGCCTTGACTCATTTATCCTTTTCAATGATGAAACATTCAGCGAGCAAAAAACCTTAACTGAATTAGTGGCCACCCCTCAAAATAACATACTAGAAAATATAGAAAAAGAGGAATACAAGATAGAAATGTCAAAACAGTTTGCTAAATCAGAAAATCGTAGCAAACGAAACACATGTATAGAGCTACAAATCATTCATCCATTGCTATCCAACCTTGAGAGTCAAGATAAGTGTCCTATACACAACGAAGAACATGAGGAACTAGATCAAATTCAACATAGTGTTGACCTTCAAGAACAATCCAAAAGCACACTAGATGAATAAGATAGAAATCAAACTAGTGAGTCTGAAACTAGTCCTCTTTGGAGTATGCACTTTGATGGATCTTGCACTAAGAGTGATGCAGGTTGTTAGCATGAATATTTCGTCGGAAAAAGACCAATTTAGCTACGCATAACAAATAGCCCTAACATCAATTATGGCTACCAATATCTTTAAATTTGCAGTTAGGTGATGCAAATAAAGCAACACAAATCCAAATCTAAGCATAAAAGACATTAAGAAGTGAGAATAAAATGTTGCTCCATGCATCCAATAGACAAGACAAGAACAATATATTTGAAATAGTTTTTATATTAAAAAGGGGCACCTGAGAGGAAAACAAGAAAGATGTTTCCAATTCTCCTCAATGTGATGGGTTCTTGAAAGTCCTCAGCATTTTAGATCTAAAATTTCTCTCTCTTATTGGTGTAGAAAACCCAGACAAACATAGAACTCAAAGGGAGCTCACAATGCAAGTGATGAAGAATGTGACAATGATAATGGCTCAAAGTCAGACCAAGAGTATAGATCCAGGGTGATCTAATACAATGAAAAGGTGACTAATGAATGGGAAAACCCTTATATTTATAACAAAATATTAGGGCGGTCTAGAACTTGGTGCGTGAATAAAATATTATTAATCAAATTCTAGAACCACCCTTTAGGAATATTTTATTATATTTGTTGGAGGGAAAAGGATTTTTGACTTCGGTTAATTCCTTTATTTATAAATAATAAATAAATAAATGATTTATTTATTATTTTAAGGAAATGGTGGGAATATAATTAAATAAATAATGATTTATTTAATTATTTATAAATGATTTAGTCAAATTTAACTAGGAATATTATTTAAATAAGGATTTAAATAACTTATTCCTAGGAAATAATCAAATAAATAAGGATTTATTTAATTGATCTCCTTGTTTTGGGTTAAATATGACCAGGAAATATAAACAAATATAGATTTGTTTATTATTTCCTTTTGGGGTTTCCTGTTTAGACCATAAACAACTTAATAAAAGGTGTTTTACTAAGTTATTTCACATAGTGAAAGCAATTTTACTTAGGGTAAAATTGGTCTTACATGGTGTACTTGGGTTCATCTAATGATAATAGGTTAGATGACCAAAAAATGGTGTAACAGATTGCCCCCCAGCGTACGAGTGTTAGGAGCAAATCGTATGACCGAAGTACGTTGTAAGAACTCAATCACTAGACATCAAGAGGGAAGTCAGAGAGAGAAATGTAAGGTAGTCTAATGTGCTAAAGGACTAGACCCTGAGGAGACGAGACCTACAGGTGAAAAAAGTCTCTAGTTTATGAAGTGGTACCTGTGCGAAAGGCGGCGGGGGAGGCATACCTATGCCCACCGAGACAAAGTACAAAAGAATAGTATGTCCAGTAAAAAAGGAACCGAACTATAAAGTACATGCTGGCATAAATACGAGCCAGAAAAATAGAATGATGAATCCCGCATACATGCTGTGCCTGGAATAACAACCAGGACTTATACAATAATATTTTAGTACATGAGATACAAATACAACCCAAATGCCCCCTATACACGGGGAAGGGCTCGCAAAATCTGACTGATACATGCAAATCGAAAAGGTGCTTCTAGCGGCTGAGGTTGACATCATCAAATGTAAGGAGCTGCATCAAAGGCTGAAATGAAGAAGTCATCCGGGCATGTGGGGGGCTACCTGCAGGGCCACCCCCTCATGAGGGTTGAGACATCTCACACACACCCGGGAATCACCAATAGCTGCTGCTGCATCACTGGACCATCAAGTATACGGATCACGATCATGCTGAAAGGAGCTCGAAGCAAGGTACACTGCCCTATAGACCTGGCTTCTGGAGTAAATGAGCTGATGTCGACAGAAGGAGGTCCGCCATAGGTGAGGCAATAAGGGATCCCGAACTAAGGCACGAGAGAAAATAGTAGAGCGACTAACAGACGGACATTAATGATGATGATGAAATGGGGGAAGATCCAAAGGGGACTATAAAAACATGAGTACAAAATGGTATCTCATGATGGAAATCGACACGAACAAGAATGAATATGGAGGCAAAGTGGTGCCCCAAGGAAAAGTGTTGTAAGTGAGAAAATCCGATTTTGAGGAGGGTTATGGTCGAGGGGCATAGGTGCCCCCAAGCATGTTGTGGTCATGCCAAAATGTATAAAGGGGAATCTAAACACATTTTAATGATGTGGTGCGCCATTTGTTTTCGTTATGGTTATGCAGTATGAGAAAGGAAATGGAGGATTACCAATCTCTTTTAGTACTGCATATATGAATCAAATGGACTTTAAGTTTTCGGGTTGGCATACCTGGTGTCACTATCCCAAAGAGAGGATTTGGAGATAATGAACTGATGCTCTCCTAGAAAACCCATAGGTTGGTCAACAACAACGTCTAAGAGACTGGGTTGCTGGTGTAAGATGAAGGAACGATAAGGCATATCATCCCTAGAGTGATTTGAAGTGATATGGGACGCTAGAGGTTCGTCTAAATGTGGAAGAATAATGGTACTAAAGTTGACATGACTAGATACACTAGGAGAGTTGTAGAGAATTACTTCTCCTGGTCTCTCAAATATGGGTGCCCCCTTACCCAAACATGGGGTTTCAATGTAATGGCCACGAGGTGTATGTGGTGCGAACACATGGGTTCGATGTAAGGGGGAATAGATAAAGCCAGGGGTGGGGATTTTTTCCATAATGTCGTCATTGTGATAGAAGATGGGGTGACTGGTGGAAGAAATACCACCTGACACGGCGAAGCTACCTGACTCATCATCGTGAGAATAGAGTTTCACATGTGCATCATCACAAGGGGTGACAGAAGAGTAAGCAGATAAAGGATCTACCGATGTTGAGCCCAGGGTGATCGCTGAAGGAAGGTCAAGTGAAACAACAAGGGAGGATTCATAGGGAATGTTCCCCGAGGGTCTCATGGATGATGATAGGTAAAATATGGTGGATGAGGGCTCTGTCATCTTGACATCAGGAGGGGGAATGTCAATGGGAGTTGTCATGTCTAGTAGTTCTATCGAAGCAAAACGTGCAAATATGGGAGAGGTGGACTCATTACGCTTGGCCTCGAATTGGCGGACCGCAGCTAGAGAGGTGCGGAAGTCCTTGAGGCGGGGACAAGGTGGGTGTAATGGCCATGGAGATCACACAAAGCACAGGGGTGGTTGGTGTGAATAGTCTTGGGGTTCTTGGCCACAGTCGCGGAAGGAATAAAGGCTTCCAGGACCGTGGACTCAGGGAACACGACATTAACCACGGGCTTGAGATGAGGCAATTTAGGACAGGTATGGGTGGTGTGACCAACAACATCACACAAAGCACACTGGATGGTATGCTTTGGAGGCCGAGGAGGGGCAGGTTTTGTCGGGGCATCCTTGTCCTTTGATGCCCCCCTGCAAGCTTTTCCATTCTTACCCGAAGCAGTCGCAACAGGAGGTGGTTCCCATTGAGGTGACTGAGGCACTGTTGCAGCGGGAGAAGTCATGGGGACCGGTTGAACCGAGGTCAAAGCAAGATAAGGTTTGGGTTGACTAGGCGGGGTAGTGGCTGGAGGGTCAAGGTACCAGACGGGTATGCTCAGGGTCAAATTTGGGAGGGAGAGGGTGGCCATGATGGGAACCGAATAGACTCCGGGAGGGGGAGCAAGGAAAGGTATCTGAACAGTGGGGTAATGGCCAGGAAGGATGGCTCCAAGATGGTTGAGACCTGGTGGAACCAACCCAGGAGCATAGAGGGGCTCATGGGTACCAGCTGTAGGAGAAGGGCCAGAAGGAAGAGGTCTGGCTGGCTGAGGCGAAGGGCTAGGAGCAAGTTGCGGCGGGCGAGGTTGAGGTTGAGGTTGCTGACTAGCCGAAGCGGGTTGTTTAAGGTCAGCCCGAGACGATTTCATCATGCAAACATTCACTAAGTTGGGATTAGAGACAGGAGGAGGAGGAATACCAGGGAAATTTCTAAGCAAGGAGGAGTCTTTGTAGACGTCGGGGGAGACATTGGTCAAAGAATCGACAGTTTTCTTATTGGCTACAGAAGATATGGTCGACTCAGGGGAGGTCTCGGATTTTGGCTCATGATATGTCAACTAGTCAATGGTGACTATATTTCCATTATGAGGGAAAAACATCTTGCGGTGGACCGCAGATGGGACAGCAGACATGGCATAGGTGTAGCTACACCCCAAGATAATGTTATAATCAAGAGGGGCATCGATGAATTCAATGTCAATGCAAACAGTCTTTCCTGCAAGAGTGATAGGACAATTACGGAATAGGCCAATGGGCTGGGAGGCATGGTCGTCACATGCACGAAGGGTGATTTTGGAAGGGGCCAGCTCAGGAGATCCAAGTTGTTTCCAAACTGAAGTAGACATCACACAGGTGGATGCCCCCTCATCAATAATACATCGAGAAACATGAGCATTTCGGATTTTGACTGGGATTTGGAAAGCTATGGAAGCAGGAAGGGGAAGATGTTCTGATTGACAGACGTCAAAAATAATCAATTGGTCATCAGTAGTATCAATAGTGCCCATGGCAGATAATAGAGCCTTATTTTGAGAAGGACACGACTGGAGGAGTTCCAGTGTTGAAATGGCAGCAAGAGACTGCACCAAATCATCTACTATGCTATACGAATGAGCAGCTCGACCAGAAGCAGCATTTCAGCGTAATGGGCCCTTAGGAATCTTGTTATGAACCTCAAATTTGGGCTGAGGGATATGCAAGGGACCATTAGATGTCGAAAGAGGCTCTGTAGAACCTGAAGAAGGTGACTCGAGGACAGACGGAGCGGGATGCTTGGGGTACTGACGAGACTGAGTTTAAAGGTTAAGGTCGACAGGTAAAGGTTGATCAGAGTTCATCATGAGAATCTGGTAATCGAAGGAACTAGAAGGGGAAGGTTGAGTGGCTGCCTGTCTGTCAGGTGGTTGGGTAGCCACAAATCCCGACTGTGCATCCACCTGCTCTTGAGGGGGCGGTGACTGTTGTTACGGGGGTTGAGAAGGCAAGGAAGGCGGAGGTGCTGATGTTGGAGGAGTTGGAGAACCAAGCTATGGATATAGATAATAAGGGGGTTGGGTAACAGTATGGTAAGTAGGAGATTGGGCCAAAAGAGGGGGTATGCCGTATCCTAGAGACGTGCTACCGGGAGGGGAAAAATTGGGGGAGGTGTTGCCTCCCCCCCAGGAAAACCATAACCCATGGGAGGTTGGGCGCATGTATGAGAGATAGCTCCAACGATACCGTCAGCGGCATGAGGTGCCCCCGGTGCATTGGCATCACCGGGTGTAGGGAGATCAGGTAGAACAGTATAAACATAACACGTCTGAGCATAGATGAGGTCATATTTTAATGCCATTTGGAGGGCAGCTTCTTCGGTTTGAGGAAAATGCGATGCGACATCTTTCTTGATAGGGGCAAGAGAGATATAAGGAACCAGTCCATGTAGACACGGTCTTCGAAGGTAGGAGATTGACATAGGCTCTTTCTTCTCCACCATTCCTGGACATGATCGGATAGGTGGGTCGTAGATGATTGACGGAAAGAAGTCAAAAGTTCGATACCAGTGTCATAATGAAGGGGAAGCTGGAAGTAAGATAAAAAAGCCTGGGCAAGAGTCGCAAAGGTGGTATGAGAGGAAGTGGGTTGATCAACATACCACTTCGAATATTTGCTTGTAAGAATGCATTGGAACAATCTAAGATGGATGGAATCATAAATAATGGAATGGGATGAACACCACATGTGGAAAGATCAGATATGGGTGGAGGGATCCTCTCTAGCAAGGCCTTCGAACTTGGGAATGTCGGAGGGGAGCTTGGTTGGCATAGCAAGCCAACTAACATCGTGGCGGATAGGATCATTGATCAACTGATTGAAATCGGGGAGACTGAGGCCTGCCATGAAGGGGAGCAAGGGAGCAGTCGAGGTAGTTCCCGTGGCGGTGCCGCTAGTAACATTCCCAGAATTATGGCCATGGATGCCGCTAGTGTTAGGCCCTGGACCAGACATGGTGAAGGTAACAGAGGGAGAACCAGAAGTAGGGGGATAACCCAAAGAATCAGAAAAGGAGTCGGAGTGCGGACTCGAAGGGGGACTAACTCGACGACAGTGGGAAGGAGTAGGTCGACCAACCGAAAACTGAGGGTGAAGGCCAAGAAGTCTCCGGGATATATGCCTTGGGGGCGCAAAGATGACGGCACAAAGGGAAGAAGAAAAACCGATAAAGGCAGGGAGGTGTAGAATCAAGAGAGGTCACTGTCGAAACAAGGGCGGAGAGGTGCAGTATCAATTGATTTTAAAGTCTTTGCCAAGCGGTGTTAACCAGACTCTTCTTCACTTAGGGTTAGTGTGTGGCGTGTGTTAATTTTAATTTTTAAACCCAGACGTTTTGAGAGTAAAATAAAAAGTGTGCTGCGGAAATGAAAATAAATCTATAGAGAACAGTAAATAAGGCTGAAATAACATAAAATTAACAGCTAGAAATGCATCGATCTAACCCAAGAAGGTGGGTCTCTCAAAACTAGTCTAAAAGAGGGGAAAAATCTAATCAAAACACACTAAGAAGAGGCCAATAGATCTAAGGTCGGGAGGGACAGGGATCTAAAGGAGAAATCTGCTGAAAAGAGGTGCAGAAAACAACAAAGAGGCAGAGGCAAGGTTGCTGCAACAAAGGGGGGAATCAGCTAAAGGTAGAAGGGACAAGGAGGTGACCCTAGAGGCAAGCCCAAACAAAGCTATATGAGGTTATTTGAAAGGAAAATTAGCTGATCTTAAAGGGATCTGAAGATGAGGTATCAGAAATGGTTGAAACTCTGAAAATTTAGACACTTACAGCAGCTAAAACTCTTCCACAAAACGTGGAGGGTACTGAAGCCCTAGGGGGCTATATTCCAACTTAGTTGAGTAAAACAAAGCAAGAATAGGTCTAAACGGGTGAAGACAAAGGTCAGACAACCCTAACAGAGGTTCAGACAAAACCCAGAAAAATTCCAGAAAAATTCCAGAAAAAAGTCCAGGTCGCAGCTTTTGACCTGTTTTTCGCTTAGGTCACAGTTTTTGGGCTATTTTCCGCTACCTGAAGCCCCAGGACGTATTTTTTGGGCCAAAAATTGTGACCTGCACTTTCAACACTCTCGGCGGCAGATTTCAGAAAAAATTGTCGTCTCAGCTGCGACTGATGTCTGTCACCTGCGCAATAGGGCCAGAAACGCACGGAAGTTAAAAATTTTAATGTTTAAGGGTTTTAGAGGTAAAAAAACACCATAAAAATAGGAAAAACAAAAAACTGAAGAGAAACCCTAGGGTCTGAAATAGTTGGATATGCAGGAATATATCAAACGACAGCGGTCGCAAAATAAAACCTGTGTGGAGTCGCCAATTGTTAGTATGAATCTTTCGTCGGAAAAAGACCACTTTAGCTACACATAACAAATAGACCTAACACCAATTATGGCTGCCAATATCTTTAAATCTGCAGTTAGGTGATCCAAATAAAACTGCACAAATCCAAATCTAAGCATAAAAAGGGGCACCTGATAGCAAAACAAGAAAGGTGTTTCCAATTCTCTTCAATGGGATGGGTTCTTGAAAGTCCTCGGCATTTTAGATCTAAAATTTCTCTCTCTTGTTGGTGTAGAAAACCCAGACAAACATAGAACTCAAAGGGAGCTCACAAAGCAAGTGATGAAGAATGTGACAATGATAATGGCTCAAGTCAGACCAAGAGTATAGATCCAGGGTGATCTAATACAATGAAAATGTGACTAACGAATGGGAAAACCCTTCTATTTATAAAAAAATATTAGGGCGGTCTAGAACTTGGTGCATGAATAAAATATTATTAATCAAATTCTAGAACCACCCTTTAGGAGTATTTTATTATATTTGTTGGAGGAAAAAGGATTTTTGACTTGGGTCAATTCCTTTATTTATAAATAATAAATAAATAAATGATTTATTTATTATTTTAAGGAAATGGTGGGAATATAATTAAATAAATAATGATTTATTTAATTAGTTATAAATGATTTAGTCAAATTTAACTAGGAATATTATTTAAATAAGGATTTAAATAACTTATTCCTAGGAAATAATCAAATAAATAAGGATTTATTTAATTGATTTCCTTGTTTTGGGTTAAATATGACCAGGAAATATAAAAAAATATAGATATGTTTATTATTTCCTTTTTGGGTTTCCTGTTTAGACCATAAACAACTTAATAAAGGTGTTTTACTAAGTTATTTCACATAGTGAAAGCAATTTTACTTAGGGTAAAATTGGTCTTACAGTACTTGGGTTCATCTAATGATAATAGGTTAGATGACCAAAAAGTGGTGTAACACAGGTGTAGGAGTGTGGCTTCACAACACAGTGAAAAATCACACTGAAGGGCATTCCTGCAAATGAAATTGTCAATGCACCAACAACCTAGCTGAGTATGAAGCCCTTCTCTTAGGCCTACACTTATTGAAGAAATTAGGGACCAAGAGGATCAAGGTGCATGGTGATTCTGAACTGATTATCAAGCAATTGAATGGGGAATATAGTACCAAACACCCCAGACTTAGAGCATATAGGAACAATGTCATGGATTTATTGAACACATTTGAGGAATTCCAACTAATTTTTGTTCCAAGAGACCAAAATATCCAAGCTAACGGTTTAGCTTTTGCTACTAGGACATGCCTTACGCCTTATGAAACGAAACTCTGCACTACCCAAATCAAATTTCAACCAGTTGTCCTTGATAATGAAAAGTATTGGCAAGTGTTTGATGGAGACAAAAAAATAGAAGACTTCTTACAGTCCAGAAATGAATTTGAGCTGCCTAGTTCAGATTCAGACTATGACACAAACTATTTTAATGAAAAAAATCTACTTGATGAAGAAGAAAACTATCCAAAGATTGCTGATATAAATCTGTTGGCTAATAAACTTGAACATAACACAGAGATTAGTACAGATTTTGGAAAAGTAGACTTGGAAACACTGCAATCTAACACTGAAGATTTGCCAAAAGGGTTGGTCCCCTTAGAAGAGTTGTTTGATTTCAATGATGTTGCCAAGAAACCAAAGCTGGAGCCCGTGGAAACTGAAGTAGAAGAGTGTAATATAGGCAGTGAACTAAACCCAAAAATGGTCAAACTGTCTAAGACTTTACCAAATCACATCAAACTGAAATACATAGAGTTGTTTAAATAATTTTCTGATATTTTTGCATGGAGTTATGAGGATCTCAAATCCTATGACACAAAAATAATGCAGCACAAGATACCTCTCAAAGAAAAACAAAAACCTTTCAAACAAAAACTACGCAGAATAAACCCTATTCAATTACCTTTGGTTGAGAAGGAAATCAAGAAAATGTATGAAGATGGAATTATTGTTCCTATTAGATATTTAGAGCGGGTGTCTAATCTAGTGTCAGTTAGGAAAAAGACATGAGAAATAAGGCTTTGTATCGATTTTAGAAACTTAAACGGAGCCTCATTGAAGGACAACTACCCTTTACCCAAGATGGGTCATATTTTACAAAGGGTAGTTGGTTCTAAAATAATTTATTTGCTAGATGGCTTCTCAGGATACAATCAGATTTTAGTACATCCTGATGATCAACTCAAGACAACTTTTACTACACCTTGGGGCACTTTCATGTATGTGAAAATGCCCTTTGGTTTAATGAATGCTGGCGCTACATTTCAGAGAGCCATGGATATTGCATTCTCGGAATAATTAGGCTACTTCATCATTATTTACCTTGATGATATCACTGTTTTTTCCAAAACAGATGAAGAACACCTAAAACACTTGAGAATAGTCTTTGAGAAATGCAAAAAATTTGGGTTATCTTTGAATCCGAAGAAAAAAATGTTTGGTCTCTAAGAAGGTAAACTTCTTGGGCACATCATATCAGAGGAAGGAATAAAGATAGACCCAAAAAGGATTGAGGCTATATTGCAGATCACTCATCCTAGAAACATCAAGGAACTTCAATCTTTCATTGGAAAGATTAATTTCTTGAGAAGGTTCATACCCAACTTAGCTAAACTCCTTAGAAACATAACTAACAAGCTGAAGAAAGAACAAGGAGTAAAATGGACTTTAGAAGAAAAGAAATCTTTTGAGTTGGTAAAACAAGCATTAACCAAAACACCAGTTCTTATTAGTCCTGACTTTTCAAAAGATTTTTTCATTTTTTCATTTGCATCAGGACATACAGTGGCTATTGTCCTATTGCAAAAAAATCCACATGGACAAGAGCAGCCAATTGCATTATTTAGCAAGGCATTGAGAGATGCTCCTCTGAAGTACAATATCATGGAAAAACAAGCATTTGCCTTAGTCAAAACCTTAAAATACTTTAGAGTTTACATTCTACACTCCCACATAATTGCCTTTGTCCCAAATTCAGTTGTGAAAGACATTCTAACAGAGGACCCAGATGGAAAGAGGGGAAAGTGGATAGCTGTGATACTTGAATATGGTTTAGAAATCAAGCCCACTAAACTCATAAAAGGCCGGGGACTAGCAAGATTAATGCCTGAGTCTAATTTTGCAGCTCTTGATATAAACATGATAAATGCATTAGATGAACAAGAGGAAATGTCAACTCCCATTGTTGAAGATTATTTTATGAATTCCTCTTGGTATGCTGATATTTTATATGTTTTTCTCAATTTGAATACACCTCCTGGTTTGACAAAAACAAAGGCAAGGTTTTTAAAGTTAAAAGCTGTGAACTATTGCATTTTAGATAAATGTTTTTATTGGAAAATTCTAAGGGATTATTGCTTAAATGTTTGCCTAAGAATGATGCAGAGAGAATCAAGCATGAATTCCACGAAGGAGAATGTGGAGGACACCTTTATTGGAAGACAACTGCCAACAAAATCCTTAGAGTTGGTTACTATTGGCCCACCCTCTTTCATGATGTCCATAAGATGATCATTGCATGTCATAAATGACAACTTTTTGAAGGCAAAATAAAATTGCTTCCTTTACCCTTGCATCCAATCACTGTTGAAGTTCCTTTTCAACAGTGGGGTCTAGACTTCATAGGAGAAATCCATCCACCATCATCTGCCCAACATAGATGTATTATCACTGCAACAGACTATTTCACCAAATGGATAGAAGCCATTCCTTCTAGGCAAGCCAATGACTCTGTTATTATAAAATTTCTTGAAACTCATATCCTATCTAGATTTGGCTATCCTAGAAAGATTATTACTGACAATGCAGCTGCATTTGGATCCAAAAATATGGTTGAATTCTGTCACAAATATCAGATTGCTTTGGGTCATTCTACTGCTTATTACCCTCAAGGTAATGGGATGGCAGAATCCTCAAACAAAATTTTGGTCAACATAATCAAGAAGTTGCTGGAGGACAACAAGAAGTCATGGCACACAAAGCTAGTACATGCACTTTGGGCTGATAGATTAACACTTTAAAAATCAATTGGAATGTCACCCTACCAGCTTGTATATGGAGTAGATGCAATTTTTCCAACCAGCCTAGGTGTACCAATCATGAAGTTGATCCAAGAAGTATATTTTGAAGACAATGACATGATAAGAAGAATAAATCAGACCATACATCTTCATAAAACTAGAGAGGAGGTCTACAATAGAGCATTACAAAAGCAAGAAAGCATCAAGAATCTTTTTAATAAAAATAAAAAGGCCAGTAATTTCAACATTGGTGAAAAAGTGTTAAAGTGGGATTCAAGGAGAGAAGATAAGGGTAAGCATGGGAAATTTGATAACTTGTGGCTTGGCACTTATCTCATTCATTCTACTGCTGGTAACAATGCCTATTTTTTACAAGAATTGAGTGGAGCTGAACTGTTTGGGGGTCCTGTCAATGGCAGGATGCTAAAACATTATTTTTCTTCTTGACCATATTAGTTTGGAAGCTTTTTTATTTTTTCTCATTGTGAATATCACACTCTTCATTGCATTCAAATTTAGAAAATGAAAAAATACAAAAACAATAGAACAAGAAAAAGAGGGAGATTGTAAAAATAAGAAAGGTACAACCCCATACCAAAAAGAGAAATAAAGTCTGAAAGTGTGCAAGCTCAAATGCCACTCCTAAAAAAAAACACACTCCTAGTTAGTTATACAGCCTAATCATGACTAATTATTTTTCAATTTACTGCTGATGGGTTAGCAAAATAGATCTGCCAAATAGCTTAATCTTGGCTTATCAGTTAGGAAGATTAGGATAGAAGAAAAAGGTTCAAACAAGCTCAAAATTTAAACCTATTAGTTTCAAAGAAAGAATGGCTCTAATTTGTTTTAAAACTTGAGCCAAAGATAAAAAAGCAAATTGGTTCTAATATGCCCAAAACTTGAACCAGTGAACAGAGAGAGAAAAACAGCTCAAACAAGCCTAAAAATAGAGCTAGAGATAAGTGAAGGATGTTATTTAGTTTTCAGATCTTAAGCCTTCACCACTTTGCCTTATGTTTCTGCAAATTCTTGTCTATGTGCAGCTTGTTTTTATGCCATAGATCAACAACTAGTTAGACTGTCCAATCCTGGCTTGTTTGCT
This sequence comes from Pinus albicaulis, assembly GCA_034641835.2. Taxonomy (NCBI): domain Eukaryota; kingdom Viridiplantae; phylum Streptophyta; class Pinopsida; order Pinales; family Pinaceae; genus Pinus; species Pinus albicaulis. The sequence goes on from CM076582.1 coordinate 241,855,174, forward strand.
TTTAAATTTCCTGTTTTAGAATTTAGTGAATAAAAATCTGTCTAACAGTCTAATCCTGATAGAATGTAGTTAGGTAGAGAAGATTATGAACTCAACAGCTTAATCTGATTTCATGGAGAAATAAGGGTAGAAATAGAATAGTTTTATGTTTTCTCAAAAGAATAAAATGTTGGAACAAGATTTTTCCAATCCAAATTCACTCTGAAAAGAAGAAAAAAATTGTTAGGTCATTAGGATTGGGTAAGTAGAACGCTTGTTTTGATAGAATTCCATATGTTTTTAATGGTTGCTAACATTGTTTGAGCAAAAGAAGATCAGCAAAGAAAGAAATTTGCAGCCCAATGGATGAGGCATTGATCAGCTTCCAGAGAAGACACGTCTGAATTTCTTGATACCTTCAAGAAGGCACCATCCCCATGTGGAGCCACTGTTAGCCACCTATAAAAATTTGTCATATCAAATGGTGGCTAGATTTTTATAGCGTTCAAGAAACGATTTTATTTCTCAATTGTGAGTTCTTGAAGTCTTAATGATGTCTCTTTTTCTTTAGAAAACCTTCACTATTGTTTCCCTGATAACACTGAAAAAATTTGTTGTTTACCAAAGGAAAAGACTGTTGAAATGTTCCACTTTCCCTCCTTTTCCCTTCTCCATTTCATCCATAAAACTGTTCATTTACCTCTTATTCCCTCTTATTCCCTTTAAACCTTTGAAAATTCCTGTTGAAGGTTTTAAAACCCCTTTTTCCCCTTCTACCGAAAGCCTAAAAAGCATTGAAAATCTTTCATTTTGGCCTAAAAAAGTCACTTTTCTACTAAGGCCTTAAGCCCCTTTGGCCTTAGCCCTAGCTCCTCTTCTCTGCATAAGACCCGTAGTTGTGACCCGGAGTTAAACCCCCATCGCGCAATCGCAATCAGGGCGTTCTTATTTCCTTATTTCGCCTTTTGCTTTAAAAACTCCAATGCGATAGACCCTTTTCTTTTAAACCCCCGACCCTTTGTTTTATTCACAAAACCACGGCCCCATAATCATGTGCTAAAAACACTAAAAAATGTGTCCAAAACCTTTTCCTCCCTTTGTATTTTGTAAAAAGCCAAACTTTCCTTTGATTTTTCATAAACTCGACAGTTCAAGGTTTAAATGAATATCAACCGTTGATCTTCTTTACTACCCCGAGATCTGACGGTCCATGTTGCTCCATTTTCTAAACCCACCATTTCCCCTTTGGCCTTCATGACTAAATCTCCACCGTCGATCTAGTTTTTAGATTTACGGCTCGCGCTTAATCGCATCGCGCAAATTCTGAAGTGCCATCCCTTGGCTTCCTCCAATTATGAAATCTCTGATTTAATCAGGACCGTTGATCATCCTTTGATCCAACGATCGTTACCTCAATCGCATCACAACATTTCTTCATGGTGTTTCCCCTTTCCCTTCTCCGATTGAAAACCTGCGATTTAATCTGGATCGTCGAATCCACAAGAACTGACGGCCCAAATTAATCGCCCTCCGCCATGGCCCTCCGACATTAAAACCCATCAATTCATCCTGATCATTGATCTCTCTAAAATCTAACGGTCTACGCATAATCACATCGCAACTTTTGTTGTGTGCCTTCCTCTCTCCTCTGTCGATTCGCGAGCTTGCGATCAGATCTAGGTCGTCCGTTTCATAAATCTAACGGTCCAGATCAAACCCGAATCCCTTTGTTATTTCATAAACCCCGCTGTGTAAAATCCTTCGGTGAAGATCCATCGTTGATCTCTATAGATCAACGGTCGACAATTACTCGATCTTTGCCCGACCCCTACCTCATATTTCGTTTCGTTTACCCTAATATTAAATCTGAGCAGTTCATTTTGAAGATCTAACGGTCCAGATGTAACCCGATAGGCCCAACTCCTTTGGTACCTACCTCCCCATTAATAAATCCTGACCGTCCATTCTCGTGATCCGATGGTCCAGATCTAAACCACTTTGACCCCACCTACCTTTCCGTCCGTGCATCTTACCCTCCATCGTGTGCGATCCGCACCGTCAGATCTGAGCCTCTCCATCCGATGGTTGGCATTGATTTTCACGTTTTTTCTGCGCCAAAGGTTTAATGCGAAAAAAAGTGGTTTTCCTAAGGACACGTGGCGGGCGGCGAAGAGTATTGCGTTTTTTTGGGCAATTTTGGAAACAGCCTCAGATCTGCATGAAAACCATTATGGTTTTCCGCCAAACCACCTTTCCCCCCATTGCATTACATTTTCTCATTGAAAATCGCCACTGTTCGTCCTTTTCATCCAACGACCCATATTGCATCTAACCATTAAGCCATCGCCCTCCACCATTCTTCCCAAATATTTCATCAAAGGATATCTACCATCGATCTCTGTTAATTAATTTCATCCAATGGCCCAGAACGTTCTACGACTCCAAAATATCATTTAACGCCCTTTTTGTTGCCGATTGAGGATTTCCCCGTTTACATTACATTTTTTCCCATTTTCATTTTAACTTTTCCCCTCCCGCATTATAAGCTCTCGATTAATCTCGACCATTGATCAATCTGATCTAACAACCCAGACATATTCAAACTCTCATTTTACCCAACTGCCTCTACATTGACCCCAGCGAGCAATCCTCACTGTTGGATGCTTTCATCCAATAGTCGTGATCTAACCTAAACCTCTGAAGTAGTCTAAGCCCATCCATGTAGGATTTTCATAACTTTTGTGTATTTTTGTAGGTTTTAAAGCTTTTACACAATTTCTTGAAGGAAATCAAGGGTCGGGGATGACGATCCCCCAAGCCTTTATTCATCAAGGAGATCATTTTGCAGGGTTCCAAATCATGTTTTATCCATGCCTCATGAGCACTGATGCCATTATACAACCCTTTGCACGCCTACAAAAACAGCATAAACACAACAAACATCACAGCCAAAGAGTATCCGTTTGACAGCATGAAATCAAAGTAGAAGTGAAGAATTAAAGGTTTAAACCCAGTTTGAAGGATTAAGGCACAAATTCAGCTAACCAAGAGCCTAATCCATAGTTAAAGACAACCTAAAGACCTGAAGATAGAGATAAAGCCTAATCAGACCTAAAACACATATCTAAAGTAAATTAAAGGTATTTTAGAGAAAGACAAAGCAATCTCTCAGTCCGAGAAGCCCCCACTGCCACATCAGAGGCTAATTGAATCCTCTCCAGCTACCAAAAGTCACCTACAGCCTCAAATCAATCAAAGAAGGCATATTTACTGCCTTAGAACAGAAGATATTTTCTTAAAGACAGCTGAACAGTTATTTCAAATCAAAGGAACTCATTACATTTGTCAGCAAAGTTATTACAAAGATAAGAAAGAGCTTTAAAGTCAACCATTTCTCCCAAGTAGCCTAAAAACTTAATGAAAACCAATTAATACAGAAGAAATATCAGAAATCTTCCCCATTGAGCCCCTCAAAGGCCGAGAAGCATTAATTTGTATTAATTGAGCCTAAAGATCTTATTTTACATCCCACCTCCTCATTTCTTCTATAAATACCTCTGTAGAAGATGAGACAAAGGTTGGTCTCCGAATATCTGTTGCATGTAAATAGTTTTCTGAAGCTATTGTAAGCTCTATTTGTAATTGAAGATACCTAAGTTGAGATGAGAAGTTTGAAGCTGTAGAGACTCACTGGACTTGATGATTGTAACTGGTTTGAAGCATCGAATACAAGTTGATTTATGGGATCCTGGTCTATGTCAATGGTGATGTTTTTCTTATTGTAAATTGTTATTTTAATTTTGTTTCCATTCTGTCCATCTTCTCTAATAAAGAACAACAATTATAGAGTTAGGATTTACTGTCAAAAGTACCCTTCTCTCACTGATAAGCTTTATCTCCATGTTTTCTTCCAATTGTGTATTTAGAAATGATTTAATACAGTCCAAGCAGTTTAGGAGTGTTGGTGTTCCCATCTCTTACTGTCTAAACTTTAAACATTGTTCTTGAATGTTATTTTCAGTTTATGTTAAGTAAATTTGAACTAGGGAAGTCTATGGTTAGCTCTATCCTCTAGTTTTATCTCCAAAGGTTTTCTGAAATTTTCCCTTAAAGTATGTTGAAAGCAGGATAGGTTCAAAGTCCTTACTTGATCTTAGACTACTTTTATTGTTTATATTGAATTTTTTTCCTTTGAATATGCTGAAAGCAGGATAGGTTCAAAGTCCTTACTTGATCTTAGGCTATTCTATTTTGTGTTTTGAATGTTTTCTATTAAAAGTGCATCGAAAGCAGGCTAGTTTCAAAGTACTTACCTGATCTTAAATAAATTTTATGTCTTTCTTAAGTGTATGCCAAAAGCAGGATAGTTTCAAAGTACTTACTTGATCTTAGGCTGCACTTCATTCTTCATTTGTTTGTTCTCCATTTCTTATTGTTTTCATTCCATAAAATCAACTTAAAGAGATCCTTTGACATAGATGACTTGCCCCATGGACCACTCTTGAACCTTGATGTTTCAATTAAATCCTACTATGACTTCATAGCCCAATGGATTGAAGTTGCTTCTTGCCTATCTTGTTAGCTGAATCAATATTTCACTTTCATGCACCTTCACCCTTCATTTAGACTTCCTTCACCTTCATTTATCTTTTCCCAACCAAAACAAACAAAACCATGTTCCTCATAACTAGCCTAATATCACATTTCAAGCCTTAAAGATAAATCAATCTTTGCACTTATAGAGAGATCCCTCTCTGGATTTAAGAGGGCTAGATCCTAGAATCCCAAAGTGGTTAAAATGTTGCCTCTGCAGTTTTAGTCTCACCAATCTGCTAAAATTACAGGGAGCTAACAATGGTTGTTTTGTTGGTTGAAATGAAAATGAATATTCAATAACAATTTTCAGTTGTCAAAAATTTGTTTCATCTTTCATTTTTTATTTAATCATAGCTATCGTAACCGACATTTGAATATATCTACAATTCTTGTTGTTGTATTTTTTTTCTCTATTGTTGGAGACTTTTCAAGACAAACATTGATCACTTGTTCTAATTCTGAAATCATTTACCAATTTTGTGGGATGCTGTGAAATGATGTTTTGCAAAAGTTTAGGATAATATGCTTTGTGTGGTTCGTTATTGTTAAATACCTTTCAAGCACAAACAATTATCCCCACAAAACATGATAATAAGCATTGAGTGCAAGCATTGAATAATTCTCTAATTAATATTACTAAATTTTCTTATTATCTTTGCTTGTGCAGCGATTTTACCATGTGAAGGAAGGAGAATGTATATTTTCGATAATAAATTGATATAGTTTCTATTATCGATATTTTCCATTGTGAACAGTGCCAATGTGGAGTCAAAAATTTTATTGAACAATAGCACTAGCTATAATAGAAATAATGATAATCTTAATATCTTGATATCCATTTCTGCAACTTTCCACTCATCATTACCCATTTTATGTATCTCCTCATATGTATCCATCCAATGATATATATTTGGATTTGATTATGTGAAAAAAGAAAATAAAAAATGTGAAAACACTGACCAATATTATATATCAAACTTGCAACTAATATTAATATGTTTTCTTGCATGAAGCCCTTAATGTGCGGAGGACAAGGTGTGTGCGGGAAAACAAGGGTGTAGAGAAAACTATATTCTGCATGGGTCAGAAATAGCAAAGTTGCATAATGTAGTAGAAGTAAAAAAGGTAAGTGAAGAGTCGAGAGTGGGTAGTGCACAATGTTTCTGATTGTGCAAAATTCCGCATTTGCAGACTTAGTTTGTATCAAGAGTCAAGTTTAATTATTGGCGATAAAGAGTTTTTCACCTTCATATACACTTACATCACCATATACTTTTTCGATACAAAGTACGAAATGTTGAACATAAAAAAATGTAGTGAAATGTTGCTTGTTATCGATTTCCTAATTTGTTTTTCTCATTTCTCTATGTGCATGCATGTAGTGTAACAATTTACATGATTTTTTAAACATGTGATGTGTCAAGTAAACTTAATAAATGTTTGGTGATATGCTTTAATGTCTATTAGACAATTGATTAGTCAAAAAATCATGAAATCATTTTATGTTGGAGCTAGTTGATCATGTATGCATAGAATATGTGTATGCCATTGTCTTGATAACATGTACAACAATAGCCATCATGAAAATGAGTTGAAATTTATTTTAGTTGTTAAATTCATGCTACTTAGTACACGTATATCGACAATATTAAAGCAATAATGGTTAGCAGAATATAAGAATGAAATAATTCCTAACTTTCGATATTTATTTCCCCTACTTTCCATAAGCGTCGACTTTGGTATTTTCATTTGCTATTTCTTGAGAGCATCTAATGTATTGAGAAACCTATAACTAAGCGAAAAAATCTATTAATACTTGCATGAAAAAAGTTATTTACATTCAGTAATCAAGTACATATAAATCATACCTTAATCTTGTAACGAATAAGAAGAACATATTTAAGATTTGGAGAAGAAAAACAAATTGAAAATAGAACTATTGGTTGTAGTCTAAGGAGTTGTCCAAAACAACATAGAAATATCGGCACAACTTTGATAGTCTCAAATGATTTTTATAAATCCAGATTATAGTTGTCACACTTCAAGATTTTTGGTACTATAGGTTTTTTTGATGATGTTGAATCCATTTCCACCATCAAAAACATGATTTGAACACTCATACTATCATTTTCTTTGAAGAATTTTTTTTTTCAAATTTTGGCGACTTTGGAGCATTCAGACAAACTTTATGGATTAGTGGAAAATGCTAAAATATTGACATCAACTATTAATTCATGATTAATTCCATTTTTAGCGAAAAAGAAAATTCATAAATCATGGAAAAATGTGTATGCACCTTTCTAGAACGTGTTATGACATTTAACTTTGTACCAAGATTTTCAAAATCACTTGTTAGATCATTCTTATAACAAATATTATTTAGCCTTTTTTTGTTCTACGGTATCTAAACTAAACGAATTGACATCAATCTAGTGAGGTATCTAATCACATCTCAGCATCATATTTATTTGACAATGATTACAGTTATTGTTTATAGCTTTAAAGCTAATTGTCATAACTAATCATAATTTATACTTATTTTATACTGTGTATTTCTAGTTCTAATGACACGTATTTTTGTGATATTAAAACAAGATAACATTGTGAGGCAAGTGGACAGAGTGTGTTTGGAATATTGAGATTTATTTCCATTACTTTCGTTAAATGTTTGCTTCAATATTTTCAATTAATATTTATTGATACTATCAAATGTATCAGTTTCCACACGATAAATAGAAATAATTGGTAATTGGGAATGGACTAGAGAATTACGAAGTTAAGAAAAATTGGGAATAGAAATAGGTAATAGAGAAATGAAACCAGATATTTTTATTGATACAATGTATTAGTTTTCTTATACATATAAAAACTTTCACTATTCATTTCCACATGAGCTACTGTTGTATCTATTAACGGTAATGAAAATAAACAATAATATTTGCACCAGCGAATTGATGAATGTTTTAGTGAATGAGTTCTTGAATGTGTACCAGGAGAATACTGCCTTAGGCTCAGAACTCGACAGACTCAAATTATCTGTCAATTCATTTTCCATATTCCTCAAGTTCTTTTTGATAAATATTTGCAATGTGTTTCTTTATTTACAGTCATCTACGGATTTTTGTTGCTTATTTTTGCACCTTATAAGACAAGAACTATAGAAAATGTTTCGAGATCCATTTCCTATTTACTCTCTCAGTAATACAAAATAGATTGTATAATTGACTAAGCTAGTCTGATTTTCAATCAAATTATTTTATAGTTAGTCAATTTGTCTAGCAATGATAGTTTAATTATGATCTAATATCTTTGAGGACTTCCCTGATAAGCTAAATTTATTTCTAACAAAGAACCAATGTAATTTCTTGCATGTCATAATGTGTAATCAAAATAGTTTGTTTGAATCTTTTTCTAATTCAAAATATTTTTATATAGCATATCATTTACAAGATTTGCAGAAGACCAAAAATCAAATACCAGTAAAAGATGTTGAACAAAATGTTCAAGAACCCGACATTAATAAGGAATTAAAAAAAAACAAAGGGGAATGATTCTACACAACAATATTTAGCTTCCACACCTAGTATTGGTGTAACCTCATCCTCCAGTCTATGAAAGAGAAAACCTTGTACCACTGGAAATTTCATCCATGGTGAACAAAATGTTCAAGAAATCGACATTAACAAGGAATAAAAAAAAAAAACAAAGGGGAATGATCCTACACAACAATCTTTAGCTTCCACACCCAGTATTGGCGTAACCTCATCCTCTAGTCTAGGAAAGAGAAATCCTTATACCACTGGAAATTTCATCCATGGTGATCTATAAACTCGCTGAGATAAGGAAGATTCTCTTTGGAAATTATTTTTGGACAAAATGCGAACGATTCAAACATCCAAATCCAAAAGTTCTACAAATAGAGAAAGATTCAAGAAGTTATATATGTGGAAAGCGAAAATAATGTACTACCTTACTGGGTTACTTCTTATTTAGCAGATAATAAGAAAATAATGGAGCAGATTGTAGAAGAGACTATTATTTTAAATGAACATCCTATCACATTGCAAGATGCAAAGTATTACAGGGGCACCAAAAAATTTATATTTGAGAAGGTAAAACTTGAAAACAAAAATTTTATTGATGCAAAACAAACGGATATTGATCTGTCTGACATTGGAATGAACACCCATATGGTATTACATCAATATTCCGGTAATGTTGTTGCACAATCGATTCATGCACTGTCTAGAGAATATCTGAGACTAAAGAAAAGGCTTAAATAAATGGAAAACATTTTAAATCTAGGGTCTCTCTTAATGACTACATTAGAAACACAAAAACCATCATCATCAATTTATTCCACTGCAACACTGCATGCATCTAATAAATTTTTCAGTCTATTGAATACAGTCAAAACATATATCATCGATGTCGTATGCAAACTACTCAATATTATTGATCATGCATGGAAAGCATCTTTTCATTTGACACATCTACAATAGAAAATTAACAAATTTGTGAGTATCATTAATAGTAATCCTGATGAAGACATAAAAATCTTATGTAATGATTTACTTACTCTTAGTCATAAGCTTGCAATACTTACTGATATAGAGAAAAGAAACAAAGGTCTTCCATGTGCTAATCGATTAAAGAAACTGAAAGTTGGATGGACAAAGAGAATTGGCATGCTATAAAAAAATCATTTTTTATTATGATAAGATAAGAAACCAAAGATTTTATGTGTATCTAGAAGTAGTAGAAATTGTAATATGCCTAAATGGTCAATGCATCGTACGTGAATGTGGATTGATTTTAAGGGAAATTCTAAAAGTTGAAATGCAGGAGCGAAAATAGACAATGGCATCACAATTTAATGACATAGCTAATTTTACTACAGATGAAGTTACCAAATAGCTAATTAATTACGTTAAATCCAATAATGAGAAATTTGTCTTGGCCACACAGTTGCAAGGAGAAGCTAGAAAACCTGAGAAATATTTTTCAAGAAGAATGTCAAAATGGAACCTGTAGAATGGCAAAGAGCAACAAAAAATGAAATGGAAGTTTTGAAGAAAGGCATGGAATCTAATATGGATGGTTTGAAGAAGGGAATGGAAGCTAATATGGATGATTTGAAGAAAGGTGTGGAAGCTAAGATGGATGGTTTGAAGAATGCCATGGAAGAAAAAATGGAAGACATGGAGAATGATATAAAAGCATACATGGAAGGCTTGACGAAGTTGATACAAAAAATGATTCCTAATGGTGAAAATATAGTAGAGGAAACTCATGATGAGAAAAAAAAAAAAATTTAATCGTGATTTCATAAACTTGAATGTTGGATAGAAGACCCACCATATTCCAAATATCGATATGAGGAAGTTTGATGGCAAGGATCTCGTAACATGGATACTACAGATGGAGCAATATTTTGATCTCAATAATGTGCAAAACACAGAAAATGTAAACATTGCAACTTTATGTTTATAATAAAATACAAATGTATGGTATCGATGGCTTTTCTCTCGTAAAAAAATTGTCAAGTGGTCATTTTTTATGGAGGAAATGATAGCACATTATGATGATACAAAGAGCAACATCTTTTTTAGGAAACTGATAAATCTCAAACAAAAGGGTTCAATGGTGAAACACATTGAGGACTTCTAGAAATTGAATATAAGGGTAAATGATATTCCATAGGAACCCAAGATTCATGTCTTCATAGGGACTTTAAAGGATAACATCCAACATGAGGTTCGTCTTTGGGAACCTGATTCATTGGAGAAGGAATTCAGGTTGGCAAGACAAATTTAATGTAAAATTATGGCGGCAAGGAAGCCTACCACTCACATCTATAAATATGGAAGTGTTTCTACTCCTATACTTCCACAACCTACATAGTTGACACCACAACAATTGGAAGAAAAAAGAGAAAAAGGGTTTTTCTATAGTTGTGATAGAAAATACACTAAATTTCTTAAGTGTGCTGAGAAGTTTTTACATATATTGTGAAGAGGAAGAAGAAAATGAACAAGAAACTTCAAAACAAGAGAATATACACCAGGAACCAACCCTAGAGAAAGAATAAATGCGTCTGACCATATCGCATAATGCATTAGCAGGAACTACCACTCCTCAAACTCTCAAGATAGAAGGACATAAATAGAAGAAAAATGTAATAGTGTTGATTGATTCGGGTAGAACACATAATTTTATTCACTGTAAGGTAGCCAAGGAATTGAATTTATTCCTATACCCAGCACGAGAATGTCAAGTGATGGTTGCAAATGGAGGAACTATAAATTTCTCTGGAAAATTCCATAATATCAAGCTAACCATGGAGGAATATGTATTGAATATTCCAATTCTTTCCATTCCAATGGGAGGTGTTGACATTGTGCTAGGAGTACAATGGTTATAATCTTTGGGGACGATAACTTTTTTGGAAAAAAATTTCGGAAGGAAAGGAAGTTAAATTACGGGGTATCGTAGGGAATTCGGGAAAGATAATAAGCTCTAATGTCATGACAAATATTCTGAAGAAATAAAAATGAGGCTTAATTGCAAAATTATGCTCACTACAAGTTCCAACATCAAAATCATTTGTTTCTCTAGATCTCCAAAAATTTGTGGAGAATCATTACAATGTGTTTGAAACTCCCAAAGGACTCCCACATATTCATGATCATGATCATGCTATTCATTTGATTCCAGGAAGTGTTCCTCCAAACATCAGGTCTTATAGATATCCTTATGTCCAAAAGAGCGAAATTGAATGTATGATTACAGAAATGTTAGAGGCTGGTATAATTTAGCCTAGTCAAAGTTATTTCTCTGCTCTAGTAATATTGGTGCACAAGAAGGATGGATCATGGTGCATGTGTCTGGATTATAGGAAGCTCAATAAGCTCACTGTTAAAGATAAATTTACCATTCATGTGATTGATGAATTACATGGAGCAATTTATTTTACCAAGTTGGATCTTCATTCAGGATATCATCAAATTAGAATGAAGATTGAAGATATTCTAAAAACAAAATTTCGAACTCATGAGGGTCATTATGAATTTTTGGTCATGCCTTTTAGACTTACCAATGCACCTTCTACATTTCAAGGGTTGATGAATTCCATTTTCAAACCCTTCCTTAGAAAATTTTTGTTAGTATTTTTTGATGACATACTAATCTACAACATGTCTTGGAAGGATCATGTTCAACATGTTGATAGGGTGCTCAAACTATTGGAGAAGAAACAATTATATGCAAAAACCTCCAAATTTTTCTTTGGAGTACAAGAGGTGGAATATCTAGGTCATATTACATCTCACGAGGGTGTTAAGGTGGACCCTAACAAAGTTAAAGCCATTAAGGAATGGAAAGTCCCCACAAACATAAATGATTTGTGAGGATTTCTCGGGTTAACAGGGTATTATCACAATTTTGTTAAGAATTATGGGAGAATAGCAGCACCTCTAACAACATTATTGAAGAAAGATGCATTTTCATGGATTCCTGAAGCAACTAAGGCCTTTGAACATCTTAAAGAGGCAATGTGCCTAGCACTGGTCTTAGCTACACCAGACTTCACAAAAACCTTTATTGTGGAATCTGATGCCTCAAGAAATGGAAGTGGTGTTGTTTTAATGCAAGAAGGAAGACCTGTTTATTTTTAAAGTTGTCCAATCAAATGAAATTATTTACGAAAACCTATTTATGAGTAGGAAATGTTGGCAATACTACATGCACTAAAGTAATGACAACCTTACTTGATGGGAAGTCACTTCAAGGTAAAAAATGATCATGATAGTCTTAAACACTTTTTGGAACAAAGACTATCTTCAGAAGAGCAGCAAAAATGGGTCACAAAGATGTTGGGTTATGACTTTGAAATCATCTACAAAAAATGGAAGCTAAATTTTGTTGCAGATGCACTCACAAGAAAGGATGAAGAGGTGGAAGGATTGCTTTGTGCCATTTCTATTACCCAACCAGATTGGATAAATGAAGCAAGGGATGAATGGAAGAAGGACGAAGAAGTGTGCACACTCATTCAAAACTTTCAGCAAGAGCCTAGTACATCTGATACATTTAGTTGGAAAAATGATTCCTTATGGTACAAAGATCACTTATATATTTGTAAGAATTCCCAACTAAAACAAAATATTGCTTTGGAATTGCACACTTCTCCTTTAGGAGGACACTCAAGATTTTTAAAAACTTATCACAGAGTGAAGAAATAATGTTTTTGGGATGGCCTTAAATCTGATATTCAAAATTTTGAGGCAGAATGTTTGGTTTTCCAGTAAAATAAAGTTGAGACAATTAAGACCCCAGATCTTCTACATCCTTTATCCATTCCAAGTCAATGTTGGGAGGAGATTTCAATGGATTTTATCACAGGTTTACGTAAGTCCGGAGGAAAGAGTGTCATCATGGTGGTAGTTGATAGACTTACCAAGTATGCACACTTTTGTGCATTATCTCATCCATTTAAAGCAAGTATAGTTGCTACTGCATTTATGGAAACAATTCAAAAGCTACATTGAAACCCAAAGATTATGGTAAATGACAAAGATCCCATTTTTACTGGAAATTTTTGGATGAAATTATTTTCTTGTTTGGGTACTCAACTAGCTCATAGCTCATCTTATCATCCTCAATCTGATGGTCAAACTAAGATAATGAACAAATGTTTGAAAGGATATCTTCTTTGTTTTGTATCTGATAAACAAACACAATGAGCCAAGTGGTTACCTCTAGCTGAATGGTGGTATAACACTTCCATTCATACTACAACAAAAATGACCCCATTTATGGCACTTTATGGATATCATCCACGGTCCATCACATCATCTTTAAGAGAAAATTCTAAGGTTCAAGAAGTGGAATATCACATCGAGCATCAACAAAAATTTATCCAACTCTTAAAGGATAACCTAAATTTGGCACAAAATCGAATCAAACAACAGGCAGATCAGCATCGTGGTGAGAAAATTTTTGATGTATGAGACTGGGTATTTACGGCTAAAACCATACAAACAGATGTCCCTCAAGAAAGCTAAGAAGGATAATAAATTATCGCCAAAGTATTATGGTCCTTACAAGGTGTTGCAAAACATTGGTACTATGGCATACAAATTGGAGCTTCCTGATTCTTCGCGAGTAAATCAAGTTCTCCATGTTTCATGCTTAAAGAAGGTTATAGGTGAAAAACTTCCAGTTCAAACAATATTGTCAAAACTTGATGAAGGAAAAATCATATTGGAACCTGAAGTAATAACAGAAAAAAGAACTCGACAGCTACAAAATTGATCAATTTGAGAGAATCTCATCAAGTGGAAGAACTTACCCACTGAAAATTCTACATGGGAGGATGAGAATTTTATACAGAAGCATTCATAGCTACTCAAGCATTGAGAACAACACTTTTTTGAGGTAGAGGGGCATGTTAGGTCCCTATATTACTAGTGTAGTCCCTTATTGTTGTTAGTGTAGCCCCCTTATTATTATTGTTGTACCCCTGTAACCCCCATATTGTTATTATTATGACCTTACATTATTATTGTTAGGTCGGCTAGGATTATATTGTGACTCTATGGTCTCATATATATATAAGGAGGTCTTCTCATTTGTATCATCCAAGAATTGTTCATTTATGTAATGTAAAGGAGGTTTCCCCCTCGAAGTGGTTGATTTCTAAGGCATTGATCTCTCTTTTATTATATTTTTGGAGCTAGTTTCATAACAATTCTGTAGGCTTCTGAACTATGGCCCTCAATATTTCCATTTGAATATGAATACAATTGTTACTGAATCTGACTTTGTATCAATTTTAGGATAATGTTTTATAAAATTTTATGAAAGTATACTTCGAGCCTATGAATTATATCTAATGTTATGTTTTTGGTTAAATGAATTTCATTCTACAAAATACAGAAGTCTGAACAAGGTTTTTACTATAGTTCTTTTGTACTAGGCCATTACGCAAAATCAAAGTTAAATTTAATTATACATACATATATTGGTTAATTAATAATGTTTTTTGCACACCTTTTCTGCTTACAACGAAATAATTATCGGTATTAGAGTTCTAATTCTATAAAAAAACTTTGGTTTTTATGCCTTTGTTTTCAAAATGATCTGATATATATATATATATATATATATATATATATATATATATATATATATATATATATATATATATATATATATATATATATATTAATGTAAGTTATAGTTATGATTATTTTCATTTGAATTTGGTTACAGTCATCGTTACTCAATAAATGTCTGTATTGAATTTAAGATAATGTCTTTTATAGATTTTTTATCTCAATTTAATTATGCATAAACAAATTAGTTAATTAATTATATTTTCTTCACAGCCCTTTTGCGTACAATATATATGATTTATAACGATGCTAATTGTCATTTGAATCTTAATACAGTTATTGCTCCTCAATTCGAGTCTATATCGATTTTATGATAATGTATTCTATATGTTTTTGAACATAAGCTTTAATTATTTGTTTTTATATTTGATGCTATGTTATTAATTGAAATGAAAATTAACATAAATTTCATTATGCAGAATACAGAAGTATTAATAAATCTTACGTTGTGTTTCTTTCGCACTCATGTATTTTGCACAATCAAATGTTGCTACCTTCCATCCAAATATTGATAATGGAATATATACAAGCATTATTTATCAAAATATTTCTAATCATAAGCGTCTTAGTGTCTACAATTATTCCAATTAAAAAATAGTTTCAATTATGACAATCAATAGTAAGTGCAAAATTCTGGCCCCCCTTGTTAGTTGAACTAGAAACTTCTACAATATGATACCCCCTCCTTGGAATATGTTATATCCAATTCCTTTGCATATATGAAATGAATCAACCAATTGTACTAAATATCCAAATCACATTTAAAGATTTCACACAATGTATCAACGTTACTTTTTCCATCCCTTTATACAATATATAATTTCTTTTACAATGTTAAATTGGTCTTATACGAAATGTGGAGAGAAAAAAGCTTCACTCGGTAAGCGAATTGCAAACCCATTACTTCTGGCATCTTTGGACCATTTGATAACTTTGGACAATGTAAGAATGTTACTTGTTCCATACTTGTACATAATAATGTGTGTGTGTATATATATATATATATATATATATATATATATATATATATATATATATATATATATATAGATATATATATATATATATAGTGATCTCTAAACACAAACTCTAGCTAGGTAAATTTATCCTACAGTGTTAAATTGTATTGACGCGTTTTCAGGATTCATTGTATACAAAAGAACTTTTTTGCATATGATAGCTATGTAGATAGCTATGTGTGGTATTCGGTTTCCTCCATACTCATATTTCCATTTTACAGGAAGTGTGTGCACCATGTTCATTGAATCATTACTAAGAGTGTTTGGTCAATTTAATTGTCTTAAATTGATTACATAAATTATCAACCGAAGTTGGTAAACTTGTGAAGTGCAAGTGCACAATATATGCTAGAAGCCTCTTTTATTCATTTATTTTATTGCCGTGATGATTGGATTTGTAGAGATTACTTCTAAGGATATTTTTATTCTTATGTTCCTAATGAAATTGATAAATTTAAATTACAACTAAGTTCTAAAAATCAACTTGCTTTCTACTCCGCAAAAACTGAAACAAGCTTTCTCTACCTTATGAAGAAATATTAACTAATTTATTTGTTAGGCTCTAAAAAATCTTTTTCTCTAACAGTCTTTTGCATGAATATAAAATCAAATTCTAGAAAAGTGAATTTATACATTTTTGTATTTTTGAAATGAAATCTTATGGCAGTGAAACTTGTAAAGAAATCACTATAGCTATTGAAAATAAATCACTTATGAACAGAAAATAACACACTCATATGCTGAAAGGAAATCACTCATTCACTATTGTTTTAAAAATAAATCACTCATGCTCTTGAGATAAACCACTCATGAACTTGTAAAACTACTCTAAAACAAAACATTGCTACTCTAGAAGTAAACTTATGAATCCTCTGCAATTCGACAATTCGAAATGAAATATTGATGAATCTACATCAAATGATAAAAGACGAGTTATGAAAGCACCTACATCAAATAGAAAATTGGAATTATATAAACAACTACGACAAATGACAAATTGAACTTTTGAAACCAACTACGACAAATGACAAATTGGAATTCTGAAAATAACTACATCAAGTGATAAAATGAAAACATGAAAACAACTACATTAAAAAATAAAATGCAGAACCTTCATTGTTTGCAGGGGCCCTCCACAAACAGGCGGTCAAATATTTACTCCAACACTTAGTTGTGCATAAAATCTTCAAGGTACTTCTTCATTAAAAAGAAATGAAAAACAAAGTTTTAAAACTTCACAATATGGTTCAAAAAATTAACTTCCTCTCTTTGTTTCAATGGACTGTTCATATAGGGGTTGCAATGTAACTTCATGGAGATTCATATGGCTAAATATCATAACTAAATGGACACCTACTTTTCACGAATTTGATGAATCACAGTCCATTCCAACCTCTATTTTATTGAATGGGCATTTATTGACACATGGGCACAATGTTTCCTCACGCAACTGCAAAATATGGCTCCAAAGAACCTGAAATATATCCCAAATGGTAATGAATTCTGGACAAGTGCTCATGGAGAACTTAATTGTGTGTGTTTTAAACAAAACCCATGTTTTTTTTTGCGAGATTCGCTTTAGTTTGCTCAGAAAACGTGCTTGAAGTTGACTGGTCAAAACTGCTATGATTTTCCCTTGATCTTTGCTTGGAGGTCCACATTTGTGAGCTGGGTGGAATTTGACCAACAACAATCCATATTGGAGCTTCTAGAAATAATTTCCATGTGTTTTATTTCATTCTATAGTGGTGCTACTACCTCAACCATGGAGACAATTGCGGAAACTGTATAAACTTGAACTGTCAAACTATCATTAGTAAAATCATGCATAATTCTCTTTAATTCATTAAAAATTATAGAAATAATAATAATAAATCATGTAAATATGTATGTGGGAATTTGGTGCATATATGAAGAAATATGGTTAAAAATGATGACAATGGGTGAATGGAATGATCAGAAAATATATGGTTTCATCAACAAAATTATGACAAATTGGAGAATCAACAAAGAGATCACGACAAAAAAATGTGAAAGTTGTGTTTAGCTTTCCTTTGCATCTGCATTGTCATTTCACAACAAGTTAATGTTGAACTATTTAATCGATTTAGAGCTTTCAGTAAAATATGGAGATCTTTCACTATGCAAAGCGATTTCATTGCGTGGAGAGTTTTCACTATAAAAACAACTCTATGGACAGAGAATGTGAATGATGTACAGAATGCTAACTATATATAATATCTAAGTGGATAAAATTTCAAAATGTTGTGTGGAATGTGGAAGTTGTGCACGCTTAGCTTTTCTCTACATCTGAGCAACCTTTAATCAATTAAGGTATTTCACTATACAGATAGCTTTCACTATGCTTAAAGCTTTATGAATTCATTGTGCAAACAATTTTGTGTTGAATTAGCTATCTTCTGCATCCCCATTGTCGTTTCATTTTGAAAAGATATTTTACTACGCCAATAGATTTGATTGATTTACTGCATATATGGACTATTTGAGCACTTCGAAAAAGGTATCAACATTATTTGTTCGACACTTTTGCACAATAATAAAGCCAAATAGATATAAATCATATTAATCTTCGAATAGTTCCTCTAGCTAGGTAAAATTCTGCTACATTATTAAATTTATTGTCATAGTTGTCATACATGCTTTCTAGATTCATTGTATAAAAAATAAATTTATTTCATTTAACTGTTATGCAATATTGCTTAGTGTATTCTTCATGTATTAATTTCTCAACGTGAACGAATAACTTTTATTTTGACAAGAGTTTTGTCCTATGAGATTTCATTGTGCAATTTTTTTTGTGCGCTTCGCACAACTTTTGATCAATTTTTGTTAAGGAAATCATAAACTCTACTAAAATATTACCAATATAATATAATAAACATCATCCAGAGAAACTATGTAGACATAAAATACATCCGAGGATGTGGGATATCACCACACATTACTGTGTGAAGTACATAACACATGTGGAATTAGCTTTCCTCTACATCCACATTGCCACTTCACAGGAAGTTCATGCACCATGTTCATTGAATCATTATAAAGAGATTGAGAAAAAAACCTAAAAAGCCAAAAAAAAAAAAAATTAATCTTAAATAATCCATAAACCTTCCCCATCTTAATCTAAAATTTACTAATTCTACAAAAAATATTAAAAATTTACTACAATTTGTTTACCATTAAATAAATTATATTAATTTAATTTATTATTGTTTTTTATAGTTTAATTTCTCATCTCGCATCAAATTTAACAAAATTATTTTGTTACACCCTTTACATCACTTTTCTCAATACAACTAACCACAATTTCAACGTGTGTAAATTAAAAAAATATCCATATCATCTCCGAGAAGGGAAGTCAAAATTTGCAGTTCATATTCACACTATTCACGTGTATGTGAAGAACTCCACTAGCTGGGATTTTTACAATTGGGGTCTCCTAATTTTATGAAAACTTTAAAACTAGTAAGGAATTATCCATACACTTAAATATGATCCATTTGTCATTTCAGTAATATGACACGTAATAAAGGTCTCACTATTTCAACACTCCTTTTTCCAGTAATCATTTATTCCGTACTTCGAATATCTCCTTTAAGGATTTTTGCTTTGAATAAAGCTAATATGGTCCCAATTCTTCAAACTCTGGTAAAGAGTTTTTATGATATGTTCAAATATAACCATTAGAGTAATAAACGAATTTGAGTACCTTTATTTGGCGTTTTTTCTATTGAGAGTAGAATAGGTTACATGGAAGCACAAATTACATTACAACTCTTTACAAAAAAAGTAATGCTTTTTCTTAGGAGCACATCATTGCAGCGTTTACCTGAAATAAAGTTAAAAGGATAAGTCCTAAAATCTTTACCTAAATTCAAAGTTGAGATAAGTTTCATCATTTAATTGTTATGGTTTTTTACAAAACCTAGTCCAAACATTAAGGAAGGAGCTCTAACCATTGATATTGCTCTACCTCGGCATTCTCATGAGGAAACATTGGGCATCAGTTTATTGGGCATCAGTAACAAATAATCTCCCGAAATAAAAAAGATAGAAATAAAATATTCCAGTTATTTTAAAATTATCACTAACGTACAGTGTTAATTTTTCATTGAAAATTATTAAATATCAAAATTTCTATCATTAAAATTTTGTTAAAAAATAAAATAAATTTCATAATTGAGTTAAATGGTTGCTCCACCCTCCAGAGGAAAATTCCAATCATCTTGTGTTTTGAAAAGGAAGGAGTGGATATGTGAAAATTTCAATCATCTTTTGTTTTGAAAAGGAGTGGATATGTGATTCAATAATATTGGTGCATAATTATAAGATTACTTAAAAGCTTGTAACTAAAATAATAATATTGGAATTTTGGATTATTTTTATAACAATAAAAATAAGAATATATTTAAGTTATATCTATATTATTAAAAATTTAGGTTAAAAATTAAAATATATTTCAATTATTTAATGAAATGTTCTTTTTATTCAAAATAAAAATATCAATTATGTTTTGTTTTGAAAATAGATTATTTCTATAACCAAAAAGATTAAAAAACATAAAAATTTTATATAATTACAACTTCTAAAACCTCAAACAAAAATAACAATATTAGCATTTTTTCATTATTATTATTCTTTTGGTAGCTAGAGTGTGTTTAGGTTGGTGATGGAAGAATCATAGCAAGATATTATCATCAAGATTGTATGAAGCTCCATTAAGCTTTGATGTTGCTGGGGATAATTTAATTCCCTCAAAAGTGGCTTTCATCCTCAACCATCCCTCATAAAGTAGTTTATATCTTGTGAAGTATTTTATTTTTATCATTTAATATATTTTCATATATTTAAAGAAAACAAAATTCTAACTAACTAAAAATAATTTTAAATCAATATCAATTTACATATTTAACAATTTTATATATGAAAAAAATATTCACTAATTTAGAATAATTTTAAATAAATATCTATAATTTATATCCAAAAGGAGAAAAAAATAACATCAATAATGATAAAATAGAATGAATTTCAAATTACCTTTCCAAAAAGTAAAATCACCTATTTTGTGAGACTTCACATCATAGCATTTATTTAAAATGAGCATCACACATATAGAAACCATCAATTTGCGAGAGTCCTCATAATACAAGTTGTTATAGCATTAAAAATGAGCATCACACATGTGGAAATCACCCACTTGGTGAGAGATCACATCATAGCATTTATTTAAAATGAGCATCACACATGTAGAAACCATCCACTTGCAAGAGTTCTCATAATACAAGTTGTTATAGCATTAAAAATGAGCATCACACATGTAGAAATCACCCACTTGGTGAGAGTTTACATCTATTTAAAATGAGAATCTCACATTAAGGTAAGCTAACTTTTAAAGCTACAAACAAAAAAAATATGGATGGTTTAATTTTGGAAATGAATGAGTTAAGTTTCATTCTATGCAAGGGTATGTATTAATGTGAGTATTAATGTAAAGTTGTGATATATATATATATATATATATATATATATATATATATATATATATATATATATATATATATAGTCATCAAAATTAGGTGTAATTGTTGGATTACGGAAAATTGTTTTTTTATATGGATTTTGCTTTGATGATGGTTATGTGTTCACCTCCTTCACGAAGACATGATCATATTCATATATTTTTTTTTGTAAATTTGGTAGTAACTTTCTATTTTTCCATTAAAAAAAACAACAAGTTTACATTATCAGATTTTACTTTGTAGCCTCAACCTACCCGTAGGAAACCAAGTCTATTGGCCACCTCATAGAGTTAAAAGCCAACCAAAATTGGAACAATTTAATCCTGTCTCTGGATACCTTATAAGGTATATTGTCTACTACTTCAATTGACATATTGAAAAAGTAAATGTTATCCACCATTTTCATAGTTAAACAAAAACAATAGAACTATGAAGTTACTCATCTCACGATTCAATAGGTGCTGGGTCCTTGACACTCGACCCCGGCATATCCACTTGATTCATATTTTGAAGTTGGGGTTCCATACGGCCCAATCGAACATTCTGGTAATGATGTGGAAGGTGGATTTCCTGAATATCTCTAGGCATTTCAGCCAATATGGAGGTTGCTTTCGGGTCTCCTCCCACCTCATGAACTTAAACTATGGCTTTTTCCAATAAACATTTCATGGTCCAATAAAGATGAATTGATTCCTTAAACAAATATAGTCTTCCTCTATTATTCCCAGGATCAGTCAACATTGGATCTTGATCTGAATGTGATCGATTAAGTGCTGAGGTAGATTGATTAGTTTGTCATTAAGATTGATTGTTAAATGAAGAGAGCTTTAAAGTAAAAGAAGACATAAACCAACAGAAAATAAATGATTAAAACATAGCATAAAACAGAGAGAAGAAGTGGCAAACAGTTGATTACGAAGTTCGTCCCTGGTGACTACATCTTCGGGTCTGCTTTCAAGTGGGCGTCTGCTTTATTAGGATTGAACCGAGGAAGTATTTACACAGCAAAAACAACAGACTGAATGTGCTCGCAGGCACTTCTGTTTTCTGAAAACAGGAAGCTCTCTCTCTCAGATTTCCAACGCCTATCTCTGTGCTCAATTCCGCCTCCGGATGGTGGAGCTATGATGATAACAAAACTGCCTCTATCCTTACGAAACTGAACACAAATTCTCTCTATGTCCTCATGTCCTTCAATGAAACTTTGTCATGGTTTATAAAGACTTAGCTTCGTACTCCTGGATGCCAATTTAAGCATATGGTTAAGAAAAATCAGTGATTAAGGTTTCATTCTTCTAATGTTATGACACCTAATGTATATGATAAGGTGTTTTAAATACATCCTTAGTGCATATTAATTGAAAAACCCATAAATGGACCATAGGATAAAATATATCCCTGATGGTTAGGCTAACCGGCCGCTAGAATAGTCGCTGCATGTGAACAACTGGCTTTTTGGGTAGTTGATCCCGATCGTTACGGTGGCTCTGGCGGTCACGGCTACATAAACTCTAACACCCTTTCACATGAATTTGTTCCACGTGGTTCTCGACACGGTCTATAAGTTGTTACCCTTTTCCGTTGCGGTCTAAACAGAAACTCTTCACATGTCTTTACACACAGCTCCGACATGGTTTAAGGCTGGTGGTTAGGACTGTTTTAATTTTAATATAAAGTTCGAAAAGGGTTTTGTGACATATTTTTTTTTGGGTTTTTAAACATAATCCAAACCCATTAATGTTTTTTAGGCCCAAAACCTTATGATTTTTTACCATAGCTTTTTAACACTAAGTTTTATGTTTTATAACATAGTTTAACACCTTTGTTTAATGCACCAGGTTTTAACATAGGTCTAGTGCTAGGGTTTAGATGTTTAGGACTGAGGTCTTGACCATTACAATTTTTTCCACCTTTACAAATACCACACACTTCATGACGTCACATGATAATTGCAACATCATGAACCCAAACTGAACCATGATCAACTTGAGGGCATCTTCTTCGGACGATACTGACGAAAATGATGGATTGGAGACTGAACCAGAATTTGGACTACTGGAGTTGGCTGGACTTCTCTGCTGATCTGTACTAAACAAGATCCTCCTGGATCAATCCTCTCCACTTGAAAGCTTTTGGACCACAAAATTTTGATTTTAAATAGATAATAAGTGAGGATACAACTCCCTCACTTTTCCAATCTCTATCCATTTTTCCTTACTCAGATTCATTCCCTTCAGTCCCACTCAAAGATATTCCGCATTTGCTCGCCTGGAAATACGAAATCTTCTGTCCAAGATGGTATCTTCCTGCAACTCTGTCATGTACTCAGGTGATAAGTCGTTAGTAGAAGGAATTTGTGTATCATCCTCGGGTTCAAAAATCACCGAAGGTTCGTACAACTTCAAATTTTCCACATTAACAACTAAATAAATATGCATGTAAGGTGGTAAATCTAATCAGAATGCATTATTTCCAATATTCTAAACAATCTTGAAAGGATCATACCTGATAGATTTCAATTTCTTACCTTCTCCTTTCAACCTAACTTTGCTGATATACAATCATACCTAATCGCCAACCTGAAAATGATGATCGACTTGATGCTTATCATGTCGAAATTTGTACTTGGCTTGACTCAATGCTTGTTGTGGCACAGTTAGATAAGAATGTAAGGTTTGATTGTAAGCATGATGCACATAAGGTAAAAATTCATCCCACAACTTAGGATGTTTACTACAGTTAACTTGAAGAATATGTATACTGGTCCTATTCACCATTTATTCTTGTCCTTTAACAAAATCCATGTTGCCCCATGGTTGCAAAAGAAATGGAAGTGGCATATACAAACTAATCTTTCAATTGCTTGTCTTGCTTGTCGAACACATTACACATCCCTTAATGTACTTCACAATTGTTTCATACGTATGAGGCCAATAACAATACCTTTGACTTTGCGCCATAGTCTTGCTTATGCCAAAATGTCCTGCAATTCAAGAAGGATGAACTTCCCGAATAACCTGCAATCTTTTTGTCTGCGATATGCAAAACTTACCCAGATAATATAACAACCTATCATGAATATGATAATTGAATTCTTCTATCTGAGTATCATGAGTTAGTGATTCATAAATATCTTCGAAATCATCATCAGTACTATATTGTTCTACATAACCTTCATTTTTCAATGAACTATTATGTGGTACTACTAAAGCATTCAAAGACAGTCTATATAGCATCTCAGCTACTTTACTTGTTACACCTTTCTTGTCCTTAATTACTAAGTGAATTTATTGAAGAAATCCCATCCAACTGTAGTGGCAAGATTGTTGCAACTTAGTATGTGACTAAAGGTATTGAAGCTACTGATGATCTATGTGAATCATTGTTTCCATTGCATAACCACTAGCATCTATTTTAACTTCAAATGGTTGTTGATGATCTAATATTGCTGTGAAATTTTCCTGCTTAAATGAATCAAAAAATTTAAAATCGACACACTTTCCCCATGTCGTTTTTTGCTTAGGAACCAAAATTATGGGTGAACCACATGGAGATGATCTTGGTCGCATGAATTCTTTTCCAACCATCCATGGAATTTTCCTTTTGATTTATTTGTGCTTTATAACTGACTTGTGATATATTCCAATATTAGAAAGAGGGGCAACAGATATCAACTGCATCTCATGTTGTATTTCCTTTTATGAAGTAGATGTTTTGGTTCTTTAACTAGATCTTGAAATGAATCTACCTTTTTAACCAAATTACCTTCATACTGAAATTCACAACCTGAACAAGCATCATTAAGATCCTTATGTTGCTCTTTTACCGACATGAGTATGTATCACTTATTTGAACTTATTAAGTGCTTCATCTGATTAGCATTAATTAAATTCAAGCGATTTTTTATTTTATGTGCCTGAATGATGTATTTAATCCCATGTTTCTTGAGATGATACATATGCTCTTTCCTATAAAATACTGCATTACGATCATAAAGATAAGGGCTTCCTAAAACAATTCCATATATGTCTAACGGTATCATATCTAGATCCACTTCGTCGATATGGTTAGCTGTGATTGCAACTTTTAACCGACACTGTTTGGTAACATGAATTTGAGTTTGTTCGTTTAACCAACCTAAAGGATATGGTTTTGGATTATTATGTGTTTTCAAACCCAATTTGTTAACCAATGATTCAGAAATAAAATTTTCTTGTGACCCCATATCAAACAATGTATCTATCTTTGTATGTTTTGAAGTTACCCTTATATGGAATAACTCGATTCTTTTATCTTCATTCAATTGTTTGATGTTTGAATAAGTAGAAGTAATAGCTTCAGAAGTTTTACTTGTTGTAACCATAGCAGTGATTTTTCCTTCATCACCTAAATCGAATCCCAAGTCCAAGCCTTGTTGGATTGATGTTTTAGCCTTATTTTCACCCTTCTTTGTTTGGAACTTCTTTGGCTTGAGTTCCGGGTGAAGTTTCCAACATCTTGCTTCATCATGTCCGATCCTCTGGTAGTGAGTACAGGTAGGTATTTCATCTTCCTTTTGAGCTGTAGCAGTCTTCTTTCCCTTTGACTTGCCCTTCTTTTTGTTGTCTTCAGTTTCCATCTGGTTGGATGTCTTTGGTGTAAACTTGAAAGGTCTACCACCTAATTCGACATGAATATCTTGAACAAAAACTTCATAAAAATCATTAGGATTGAACATTAATAATGTACATTGCAAATATGAATGCAAACTGCCAATATACTTCAACAAAGTTTCTTTTGTGTCCAAACGAATACCAAGTTCTAACGCTTTCTCTCTGAATTCCTGTGTGAACTCTTGAATATTATGTCCCTTACCTTTTCGCAAGCACTTCCAATCGATAACAGCTTGTTCGTGTGTGACCCAACGGATAGAATTGTTTCTTTAGAGCTTTTATAAACTTAGTCCATGAGGTGATAACTTTTCCTTTACGCTTTAAATCTATCTTTGCCTTACTTTCCCACTAGATCGTATCCCCATTCTAAGAGTAGCTAATTGGATCTTTGTCTTATCATCAGTAATATTTTGAATACGAAAATATACTTCTAATTTTTTTACCCAATTATCTAGTTTCTCGGGGTTTATTTCACCATCATACACAGGTAATTCGAACTTAACATCAAGTTTCAAAAGTGGACTCCTAGGTTTCTTTTATTTTTCTGATCCTGAACTAGAAGTAGAAGAAGAAGAAGATGATGATGGAGATGATGGAGGAGAAGAAGATTTATCTGCCTTGCCTTTACCCTTGTCCTTCTTTCATGCCTTTGAAGATGAGGCTACATCTCTCGTCTTCTTATCTTCATATAATTCTGCCAACATCTGTTGCATGTTTAGAAACATCTGTTGGATTTGATTCTCATCCATGGGTTTCAATTCAACAGCTTCAGGAGTCTCAACGTTATCAGTCCCTGACATTGTTGATTGATGAACGACTTTCCACTTTCCAATCTCTGGATCGAATTCCTCAAGCTCACCTTTTCCATGTTGCAATCCCAACCTGGTTAACATCCATTGACAAACAAACTGCAAAGCACAACCTACTCTGATACCAAAAATGATCTGAATGTGATTGATTAAGTGCTGAGGTAGTTTGATTAGTTTTTCATTAATATTTATTGTTAACGAAAGAGAGATTTAAAGTAAAAGACAACATAAACCAGCAGCAAATAAATGATTAAAACACATCATAAAATAGAGACAAGAAGAAGCAAACAATTGATTACAAAGATCGTCCCTAGTGGACTACATCTTCGGGTCTGCTTTCAAGTGGGCGTTTGCTTTATAAGGATTGAACCGAGGAAGTATTTACACAGAAAAAACACCATACTGACAGTGCTCACAGACACTTTTGGTTTCTGAAATTAGGGATCTCTCTCTCTCAGCTTTCCAACACCTGTCTCTGCACTCAATTCTGCCTCTGGACGATGGAGCTATGCTGAAAACAAAACTGCCTCTATCCTTAAGACACTAAACTCAAATTCTCTCTATGTACTCATTTCCTTCAATGAAACTTTGTCATGGTTTATAAAGACTTGGCTTCGTACTCCTGGATGCCAATTTAGGCATATGGTTAAGCAAAATGAATGTTTAAGGTTTCGATGTTCTAATGTTATGACACCTAATTTATATGATAAGGTTTTTTAAATGCATCCTTAGCTCATATTAATTGAAAAACCCATAAATGGACCATAGGATAAAATACATCCCTGACGGTTAGGCTAACCAAGCGTTTGAATAGTCATTGCATGTGAACAAGCAACTTTTTGGGCGGTTGATCCCGGTAGTTACGGTGGCTCCGGCAGTCACGACTACATAAACAGTAACACCCTTTCACATGAATTTGTTCCACGCAGTTCCCAACAAGGTCTATAAGTTGTTACCCTTTTCCACGATGGTCTAAACAGAAACTGTTCACATGTCTTTACATGCAACTCCGACATGGTTTAAGGCTGGCGGTTAGGACTGTTTTAATTTTAATATAAAGTCTGAAAAGGGTTTTGTGGCATATTTTTTTTTGGGTTTTTAAATGTAGTCCAAACCCATTAATTTTTTTTAGGCCCGAAACCTTATGATTTTTTACGATAGGTTTTTAACACTAAGTTTTATGTTCTATATCATAGTTTAACACCTTTGTTTAATGCACTAGGTTTTAACATAGGTCTAGTGCTAGGGTTTAGATGTTTAGGACTTAGGTCTTGATCATGACAATTTTTTCCACCTTTACCAATACTACACACTTCATGACATCACATGATAATTACAACATCATGAACCCAAACTGAACCATGATCAACTTGAGGACATCTTCTTTGGACGATATTGATGAAATTGATGGATTGGAGACTGAACTGGAATTTGGACTGCTAGAGTTGACTGGACTTCTCTGTTGATCTGTACTGAACAATATCCTCCTGGATCAGATCCATTTCTTCATCAGTGATATCTTCCTCCACTTTAGTTTTAATATCATTCTCCCATCCCGAAATCAAGGAGCTAACATGCACAGGTGTCCCCACTAGATATGCATGGAAAAGGTTTTGCATAATTTATTTTCCAGGTTTTCTTCCTCTTTTTCTTGGTCCCACATTTCCTTACCTTTGTCCTTTCCTTCCTTTTTTCTAACATTTCATTTCCATGTCTGATCTTTCACCATTTTCCTTTGTAGTCTATCTCCTAGCAATAGTACCTTCACCTGAATCCACACTAGGATTCTCCCCTGACGTGCAAAGACCAGAGGGTGAAAGAGGCTAGGATGACTTGTGCATGGAGATAAAGCAACATTATTTTTAATCAGAGTAAATAAAATAATATCATGTTGTATGGAGGACATATCTTTTTGTCCCACCACTTCTACCCATTTTCCAGCAGTGCCTATGTAAGTAGTCTTCTTCACAGCTAGCACCTCCCTCTGAGTCGAATAAGGCTGATTCATGCATTGCACATACTCTATAAGAAATATGGAAGTGCTTTGCGAGGTTGCCTCTAGTTTCAGATTTTTATAATATTTCCATTTCTCCATGTAGACCCAGATTACAAATTCAACATGTAGAGGCCATGCATTAAGAAAACCTAGAACTAAAAACGAAACAGAGCCCATACAATAACTTAATCCAGGGGGAGGTTCAACTGAGCCTATGAAACACAGAATACAATGATAAATTATATGCATGGTAATAGATTCGAAAATTAACACAAACATCAATATAGAACCCGACAAATATAGCAGCGTATCCCTGACCCTAGCCAAATTCCCTGGGCCTCTATCAAATCTCGAAACATGAATGAGGTGGAGATAGAGAGAATTGCCAAAACCCTTATCCTTCATACAATCATTACAATACATACATGAAATTTAGAGTAATTTACTAACAGGACTGTTAAATTAACATGCGGGGCTATACAGTTGACATGCATTGTTATACAAACTACATGCACAACTATGATTTGAAAGTTGATGACAGAGGGGGTGAGCATGCAGGGTTCTGTGAGGCAGTTGAGGGAAAGGCCTTGCTACAATTCTCCAAGTCCTTCGCCCACTACTTCGTCAAACTTTCTCCCACTCGGAGTATAGAGGAAAATGAATGTAACAAACGTTGGGGAAAACCATAGGAAACCCTAAAAATGACTCTTTCATGGAGATGCAAAGACAAATATCATACTATTCCATTGCTAGCATTGTAGAAGTTCTCAGAGACAAAGCCTCCTCCCGAATGGTCATCATTACACTACCAGGACCATTATATTAGGCCTCCATTTCGATTAGAAGACATGGGATCATTCCATACAAGACTTCCATGCTGAGAAGAAGATAAGAGAGAAGCACATACCCAAAGAACCGTTTATCCATGGTTGCAGGCCCCGTTTTCATGCACAGTTCCTCTGTTAGGTGCTCCACAGGTGTTTTCTCAGAGACAGACTCCAACCAGTGACCCAGCCCCTTTCCTAACCTTTTCTCCCTCTAATCATGGCATCATTCCCAAAAAAATTTTGATATACCTCATTGTCGACTGCCTACCTTGAATACCAGCTTCATTTGGCATGGGTAGAGTCACCCACTACCTTCGCCTCATGGAATCAACATGATGTCGTGTGGCTCACGTGGCTATCTTCCACCTCACACCTCCCTTCGCGTCGTTGACACCCCGATCAAGGAGTTTGGTTTTGGCTATTATCCCTGTCCACTATCTCTTTCAGATTTTCTATGCCATCCTCCTGTAACAGTCCATCCCAGGTTACATCCAGATACCTTCGTGGATGGTTACATCCCTAATTCGCAAGAAGATCATTTGTTGCATTTCCCTTCCTTTAAATATGCAAAGGAATCATATATTTTATGCTTCAGATAAGTTTCTTGATTTCCTGAATAATTTGTATTGTTCTCCAACTGTGATTGGTTTGTTCCCACCCAGCACCCTATTAAAGCTTTTGGATTATTACAATGGCTAAAGTTGAGTCTCCTTCTACTATTAACCTACCATAATGTTCTCTTCTTGCTATCAGGAGGCCATTTTTAACCGCATTTAGCTCCACTTCATTATTTCTTGTGTATCCCAGGTCCATTGAATAGATCCTCCATATTTTTCCTCGTGAATCTCTGAATATTTCCCATGCACCTACTTGTCCCGGATTTCCTTTTGATGCCCCATCATAGTTTATTTTTATAAAGCCCTGTGGAGGTGTCATGAATTTATCACGTAATTGGCATCCTAAAGGTTTTAATTTCTAGGAAGCAGGGGCAAGCATTTGAGCTTCGAGGTTCAGTTTTGAAAGTATGCGAGCCTCATGGGCATTCAATTTCAAGTCATCCTGATGCCATTTCTCCAAAAGGATGGTTTATATGATATTGTCAATCATTTTTTTCCATATTTCATCTGTCACTTGTGTCTCATCTATAAGCGTTCTCCTGTTCCTTTCTTTCCATACTGCCCACATGAGGAATCCTAGAGATATCAACCAAGCCTTATTACTGACAGGGATTTGGAATCCCCC
Source organism: Pinus albicaulis (assembly GCA_034641835.2). NCBI lineage: Eukaryota > Viridiplantae > Streptophyta > Pinopsida > Pinales > Pinaceae > Pinus > Pinus albicaulis. Next base: position 241,886,012 of record CM076582.1, read on the forward strand.
CTTTCTCCAATTTTCTATAGTATGTTTGAGAATTTCTCTATCTCTATCAATCTGTTGAAAGAGAAAGGAAAGGTTCTTCCAAAGTTATTCAGCAACAGGAAACCTATTCAATAAGTGTTCCATGGTTTCATTATGTTTATCACACATCGTACATGAGTATGGTCCCTGCATCCCACGTTTATGCAGCTGATCCAAGGTTAGTATATTTCCATGACTTACTAACCAAAGAAAGAATTCTACTTTTGGCCAATGCTTTGCAGACCAATTTTTTTTCCATAATTAAGATACTTGAGGTTGTATGTTGTTGGTTTTGATGTTATATCCTTCCTGAATTGTAAACATCCCATTTTTTCTATACCCCCATCGCAAAATTTCATCCTTTGTTACTACTGGTAATTTTATTTATTTTAACTCCTTCTCATAAGCCTCCCATTACTGGGTGTCTGGAGCATTATGCCATTTTCCCCTCTGTTTCCATTTCCTCCATTGTTGGTATGTCTCTACCTCCCAAAAATGACCTATTATTTTGTTATTTATTCGTTTGGTAATTAGAAATATCTCTTCTAAATGGATTCTGCGAAACAACTTCTCCCTTTCTTCTAGGAGTCTTCCCAAAACTGGGCAATGTTTCCTCCCTTGATATCCCAAAAAATTATGTTCCTTAATGAAATCTTTGTTTGAGGTTGTCAAATTCGATATCACAGAACCCTTTGGAGTATTCTGGACCCTTAGTCTTCCTTCCATATGCTGTGGTATTGCATATTTCCTTTCCCAGATTTGTTTCCACAAATCCCTGCCTCCCTGTAGCTAGCGCCAACAAAGTTTCACTCCCATAACTTCTCCCATCACTTGGTTGAGCATATACGGGTCCCTCAATCCTAGACCTCCTTCTCTCTTAATTTTAATTATTTTATCCCAAGAGAGAAGGGAAAATTTTCTCACATGCTAGGATCCTTGCCACAAAAATTTCTTAAATATGTTTGCCATATCAGTAAAAATAGATTTAGGGGCTTCCAATCCCGATATCTAGTAGATGGGAATGGACTACAAGACAAATTTCAAAAGAACAACACGAGTGGGAGAATTGAGAGTACAAAAGGACCAATTTTGAAGACAATATTGGATTTCGTTGAGGATATCTTTCCAGCAAGATACCTGGAGGGAATTGAAGCTAAGAGGAATCCTCAAGTATTTCATCGGCAAGGATCCTATTCAGAACCTAATAGTTCTCACCAAGAAGCGTTGAGACTAGAGATGGGTATTAAAGAAGAAAACATTGGATTTGTCATTGTTTATGAGAGTTCCAAAAGCAGAAATGAAATCCTTGACGATGGACAGAATAGTTTAGATTCTTTAAGGGTCGCTTGGAAAAAAAGCATTATATCATCAACAAATTGTTGATGGGTTAAGGTTAGACCAGCTCCCCATAAATTCAAGCCTTTAAGGTGACCTCCTTGTGATTTATTTTTAATATATCTCCTGAGACCTTCTGCAATAATGATGAAGTGGAAAGGAGATATCGGATCGCCTTGTCTGAGACCACGAGTGGCATTGAAAGGATCTGAGGGAGCTCTGTTTAGTGGAATAGAGAAATTTGGGGATGATATGAATGAAATAATCCATTGAATCCATCTTGGTTCAAAGCCAAAGGCCTGTAATATGATTTGGAGGTATTTCCAACTGAGGCGGTCGTAAGCCTTAAACAGGTCGAGTTTGATTAGCGTACCTTTGGTTTTGAGATATTTGAAGGAGTGTATGGCTTCCCGAGCAATGATTATGCCATCTAAGTTTTGTCTTCCTTTGAAAAAACCATTATGCTCAGGGGATATCAGAGACAGAAGGATAGGTTTGAGGAGGTTAACCATATTTGTCAAAATAATTCTATATAACGTTACATAAATCAATAGTTCTAAAACCAACAAGCTCATCAAAATGATATTGTTTAGGAATTAAAGTAAGAAAAGTGGATTTTGGGGCTTGATGTACCTTTCTGGTCCTACATGATTCCTCCACTAGTTCCAATATGTATTTTCCCATGAATGGCCATGCTGCCTGATGAAATTCCACTGTAAAGCCATTTGGTCCAGGTGCTTTGTTCTTTGCGATCCATTTGATAGCTTCTTCCACTTCTTCCATCGTAATTACCCATAGGAGAGCCAAATTCTAATCATGACTAAATATTTGGGGGATTTGTCGTTGTATCCTTTCTATTGCCTCAATCCTGCATTGATCAGGTTCCGTCAAAATTTCACTAAAGTGGTCCACCAACAATGTCTCAATATCTTCATGTTGCACTAACCTGTTTCCTTTTGAATCCTTGAGGGAGAAAATTCAATTGTGTTGTCTTCTTTGGATCATCGCTTTATGAAAAAAAATTGGTATTTCTTTCTCCATCTCTTAGCCACTAAATTTTGGGTTTCCGTTTCCACAAAATTCCTTCATGCTTCCTCTATTCTTATAATTTACATAAAATTTTCCCTTCCTCACTACTAGGGCCTCCAGTCTACCTTCTAGTATCATTTATTGTTGGAATTGTTTCATGCGAGCCTGTAACTTTTCTATATCTTGCTGGATATGACCAAACTCAGTTTTATTCCTTTTCTTGATTTTTTTCTTTAACTCTTTTAGTCGAATTTGGAAGGTATGCATCCTATTTATTACCTGTACTTGGCTCGTTTTCCACCATCCCTTAGCTTTCTCAAGGAAGGTAGGTTCTCTTAACCAGAAAGCTTCAAATTGAAACAGTCTTTTCTTGTTACATTGTTTCATGTCTATCTCTAGAAAAATTGTCCAGTGGTATGATCCTAGGCTAGGTAGGATGGTTGCCTCATAAAATACATCACTTCTTATAAGAGGTTTCGAAGCTAAGAATATATCTAGCCTTGAAGCCACTTGATGGCCTCCTCCACGTCTATTTTTCCATGTGTACTTACCATTGATGGTCGGTATGTCTACTAGACATAGATCAGTTAACATATTTGTGAACATTTCCATTTCAGGTTCCTCTCTCTGAATTCCTCCTTTTTCTTCATCTAGGGAGGTAATCATATTGAAGTCTCCACCTAATAGCTAACATTTTTTTCTATGCATATTATTTAACATTCCTATGCTCTAAAGGAATGTTTCCTTTTCTCTCGATATATGGGGGCCATAAACAAATGATATTAAGATCCATTTTTTTGTTCCTATTTGTCTAAAATGCCCAGATATAATACAAGGTAGGCCTATTCACCCCTCTGCCCTAATATCGTCTGGGTTCCATAGGATTTCTATGTCGCCCACGCTACCTCTAGAGTCAATGGCTACAACTTCATACGTAGGTTTCAAGAATTTTAAAATTTCCTCTAGTCTTTCCCCCAAGACTTTAGTTTCTTGAAGGAGCACCACATGTGTTCTTTCCACCTTCAATATTTCTTGTAAATATCTTTGTTTTCCTCTGCTATTTAGGCCCCTCATATTCTAGGAGAGAACTATCATTGTGAAACTTTGTGTAGTTGTTGGAATATTGCTTATATAGGTATTACCCTTCCTGGATTTACTAGCATTTCTCCAACCATTTGAATGGATTCCTCCAAATTCTTTATGCCCCTCTTCTTTCCTCCTTGAATTTGAGTGCTTGGTTCTTGAGAGTTTCCTTTCTGTGAGCCCAGATTGTCTACCATTTCTGTTTTTATTTTTCCTTGATTGTTCATGTTCTCTTCAAATTATTCTTTGTAGAATATTTTTTGGTCTTCAGGAATGAATCGTTCATCTAGGTTCCTCCACTCATGCAACAATTTCTTTAATACCACCTCCTCTGTGATTAGTTCATCCTTGGTTGCATCAACTTCCATCGCAGATTGATCCACAGTTTGGGATTGATCTTTCTTGTCTGTAGGTTTTGTTTGAGCCTTCCTTTTGGCCTTCATGGATTTTTGGGGTATCTGTCCATGTCCTTCTTCAGTGGGTTGCTCAGATTCTCTTGAGCTCTCACCCATTTCTTGCAGTATTTCATACCTGTTTTGGTTGTTATTTTCCCTGGTTGGGCTAATGTTCTGATTGGATTGTTGTTTACTATTTTTTCATCTATTGGCAACTGTCTTGAATCCATCGTCTTTTTCTGGTGATATTCCTCCTCCCTCTGGTTTTTTCCCATCCATCTGGTCTAGGTTGTTTAGCAGGCATGTTTTGAACAAATGGCCATACTCATGGCATCGCCTGCATCTAAATGGAATATGCTCAAAGTCACGCAACTGCCTCCATAATTCTCCCTCGTATTAAAATTCAATCGATTATGGTAAGGGTTGTGTTATATTCATGTAAACACAAATTCAGGAAAATGAAGTGTACCTACCTCAACGGGTGGTTTCTACAATTTTGACAAATTTTCCAAGAGAGTTTCCAATATCTTATAGTATTTCTAGGTCCCAGAAATCAACTGGCAATGCAAAGAGCCGAACCCAAATAGGTGCTGCCAGAAATTGTTCTTGATCAGGGTTGTAACATTCTTCCCATTGCCTCATAAATAACCCTGCTTTATAGTATAAATATGGTCCGCCCTCAAAGATTCTTTCTTTATGTATGAGGCTGGTGATGATCACCTTGAAGAAGCATCTTGCCCCAAATTTTAGATCAATATTTCCTTTTCGTTGCCATTTTAGTAAATCCTTCTTTATTGGCCAAATGCCTATAAATTTATAGATTAAGACATGATCCTTCATATAGCTTCTATACTAATCTAATTTTTTTGATGGGATGACAAAGTGTGGCTTCTTTGTGGCTCTTAGCAGGCATTGGCCTCTAGTATTAGCCTTCCATTGGGCTCCTAAAACAAGTCCTAGGTTAGAGTCGGTGCCTCCATGTGAACTTAGCTTCTTTCCACTATACTCTCATGTCATTACATTCCGGCAGGAGGGGATCTCACCCCCCTGGTGACACTGCCACTCTGCCACTCAGATTTGTGGCAGGATGACCTACTTCCTCACTTCGATTCAAACATTCTTAGTGACCTTCAATATCTTCAAACCCTAGGTGTAGGCACATCGCTGATCATATTCATATTTAAAACAATTCTCTTATCTAATTTTTTAGCGAAAAAATACACAAATGTAAAGTTTTTATATAAATTCAATAAGGAAATCTCAAGATCCAATACTTGCAACTTCAAAAATTGCATCTTCTATGCTAAAGGTTGTTAATAATTCATTTGAACTACATATATTGAAGGCCAAACCCCTTCATATTCATCTAAGGAAATCTTTACAGATATGGAAGACAAGGATATGAATCAAATCCTTCAAACTACAAAAAGAGTTCCAACTTCATTCCCCTAATTAGTGGTCATAAAAATGCAATTAATGATAATAATAATCCAATCTTCAATTTGGATATTGACTAGATAAACTTGAAGAAAAATCCATAGAAAAAAAAGTGGTATATGGTCATAATTATAATGAGTACAAGTATTGCATGTTGGATAAGTTGATGTATTAGGTCATAAGGAATTGAACATATTTCGAAGATATCATCCAAATTTAGAAAAGAAGTTAAATTTTGAATATTAAACTCTAAACCAATGCAATGCATGAAGTATCATAGATAGGAAGATGAAATGCATGAAGTATGATGGATAGAAAGACCAAACTCACATAATGTAGAAATTTGAATAACTGTTAAATTATTCAACGAGATTATCCTGATCACACATTATTTGAGCTTCATGCATAATACATAACCTCTTATACCATTGATCATTAATTGCGGAAATATAAACAATCGCATGCGCACATTAAAACCATAAACAATCACACATATAAACACAGTATTTATGGGAAAGCTTAAAGCTGAAAACCCCCAACTATCTGTATATTATAATGATAGAGATCATGTAACAACCATTGTACAAACTCCTCACAAGCTCTCAGTACAATCTCCAATTGTTACACACTACACAAGCTCAGATCATACAAAACACATGCTCCAATCTGCTCCACCTGTTAGCCTGCCTCTACTGCGCAATCCAAGATGAATAATTGCTTGATCCAAGTTCGAATCCCACTAGTATGCACTGCGCAATCCTCATTGGCATCTCCATAAATGTGTGTGCAAATCTCATGCACCAGTATAGTCACAACTGATAGTCACACTTGCTCTTTCACCTACCTCTTCACCGGTCTCTACTGAAACTGTCCATGCACTGAAGTTAACTGATGTATTATTTAGATGATTTATGAGTTTATAATTAGTGAATTAATTAATAATTAATTCACACCACTCTCACTAGTGTATCAATCAGTTAGACTAGATACAACTAGCTCAACTATGTTTAACTCAGTTAAACTGAATACAACTCCACTAACTTCCTCAATCAACTCCACCAAACTCTGTCACATGAGTTCTAACTGAAGTCAACATGCAATAGCTCCACTAAACCCTAGGAATAGCGTAATTCCTTCTGTCAGCTACATGTGCCACTTCTGTGCACTCAACTGAAGTGCTCCAAGAGGATAAGATAATGTTTAGAATCCAAATATTATTAAGAGCTAATAATATTCGACATATCTATTTTTAGACTAGCAATCTAAAAATAGATTCCGCCCAGTATGTCTAAAAATAGAAGTCCATCTATTTTTTCCAACTTGACCAACCATCCACAAATAGGATCCTGCAACTCATAGAACATGATCCATATGTCTAAAAATAGACATAGTCTAAAAATAGACTTTGCACCAAAAATAGCCTGCGGGCCCACTTAGTGAAGGCGACTCCTTTCCACTAAGCTCATCATCTTGTTGCAATATCAACACTCCCTCTCAACAAGATAAGGATTATATGCAACCCCTATCCTGCCCCTGTGGTATTCGAATTTTCTCCTGGTGAGCGCCTTCGTCAAGATATCAGCATCCTGATCCTCCGTGGGAATGTATGAAAGTAACATGATCTTCCGTTGCACACAATCTCTGATATGATGATACCGGATGTCAATGTGTTTAGATCTATCATGAAATACTAGATTAACCGAGAGTTTGATGCAACTCTGATTATCACAATAAATCACAGTAGGCTCTAAGTGTGAACCGAACAAACCGACCAGGATCTTCCTCATCCATATAGCCTCGCATGCAGCCAAACTCGCTGCCATATACTCGGCCTCTGCTGAACTGAGTGCCAAGGATCTCTGCTTCCTGCTGTACCAAGAAACTGTTGTCGAGTTGATACTAAAAATCCCTCTAGATGTTCTCTTTCTATCCGTTGGGCTCCTTGCCCAATCTGCATCCGTGAAGCCACACAACTTCACCTCATCCGAGATCGTTTGTACCATAATCCATATCCCGATGTGCCTCTCGAGATATCTCAACATGCTTTCCTGCCTTCCAAAAGAGCTTGGTAGGCTTAACCATAGCTTGCGAAAGCTGGTTAACTGCATAGCATATATCGGGTCGTGTATTGACCAGATACACAAGCGACCCCACCAACTGTCGATAGACAGTGGCATCCACTACCTCCGCTGAAGTAGCATCCTCCTTCCTCCAACCACCAGGAAGAGGAGTGTCAACAGGCTTGCAGCCTTGCATGTTGAACCTTTCCAGAATCTCCCGGGCATACTTGCCTTGAGAAACAAATAGTCCTCCGCTGTGTTGCCAAATCTCCAATCCCAGGAAATAATGAAGGATGCCCAAGTCCTTCATCTCAAACTCCTTTGCAAGATCAACCTTGCATGAGTGTATCAACAGTTCATCACTCGTCAAAATCAAATCATTTACATAGAGTACAATGATCAGCAATTTACCCTCCACCACAATTTGGTATAGGTTCCAATCCGCCTCACTCTTATAGAATCCAAGTCCGGTGAAATAACTGTCTATCTGTGTGTATGAAGCACGAGGTTCTTGTTTCAACCCATACAGCGCTCTCTTGAGCTTGCACCACATGTGACTCGCTGCTGAAGATCTCGAAACCTTCGGGCTACTCTATGTATGCCTCCTCCTCAATGACTTTGTTGAGGAACACAGACTTCACATCCATCCGATGAATGTGCCACCGCATCTGCGCTGAGAGAGCAATGATGGTCCGTATGGAAGAATACCCTGCAAGAGGTGCAAAGGTTTCTTCATAGTCAATTCCCTCGATCTATGAGAAGCCTCGGCAACAAATCTTGCCTTGTACTTCTCCACACTCCCGTCACTCGCTCGCTTCACCTTGTAGATCCATCGCGAACCCACCACTGATTTCCCAACCGGTCTTCGGACAATCTCCCATGCACTGTTCCTGACGATCGAATCATATTCTTCGATCATGGCATCAACCCATGCGGGTTCCTCCACAGCTTCCTCAAAAGAGGATGGCTCCGTCACAACACATTGACTCACAAGAGCCATGTATCCACTGTACCGATCCGGTGACTGTCTCTGTCTGCGCTGTGCTGTAGGTGGTCCTACAACCTTCTCTGCATCCCGAGCCAGTCGCTCAGCTTCTGTAGTGCGCATGCGCCCTCTGATGGTTGGCGCTGCCTGGGTGGTTTCTTCCACCTCCTGAACCTCCTCTTGTGGCCGATCCACATCCGGAAGCTCCTCCTTAGGAACTAACAGCTCCTCATCTGCATGCAAGTGTAGCTCCCTCTCAAGCGAACACTGCATGGATTTCTCCTCCTGAAATTTTATATCCCGTCACACAACAATTTCGCGACCGTCCGGAAAATACACAATAGCCGTGGGGTTTATCAATGTACCCCACAAAATATCCCAACCTCCGCAATGCGCTCAAACCTTCTTCTGGCATCCTTCGTCACATGAATGTAAACAAAGAACCAAAAATCCTCAAATGGGAAATACTGTGCCTCTTACCGTAAAAATGCCTCCTCGGGTGTACTCATGCCAAGTATCTTGTGAGGACAACGGTTCTACACAAATACTGTAGTATTGCATGCCTCCACCCACAAGTGAATGGGTAGGCCCCGATCATGAAACATCGCCCGTGTAGCACCCACGATCGTTCTGTTATTCCGCTCAGCAACCCTATTCTACTGTGGGTTATGAGGTGCTATGAGCTCTCTTCGAATTCCTTTTGCGCTGCAAAAGTCCTTGAATTCGCCATAGATGAATTCACCACCATTGTCGCTCCTAAGAGCCTTCACCTGCTTCCCCGATTCCTTCTCAACCAGCGCCTTGAACTCACAGAAATTTGAGTATGTCTCGCTCTTCTTCTGCATGAAGAAGATCCAACACTTCCGAGAAAAATCATCAACAAATATCACATAGTACCTGTGCTTTGCTGTCGAAGCTACTGAGAAAGGTCCACACACGTCTGTGTGAATTCTCTCAAGGATCGCCGTGGCGCGACTATCCTTCTCGTGAAAGGTGGCTTTCACAAATTTTCCCAAAGTACATCCCTTGCACTGATATGACTGCGCAAGTGTACCTTTGGGAAGCCTGGTAGAAATCTGCTGCAAAATTTTCAAAGCACCATGGTGAAGATGGCCCAATCTCTTGTGCCACAGCTCGCCATCATCCCGGCTCACCACTCCTTCTGCCTTGCCTGCCATTGCTGCGCAGCCATCTACCTGCAATTGATAAAGGTTCTTAACTCGAACCCCTATCCTCCGGGTCTCACCAGTTGCCTTACTGCGCAGGAAAGCCTTTCCCTCGCTAAATACAACATCATATCCCTTGTCTTCTAACATCGCCATAGAGATAAGATTCTTCTTCAATCCTGGAACATGCATCACTTCCTTCAATACAAAGGGTTTACCAGACTCCCTCTCAAAGGAAATGGTACCAATACTAGTCGCACTGTATCTACAATCATCTCCCATCTCGATGTGCACTCCAAGATCTTTCTCATCCAGATCAGTAAACAAATCTCGATCTCCTGTCATGTGAAAAGACGCACCACTATCCAGAAACCACACTGAACCCATCACACTTGAGACCAAGCATGCGATCGCTGAAAAATGTAACAACCGCGAGGCTAAGGCCTCTCTAGTCGCGCATCCAAAGAACCTCGCTATTTTTTATGTTATGGGACAATTTGCATAATGTCCATGTTGGTGTGACAAGAAAGCACTTCACCTTGGACATGTCCTGCTTCTTGCCTTTCGCACCGAAATGAGAAGCTTTCTTGCTCTTCCCCTTATTTTCTTTGGCATCCAAAGCACAATTCTCTTCAACATAGTTCTTTGATGAAGATCCATCCCTGGTACTTCGCCTTATCTCCTCTTGCACAAGATCCGACCAAAGTCGCTCCCATCCTGGCAATTTCTCCCGACCATTGACAAAGTCCTGATAGGAATTCCAACTCTTCAGAAGCCCAAGGAGAGCCAAGCTCACCAAGTCCTCGTCATCTACAGTCACCCCCACACTTCCCAGCTCATCCCTGCATTGGGTGAACTTCGTGAGGTACTTGGGCATACTGTCGCCTTTCTCCATCTTTATGTTTCTGAGTCTATCCTTGAGCGCCAACTTCCTCTGGTCACTCTTGCTTTGGAATAAATCTGTCAAGGCTTTCCACATCAAGAATGGAGAAGCCTTACCATGAAGGCTGGACACTATGTGATCCTTCACACCTTCCAACAGAATCCTTCGACACTTTGTTGTCTTCTTTTGCCATGCGTCAAGTACGTCAACATTAGCAGAAGTAGGCTTTGGGACTTCAACATCTATGAAATCCTTCAACCCATTGTCATCCAGCACCGCCTCCATCCCGTCCTTCCATGCAATATAATTTGAGCTGCCCTCAAGGGCATACTCCAATCACAATCTGTTGAAAGACATCTCAACTTCGACACCAAGAAAACACTGCTGCAAATTCGAATTCCACCCAAGACAAAAACTCAACTGCTTCAATGTTTTGCAATTGCTCCAATGATCAATATCGCTCTGATACCATGTAGAAATTTGAATAACTGTTAAATTATTCACCGAGATTATCCTGATCACACACTATTTGAGCTTCATTCATAATACATAACCTCTTCTACTATTGATCATCAATTTGCGGAAATATAAACAATCTCATGCGCACATTAAAACCACAAACAATCACACATATAAACACAGTATTTATGGGAAAGCTTAAAGCTGAAAACCCCCAACTATTTGTATATTATAATGATAGAGATCATTTAAAAATCATTGTACAAACTCCTCACAAGCTCTCAGTACAATCTCTAATTGTTACACACTACACAAGCTCAGATCATACAAAACACATGCTCCAATCTGCTCCACCTGTTAGCCTGCCTCTACTGCGCAATCTAAGATGAATAATTGCTTGATCCAAGTTTGAATCCCACTAGTATGAACTGCACAATCCTCATTGGCATCTCCATCAATGTGTGGTGCAAACTCATGCACCAGTATAGTCACAACTGATAGTCACACTGCTCTTTCACCTACCTCTTCACTGGTCTCCACTGAAACTGTCCATGCACTGTAGTTAACCGATGTATTCTTTAGTTGATTAATGAGTTATTAATTAGTGAATTAATTAATAATTAATTCACACCACTCTCACTAGTGTATCAATCAGTTAGACTAGATACAACTAGCTCAACTATGTTTAGATTAGTTAAACTGAACACAACTCCATTAACTTCCTCAATCAACTCCACCAAATTCTCTCACATGAGTTCTACCGAGTTTCCCCACATGCACAGTTCACCAAACCCTGTGAACAGCTTAATTCCTTTCCACACACTCGCATGTGCCACTTCTGTGCACTCAACTAAAGTGCTCCAAGAGGATAAGATAATGTTTAGAGTCCAAATATTATTAAGAGCTAATAATATTTGACATATCTATTTTTAGACTGGCAATCTAAAAATAGATTCCGTCTAGTATGTCTAAAAATAGAAGTCCATCTATTTTTCCCGACTTGACCAACCATCCACAAATAGCATCCCACAACTCATAGAACATGATCCATATGTCTAAAAATAAACATAGTCTAAAAATAGACTTTGCGCCAAAAATAGCCCGCAGGCCCACTTAGTGAAGGCGACTTCTTTCCACTAAGCTCATCATCTTGTTGCAATCTCAACACATAAAACCATAGTAATCCATCATTCACACTTGTGAACTTGTTATGCGTAGATAGTGAATATGTAAAATTCAAAAACTTAAAAAATCATATGTCAAACATGACAATCATGTATCAGTAAGTAAAATGGCATTGTTATGTTTTATATAATTATATCAATTAACTGAATACTAAAATAAAAACCTTTTATTTTTTCTTTCTTTACTCAATTTCATTTTCACAAATAATGATGAAAGAAATAGATGAATTGCTTAATTTCATTGTCACAAATAATGATGATAGAAATAAATGAATTAAATGTATATTAATCAAATCAAAATTATAGATGGTTTTAAACACTTTACCAGTGAGAAAATATTTATTTGAAAAACAAAAATAAAGAAAACAAAACTACATGTATGAAAATCGATGTTTCTAAGATTTCAAAAAATGATGTTTTTAAGATTAGAAATAGCTTATGAATTAAATGTATATTAGTCCAATCATAATTATAATTATAGATGGTTTTAAACATTTTATAATGCAAATAAATATTGAAAAAAAAAAAACCACATGCATGAAAAATGATGTCGAGTAAGATTAGAAATTGCTTGTAGATGATTGTGAAAGAATTGTTTTTTTCCAATAATTACAAAACCAAAAACTAACTTCAAAAATTTCGAGCATTAAAAGTCAAAAGCAAAATGCTCAACACTACCCTACCCGATGAGGAAAGGTAGCAAACTCAAAAACAAAGTCCTCTAGCTATGGGTAAGGCTAGAAAACTCTCAATTTATCTAGTGTTTAGAATCCTCTATTATGGTAGAAACTGCTGCTTGGGCCATCTTAATTATGCAACTTTGTCTTGGTGATATGCATACTCTCAATTAATTCTCCTGTTGGCGTTTATTTGAATGCACGACGTGTCTATCATTTGTACGGTGTTTACGTCAAGCTGAGCTGGCCTTTCACGAACAAATGACACGACAAATATGTCATGATACGAAACTAATGAGTGAACCAAAAAAGACACAACAAATATGTCGTCACATATTTGTACAAAGGCAAGGATTTATCTTGGGAAAACAAATGAGTGAACGAAATACACACAACAAATATCTTATAAAATAAAATAAGATTTAGTCCTTATTTTGGGAAGGTGTTCTTTTGCCACGTCAAAACAAACCCACAAGGAAAATACATTTAATATTGCTAGCCCATATGTGATTTACACAATGCCACTTACTTCCTAAAGCAATCATGAGATACATGAAGCAATATCACATCGTTATTGGAGAAAACTTTGGGCTTAAAGGGGTGAAAAACAACAATGCTTCCACCTCATCCACTATTTGATTGACCATGTAAGTGTGCGATTTATTAGTTATGCATGACAGTAGAGATATGTAGAATAATAAATTAAATAGATTATTGTTGAAAGATAAGTTTATTTGGAAAAGTTGTGATTCTTCGACCATAGATTTGAGAAATGACTTAGACGATATTAATGTAGAAAGTAAAAGAAATCGAATTTTTAGGTAAAGGGAAGCGGAATTAAATAAGCCAATATATCCTCAGAAGAAAAAGGTAGGGAAAAATATCTTTTTGATAGAGTCATCTAATTTTGTAATACACATCCTTTTGGTTGTCAAATTCATCTATGATATAATGAGTTAGAGCTTTCAACGAGCTAAAATTTTATTTTTTTGGGTTGTCAAAGTCATTTATGATATAATGAGTCAGAGTTCTCATCAATTTAGAATTTTACTTTATTTTTTTATGATCTAAGTTTATTTAAAATTCAATTTGATTTTTTTTATGATTTAGGTTGATTTAAAATTCAACAAAATTTTTATAGGTGTCACTACATTATGTATAAATTTTGGATCTTAGGTATTATTACCTTATTTATAAGTTGGTAAAACGTTAATGTGATATAAAATTTCTTTAAATTCTTATTATCATTGTGGTTAGAAAAAGAGTCATTTTGCTACAATATTAGCTTACTCATTTTCAAAGAGAAAAACAAATGGCAAGGTCAAACATAAGATAAGAAAACCTATCCAAAGATGAATGTATTTCCAACAACCAACTAATCTTACACCTAAAACCAACTCAGCGACACTGTGAATCTATAAATAAAATGAATAAGTACAGTAAAGAAAGGTGATACTGTAAAGAGCTTGTTCCAACAAACATGTGAAGAATGGGTCATTCAAGCAAGCGCCTAATGTTAAAAAGACAATTCCGACATGGTAACTAACAATAAAAGGAACATTGAGAAGAAAAACACTTGGTTATAGAATAACTAAATGAATGCACTTAGAAGCTAAGTCACTATGTCCGACAAACAAAGTTGATTAAATTTGAAGTTCGCCAAATTTCATTCCTAGTCAAATTTTTTAGATGAGGTTCAAAAATCTCAAGCCGGACATGAACAAGCCAAACACGAACATGAATACTTTCAAGTCTAAAATTATATGGAGATTTGTTTCGAGTTTGTTATAAAATCACCGGAAATTCAAAGAGGTTCATAATAAAAAAACAAAGAAACAAAAAATCCTTGAAGGCTAAAACCTACTCGCTTGAAAAATAAAATAAAAACTACATTCCATGAGCTAACTAAATGTTGTTTTTAAATGTGAGACTTTAAAACTGAGAGAAATAATACATATTAAGTTAGCTTTGAGAGTATGAAATTACCTTGTTAATTACATATAACACAAATTTTTTTAATAATTTTTTACTGTATGAAATCACCTTGTTAATTACATATAATACAACTTTTTTTAATAATGGTTTTCATTTCTATTTGTTTATCTTTATCTTCACAATTTTGTTATGTTAAATTTTTATTTATACCATACATACTAAAATTAAATAAATTTATTTATTTATAAACAATTATAATAAAAATATAATATTTCAATAAAATATAAAAATTAAATATATAAAAGCAGCATATGTAAATTAAAAATATATTTTAATTTTTTAAATATATATATATATATATATATATATATATATATATATATATATATATATATATATATATATTTCAATAAAATATAAAAATTGTATATATAAGAGAATTAAAAACTAAAAAATATTTTCATTTTTAAATTTTGTAATTTATTTTTTTATGTTTGTGTGTATTTTATCTTTTATTTAGCCCATATACACTTGAATTATATATATATATATATAATTATGATAGAAGTGCAATATTTTAATAAAATATAAAAGTTAAATATCAAAAATATTTAAAATTTTGTCAATATTTATTATTTTGGAATATATTTGTGCATTAAGCTTTTATTTGTACCATAACTATATATATTTATATATTTATAATCAATTATAATATTTATAAACAATTATAATAAAAGTATTATATATATGGCACAAAAATTATTAGAATTATATATAAAAGAGTTGCAACATTTATTTAGCATTATATATATTTTAATTTTCAAATTTTTTTACTATGTGAAACTTAATACTAAATTTTATTTTCAAAATTTTAATCGTTGAAATTTTGTCAAACTTTAAAGTCGTGAGCTTGAACACGAACATGAACTAGGTGACTTAGCCTAGAAAATCATGTTGCTTCAAGTGAATTTGTAATGCATCATTAGAGAGGAAAATATGCAACCTCACCTATTTAATATATGAAAACATAGAGAACAAAATTTTGAGGATGCAAATTCTAAAGAAAGATTTACAAAGAAAAAGATATGAAGTAAGAAATTGAAACCAATTATACTTGCTCGATAGAGTAAACATGGCAAGGTAAGTTAGAGGAATGAGACATTAAGACATTTTTTGAACTGGAAACGCTTCTAAGTCCCTAAAATTCATGAAGCCCTTGTTTTCAACTTACCCCTAAATAATGCCATGAAAATATATATACATAATCACTTAGTGAATGTTCCCCTTGTTGCCACAACAATCAGTCTAACACGAAAGCCTAAAATATTTATGTGCAAGGTTGTGATGAGATGCCTCTAAAGCATATTTCCATTGCTCTGTTTGGAAAAAGCAAAGCCAACTATGCCATAAATACCTTTCCATGGACAATGATATCCACCATGCAAAGTTTGAGTTTCTCCTTAAGAACCAATCATGACAATTTTAGATATAGTGTCTTGATAAGGACCTTTGCAGTGCTAAACACTTGATGGATACATATCATGCTATATGATGGTTAAATCATCCACCTCCACTATGTTTCTTTAGCCCCTGAACCTTAGTCACTCGCTATGTATCACTTCAATTTCCTTCACCATCACCAACACAACCTAGTATGTATATACACTTGGTCCAAAGTATATATACCAAGTAAGTCAAGATTTATACCTATAGTGAGGTACTTATATTAGGGAGATGATATTTATATTGGTTTATATATCGACTTCCTTAGGTGAGATTTATGCTAATATATACACCATGGTGTGCTCGTGATGGCAAATGGCAATAAAGAAATATGTAATGGGGTGATGGAAAGTGGAGCTAAAGTAGTGAGTTGAAGGTGTGTAATTTAACTATGGTGTAATATGGCATTTATCCATATAGAGATCCATTCTTCATATGTCATTGTCAATATTGTAATTGACATTGTCTCAAGGGTATATATATTAGGTGTGATTTATGTTGGTATACATATTAGTATATTGTGTTGGTGATGATAAAGAATATTGAAATAGCATATAGCATTGAATATGATTAAAGTAACATAGTAAAGGTGGGTGATGAAGTTACCTACTTTTAATTTAAACTTAAAAAAGCATTTCAATGATAAAATTCCAAATTATATATACTCACATACACAAATATTTCAATACATATGAGGGCCTTCCATAGTCAACCTAATAACAAAAGTAAAATACTTAATAATAATTGGAACTTATATCGCTTTGCAAAATATTAATTTATAGTGCTTAAGTTGTAGAAACATGTATAGTAAGTCTTAATTAACAAGAAAGCTAGTAAAAAGTTGTAATGCTAAATTCCTTGTAAAAAGTTAAAATTCCATGTATAATGTTTATATATATAGATATAGAATGTATGTATATATAATGTATCTGTAAGTATATAAAGTATTTATTTGTTTATTAGAATATGTGTTTCTTTTTACAAGGGTAAATTTTATTTTATAAGAAAAAAAACATTTATTTTTTTAAACCATATATTTTTTATACGTATAAGGTTATAAAGTATTTATATGTTTATTAGAATATGTGTTTTCATTATAAACAAGACATTTCCATACACCAATTTAAATATCTTATCTATAAAAATATACATGCTTTACTTAGTTTAGATTCTAACTTATAACCTCTTACAAGAAACCACATGTTTCTAATTGTTAAAACTATTATAATTATTAATATACACTAATTAATATTTATATATATTTTAACTATTAACTATTTTATTACATCTAATATATATATTAATATACACTAATTATTATCTATATATATTTTAACTATTATCTATATTATTACATCTATTAGAATATGTAATAAACATTTATTGAATGAAGTACAAGTGAATATGGACAATTATATTAATTACCTATATTATTACATCTATTAGACTAGCAATTGCCCCTGAAGGTGCAAAGAGACATAGAAAGAAGAAGATTTGGGAAGATCATCTTGTCAAAAATAGAGCCCGTTGCTCAATACATGCTCATAACTAAATTTTAGAATTCTAAATGAGTTACACAATTTCAAAAATCCTTTTAATAACACAAATACTCATAAATTTTTATTTATAAATTTTACAACTCGATAAATCTAATTACAATAAAAGTGGTTTACAAAAAAAAAATCATTTTTAGCCCACAAAATTTGTAATAATAAAAAAGAAAAAATCCAAATCTTACATTAAAAATATAGATTTTTAAAATAGTAATCAAGATTTTCATAATTTTACATATCAATATTTCTCAAACAACCATTTGCAATCAGTGCAAACTTTCATTTCTATTGTAACCTTAAACCAAACATTGTTTATGTTAGCTTAATTTTGGAGACAAAACATAAATTTTTCTTAATAGCTTAATTTGGGAAACAAATATAAGTTGAACCTTATCTTTAATTTAGTTGTATAACCCAACAACACAAACACACTGGAGTCAACTATTTTCAACAACACAACAAACTTCAATTAATTAGGAAGCGAGCAACAAAAGGATTAGGTGTAGGGTTTTTCTAGGGTTATTTTTCCAAAAACCACCCATCTTTACTCCTATTAGGTGTTCCTCCAGAGACATATTTTTTGAGTCTTCTTTCAACTAAGAAGACCATTACCAGGGACACTGAGAATGAACCTAGGCCAATTGAATGAAATCATGTAGATTAGGATGAACACTGACAAAGAACATATCTCAACTGATTTTACTGAAGTGTAAAATGGTTACCTCGCCAATCAAGTTACATGAAAATCCTACTAATAGGTTTTGGATGACATTCTTTTCCTAAAGAGATTTGTACCTGCCCGAAGGTCTTACATATTGCATCACATTATACATACACATGTATGTGTAGCTCACATGGTCTAACATAATGCATCACATTCTACATATACATGTATGTGTAGCTCATATGGTCTAACATAGTGCATCACATTCTACATATACATGTATGTGTAACTCATAAACAATACAATGCCCCATCTCCATGGAGTCTCATAGTTTATCTATACATACCAAAGAGGTTGTGGTGCCATATCAATACTTTTCGTAGCAATGAGAAATGAGGTCTTCTTGTCACCTACAAAATAAGATGTTATAATAGATTCCATATTTCTTTTAATTTTCAGTGAGAGAAATAAAACATATATTACTTGAAAAAGAGTTACATAATGGCACAATGAGAGTTGCAGCACTCAAAAGTCATGACTACAAGGAAACTAACTAGCATACGAGGCATTGTGTCTCTACATTGAAGCCAAAAAGTAATTTTCTATATTCACATCTAGAAATCAACATTTGGCATTTGGACACATCCTCATATTGTAAAAGATAATTTTTCTTTGTTGGTTATGCCATATTCTTAATTTTGTATCAACCCTTTTATTAAACAGAAGAGTACAAACCCAACACTAACCAAACACACCTCTCATATAATTATAGTCTAAAACCTAACAAGATTCTCAAAACTAGTGAGATTACACATAAAAAGAATAAAATAATAACTTTAATACAGAAGACCATGAAAAAATTTTGAAGCAAATTTCACGCACTTTCATGATTTGAAGGACAACATAAAACTCTTTTAAAAAAACTCTAAATATAAAAAGATATAATTTAATTTATATAGACATTTTCAAATTATCTAAGAAAAGACAATTTTATTCATGAAAATTTGGTGATATACACATATAATTTTAAAAATTAAAATATCTTTAAATATAAAAACATGTAATTTAATATATATATATATATATATATATATATATATATATATATATATATATATATATATATTTCCAATTTTTCTAAATGTAAATTTATTAGCTTTGATGATGCATACATAAATTTTTAAAGATTTGTACTTATCTTATGTAGAATCCACGATAAATTTTATTCATTTTGGAAATACCAACTATAAATATGCATAGTACTATTATAAAAAAACCAAAATTATAAAAAATATTTTATTTTTTATAAATATTTAAAAAAATCATAATAATAAAAAAATCTATATATAAAAATTTAAATAAATAATTCTTTAATCAAGAAAAAAAATAATTAATAACAAATTTACAACAATATCAATAAAGTAACAATATTAAAATACCCATATATATATAGATATATATATTCAAAATTATAATATTAAAATATATGTAGAAAATTTAAAACATATTTAAAATATCAAAGCAAAATAATGATTTCAATGTTTAACTCTTGGATTTTTACTAACATAAATAAAATATATGATTTTTTGGAGTTTCCTGGACATGAAATTATAATTTTAATTAAAAAAAACTATGAAAACATTTTGAAAAAAATTTCATGCACATTCTTGATTTCAAAGAACACATAAAACTTTGAAAAAAAAATTCTAAATATAAAAAAATATAATTTAATTTATATAGACATTTTCAAATGTGGTATATAAATTCAATTGAACGGATCGATGAGACCAAATCGATGTAAAAATCAATGTTGGAAAAGAAATCAATGTTAGAAAAGAATGACAGCCGTTGCTCCAATCAACGGTAGAAAATAAAAAAGTTTGACAAAAATCGGTGGTGAGGTGTTTCAAAAGAAAACACCTTCTGTGTAAATATGTAATAAATATATGTGTAAATATGTATGAGTTAAGTGGATATGGCCAATATGAATAAGTATAATAGTTTCTAATCAACCATATGTTAATCATAATTTTTTTATTATGCTAACGTCATATTTCACTCACAACACTCTTTAAGCGATTGACGGGGACTGCATAACGCAAAACCCACAATATAAGATGAATTCGTCAAGCCTGTTCTTGACGTCGCTGTCGCGAATTTCATACAAACACCTAACCCACTAAATTTTGCATCATCCCTCAAGTTGTTGACTGACGGTTTACAATATTGGTCGATTTTTGCGCGCTCAAGTCCATTAATTGTGCCCTCCGGATTCCTTTTAATCCTAATCCTGGGTGAGTGGAAGAGGCACGGCGGCTGAGTGAGTAGAATTGTTTGCCAATTGCCGAGTTTCACAAGCTTTATATGATTCAACCGATATGATTCTATTCCCATTCAATGAATAGTTCTGCAGGAAACTATTCGATGAACGCTGTGATGGGTCAGAGCTTCTGGTTATGTATTATATTTTTGCTTAATTTCGCATCAATTAAGGCAGAGACATTGAACATTTCATTTGAAGCTGGCGCTGGACCTTGTCCGCTGAACATGAGCAAAGAGCTTGACGCTCATCTATGGATGGTTAACCAATGTTCCGGGCCAGACAAATCTCACTGCTGCGAAAGCATCAGCGATTTAATAAAGATCCTTCACTTTTCATGGATGCACACCACCGGTTCCTTCGTCTTCCCCACTAACTACACGGCGACTGTGTGTTTAAACGAATTTCATAGGCACTTGGAAGCCCGGACCGGTATAGGAGCTCAGGCGCTGTTCAGCGGCTGCAACGTGAGGCCTCAAAGGCTGGTGTCGGATTCGAGCACCTGCCTCGGAATTGAGAATCGGAGCACCTTCGAGAGCAGGGTTGATTCGTCCGACATGAAGTTGAAGTGCAACGCATCTCGCCCGGGTGATTTTCAATGCAATAAATGCTTGACGGCCATGGCGATGGCTCTGGGGTCGCTGAATGAAGGATCCGGAGGAAAATCGAATTGCCCATTGTTTGTGATGATTTATGTGGGAGGAGGCATCAATTGTTATGACTGTCTTGGCCCGGACGCTGCTTTCTGCCTTCAGAGCGCACAGAATTTAACGTCATTGGCAGCCTCTACCGTACAACGAAAAAGATCAGCGAGGAAGATATTTACTCGTGGCTATTCCTGCGGTAGGAATCCTCATCGTGGTGTTGAGCATTTGTGTGTATTTAAACGCCCGAAAATCTCGTCTCCGCAATTCGAAACGGAAGAAGTTGATGCAGAGATACGAAGTGTTGAGTGCGAGCACGGGATTGACGTTCTTCAGCCTGTCGGAGATCAGAGATTCTACTGGGAATTTTGCGGCGTCGAACTTGGTCGGCAAAGGAGGTTTCAGCACTGTTTACCGAGGTACGCTGCCAAACGGATCGCGGATAGCTGTAAAGAGACTAAAGTACTCCGCTAAAATCAAAGGAGCTGCGGATTTGAGCCACGAACTGCGTGTCATCAGCAGTATTAAGCACTGCAACCTCCTTTCTCTCAGAGGCTACTGCATCGAATTCAACGAAGATGGACAGATTAGCGAGAAGCTTCTGGTTTCTGATTTAATGGAAAACGGCAGTTTGGCCGACTGCCTCTTCAATTCCAAAAGATCAACTTGCCTGTCATGGCCTCAACGTTACAAAATTGCAGTGGGCATAGCCAGGGGGTTAACTTATCTGCATGAATTCGCCAAGCCGGCCATCATTCACAGGGATGTAAAGTCTGCGAATGTGCTGCTGGACGCCTATCTCAATGCTATTGTCACAGACTTTGGTCTGGCCAAGTTGAAGAAAGAAGAAGAAGAGGAAAAAACCCACTACAGCACTCGGACTGTTGGGACTCTGGGTTATGTTGCCCCCGAATACGCTCTCTACGGCCATCTAACCGTCAAAAGCGATGTATTCAGCTTCGGCATCATACTGCTGGAGCTCATAACGGGGCGGAGAGCTCTGAATTCGAATTCGAGCTCTGGTGATGTTGAGCACTTTCTTTTATCGGACTGGGTGTTCGACATGACCCAGAATAACCGGACAGAAGAGGTTATCGACAAGAGGATGGAGGATTCAGCATACAGGAAGACAATAGAGAAAGTTTTAATTTTGGCACTACGATGTGCCCACCCAAGAGTTGTGGCGAGGCCTTCAATGTCAGAGGTATTGCTGTCCCTTGAAGCAATAGATGGGAAATTGTCAGGTACCAAAGAAATCGAATCGGAACTGGAAGCTTCCTCCAACAGCAGAGGAGACTTCACTTGGTTTCTATCTCCTGAGATCTGTACGGACGAGAGCACGGTGCAGACGGAAGAGAGAACCGCTGTTTGGAGTATTTCTTCGAGCTCAGTTAATGATTGAATGAGAAGCAGACATGGCCCATGTTTCTGGTAAGGAAAGAATGAAGAAAAAAATTAGCAGCAGAGTTGGGCAGAAAAGGAAGACTGTTGGGTAGAATGGATTGTAAATGTTTGATAGAGACCAGAAAAGAAAATGGAAGGGCACCTAAACATCCTAAGTCTGAATGTTTGTTTTTATAGTCTATTTTATTATAATATTACCAAAATTTCCATTATTTTCTAGGTTAATCTATAAATTCTTTAAATTATGAGTGGATTTAATATCAAGGGGAAGCCCTGTAATTATTTAGCCTTGTAACACATGTCCTTCCTATATTCTATATTTTATTGTGTTCTGTGTTTTTAGATTGGCAGCCTTGGTGGCCTAGTATGTTGGTGTGTTGTTTGCTTGCTATTCTGGGCTGCATCAGGGACGCCGCCATGGTTTTCCTACTCCCCATTCTTTATTTGCTTCGTAAATATCAATGTCTTACGATAAACATGTATTTTTTTACTTGTGATAAACTTGTGTTTTTTTTATTTGTTCGTTTTATTGTTTAATATTTTCTCTTCTGTTCCTAAATGTTGGGCAGCATAATTTTTCGTTATTAATACTTTTTACGGGAGTAGTTTTTAGTGTGATTGTTGGAAAGTTTTTATAATGGGTTTTTTTGATTTAATTTCTCTAAAATTTAATAGAAATTCATTGAAAATATAGATTTGATGGCTAACCTTGTATAGAGGTTTTTAGGGTGCTAAATCCATATAAAGTCAAAAAACCATTTTAAATAACAGAAATCAAGATTTTACCTCAAAAAATTTCACAGAATTCTGACACCCAAAACTCCAAAAAATCGCACTAAAAGCAAACAACTCCCTTTCTATCATGAGTTCAAGAAACCTGTACAGTTTATATTCCATACATGCATTTCAGAGTCGAGTATGCTCATTTTACTTAGAAAAGGTGCATTTTCTAGATATAACGCAGTTCTTTATAAAAAAAAAATATTCTTCTTGCTATTTGTAAGAATCAGAGAAGAGTTATGAGTACACAACCATCTCTCAATGAATTATGAATCATAGAAGAGTTATCAGTACACAACCAAATGAATCATAGAAGAGTTATCAGTGCACAACCAGCTTTAAGTGAATTATGTTATAAAGAGATTTGAATTTTGGGTGAGGAGATTATTATTAAATTTTATATTATTATAGATTATTATTAAATTCTTTCAATTACTTGAGATATATTTAACCAGCCTAGATCCATCTAACTCTAGATCTATCATGCCCTGAGAGGGATCAAATATCTCGAGGTGCAAACCTATTTTTTGAGTGCAAAACTTGAGGAAAGGTTTGCACCTCGAGAGATTTGATCCCTCTCGGCGCATGATAGATCCAGAGTCTGGATCTAGGCTGGTTCCAATCAGAGGCATGAACGTCACATTTTTCAGATTATTAAAAATTTTGTATATTTTTGAGATGTAAAATGGATCTAGGCTGGTTTCAGTGGTGTGCTGCCAAGGAAAATCTATCAAAGATATGATTAATTTTATCAGTAATATGTAAATATATCAAATATTAATATAATCATTTTAAATATGCTAAATATTTCTGAGATTAACCTGGTCATTGTAATTTTAAATTTTCTTAGTTACCTCAGTTCGTTGAGATGATAATTATTGTTAATAACTATAATGATGAAATATTTTTTTTAAATGCAAAGTGACAATAATAGTGTTGAAAGATAGAAAATGTGAATAATAAGAACATACTCATGTTACAATCAATCTCAAACTATTTTCTTCTACTATTCTTATTTCCCCCCTTGTTAGTTTTGTTATCTTTTCATATCGATTATATGAAAAAGAAAATTTAAATCATAAAACATTTAAATGTTTAGCTCGATCTGTTGTAGTAAACATGATACCTTGTCTCTCTTGCTCTCCAATATTAATAACTTAAATTACTATAACACAAAAATCAATCTACATTGTTAATGACTTTTTGTGCTTACACTAAAATCAATGCATATTGTTAATCCAACCACTTTAATATTAATGTACCGTCATATATCCAATTACATCACATCGTAAATCAACATATACATTGAAATCAATGCATTTAATGCAAGAAATCAAATAAGATTAGAAAATAAATTCTACATTGAAATCAATGCACCTAATGCAATCAATCAAATAAGATTAGAAACTGACATCTACACTGAAATTAATGCATTTACTCAAAGCAATCAAATAGGATTAGAAATCTCCATCTACACTGAAATCAATGCATTTAGTGAAAACAATCAAATAGCATTGGGAATAATCTACATTGAAATCAATGCATCTAGTGCAAGCAATCAAATATAATCATAAATCGATGTCTAAATTGAAATCAACACATCCAGTGCAAGCAATCAAATAGTATTAGGACTCATCACCTACACTGAAATCAATGCATCTAGTGCAAGTAATCATATATAATTAGAAATAAATATCTACACTAAAATCAATGAATCTAGTGCAAATATTCAAATAGGATTATAAATCACCATCTCCACTTAAATCAATCCATCTAGTGCAAGAAATATTCTTCCCTCTCTCCACCCTCCATCCATATCTATATCCCTATCCATCTATTTTTTTTTTTGTCTCTATCTCACCCCCCTAAACACACACGCTCTCGCACTCCATATATATCATTCTCTTTGTTGATCACCCTCTCTTCCCATCTCTCTCTTCTTCCCTATCTTCCCCTTCTCTCCCTCTCCCCTGCTAATATCTCTCTTTCCTCCTTTTGTCCTCTCTCTCTCTCTTTCCATCTTCCTTATCACTCACTCTCTCTCTCTCTAGGAACCAACATCTACACTGAAATCAATGCATTTTCTCAAAGAAGTCAAATAGGATTAGAAATCTCCATCTATACTGAAATTAATGCATTTAGTGCAAACAATCAAATAGGATTAAAAATCATCTACATTGAAATTAAGTCATCTAGTGCAAGTAATCAAATATAATTATAAATCGACATCTAAATTGAAATCAACACATTCAATGCAAGCAATCATATTGTATTAGAAATCACCACCTACACTGAAATCAATGCATCTAGTGCAAGTAATCAAATATCATTAGAAATAAATATCTACACTACAATTGATGCATCTAGTGAAAATAATCAAATAGTATTAGAAATCACCATCCCCACTTATATCAATCCATCTAGTGCGAGAAATATTCCTCCCTCTCTCCACCCTCCATCCATATCTATATCCCCCTCCATCTATTCTTTTTTGTCTCTCTATCTCACCCCCCTAAACACACGCGCTTTCATACTCCATATATATCAATCTCTTTTTCAATCACCCCCTCTCCCCATCTCTCTCTTCTTCCCTCTCTTCTCCTTCCATCTATATCTCTATCTTCCCCTTCTCTCCCTCTCCCCCATTAATATCTCTCTTTCCTCCTTTTTTCCTCTTTCCCTCTCTCTCCATCTTCCTTATCACTCTCTCTCTCTCTCTAGAAACCAACATCTACACTGAAATCAATGCATTTACTCAAATAAATCAAATAGCATTA
The DNA here is from genome assembly GCA_034641835.2 of Pinus albicaulis. Taxonomy (NCBI): domain Eukaryota; kingdom Viridiplantae; phylum Streptophyta; class Pinopsida; order Pinales; family Pinaceae; genus Pinus; species Pinus albicaulis. Next base: position 241,912,303 of record CM076582.1, read on the forward strand.
GAAATCGCCATCTGCACTGAAATCAATGCATTTAGTGCAAACAATCAAATAGGATTAGAAATCATCTACATTGAAACCAATTCATCTAGTGCAAGTAATCGAATATAATTATAAATCGACATCTAAATTGAAATCAACAAATTCAGTGCAAGCAATCAAATTGTATTAGAAATCACCGCCTACACTGAAATCAATGCATCTAGTGCAAGTAATCAAATATCATTAGAAATAAATATCTACACTAAAATCGATGCATATAGTGCAAGTAATCAAATAGGATTATAAATCACCATATCCACTTATATCAATCCATCTAGTGTGAGAAATATTCTTCCCTCTCTCCACCCTCCATCCATATCTATATCACCCTCCATCTCTTCTTTTCTGTCTCTCTATCTCACCCCCCTAAACACACACACTCTCAAAATCCATATATATCAATTTCTTTGTCAATCCCCTCCTCTCCCCATATCTCTCTTCTTCCCTCTCTTCGCCTTCCATCTATATCTCTATCTTCCCCCTCTCTCCCTCTCTCTCCATCTTCCTTATCACTCACTCTCTCTCTCTCTCCCCACCTTTCTCTCTCTATTTCTTTCTTCTTACCTCTCTCCCCCTCCCCCTCCCCCTCCAAGTCCATCTCTCTCACCCTCCCTCTCTCCACTCTCTCACATCCTCTCTCTTCCTTCCTCTCTTTCCCGTTCTCTCCCATCTCTCTCTCCCTCTCTCTCTCTCTTCACCCACCAACTATGTTACTATATCCATCCCTCTCTCCTTATATCTCCTTCTCCCCCCTTATCTCCATCTCTCCTTATTTGTCTCTTTATCTCAACCCCAAACATACACGCTCTCTCTCTTTCTCTCCCTTGTCACTCCTTCTCTCTCTCCACTTCTCACTCTCTATATTTTTGATTTCCTACATCTCTCCCCCTCCAACTCCATCTCTCTTATCGATCCCTCTCTTCTCCTCTCTCTCAAGTCCTCTCTCTCGTCCTTCCTCTCTCTCTCTCTCTCTGTCCCCTAAATCCCTCTCTCTTCCCTGATCTCTCTCTCTCTCTCTCTCTCTCTCTTTTCCCTCCAATCCTCTCTCTTCCCTCATATCTCTCTCTCTCTCTCTCTAATCCTCTCTCTTCCCCCATCCCTTTCTTTCTCTCTCTCTTTCCACCCCTCTCTCTCTCCAACTACATTACTATATCCCTCCCTCTCTCCTTCTCACTTCTTCTCTCCCCCTTTCTTTCCATACATCTTAATTTGTCTCTTTATCTCACCCCTAAACATACACACTCTCTCTCCATCTCTCCCTTATCACTCGCTCTCTCTATTTCTTCTTAGTTATGTAAACTAATGAACATAAATATTTAAAGCAGATTATGGAGTAAATAAGAAAAGAGGTTTTATTTACTTAACATACCTCTCGCTTATTTATATTTTTATTTATTTAACATACCCCTTTTCTTTACTATGGTATTTGGCTGGTGTTTTTTGAATTGTTCTATGGTTTTCTCACTGGCTTGGGATGTAGGGTATTCTGTTTTTTCCCTCATAGATCTTGACTATGGTCTCAACTACAAATTACAAACCGTAGATCTAAAATAAGGATTTTCAATCGATCCAGCTTCAATCATATAACGATTTTACCAACGAAATACAGTTTGAATAATGTTAGGTTTTGGAATCGGTCTTGATTATTATACATATTGCTATTCGATCATCCAAGAATAGAATTTCAGTAATGCTGAAGTTAGAAATGTTAACTGATCAAAGGTCACGAACCTTCATGTTTTTTCACTCATGATTATATTCTCCATTCTCTCTGGTTATAATTTTTTTGTTTATAAAGTTGTCGTAGTTGGCTGGGTTTGGATTGACACTCCTATTATAAATTTTTAAAAAAGGAGTTGTTTATGGAGGTTGAGGAATTGTTTGGATGGTTAAAATTGGTTGGAATGTGATAAAACAAATTTAAAAAATTTCACACTATCAAAAATTTCCAAGGGACCCAAATAGATTTAGCACCATTAAAAACCTTTAAAGCACCCAAAATATTGAAGTTTGATAGCTACAATCTGAATTTCGAAAAATCTCTGCCAAATTTTCTTAAAATCTTACTGAAATTTCTATCTACTAATCCCTTCCATATTATGGGATGTGAATTTTTTTTGGTCTCAAAATCCTTGTGAGAGTGTTGGTATCTACCTTAACAAGTCTTACAAGAAATTGTAAAATTATTCCCTTCCTTCCTTTTAATGGGAGAATGGAATGGAATTTTTTTTTTTTTTTTAAATTAAATTATATATATATATATATATATATATATATATATATATATATATATATATATATATATATATATATATATATATATATATATATAATTTTATTAAATGAAATTTATGAAATTTTAATCACAAGGTTTTTAGGTTTTCTCAATTTTCATAAATGTAGCTACAAGGTTAATTGTCTTATTTTTAGCTAGACTTATATATAGAAACTTCATTGAAATTATAATTTACTTTAATCATGTTTTTTCTGAAATTCATTTTTTTTATCAAAGTTATTTTATGTTTCGCTTTTTTCTTATATTTCTCTTTGTTATGTTAATCATCTTTCTTTCCTAATTACAAGAAATTTCACCATAAAAGTGCTTACGAAATTTTCATATAATTTCCATATCATAATATATAAACTAATCAAAATCCTTTAAATTTAGAAAAAGGTACATGTAAATATTTCAGAGGGAAAAAAAAAAAAAAATATATATATATATATATATATATATATATATATATATATATATATATATATATTTTTTTTTTTTTTAAATTGTATTTTTGGCTTATCTTCTCATAAGCTTACTCAAATTTCAAGTGTAGACACTTGGTGGATGTGGAAATATGCATAATGGGTACTCGTTGGATATGAAACTTGATTCCACATCCAACGAGTGTCTACACTTGAAATTTGAGTAAAATGATGAGAATATAAGCCAAAATAAAATAAAAAATAGCTTTCTTATTTTCCTTTTATAAAACTCTTATTTTATTATTTGAATTATTATTTTATTATTTTTCCCTGAGATGTCACTTTTACGCTGAAATTTCCTCTAATGTTCTTTGTTATCCTATACTGTATTTTTCTTCTTTTTCTTTGTCTCTCTATCTTATTTTCCTTCTCTTGTTGAAACCTCTATTTTTCTTCTTTGGTTTTTTAGCTCTCTTGACTTCTATTTTCTTCTTTCGTTTCTCCCTTTGCTTCAACTCTCTCTCTTCTTCTTCTTCTTTTGGATGATCCTCATTTTTTACTCCACTTTGGCACATATGTCTATCGAGATTTGTTCTTTTTTTACATTTCCATCCATTGCCACAGATATTAAAGGCCTAAGCCTCCTCAAAGTTGCTACTTGGCTCCCATGTAGCAACCCAAAATGAATGGAGAATATGTCTTTTCCCTTTCAGGCTTATTTCCATAACCCAATGGAATATAAATGGTATTTATGTGTGAATTTCAATCTTACACAACCCAACCATTTTGTATAGGGTCGATCCAATAATGGGGAGGATTTATGTGAAAAAAGGAAATAAATTCACCCAAACTTCCCACAACTCTAAAATGAATGAACGCTATTAAATGAGGGATGGGGATCTAAGGGAAAAGGTGATTTCAAAGGACAAAAGGGTGACATAACCTAAGAGCTTGACTGCATGTAGCCTCTGATGCATTGTTAATTCTATGTTAATTCTATGGACATCTTCTTGCACTATTTTTTAACAAAATTATGTGTGCCTTGTTTTCAATCTTATCTCTCACATGTATTTTTGGTTATGCTACCTTATCTTAGCTTTACACAAACATATATTTTAAATTTTGACTCATGTATCAAAAAATGTTTAATAATTAAACCATTTAAACCTTAATTTTTTTTCAATAATCTTGCAACATTTTCCTCTATCTCATTTGTGGATTTAAGCCTCGACAATTCTTCCTTCGTACTTCCTCCTCAACAATAATATTTTAAATTAATTCCTCCTCATTTAGTTCTTTTCCTTCTTGGAAAAACTCCTCATCATAGTTGGATTGAAAATTCATTAGTCTGGGAGCGAAAATTATGTTTCAAATCTCACTCTACTCTTATTATTTCTCGTATATAATTAAGAAGAAATGTTATCCTTAAGATTAGATGGTTAAAATTACCATCTCTAAGTATCATCTTTAATTATCATTGTAGAATTACTTTTTACTTTTTGATGATGTCTTCCATAAATAAACACATTATTATTAGTCAAGAAATCATTGGAACTTTGGGCTTCATTTTCCCATTCTATTGGTGAATTACTTGTCAAGTTTATATCTCCTTTTCCCACATCCTTAGGTTAGCGGTTTCACCTTCTTGTTATCTCTTCAATCAATTTCATTTTTTTCCAATTTGGAGCACATATTCCTCCTAAACTTCTTCTTCATTATATATTGTTTCAAGTTCAACTACTTCTATTGGTTCATCCATATCCTCACTCATGAAATCAGTTGGATTGCTACATTCTTCTAATTTTGCAACTTGTAGATTTTCCTCCCCCTCCCGCTATACTGCTATTGTTGCTAGCCAAACAATGTCCTTATCTTTTGCAAATCTATTAATTTCTTCTTTTGTTATAGAATCATCCTCATCCACTTATTTATCCATTTATTTTTTTCTTCAACTTCCAAAACTTAACAGGATGATTTTTAATTTCTATATTTGCCGTCTATAGAAAATGTACATACTTGTTGGTATTTTCATCAATTTCTACACAAGGGTCAACAACATCATCACAATAAAACAATGGATGTATCATTTCCCATATTATCCTTTCTTTTTCAATTTACCTCATTGTGCCCATTTATTTTCTCTAATTCTTCCACCATAGAAACCTTTACAAGACTAAAGTCATCCAATGCTTCCCCCTCTTTAGATTTTTTTTTGTTCACATCAGCATCTTCCTCACTAATTTATTTTAATGTGTCTTCCTTGTCTACTTTTATTGTTTTCTTCCTTCGTTTCTACTATTCCTATGGAAACATCAACATATTCATGTCCATAATTTCTATGGACCCTCTCCTCTTTTCCATTTTAATATCCATTTTGGAATTAGATCCTTCTTCTTCCCAATCATAACAAATAATCATAGCATCTCCATGGAGGCTCTTTACTTTCATAACACTCAATATTGACTCTCTTCAATTTATTCGCTTTATTTTTCAACCTTTGATTTTATTTTACTTTCCTCAATTTCTTAAAATTTCACAATTTATCCATAAATTATATTCTCTTCTTCTTTTATAGTATCGCCTTGGTTAGCACCTCTTGCAAATTATTTCTCAAATATTACCAAATTTTGACTATTTTCTTTTCCTTAAAAATTTTCTTCAATATATTTATCTACTTTTGTAGTCTTCAACATTACTACAAACTTCCTTTCATCTACAAGTTTTACTACAATTGAAGGGGTTGTAATCTCATCCTTTCTTACAATGCTTTACCATTGGTTTCTTTTTGAAAATTTGTTGCAATTCCCATAATAGTAGTATCATTTCCCTCTTCCTTTATTGCAATAACAACATGGTTGCTTATATTTTTCTTTACACTTTCACAATCACAACGAAAAAATGTGTCAACTAGTTCAATGTCATTTAAAGACTCTATTTTAGCTCAATAATTTATGATTCATATACAATAATCCTTGTCATCATCTTCCAATTCTACTAGGAACTCGTGGATCTATTATTCATAATCTCCTCTCATCTCTATTTTGGATTTCTATTCAAAACAAATATCCTTAAAATCGTGCATGCCATCCTCACTTGATAACTCAACATCCCTACTCACATATATAGGTTTCAAACCTTTTTTTTAATGAAATGCACACGTATTTTAATAAACAAAATAGTAAAACAATAGAAATCAAATATTACATAGATATTTAACTTAGAAACCCAAATTAGGAAATCCAACTAATTGTTTAGAGTCACACCTCTAATAATTTTATCATTAATCAAATTTATTGTTTTCAATACAATATATATGATGTAGTAGAATCCAAAATAATTAATGCATTAATTCATATTATATTACAAAATTAATTCTTTAACCGGAATTAAAAAACCATGGGATAACCTACCATGCAGTAAAAAACCACCAAAAGCAAAAATCATGTGCTGAAAACTGGGAAAAATAGGTGTAACGACTGTGACCCAATTTTTTTCAAAGACTCCACCCTTTCCTACAAACCCATGGATAGGGGTGGATTTTTGTCCCATGTGACACCCCATTGTACGCAACATATAAAATTTTGTGTGGAACTAGTCGTTTGAATAATATAATACATATCCAATATTCTCCTCCATGTTGTTGTCTTTGCATAGATTAGGTAATAAGAGTACATGTTAAAAATCCCAGCGCAATAATGCCCATTATTTCTTTACACCAAGATAACTTCTCAATGCTCACAAACTTTGTTAATGAATATACAACATCATTCAAAGTATCCACCTTTACTAGAAACACCTTCTTTTATTTAACCATGTCTCTTACAAAGTGACACTAATAATTAGTATGCTTTGTCTTAGAATGATAATTTTGTTTCTTTTTGGAAATATTGTACTTTGAATATAAAAACCTAACCTTGCAACTTCCTATACACATCCCAACACATGGACAACATATTTGAAACCATACAACTTCCTTAGTTGCATGAGGTGGTTTCCTTGTATTCAACTTTTATAGTTCAGTGTGGCACTATAGTATGTTTCTTGCTCATCTAAGTGGTTTCTCTTTCAAATAGCATAAACACATAACCACTTGTAGATTGTTTATGATCCAAATCTCAAGCCCAATTAGTGTCAATAAAGAAATATATTCCAATACTCTATCTTCTTATGGTCCTCCTTGGTAGAAAATTCGATAATTTGTAGTACCACACAAATACCTTAAAACCATATTTACAATTATCCAATGTTCATTCCTTAGTTTTGACATGTAACTAATCAAATTTCCCACTACATGCGTAATGTCTAGTCTTATACAAACCATTGCATACATCAAACTTCCAAAAGATTCACATATCGAACATGAGACACGTAGTATTCCTCTTCTTGTGTCTTACATTAGAGAAATTTTCAACCTAAAAGCGCCCTCCTAAGGAAAATTAATGAAGTAATAGTTAAAATAATAAAACAAGAGTTATGAATTTTGGATGGAAAAGAAGAAAACTACTATTTTAAGTGTATTTTTAGCTTATCTCCATATATATTTAATTAAATTTAAAGTGTAGAAACTTGTTGGATGTGGAATTAAATTCCACATCTAACGAGTACCCATTATGCATACTTTTGAGAATACCCGCATTGATAAAAGTTGAAGATACATTAAAAAATCATGTTGAACACTCTTTTTTAATGTGTCTTCATTTTTTATCAATGTGAGTCTTCTCAAAAGTATACATAATTGGTACTTGTTGGATGTGGAATTTAATTTTGAATCCAACGAGTGTCTACACTTAAAATTTGAGTAAACCTATAAGGAGATAAGCTAAAAAATCAATTAAAAAAAATGGTTTTTCTTCTTTTGCCTCCAAAATATTTACATCTACCTCTTTTTAAATTTAAAGGATTTTGATTGGTTTAAATATTATGACATAGAAATTGCATGAAAAGTTCATGGGCACTTTTAGGCTGAAATTTCCTCTAATGTGATACTAATATGAAAATAGTTTTACACATAAATAGATAGGGACTTTGATTGGTTTATAATAGTGCATATTAAAAATCCATAATATTTTCTTGAAATGTTTCTTTGATTCGGCCAAAGCTTCTTTTTCTCTCGATTTATTTTAATTTCCATGCCCAAAATAAATTTTACGACACCAAGATATTTCATGTCAAATTTAGAGAAAAAAGTAACTTTTCACCTCCTTGATGGTATTTATGTTCTTTCCAACCATCTACATACAAGACTACAAAAATAAAATGATCACTTAGAAATTTCAAATAGACACAATAATCAACTTTTATTCTTATGAAACTAAGTCTCAATATATAAGCATCAAATTTTCAATACCACATCTTTTGATATTTCTTTACCATACATGTACTTTTTCAACTTGCAAAGCAACTATTTCTTAACTTTGAAAGTAAAACCTTTTGGGTGTCTCATGTAACTATTTTCTATAGGATGGCAATAGAGTTCGAGGAACCTGTACAGTTTATGTTCCATGCAATATATTTCAGATATGAGCATGTTCATTTATTTAGAAAAGGTAACTCATGGTTGACATTGCATTTTCTGATATGACATTGTTCTTTATATTTTTGTATATGATTCAATAGAGTCAAGATAAAAGATATAAAATAACAAGTACATAGTAAGTTTTTAATGGATTATCATTTCATAATGAGACTTGACCATTGGTGAATAACTTATCATTAAACCTTCCCAATCATCTAAGGTAAACTGGCTTAACATATATGATATCAATCTGCTGGGTTGTGATTGAATTTTGTTTAACAACAACCTAAAAATCTTTCGAGTATTTTTATTCTTTTAGACTTATTGATGAGATCTATTGTGGCTCATTTTCATTTACTTTTGAAATGTTTCTCAAAACACCAAAAAAAACATATATGTTAGAAAATGTAAAATTTTTATATACCGAAAAAGAATTTTTGATTTATATGTTGGTGTATTGACATTATGTGCGGATATGTGAAGGCAGGTCGAGTCAGGCTTATTCACGTGCAGAGAAGTTCAAGACTCGGGCCTATTGATGCGTTCATAACATTACACATAGGTCAGGGTCGAGTCGTGCAAATATATGTGCAAAAAGTGTTCGGAGGCTTAATCATAGTTTCATGTGGAAAGCATGCCCACATATTGAAAATCACAATCGCAAAGCTCAGGAGGAATGGCACTCACGAACTATGTTATGAACATCGACATGTGATTTGCGATAAGTTTTACATTGTCATTGCGATTCGCGATTTTCCCCACCTCCATGTCATCTCTACCTTTATCACACATTGCACATCGAAAGTTCAGGAGGAATGGCACTAAGGAACATGTTATAAAGGCCAAAATGCGAAGTGCGACAAGGGTCAGTCACGATGCAGCTCAAAACTATAATTTAATATGTTCCAGTCACACATCGCACATTGCAAGCTCAGGAGGAATGCAACTAAGGAACATGTCATAAAGGCCGAAGTTTGAAGTGTGACAAGGTTTCATATTGCCACTTGTGATTTTCGATCGGCCCCACCTCCACTTGTCACATCATCCCTCCCTTTATCGCATATCACACGTTGCAATCACAAAGCTCAAGAGGATTGGTGCTAAGGAATTTTTTGTAAAGGCCAAAATGCGATAAGGGGTGGATGTGATGTAGTTTTAGAGTTAAATTGCAAAGGATTTCAAATCTGGAAGTAAGGACCTTTCCTTTAAGAAATCACATCGAAGGTAAGAGGAGGCTTGCAACGGGGCAACAAGGAAAACTGAAATGCGATGGAAAGGCCGATGCAATGGCATTCAAAGGTTAATTCAAATTTATTTAAAGTCCAGGATTATTTGTAGTTGCATTGTTTTATGAAGAAATGTGAACGTTGGTAGTAGACTTGGGTAACGACTGACCCCATGCATAACAACTTTGTATGCGGTGGTGCCTTATAAATAAATGGAAGACTGAACATTGTGGGCATGACCAGAAGAGGCAGAGTCGAGTAGAAGGGGACATGATAACATTGTTTGAAATGCATAGGCATAGGAAGAGTTAGGCAAAAGGAGCATATAGTGGCATTGTTGGAAACACAACAGCTAGGTCAAGTAAGGCAAAGAGGCGTCATTGCAGAACTATTCGAATACCACATCAGAAACATAAAAGACATGACAACAAGCAGAAAAGACAAATATTGAACTCTGGAAGAAATGTAGGGCAAGGTTGTTCGATCCGTCAGGGAGACACATCAACACTTCAGGGATACGCATCAGCAAAAAATCAGATTCAACAAAAAGAATAATATTTCAAGTTTAATGTGTTTTCTTTGTTTGTTAAGACCGAAGCTATACTAATGTTTGTTAAGATTGAAGCTATAATGATGTCCTCAATTGCAATGTAATAAGTAGTTTTAACAGTTTAGGTAGTTGAAGTAGTTCAAGAAATTCTAGAAGTTACTAATTATTTTTGATGTATTTAAGCAAGACAGAAAGAAAGAACGGGGGTTCTGAGTTTTGGACCTTTGGAAGACTAAAGCTTTGGTACTTAATTTTATGAGGAATTAATGAAAGAAGCATCATGTTTCCTACAACTGTTGATGGCGATTAGTTTTTCCTGTGCCATTTTTTGTCCCTTCTTCCTGGAATGAAGTGAAGTAAAGTAGTTGTTGGTCTCTTAATTACATCTATGAGTAAGAGTTGAATAACCTTAATTTGTGCTCCTTCACTCAAACATCTCTCCCTTCACAAATTCTCTACGAAACGTAAAATTAATAGATGATAGGTTTACAACATATTATTTTGAGTTTCCTCTCTATCCATAAATTCATTCTGAAGTTTAAAGTGGTATATTCTGTGTTACAACATATCACTTTGAGTTTCTTTTGAAATTCTTCTTTTCCATTCAGATATTAGCATTCAATGGCATTGTAGAGTCTTTCATTATACCATATTATTAAGAGTTTAAAAGAATTAGTTTCCAGAGGGATTGAATGAAGACCACTTGATATAATTAATTCTGTGACACATTGTTAAAAAATGTCTCATTCACTGATTCCTTTTCATAGCCAAGGAATTGTCTCTTAAGATACAACATTTTCTAGTGCCGTTGTCGAGGAAAAAGAGACGAAGTTTATTTTCCTTGGGTTTTTCACATTATTTTCTCTGGTTGTTCAGTGAGGAAGAAATATTTGGTTGTGTTTTTTATTCTCAGAATTCTAGATCACAAAATTCCTCACACGAGGTCAGATACCTCACAACAGAAGGTCCCTACTTTTTCAGACCCTGAATGATTGGTTTCTAAAAGGGTTCAGAAACCCAAAACCCCCTCAACACCTAGTCCTACACTGTCTGCTCCTAACAATAGTTCTAGTAATACTTTGTTTTAATATATCTCTAAAGTAATTCCCTTCTTGGAACAAGATTCAACCTTCACACCAATTTATTTTCAAGAACCTAAGTTGGAAGAACACTCCTTTGAGTATGTTACTTTTACTTTTACTCAAGCTCAAAAAACTCCAGTTGTTGGTCCCTCTACCATTGTCCATCAACCCACTCCCATATCAGTTTTACCTCCACCTCCGTTCATTTTCATAGCAAGTTCCTCAACTGCATCTAACCAAGGAACAATCAATCAAGGTGAAGACATGGCATCACCACCCTTTTTTTTGAACAGATATTATCCGCTTAACCTTCCACAACCAATGAATGCAATGCCTCAAGAGTATCTTAAATTACTCTCACGTTTTATTGGAGAAGATGAAATAACTGCAAAATAACACTTTCCTGTGTTTTGTAATTTTTCTTAAAATCTGAATGTAGAACATCTTGATGTTGTAATGAGGCTTTTTGTTTAGTATCTGTATGGAGAGTCTAGAAAATGGTTTAAGGGATTTCCAAATGATTCTATTAATACATGGGAAGAACTAGAAAATCAATTCACTCAGAGATGTGGTGAAAAAAGGGATCACGGATATTCACTAACAGAATTCAATGCAATCAAAATAAAACCAGATGAGAATATATCAAATTTTATCAAAAGGTTCAATAAATTGTATAACAGTTTGCTTGTAGAAATGAAGCCCCCTCCTGTTGGAGCAAAGATAGTTTTTTCTGGGGCTTTTGAAGCTGATTTTAGCTTCACATTTAGATAAAGGATATCCCCTACTCTAGAGTAGATATAGACAGATACTTTAGAAATTGAAGCTAATATGACTGCAGCGAGGAAGGCAAAAGGGAAACAACCAGTCCAAGAGAAGGGGAAAGCAAAAGAAGAATCATCACAAGATCAAAGAATTGAAGATATGACAAAGATGATAAAATTTTTTTCAAATAAGCTAGTTAAGATGGAATTTGAAAGGAAAAACTCCCAAAGACAAGTACAACAAAACCGAGGAGGATTTAACCCTCAATTCAGAAGACAAATCTTGTTTTCAACTATATGAAAATCTCAAAACCAAATATATTTGTGCATTATTTCCAAAGAAAGAAATGCATGTTTACAAGTTTCCAACTCTGTTATTTAACAAAATTTTAACACATCTATGTAGCTATTGTTTAGTGGTTAAGTGTATTTCTTTTGGTTGTTTTGGTTTATGAGGATTTAAATTTTGAAGCTCAATTTAGTTTCATCATGTGCATCTAGTAGTTAAATGCAATTTGATTTGAAAAATATTTAGAAATTGAATAATGAAATAATGAAATCAATATTAATTGTTAATTTATATTTTATACATTAAATTTCCAAAATCTACAATCCAAATAAGAAATAAAGATGATTTTTGTTTAATAGTTTGAACTTGGAATTAGCCATGACATGTAGAGGAATGGTTTTATTATTGACAATGTTCTATATTCTTGATAAACAAGTTAATAATTTTGGTGTCTACAAGGGATTACCTCGATAAGCCTGTATGAAAGCCACTAATAAAGGGATTCACATACTGCGGGAAGATTTACTTGTTTCATACACTTTCCCGGGTTGCAACACGTCTCAAAAAATTATAGGATGAGTGCACTAGATTAGTGATTGTATGACAACTTAATGGGTTTTGTGCTCATAAGAAATTACATTAACTAGATGATCTGGCTCATGTTTTTTTAATTGTTCTATTGTTTTCTCAATGGTGTGAGATATAGGCTACTCCTTTTTTTTCCTCACATAGATCTCAACAATCATCTCAACTACAAGTTACAATCTCACTTAACTAAAAACCATAATTCTAAAATAAGAATTTTCAATAGACCGAACTTCATTCTTTTTTTTTTTCAAACATAAAAAATGCTTTCATTGATTGGGAAGGAAAGTACATCATTCAGGAACATGTAAATTTCACTATTATTAGAAATTATAGAGGAGTTACATATTTCATTTCAATCATATACTAAGAGTTGTTCATAATAACATACCAAACAAAAAATTCGAAAAACATCATCTCTAATATCGCTGAAATTGGAGACAAAAAATCAAAATATTTGGGTGCCCCTACAAGCAAGAAATTAGATCTTTATACATTGATGTGACTAGACCCATGCAACATGCCATTATCGAAGGACTGGAAGTGAATACTATATGGAACCATGCTGCATCTAGCCTTTGAAATTATGTCACTTCAATGTTTTGTATCTTGTAAATATGAGAAATAGAGATATGCTCAAAGACTTGAATCAGGTCCCTCATTCTTAGTTTCCAGTTAGAGAGAGTCGGAGATTAAAAAAATCCTCTTTCATTAGCCCATTATATGACTGATTTGGAGTCTCCAAATACAATGATATCCCTAAGTCTAAGCCAGATAGCACAGTGCAGGATACCCCAAAGTGAAAGTTACAACTTTGTCCAGGTGTTGGATCCACTTCCACAATGCCAATGAAATATGAAGAAATTTCCATGCTCTAAATGAATGGCCATACCGCATCCATAGATACGGAAACATGATGTACCATCGAAGAAACCTAAAGGTAAGGCATGCCATAAATTTTGAGGGGGAGGAGGACTTTTAAAACCCTTTGAATAGGTATAAAATTATTCCAAGTAGAAATATAATATTATGCAGTTGGTCCTCTAGATGTCAGTCCTCATTTGTTTGAAAATTATGGAATTCCTAGTCCTCCAAATGCCAAAATGATAAGGAAAGGAAATGATCGATGACTTTTATGATCCATTTTCCATCAACCAAGACATGAAACAATGTCAGATCGATCCCATATAACTTGAATGTTTTGCATGTTGAGCACCCAGATCAAGACAGATGAAGCAAAGGGGTAGTGAATAAAAATATGATTGATGTCTTCTCCATGAGACTAATAGAGATCACATCTTCTTGGGACCTGATAGCCCCACATGTAGAGGCTTTCCCATGTCAAAATTTGATTGTGTGCCACCACCTAGGGAAAAAACTTAATTTTAAGATTTGTATTCCATTTTTAGGGCTCAGAGAGCCATGAGAAAAACATATTTGATCTAGTTAGCTGGGAGATTAACTAGTAAGCCTCTCGAACAATAACTTGTCCATTGTGGATGCCTCCAGACTAGATTAATTGATCCTCCTTTAGGGAGAGGACAATCTTAGATAGTTTAAGGTTTTTAATATAATCCTTCCACTCTAGAACTAGATGTTCAGGAATCTTGAGCTCATCAAAATCTTTTTAATACTTGGAGAAAGTATAATAAAGTGGAGTGATGGTAGTGTCTTTTAGCACAAAAATGCCCTGAGTATGAAAAAAAGTGATGAGGGAAAGTGATAATGTATGCGTACCTTTCATGCCAAAGAGTGAGTTCAAGAAAATATTTTGGATAGATCTAGAGCTAATGTCCCATCTGAGGATTCTTAAGAACCAATTATTTTTTATAATGAGACTGCACCATGATTGAGAGATACGTGGGGGATCAGGCGTGCCTACACAAAGCCAACCCAAGAGGCCCCTATTCTGGAGATATTTTACAATGACTATCTAATAACAGATGCCATCACTACAAATAGTTCTCCATATTTTTTTTAAAAAGAAGTGCCAAATTAAAAGATGAAGCGTCTTTAAGGCCCTAACTGCCGTAATCAACAGGTCTATTCAACATATTCAGGATGAAAACATGGAATTTTCGACCAAATTGTGTTCTAGCCCCCAAAAAATGAAAAATAATAGAGTTGATTTTATGGAAAACACCCTTAGGAAATTTGTAAATATGCATCCATAAAATGGGGATGTTGTGAAGAACCGATTGGATTAAAATAAGTTGTCCCCCTAGGGAAATCCATTTATGATACCAATGATGAAGCCGCTTTTCGATCTTGACAATGATCCATGCCCTGTTCTTATTTATGTATCCATTTGGCTTCGAAATAAAGCCTAAGTACTTAAAACCATCTTCCATGCGATAGTTTTTTCTGCTTCAGGTTCACGTGAAATCAGGATGGAATTTTCTTGTTTCATAATGAGACCTAAGGCAAGTCCAAAATCATGAACAATGTAAAAAATCACCATCCATTTTGTAGGGTTAGAGTTCCCAATCACTAACAAGGCATCAATGAACATAAGATGGGAAAGAGGAACTGCATCTGCAATCCTGCAATCTGTAATGAGACCTTGGGTTCATGCATCTAGGAATTTTCTTCTTAATCCATAGATAATAAGAAGAAACATGAGTGGAGATAGTGCACATCCGTGTTGGAGACCCCTGGAGGCCGAAAATAAATCTATGGGAGATTCCTTCATAATGATAGAAAATGAAGCATACTTAATGCAAGATTTGATCCAATTTATTATAGGAGTGTCAAACCCAATCTTGTGCAGGATCATCCACAAAAGTTACCAGTAGAAAAAGTCGAAAGCATTTGTAAGGTCAATCTTCATGAGGAAAGCATCTAGACGAAAAATATTAATGGAATGTATGCATGCCTGAGTGATGGAAACAACATAATGTATATGTCATTGCTCCAAAGATCCAAATTGTTTGGCTGAAATATGTTTGGAAAATAAAGGTTTTCACTAATTAGCAATGGTTTTAGAGATCAATTTATAAATGGTGTTGCACAAGGAGATAGGATGATAGTCGGAGAAAGTAGTTGGCTTGCGAACCTTCGAAATAAGGGATATAAATTTGCATTTGTGGCCCCAGATACCCATCCAAGTCTACAAGAGTTCTCCACCATCTTAGTTAGCTCATAAATCATGATATCCTATAAATTTAAGAAAATATCCATGGTCTCACGATCAAGACCATGAATTTTTCCTCTAACCATCTCTTTTATTACAAATTGAACCTCACCCTTAGTGACAAGACACTCCAATAATGTTTTGTCCTCCTCACTTGTCAAAAGGGGATAAATATCACACAAATCTAGTTTTTTTCATAAAGGAATAGAGTCTCTGTAGCTGTAAATATTACTGAAGTAGTGCAGGGCCTCCCTTTCGATGTCCCTTTGGATAGTGAGATGACAACTTGAGTTGCTACATATACTCCAAATGGAGTTCCTTTGGTGCCTTTATGTCTCTAGTTTATGAATGAGTTTTTTATATTTGTATCCAACATCCACCCACATTGCCTGACTCTTTTGCTTCCAATCTTTGGCTTAATGAAGAAAAATATGAGATCCGTTGAGCTCAAATTTATGAATCTTAAGTTTGGAGGACTCAGAAAATAAGTCGGATCTCTAGGGTCTTCCATTAGTTTGACTTTATAATCAATGTTGATCAATTCTTGTATCAAATCCCGCTTATTTTTGTGAGCCCAACATCTCACCTTGGATTTTAGTGCTCTTAATTTATTGGTAATTTTATCCATCATCCGGGGGCTAGAGTCCCCATATGGAATCCTCCAGAAATATTGGATAAGTTCTTTGAAATTGGGATCCTTTAGCCAAAAATGGGTGAATATAAAATGAGGTTCCTTAACCGATTGCACCCGATACCAATTCATTACAATAGGGAAATGGTCGGATATGTGTAGAAATTTGGTGTAGAATTGCAACGACTCAAGAAATTTTAATCTAAATCAAGAGACAAAATTCTAGTCTACTGCTTTGCAAAAATTAATTCACAATTTAGAAAAACAATCTGATAAATACAATAAGAAATAACACACATGCACAATATTTTTCCAGGGGAAAGAAACTACTAAAAACCCCTTAAGCCTTCTTGCAGTAATCAGATGAATAGTGAATGTATTACAATTTCTAGCTCACTTTGAGATCAACCTGCAAGTGAATAACCTATCTCTCTACTCAATAATAAGATATGACCCAAACTTAGTCAAATTATACCTCTGCTTGAGCCCCTATTTTCATGCACAATACCTGAGAAATTAGGTCCCTATCATTTAGGATTTTCTATCCAATTGATTGCACAGTTCCCAAGGTTGATTATATGACTACATGCAACACTTGTACACTCAAGAGTAGTGTACAACTAATGTTACAATGACTTGTAATCTCCAACACAACTGGGGAACTCGAATTCTCTACATGCACTAGTTATTTTTGGTTGATCAATCAATTAAATATATGATCACTAAGTTAGACTATTGTCCCACTACACAACTAACCTTCCACCAGTTCCATCAACGGTTATAACTAGTTTAACTGAAAACAAATTGAAATAACAGGCCTTGATTGCTAGAAATTAGAAATCACACATGCTTAACTAAACTCCAAGCCCTCTAATTTTAATTTTCTGAGCTAAATAAGTGACAAGACACATGTCCCCTTAGTTAGCTACCTTCGATTTTTTTGTTGATGTGGAAATTCAAATTTTCTTAATTTAACCAAGGCAAAATCAAATCGAGAATTTCTTGTTGCATTTTTCAACACTCCCTCTGAGCAAGAAAAGGATTGTCAACCACCCCTTTCCTACACCTGTGGAATTCAAACTTCCCTCTTGTAAAATCCTTTGTCAAGATGTCAACATCTTGTTCCTCTGTCAGAATGTATTGTAGCAACATTGTCTCCCTCTGCACATAGTCTCGTAAATGATGATACCAGATATTTATATGCTTGGATTGATTGTGAAATACCAAATTCTTAGAGATCTTGATGAAAATATGATTATCACAATAGATCACAGTTGGATCCATCATCTGACCAAATGGTCCCACAAGTACCTTTCTCATCCAAATCGCCTCACATGTTTCTTTACTTGTAGCCATTTATTCTTCTTTTTCCAAGTTGAGTGCCACATATCTTTGCTTCTTGTTGTACTAGGAAACCGTAGCGAAAATAACACTAAAAATTCCACCTAATGTACTCTTTCGGTTGGATGGAATCCCTTCCTAATATGCATCTATGATGCCACACATATTCACTCCCTCTGTCTCTCTATACCAAAATCCATACTGGGTAGTTCCTATGAGGTACCGTAAAACATGCTTCGCTGCCTTCTAATACAATTTCATCAGCCTAACCATAGCTTGGCTTAACTGACTGACTACATAGCACATATCTGGTCATCTGTTCACAAGATACATTAGTGAACCCACTAACTGCTGGTAAATGTAGCATCTACATCTTCACATGAAGTGGCATCCTCTTTCCTCCTGTTGTTTGCTAGAGGTGTCTCCAATGATTTATATCTCTCCATGCAGAGTATTTGCACTATCTCATTTTCATACTTTCCTTGATACACAAACAATTCCCCATCGCCTTTCCATATTCCAACCTGAGGAAGTAGTGCATGAGACTCATGTCCTTCATTTCAAATTCCCTTTCACACTCTTCCTTGCAATAGCTTATCAGTTGCTCAGCACCAGTTAATAATAAATCATTAAAGTATAAAACAATGATAAGAAATTTACCTTCTACCAAAATATGATAGAGGTTCGCATTCGCTTCACTTTTGGTGAAGCCCAAACTAGTGAGATAATTGTTGATCGTGATGTACCAAGCACAGGATGCTTGTTTGAGATCGTAGAACGCTCGCTTGAGTCTGCACACATGAGACTCTTAATCAAATGTCTAAAAACCTTCTGGTTGCTCGATGTACACCTCTGTCTCAATAACACCATTGAGAAATGTTGTTTTTACATCTATCTATTAGATCTTCCACCCCATGTGCATAGCCACTGAAATAAATGATCTGATGGATGAATACCTTGCTATGGGAGCAAAGGTTTCCTCATAGTCAATTACTGCAAATTGAGATAATACTTTGGTCCTTTACATTGTATGTTACATGTTTGCTCCAAGAAGGTGTTTAAAAGAGGAGTATGTTGAGACTCACTTTATTGCAACAAATTTGTTTATTTCCTCTCTTTGAGTACATGTACATGAATGTGGTTATTGTACTATGATTGTACTTATGTGAGGGATTTAAGGAATCATATACATGCATGAGAGATGTGTGTATGAACAGTGGCATTTTGATGATTTCATTGTGTTTAAATATGCATGAGTGTCAACTTGTGTTGATGTGTGTTGCATGCATGTCATATCAACTTGGAAGAGTTGATTTTGTCTCCAAATATGAAGAGGAGATGTTGACGAAGTGTTTCACGAGATGTGAAATTAATTTTGTTTACTCATTCTTATGCTTGGCTTGTGAGTCAGCTCTTTGAAGAGGTATGTTTCGTCGACTTGTGTTTGGTCAATAAGTTTTGACACCAAGATGTGTGAGTACATGGCGATGTTCACATGATGTGAAATTTGTTGCTTTTTGAGGCGTAAGAGGATATGTCATCAAGTTATCTTTCTTGCATGTTTGTTGTGAAAATATGTCTAAGAGTTTGCAGCCATTGTAAACCATGTTATGTGCTGACACCAAGAAGAGAAGGAGATGGCGAATGAATTCTTCCAGATGTGGAATTTGGAACCGTGGAGGTAAAAGAATGGTAATGTATTTTCTTGTTTTTAATGATGTTGGAAGCTATTTTTTGTAGTTCAATAATTGCAAAGGAGGAACATGATTTTCAGTGGGAAGGCACCGAGGAATCGATTTGGTACAACGAAATTTTTATATCAGCAAGCAACCAACAAATGTTGTATTGGGTTAGGAGCAAAAGGAGAACAATGATTGGAGATCCAAGTCATTTGTAAGGCCAGGCAAGGTGTGTCAGTGACCGAAGTGGTTGTCATGGATTTATCCAAGTAGAATCAATATGATAGAACTTGGGAGACATAAGAGTGTTCAACACTCGTGAGATAATCAACTTTTGGGTTCCAAAAGCATGTCAGTGGGAAGGTGTGATCGAATATGAATCAGGGATAAAAATTTGCTCAAAATTCAAAGTGTTCAAAAAGGCATAGAACCTGAACAACTGTGACTGGCTCGTCGCCCTGATTCCGATGCAATTCATTTCATCGAAAACCGACTCCGTAAGAAGGAGTTAGAGCCCGTTGACCTCCGTGTAGAACATGCAAAATTTGTGCAGGGCTGACAGGGATGTTGACTAGGCATTTTTATAGCCCAGTCAGAAAAAGGTATATTCTAGGGAATATTCCTAGACTATTCCCACAGGTGGGCTGCCCAAAAGATTCCAAGTGTCAACATATTTTTAGTTAAGGGGATTGTATTGGACCAATAGGGTTGTGACACATGGCTAGCTTGGAGGCCATCATGTGCCCCTCCCAAGATTGAAATTTGGTTAAGAGTCGAGGATGAATGGTTTTATATGGTGTAACAAAATTTTGTGAAGGCGCAAGGCTCAACCCGGCGACCTCCCGTCCACAAGCGCCAAGTGCTACCACCATGCCATACGTTAAGTCTTAACATGTATAGGTGCCAACGTTTATTTTAGTTTTCAAACTTATGCCAATGGCAGGGGAGGAGGAAGCCAGCCCGTGGGGCCAACCCTCTCCTCATGTGACCTAGCGCGGAGACCAGGAGCTGAGCCAATGCTAATCGTGCTTAACATGCAGTTTAATTACCTCTAATAACGCAGTTAACACTTAATTAACCACGAGTTAAGTTGGTAGATTTTTTGCGGAGTGCACCAAATTCGGCAGAGCTCCAGTTTTAATGGACTTAACTAGTAGTCTTCTAGTTTTAGTGGAAGTTTTCTAGGCCTAGAGTAAATGAGGCCTATATTGAGAAATATTAGACCAAATTGGGCTCAGAAAATTCATTCTTAGCATTTTGGCATGCTGGGAATCCATTGGAGTAGTTTTAACAGGCGTTAGATCACTTCTTGATGGAGTTTTTCTCACTTGAAGATTAAACAAGCCTAGGGCCACCAGGATGGGATGTCATGGCTGAAGCATTTGAAGACCAAAAGAGGTTGAGGAAAAGTAATTATTAGCATTTTGGCATGATGGGAATCCAATGAAGCAGGTTTCAGATGTAGAGGAGTACTTCTTGCCATGGTGTTTTTCCCACTTGAAGGTTGAAAATGCTTTGGGCCACCAGGAGAGGAGAACATGCCTAGAGGAATTGTAGACTAATTGAAGTACTAGAAGTGGATACTCAAGGGTTTATGAATGCTCTGAATCCATTGGTAACTTATGTTTTCTATTTAGAGCACAAATTCAAGTTAAAATTTCATGTTGAACCAGAAGGGTGTATGGATCATTCATATATTGAGCCAATTCTTAGAGAATTTTGAGATGGAGATGACCTTGCAGGGATATTCCAACCTCCATATGTTTGTATTAGAAGCCTTTGTAGTAGTGTTGTAGCATTTTTCTCATATTTTCTCTTTATGTGTTTTAAATAAAAATATTGTTGATGTACTTGTAGTTATTGAAGTAAAAATTTGATTCTCTTTCATATTTGAGTAAGGGATCTTGGTAAAATGCACATGTGTTGTTGAAAATAAGTGTATGGTAAAGGGACTTTGCAGGAGTTGTTTCTTTTTAGGAGAAACTAATCATCTCAGTTCATCACAATTATGTACTCATCATTTTGAAATTGGAGCATAATAACAATGAATCATGCCTTAGAGATGATTTAAGGAGATGTAGCCAAGGCAGGGTGAACTCCTTCATCAAATGGCTTGTGTTTTGTTGTATGATGTATTTTAATTTCATGTGCTTAATGGTTTCATGTCTATAACCTACTCATGGAATTACATATTGAAAGACACAAAAAAGAAATCCTTGTGATAATCTGAAAGCTCAGTAAAAATTCCTATGCAGATAAGAAACACATTTTTAATACTAATGAGGGAGCTTGCATAGCATTAAAAAGTTTTCCCACATTTAGATCAAGTTGGTACCAAAACTTCAGGTTCATTGTTGCTTATGTTTCTTTATGCAAAGAGGGTTGTCTATTTTTAAGGTGAAAATTCTTACTAGGTTGAAGCTCCGAAGAGGAGAAGGAAAACTTGTTGGTATAGCTTCCCAAGTAGGAACAAGGAGAAGGAAGCTAGGGTGCCCGAAGCTCCACCTCAAGTTTCACCTTCAGAAAGTATTGAGGCTTTGAAGAGAATATCTGAAGGAGAAGAGCCTACAAGTCTCACAAAGGAAGAAGGTAAAAATAATGGCATTTCGCCACCATATTCACCACAAACTTCTTTGTTTTCTAAAAATTTGATGCAATTTGATGATGTAGAAAATCCTCCAAGATAGAAGATGGACATATTTGTGCTTTTTGTCCACATTATGTGGAAGAGGTTCAATCAGAACCTTATGTTGAGGAGCTAAAACAAGAAGATAAAAGAGTCCAAGAGAACACTTTGAGAATCCAGAAGGAGTATGAAACCATCTTTTTGTCTCAATCAAGAGATGAGAAAAATGGTGAGCAAGAATATGCTTCTTATTTATATGCACATATTGATGAAACTTCTTTTGTAGCCTTTGAAAGACACAAAAAAGGTATTGGGGCCAAGATCTTGGAAAATATGGGATACCAAGAAGGCTTAGGACTTGGTGTAAATTAGCAAGGCATCAAGAACCCAATATAGGCGAAAAGAATGGTCTTCTGATGACAACGATTGGGTATCATGTACCTACTGTCACAAAAGAGAACATGAAGAAGTAAGGTGTTGGACTTTGCATCCAGAGCTTGTACCTGTTTGGTTCTCATGATAGACCCCATTAAAATGGTTTGCTCCTTTACATTATATGTTGCATGTTTGCACCAAGAAGGTGTTGAAAATAGGAGTATGTTGATACTCACTTTATTGTAGCAAATTTGTATATTTCTGCTCTTTTAGTACATGTACATGAATTTATACTATGATTGTACTTATGTGAGGGAATTAAGGAATCATATACATGCATGAGAAATGTATGTATGAACAATGGAATTTTGATTATTTCATTGTGTTTGAATATGCATGAGTGTCTACTTGTGTTGATGTGTGTTGCATGCATGTCATATTGGCTTGGAAGAGTTGATTTTGTCTCCAAAGTTGAAGAGGAGATGTTGACGAAGTGTTTCATGAGATGTGAAATTCATTTTGTTTACACATGCTTATGCTTGACTTGTGAGTCAACTGTTTGAAGAGGCATTTTTCTTCGACATGTGTTTGGTCTATAAGTTTTGAAACCAAGATGTGAGAGTACATGGAAATGTTCACATGATATGAAATTTGTTGCTTTTTGAGGTGCATGAGGATATGTCGTCAAGTTATGTTTCTTGCATGTGTGTTGTGACAATATGTCTAAGATTTTGCAGCCATTGTAGACCATGTTATGTGTTGACGCCAAGAAGAGAAGGAGATGGCTAATGCATTTTACCAGATGTGGAATTTGGAACCGTGGAGGTATAGGAATGGTAATTTATTTTCTTGTTTTACTAAAGTTGGAAGCTATTTGTTGTAGTTCACTCATTGCAAAGGAGGAACATGTTTCTCAGCGGGAAGGCATCGAGGAATCAATTTGGTACATCAAAAGTGTTATATTAGCAAGCAGCCAACAAGTGTTGGATTGGGTCAGTAGCAAAATGAGAACAGTGGTTGAAGATCCAAGTCATTTTCAAGGCAAGGTAAGGCGTGTCAGTGACCGACGTGATTGTCATGGATTTCTCTAAGTAGAATCAAGATGATAGAACTTGGGAAACAAAAGAGTGTTCAACACTCATGAGATAATAAAATTTTGGATTCCAAAAGCATGTCAATGGGAAGGTGTGATAAGAATCTAAATCAGGGGAAAAAAATTGCTCAAAATTCGAAGTGCTAAAAAATGCATTGAACCTGAATGACCGCGACCGGCTCGTTGCCCTGATTCTGATGCAATTCGTTTCGTCACAAACTGACTTCTTAAGGAATTAGAGCCCGTTGACTGCCGTGCAAAACAAGCAAAATTTGTGCATGAAAAACGGGGATGTTGACTAGGCATCTGTACCACCCAGTCAGAAAAAGGTATATTCTAGGGAATATTCCCAAAATATTCCCACAAGTGGGTTGCCTAGAAGATGGAAAGTGTCGACATATTATTGGTTGAGGGGATTGTGTTGGACCAATAGGGTTGTGACATGTGTCTATCCCAGAGGTCGCAACGTGCCCCTCCCAAGATCGAGATTTGGTTAAGGGTTGAGGACGAATGGTTTTGTATGGTGTAACAAATTTTTTTGGAGGCGCAGGGCTCAACCCCGCGACCTCCCGTCCACAAGCACCAAGCACTACCACCATGTCATACATTAAGTCTTAACATCTATAGGCACCAATGTTTATTTATTTTTTCAAACTTATGCCGATGACGAGGGAGGAGGGAACCAGCCTTATGGGGCCAACTCCCTCCCCATGTGACCTATTGCAGAGACCAGGAGCCAAGCTAGCGCTAATAGCGTGTAATGTGTGGATTAATTACCACTAATCACATATTTAACACTTAACTAACCATGAGTTAAGTTGGCAGATTTTTTGCGGAGCGTGCCAAATTTGATGAAGCTCCACTTTTAGTGGACTTAACTAGTAGTCTTCCAGTTTTAGTGGAAATTTCTAGGCCTGGATTAAATTAGGCCTATCTTGAGCAATATTCGACCAAATTAGCCTTAGAAAAAGTCATTCTTAGCATTTTGGCATGTTGGGAATCCATTGGAGCAGTTTTCACAGGCATTAGAGCACTTCTTAATGGATTTTTTCTCACTTGAAGATTAAACAAGCCTAGGCCCACCAGGATGGGAGGCCGTGCCTGAATCATTTGAAGACCAAAATAGGCTAAGGAAAAACCATTATTAGAATTTTGGCATGTTGGAAATCTAATGAAGCAGGTTTAAGAGGTACAAGAGTACTTCTTAATGGTTTTTTTCCCACTTGAAGATTGAAAATGCCTTGGGCCACCAGGAGAGGAGGCCATGCCTAGAGGAACCTATAGACCAATTGAAGAACCAGAAGAGGCTACTCAGGGGTGTTGGACATTGGTTTCAAATCTCCCCATGTGTTTTGCGACATGGACTAACCACCTCTCGTGGATCCTAACTCTGGTGATTGTAGCGGAGACTAATGTCTACGAGTTTTGGTCTAACGGCAATCGTGATTCCAACAAGTGGTTTCAGAGCGACAGGTCTCAAGTTCAAAACTCACCCGACTCACATTGGGGGGGATATTGTTGGAAATTGGTTTCAACACTCTCCGTGTGTTTCATGACATGGAATAATCGCCTCTCGTGGATCCTAACTCTAGAAATCGTAGCAGAGACTAATACCTACGGGTTTTGGTCTAACAACAATTGTGATTCCAACAAGGGGATTATGGATGCTCTAAATCCATTGGTAAATTTTGTTTTCTGTTTAGAGCACATATTCAAATTCAAATTGCAGGTTGAACCAGGAGGGTGTATGGATCATTCAGATATTGAGCCAGTTCTTGAAGGATTTTGAGATGGAGATGATCTTGTAGGGATCTTCCAGCCTCGATATATTTGTAGCATATTATTTTGCAGAAGTCTTGTAGCATTTTTCTCATATTTTCTCTTTATGTGTTTTAGATAAAAATAATTTTTATGTACTTGCAGTTATTGAAGTGAAAATTTGGTGCTCTTTCATATTTGTGTAAGGGATCTTGGTGAGATTCTCATGTGTTTCTGATAGTAAGTTTATGGTAAAGGGAATTTGCAAGAGTTATTTCTTTTTAGGAGAAACTTATCATCTCAGTTCAACACATTGATGTACTCATCATTTTGAAATTGGAGCATAATAACAATGAATCATGCCTTAGAGCTGATTCAAGGAGATGTAGCCCAGGCGGGGTGAACTCCTTCATCAAATGGCTTATGTTTTATTTTATGATGTATTTTCCTTTCATGTGCTTAATGGTTTCATATCTATAACCTACTCATGGAATTACATACTGAAAGACACCAAAAATAAATCCTCTTGATAATCTGAAAGCCCTATAAAAATTCTTATGCACAACATTAACAAGTTTTCCCACATTCAAATCAAGTTGGTATCAGAGCTTCAGGTTCATTGTTGCTTGTGTTGCTTTGTGCAAAGAGGGTTGTCTATTTGTAAGGTGAAAATTCTTACCAGGTTGAAGCTTTGGAGAGGAGAAAGAAAACTTGTTGGTATCACTTCCCAAGTAGGAACAAGGAGAAGGAAGCTAGGGTTGCCACAAGCTCCACCTCAAGTTTCACCTTCAGAAAGTATTGAGCCTTCAAAGAGCATATCTCAAGGAGAAGAGCCTACAAGTCTCACAAAGGAAGAAGGTAAAATAATGGTGTTTCACCACCATCTTCACCACAAACTTCTTTGTTTTATACAAATTTGATGCAATTTGTTGAAGTAGAAAATGCTTCAAAGATAGAAGATGGACACATTTGTGCTTTTTTTCCACATGATGTGGAAGAGGTTCAATCGACACCTTATGTTGAGGAGATGGAAGAAGAAGACAAAAGAGTCCAAGAGAGCACTTTCAGAATCCGGTAGGAGTATGAAACGATCTTTGTGTCTCAATCAACAGATGAGACAAATGGTGAGCAAGAATATGCTTCTTATTTATATGCACATATTGATGAAAATCCTTTTGCAACTTTTGAAAGACATGAAAAAGGTATTGGGGCCAAGATATTAGAAAATATGGGATACCAAGAAGGCTTAGGACTTCGTGTAAATCATCAAGGCATCAAGGACCAAATAGATTCGAAAGAAAGGCCCAAGCATGAAGTCTTAGAGTATGTTGCACAAGAAGAATGATCTTCCGATGACAACGATTGGGTATCATGTACCTACTATCACAAAGGAGGACATGAAGAAGCAAGGTATTGGACTTTGTATATAGATCTTGTACCTGTTTTGTTATGAGGATAGACACCACTAAAAATTTTTGATCCTTTACATTGTATGTTGCATGTTTGCACCAATAAGGTGTTTAAAAGAGGAGTATGTTGAGACTCACTTTATTGCAACAAATTTGTTTATTTATGCTCTTTGAGTACATGTACATGAATGTGGTTCTTGTACTATGATTGTACCTATGTGAGGGAGTTAAGGAATCATATACATGCATGAGGGATGTGTGTATGAACAGTGGAATTTTGATGATTTCGTTTTTTCTGAATATGCATGAGTGTCGACTTGTGTTGATGTGCGTTTCATGCATGTCATATCGACTTGGAAGAGTTGATTTTGTTTCCAAAGATGAAGAGGAGATGTTGAAAAAGTGTTTCATGAGATGTGAAATTCATTTTGTTTACACATGCTTATGCTTGACTTGTGAGTCAGCTATTTGAAGAGACATTTTTTGTCGACTTGTGTTTGGTCAATATGTTTTGACACAAAGATGTGAGAGTACATGGCAATTTTCACAAGATGTGAAATTTGTTGTTTTTTGAGGTACAAGAGGATATTTCATCAAATTATGTTTCTTGCATGTGTGTTGTGACAAGATGTCTAAGAGTTTGCAGCCATTATATACCATGTTATGTGTTGACGCCAAGAAGAGAAGGAAATGGCGAATGCATTCTTCCAGATGTGGAATTTGGAACCGTGGAGGTAAATAATGGTAATTTATTTTCTTGTTTTTACTAATGTTGGAAGCTATTTGTTGTAGTTCACTCATTGCAAAGGAGGAACATGATTCTCAGTGGGAAGGAACCAAGGAATCGATTTGGTACAGAAAAAGTGTTATATCAGCAAGCAGCCAACAAGTGTTGGATTGGGTCAGCAGCAAAAGGAGAACAGTGGTTGAAGAGCCAAGTCATTTGCAAGGCAAGGAAAGACATGTCAGTGACTGAAGTGGTTTTCATGGATTTCTCAAAGTAGAATCAATATGATATAACTTGGGAAACAGAAGAGTGTTCAACACTCATGAGATAATCAGCTTTTGGGGTCCACAATCATGTCATTGGGAAGGTGTGATCAGAATCAAAATCAAGGGCAAATTTTTTCTCAAAATTCAAAGTGTTCAAAAAGGTGTGGAACATGAATGACCGCTACCGGCTCTTCACCCTGATTTTGGAGCATTTCATTTCGTCTAAAACATACTCCATAAGAAGGAGTTAGAGCCCGCTGACCTCTGTGTAGAACATGAAAAATTTGTGCAGAGCTGGCATGGATGCTGACTAGGCATCCGTATAGCCTAGTCATCAGAAGGTATATTCCAGGGAATATTCCTTCAAATATTCCTGAAATATTCCCACAAGTGGGCCGCCCAAAATATGCCAAGTGTTGACATATTATTAGCTAAGGGGATTGTGTTGGACCAATAGGGTTGTGACACATGGCTAGCCTAAACGTCGCCACGTTCCCCTCCCAAGATCGAAATTTGGTTATGGGTCGAGTACGAATAGTTTTATATGGTGTAACAAACTTTTTTGGAGGTGCAGGGCTCAACCCCGCGACCTCTCATCCATAAGCGCCAAGTGCTACCACCATGCCATACATTAAGTCTTAACATGTATAGGAGCCAAGGTTTATTTATGTTTTCAAACTTATGCCGACGATAGGGGAGGAGGGAGCCAACCCCGTGGGGCTAGCCCCCTCCCCATGTGACCTAGCGCGGAGACCAGGAGCCGAGAAAATGCTAATTGCGATTAATGTGCAGATTAATTACTGCTAATCACGGATTTAACACTTAGTTAAACATGAGTTAAGTTGGAATATTTTTTGCATAGCGCACAAAATTCGGTGGAGCTCCACTTTTAGTGGACTTAACTAGCATCTTCCAGTTTTAGTGGAACTTTTCTAGGCCTAGAGTAAATGTGGCCTATCTTGAGCAATATTCGACCAAA
The DNA here is from genome assembly GCA_034641835.2 of Pinus albicaulis. Classification (NCBI taxonomy): domain Eukaryota; kingdom Viridiplantae; phylum Streptophyta; class Pinopsida; order Pinales; family Pinaceae; genus Pinus; species Pinus albicaulis. Next base: position 241,941,067 of record CM076582.1, read on the forward strand.
TTGGGCTCATAAAATATCATTATTAGCATTTTAGCGTGTTAGGAATCCATTGGAGCAGTTTTTATAGGAATTAGAGCACTTCTTGATGGAGTTTTTATCACTTGAAGATTAAACAAGCTTAGGGCCTCCACGATGGGAGGCCATGCCTAAAGCATCTAAAGACCAAAAGAGATTGAGGAAAAGTCATTATTGGCATTTTGGCATGCTAGGAATCCAATGAAGAAGGTTTGAAAGGCAAAGGATTACTTCTTGATGGTGTTTTTCCCATTTGAACATTGAAAATGCACAGGGCCATTAGGAGAGGAGGCCATGCCTAAAGGACCTGTAGACCAATTGAAGAACTAGAAGAGGCTTCTCAATGGTTTATGGATGATATGAATCCATTGGTAACTTTCGTTTTCTGTTTAGAGCACATCTTCAAGTTCAAATTGCAATTTGAACCAGGAGGGTGTATGGATCATTTAGATATTGAGCTAGTTCTATGAGGATTTTGAGATGGAGATGATCTTGCAGGGATCTTCCAACCTCCATATGTTTGCAGCAGCATCCTTTGCAACATTTCTATATCATTTTTCTCATATTTTCTCTTTGTGCGTTTTATAGAAAAATATTGTTTATGTACTTGCAGTTATTAAAGTACAAATTTGACGTTATTTCATATTTAAGTAAGGGATCTTGGTAAGATGTCTATATGTTGCTGACAATAAGTGTATTGTAAAGGGACTTTGTAGGAGTTGTTTCTTTTTAGGAGAAACTTATCATCTCAGTTCAACACATTGATGTAATCATCATTTTTAAATTGGAGCATAATAATAATGAATCATTCCTTAGAGCTGATTCAAGGAGATGTAGCCCAGGCGGGGTCAACTCCTTCATCAAATGGCTTGTGTTTTGTTGTATGATGTATTTTCCTTTCATGTGCTTAATTGTTTCATGTCTATAACCTACTCATGGAATTACATATTGAAAGTCACCAAAAAGAAATGCTTGTGATAATCTGAAAGCTCAGTAAAAATTCCTATGCACATAAGAAACACATTTTTGATACTGATGAGGGAGCTTGCATATCATTAACAAGTTTTCCCACATTCAGATCAGTATGGGAGAAATATCATACAATGTGCGTTCATATTGGGCGATATATATCAAGGAAAAAATGACATAATATATTGAGCATATAACAGGGGGTAAAGGGTTTTTATAATGGGAGGTATAAAAAATGGATCTCAAAGTTAATGAAAAATTATAAAGGGGTATGAAAAATGTTAATGAAAAAATGGATACCTACAATATATAGTGAAAGTGGGGGTTTTTAAAAAAGGGAAAGTGTATTGGGTTTGTATTAGTACGAGGTTAAATAATGTGATTTTTAGAGGTATTTGCAATATGTAGTCAATTAAGGGTATTGTTTAGTATGACACAAGCACATGTGATATGTCAGAGGTTCGTTGAATCCCCATGGAACACAAACACTTATTAAATAGAACCAATAAATCTTCATGTAGAAAAATGTCAAAATACTAACACTATATAAAAGTTCAATTTTGTTTGATGGAAGAAATTCATTGGAGAATTTACACTACATAAATATATAATATGAAAATATTACTGTTAAAATCATGCTATCATATTATAATTTTTAAATGGCCAAAAATTTAACTTTCTTTATATCTAATTGCACTCTCAACTAAATTTTCTTTAATAAAATATATTTGGTCTAATTAATGTAGACAAAACTGGGGTCTGCATATTTTGACCTTCATATGACTCAAATCTAATGAGCTTATGGGTTATGGGCCCACATTATTCTCCTTTCACTTTATTCTGAAACAAAAAAACTTGTCCTCAATAAAATTCCCAAATAAAATACCACATAGGGATCCTCCCCTATTGTTTGACCAAACTAGAATGCGACCTTGTACTTTCCACCATGAAGTCGAGTTCGAGACTATATGCAAGGTCCCATAATTTCCCATTTACAATGCACTCAACTAAGGTTGGGGCCAACTAATCTGCAGACTATTTTGGTCAGTTGGCTATAGAAACCTCTAGAACAAAAAAGGGCTCGACTATGGGTTGAGGTTAACCTTACTTCTATTATGCCAAATCCAAATGATGCCTCGCCAAAGGTACAAAACCTCAACTCCTTCCTCCTTTCATATTTTGGATCGTTGATCCCTATGCGACCTGAATTTATTCAGGAACACAATAAAATACAGAAATAAACACAAACACAGAGATGAAATAAAAAATATACTTCATTTCATTAATATCAAATAACTAAAATAATCTTACAAACATAATGGAAATAAACTAGCTCGGGCGATGGTAGCTTATCTCTAAGAGGAGATGTGGTGGCTACATGCCTCTGAACTGTGTTACAATGAGGATAAAAGGCCTAATTATTATTTAGAAACAATGGAAAACCCTAAACATCTGAAAACCTAAACCTAGGAGATGAAGCGCCAAAACTACGGGCCTCGTTTGGGTAAATTGATACATCAACTTCCTGGGGTCATAACTTTGGCATGCGATATTTGTTTGAAGTGCACAATACTTCATTAAAAATATCTATCCAAGGAATACAACTTTTGAGTGACAAACATCAGTTAAAAATCCATGTTGGTCCCAGTTTTCCAAAAAAGCGTCGTTTAGGGCCTCAAAACGGCTCTCAAAATTCACAACTCAAAAAACTACCAAAAAATAGTAAACTTTGCTACAGTTAAGGAAACTGAAAAAAGGAAAGAAACAATGGTGGGGGTACAAGTGGAATAGGCAAGTGGCCAACAATATCCACCTAGATCACTATGGTGATTGATGATCAATCTCTCGTGTTGCCATACAAACTCTTAGTAACCTTCACCCTAAAACATGATATCAAAATTATGGTAGGGTATCAAAACAATACAAGATTAACATGACAAGAATAGGCAATGTGAATGAACCTACCTATATATATATATACATACATATATATACATATATATATATATATATATATATACATATATATATATATATATATACATATATATATATATATATATATATATATATATATATATATGTATCTATAGATGTATATGTATATGTATATGTATATGTATATATATATATATATATATATATATGCCTTCGAATAAAAGATAAGACATGCAGTCCCTCAGGACCTGAGAACTTGGCACAAAATCGAACTTATATTTTATTGCATTGGCTGAAGCTAACATATTTTCCAGTCGGATACTTATATTAAAACAAAAAAACATGAAAGAAAACCCTAGCCTATCAATACGATTTTCATCCCCTGCCACCTAATCACCTTCTAGAGGCTTACATTTTCAATTGAAATTTACATAAAAATGGGAAAAAACATGTTCATTTTCTTAAGATCCTTCTAGAATCCTATCAAATTTTATTTGGTGTGGGTCGATGCTCCCACATCACTGATTAAAAATAATAATATTTTACAAGAATAAAAGTAAATAAAAATAAATTTTCAATAAATATAAATACTTTTTTATTATATTACACTTACATGTAAATTTTCAAATTAAATATTAAATAAAATTAAATAATTTAATGTTGATAATCATGTGAATATTTTAAAATCAACTATATAAACATTAAACAAAGAAAAGAAAACATGGTCTCTGCCTCTAGTGCTATTTAATATATATATATTTTTTGCATAGATTTTCTTGGTAATGATGTATTCGTTTTCCAATAATAAAATAAAATAAACAGCTCCACACAATGAGCTAAGTTTCACAAATTAGGCTATAAATTCCCATAATAGGCTATAAGCTCCGCACAATAGGCTATAAGCTCCGCACAATGAGCTAAGTTCCGCACAATAGGCTAAGTTTATCACTTCTGCATAATAGGCTAAGTTTCTCGCACAAAAGTTATTAGTTTTTTTCTTGGTAATGATGTATTCATTTTACAATAATAAATTTAAATACGTATTTATTTTCCTACGATGAAATAAAATAAATATATTTGCACAATGAGTTAAGTTTCACACAATATGTTATAGGCTCTGGATAATGAAATAAGATCTGCATAATAGGCTATAAGCTTTGCACAATGAGCTAAGTTCCACACAATAGGCTATAAGCTCCACACAATGAGTTATCTTGGCACAAATATCTCTACACAAGCCTTGAGACATGTACTCATAGGTTAATAAATTCGATATTTTAATTAAGTTACATGTTTTTATGAGTAAAAATGTGTTTTGTTTCTCAATGCAATGAAGTCAATGTTCAACCATGTTTCATTAATTTACTTTTGTTTTGAAGTTGATGTGTCATTAAGTTCCTATTTACTATACAAAACCTCCACATTTCCATTGTGCGTAAGATTATTGTGCAAAGTTTCAGGTCATTGTGGGGAACTACGCACAATAATCTTCCACACAATGAATATAAATTCTATATATTAATCCACACAATGAGCTGAACCTCCGCACAATGAATATAAATTCAATATATTAATTAACTTATGTATTTTGTACATATTTTATTTATTTATATATTTCATATTTTTTTCACTTTATTTTATTGATGACAAAATGTAATCATGGGTAGAAGCATCCTGCGTTTCGCAATGCCATAAAGTCAATGTTCAACCTTGTTTGGTTAATTTACTTTTGTTTTGAATTTCATGTTTCATTGTGTTCCTACTTTCTAGAATAACTTGGCAATGTCCTATGCATCTACATTACCATTGTGCGGGAGAGTATTGTGCCTGCATAATGAGCTTAACTTTCGCATAATAATCATAAAAAAATGTATCCCACCTAATTTCAGTCATTGATAACAGTTTTGTAAAGTTTCAAAGTGTTGAGACTAAAAAAATGTGACTCAAACAATGTTGCAGATGACATCCTAAAATCATATAAGTTTGTCAGTTTAGTTCTTCCATCCTCAAAACAAATTTATGTGACTTCAGTTTCTAATATCTCACACACGTGATTGGATGTAACTGTAATTGTTATGATTTCCGTATTTGAAAAATCCTTTCTATTTTACAACAAATTCTCTATTTTAAAAAAAATAAATTTACGAAGTGACAAAGTTCCTGAAAAGTAAAACATACAATAGATATATGGCCCCTCACCTTGTCTATCTAGTTGAGTGGGTCATTGGTTTCTATACCCATTTATTTTTCCTTCCTGGTAGCCCCTATGATTACATTCTTAAACGACGAAATTGTTGCCACCTACTCCACCATTTCTTCCTCCGTCAAAGAAACCCATTGAAGAAGAAAAATCTTATAGGTCTCATAATCTTGTGTTGACTCATAAAGACATCCCTTCTAATTTCTCTTCGAATGCAAACTTTATTGCTTTAGGAGCAATATAAACAATAGGGAATGGGTTTGTTGATTGCCTTGGTATAGATGCAACATCTATCACATCAAAGGAATCAGGGAAGATATATGTGATTGGATAGAAGGAAGGTCAATACATATCTCCTCCTTCCATTACTCGGTAGTCACTCCACCACGGTTTTGAAGTCTTTTTCTCACTTTTGTTCCAACAAGGTAACGAATTAGACAAGAGGTTGTTCTTTGCCACTCTAATTCCTATAAAATGAAATTATTTACAATTACTTAGCTTAGTGGAACAATGGGAGGAGGTATTTAAGTTATCATCGATGTTGAGGGTGGGGATGCTCGTTTATACTATAATTCCTTGTTACATTGGGAATTTGGCTTTTGTTCGACCCTATTTTATTGCATGATGGGTGTTGTACTTTTCCCCGACATTGTAATTCCTTCATAGTAAGTCTCGTCGGTCGATTTAATCGTCGAAGTCGTCAATAAAGTTTCATCTTCAAGGGTTATCAAGGATAATTTCCCATGTTTCAAGCTTGTGTAAAAAATGAAACCATTCCTATACAACTTTCATGATTTCCCTTTTATCTGCCTCTTCTACTAGATTAGCCTTCGTTTCCTCATTCAATCATCACCATCTTCTTGGCTGATACGATTTCACTTGGTTGTTTTACCCTTTCCTGGGGAACCACTGTGATGAGTGGTCTTGTGAGCCATCCTATTGAACTTTTTGTGTCTTGAGAAGTTCCATCATGACCGGAACCAATCGCTACCCTTTATGCCACTTGTTCCTCTAGTGGGAGTCCTCTTTCATCTATTTTCAGACTCCCAAAATATGAAAAGGTTGTTGAGCACTTGTCATTTTGAGCTCGTAAAATTAAATGAAAAGACTTATATTTAGTATAAGTTTAACCATTTTCTGGAGTGAGATAGACTAGTTACGAAAAAGGAATACCTTAGTCAAACATGGCTAAGAGGTTCTCTCGAGTGTTGGATTCTACCTTTTCGGATTCAGGAGGCTATCTGCGAAAAGGGATATCAAGAATTTTATTTTTTCCTCTTTTTCAAACTCTCTAAACATGAAAAAGACATTGAGTTACCCTTTTGCTGGACTCGTAAAACTAAAATGAAGAAGGAATTGCCACCATGATAAGACCGAGCTACTCCTTCCTAGGCCTCATTAAAAATACTAGGATGGATTCATCCGAAGGATGAAATTATACAACAATCATATGGTATCCTCTTCAAGCTTGAGATTAAAAATGAAGAGGTACTTGCTAGAAATAGTGGTGGAAAGTGGAAGGAAACATATATCATGTATTTTGTGTGAAAGGAAGTATGTCGCTCTTGAACATGACACTTATATGTATCTTGTGTCAGGTTTGGAAAATCCTCACTTTTCCACTTCTCTTACTGGTTTTGGGAAATCCATTTTCCTCTTATTTGATTATATATTGTCACCATGACCTCTGATCTTATTTTGAGTCAAATGTTGCCAAATTCTGGAGTCGTGTCACTGATATGTTCAAGAGAAATCCCACTTGCAAATTTAAACCACATATACCCCATTTAACTTTCTCTACGTCAATCATGAATCACTCTTGCCAACTTTGAAAAAAATCTATGTTTCGTGTCAATGATGTGGGAAACATTATGGCCCTCCTTCAATGGATCACTTGGTGTCGACTCCAACTCATTATCCAGGAAGATGATCTACAAATTTCCCTTTCAATACCTTGGAGTTCACATGCCTCAATGGCAAGTTCTTCTCATTCGACGATAGGTTCACATCAGTGGTCGTTGATAGGATGATTCAATGAGTGTTCGACTTCAACTTCATTGTTGACACTCGTGGATTATACTGTTATACCTTGATATTCATCGTCCTGATTGGTGGTTTCTCTTGTTACTATTAACAATTTTCATCATTGGCCAGTAATCAGGTGGTTTCTACCATGTTCAACTTCAACCCATTTATTTGCCTGGTGAGATTCGTACTTCGATTGGGGAGACAAAGATGAAGACCCTGGGTTTCGTTTGATAAATCCAAGTTGCATGGAGTTATTAAGTATTCATTATTGTAGACATGATCCTTTCTAGTCGGATGGTTTCGTCTATTCTGTGTATCCATGTATTCATGACTGTAGACATGATCCTTTCTAGTTGGATGGATGCATCCATGTCGTGAATCCATTTATTGTCATATGCTTACACTTTAAAGCATACTTACCTCATATATGTCAAGATATATTGTGTTATGTTTGATTTGCAGGTATCATCTTTTCTCTTTACTTCATGTTGAGGCGCCAACACCTCCCCTTAATTTTTTCAAAATTATGGGGCCCTCCATATAAATTTTGCTAATGTTGCTTTTGGAATGCTTTAGTTTGCTTTATGAATTTCACTGGTCTTCATTTTGTATTCCTCCATTTCTTCTACATCTCCAGAAACTTAGTACATTTGAAATTTAACTTGATTCTGATCTCTGAATTGAAATTTATGGCCTTTTAAAGGTTTCAGGTATTTTTACTACCTAGGTAACGTGGTTCATATTTGAGACCCCTCCTCCATTGGCTACTTGAAAATATGTATATAAAATACATTAATGTTTATAATGTAAATATTTTAAATACATATTATTATAATATTGAGTAAAATTATTTGTAATTATATTAAATATATTTAAATATATTAATGCACAAATATTATCTATATAAAAGTGCATTGCAAATATATTATAAATTATAAATAAATAAAAGAAATATATATAAAAATTAATAACTATCATAAGTGTCTCCCATTTAGTACATAATAAAAAAAAAACATAGAATCCATAGTAAAATAACCCTGTTGTATATAAGCCCATGATACATAGGATAGATAGTGATGGGGTGTATTGTTAATGCAATCAGTGATGTGAATGTGACTAGCTCGAAACTCCATGGGAAAAAATCCACCCATGTTAAGGATTGGCGTAGCTCAGGTCGAGTGTGATCCCCAAATAATTTTGATGGCTTAGATGCCCCTAAGTTGTTGTTTCTAAGTTCATAAGTTAAACATGTATTCATCTAAGGCCCACACAACTTAGCAAAAAAAAAAAAAAAACATTTATCCCTCTCCATTATAAACCTACATATTAATCTCATGCCACATATAATGTAATATATGATCACATTTTAAGTAGAAAGGGGAGTTATGTTTAATATATGATCATCCTCACATAAACCACACATAAATGAAGGACCCACCACATATATATTAACCCACCAAACGTTGACTAATTCTCTCGATCCCTCAGGGCTCTTTCCACCGAGAACTTAACGATACCACTAGCCTCCAACAAGAAACAACAAACATTTTCTCTGTTTCGGGACACATATATTAGGTTGCAACGATATAAAGGTCATTGTAAAACCCCTAGTCGAGACTCACAGAGAAAATTTTTTGACTCTTGAGTTTTGAAATTTCCGTCAAAGCTTTCCCATCTTGGGACATATAAATCTCCACAGTTTCTTAATGATTCCCTTCAATTTTCACTGAGATGACATATGAGAGCAACATGGTATGGTTTTAATTTATTATTTAAAAAAATTTGAGCGATCCCCTTCCCTCTCCACTCACGTAGGATGTCCATTCACCATGGAGGTTATGCATATATTCATTAACATTATAACATTTTAAAAAAATTGATTCCACTCATACATATAGCATTATTTTTTTTAATTATTAAACAAAAAGTGTGCCCAAATAATTTCCCAAACTGTGTTTAAACAACCACAAAACTTATCTTGATATTTAGGGCACAGAAACATGCCGAGAGGACTCGTTGGAAAGTTTATTCAAAGGAGAAAATTTGAAAGAATTTAATTAACCAAATTTAGAAATTTAATACTCCTAAAATTCAACAGAAATAAGGTTGTGAATTTGCGACCAATTGAGTTTTCGAGTGAGTTTTTGGAAAATATTTCATTTCCACAACCATTTTTGTTGTTAGGAATTTGTTCTAGATTACCTATTTTCCAGGAATACCACAACAGGAAGTAATACAGAGCTCATATTTCGTTTGTTAATTAATTAATTTTATTTTTCCTTATAATGTGTTTGTTTTCGAATGTTTTAATTCTAGGTTTTGTTTCCAAGTTTGACACGATCTTAATTATATTTTGTTAATTTGTTGCAAAATTTGTTGAAGGAAATGATGACCTTCCGCCTCATATCTATGGGATTAGAGCTATAATAAGAAAGAAAAGTGAAATTTTCCAACTCTCAAATTAGGTCCCAAAATATTCATTCAACTATCGTTGAAACCGACTTCCATTTTTTAAATCGAATTGTATCATTATAAATAACATGGGTTGTACATTCCAAAAAAAGAGAATAATCTTTGCACTATTGTAAGGGGAAATTTCTTCTTCAAAATTTCTAATTTCAAATTTGATTTTTGGGGATTTTGTTTTATACTTTAATTTCTAGATCAAAGGATAGAAATTGTGCACTGTTGCAAATCCATCTTGTGATGACAGTGTTGTATAGCCTATGAAGAATTTTTGGAGAATTTTCCATCTTGAAGAATCATGCAGGATCACATGTTTTATGTAATGCATTTAAATATGAATACTATTATTCATTTAAATGCAATATCAGACTTTCCTGTTGATTAATTTCTTCCAAAACTTTTATATTTTCGCACTATTGTGAACTATGTACGTATATTTTCATATTATCATCTATTTTTTTCTATGATTAAATTTTTTTGTCAATTATTCCTAAATGCGATCATGTATGTAATTGAATTTTTGGTAACTATTTACTCATAAATTTACTTATATACATTGGTTTTAAAATCATTAAATTATGGGAACTATTTCTCAAATTTAATGATTGATTATTGACCATTTATAGGCTATAATGTTTCTTTAAATAGAGCATGAAAAAAATTAATCAATCATCAGAACTACTTATGTAACTTGATATTAATCACAAATCTCATGTTTAATCCCCATTTTCAAAACCATTGCACTTGGTATCTAGAAATTGCTGCTTGTTTTCCAAGTTTGGATAGTTTATTTTTTTCTTGCATTATTATCTAGGACTGCATTTCGGAATGCATATTCAAAATTCTCCTTACATAGGATCAAGCTTCATGTGGCCTAGTTGAGCCCTCATTTCAACTAACACAAAAGACTACTTTCTTCAAGCAATTGCAAGAAAAGAAAGTGTGTCATTTTTCCTGTTAACATCAACAAATACTATCATACACCATCAGATAAAGGTCAGAGTTAGAATTATATTTATGAGTTTAAATTAGTTTTATGTTATATTAGGCATTTAGTTAAGGCTAGTTTTAGTTTGAGGAAACTGGTCGTAATCATCATTCCAAATGGAATGGGTTTAATTGGGGCCATAACTGGTGATTTCCTTAATGTTGTAGATGGTCAATTTTGGACATCAACACTTCCCTTTTCCTCCCTATTGTTCAAATTCAACATTTTTTCACATCGAGGTGTGTCTTACGATAATTGCAATTTCTAGTTTTCGTTGAAGACATCTGGGCTTGACTATCATTCATCAGCTAAAAGTTTGTGCATTTTCTATTCATGTTGATTCTAGAGCATAATTGTCATTAAAATCTTCTTCTACTTATATTGATTCCCCTAAGGGAAATTAACTTACCTACTTCAACATACACCAGATACCATGTGCTCCTACATATCTAACAAGGCCACTCAATATCTAATCCATTATTTTAATCATTTTTATCATTTATTATCACATGCATCGGACATTTCCACCTCATTTATATAATTTAAATATCTCTTTCATATAATGTATATTTTGCAAGTGGCCTCCTATTCATCCTTTATAGGACATCCTCTTCTCCCTAGTCTATCTCTCTCCATCACAACATCATCAAGGGAGTATGAAGTAAGAAAACTATGATGTATTTTGTCTATATTTCCACTTATAACATGATACCTCATGGAGAAATTGTTATATCCTAAAAATTATTCAGATAGTCATATAGGCAATCTTAAAAAATTCATTAATTCATCATGAAAAAGGTTCCTTAAGTTAATTAGGATCCCACAAGCAGTTGATAAAACTCCATAAAATGAGTATTCTTTCATTCACACAAATTCATCATTCAAGGTTTACACTATTTTAAAATTGACGTGGATCCATAGAAAGAAACACTTCGATAAAGAAAAACATAGGAAACCACATATATCTTGTTACAAGGTGTACAAAGTTCAAACAAGTTGACTTTGGGATCTGACATGGATCTCACACCCTTGACGATAAGTACTTGGACACTCCAAGACTCCATCATGTTCCCCTCAAACATGAATAGCACACAATGGAATCAACCTCATTTCAGTGAACCAATATTATGAAGACATTAAAGAAATGTTATAAATACGAATCTTGGGAAACCATTTTTGAAAGAGAAAAATTGTATCATTATGAAAAATAACTATTGCTGGAATTCATTCAAACTTCCAAGCTTGATTTCATGCAAATTTCTAGCTTGAAACCTTCACCATTGAGGTGAGAGAGGGCTTGCAAAAGGAGAAGAAAGAAACCTCCTTTGGAGGATTGAAGAGCGATACTCCAACTCAACATCTTCCTTACTGTGGCACTTTGTAAACCATTTTCATCTTGATCCACCATCAATAAATACTTTTTGTTCCCATTTGACATTATGTCTATTGTATATTTGTTTTGGTTACATGCTTGCTTATTCATGTGTATATATAACATATTATATTTATGTTTCACAATTGTCTCTAACCACTTCTAGGACCATGTGTAGGTTGAAATTATTGCACAACAAGTGGTATTTGGGCCACTCATTCAACAATTCCAAAAAATAGGGATTTTAGGGAAAACTTGATATTAATTTTTCCTTAATATTCCCTTTTCCCTCCCACCATAATAATTATATGAAGATGTGGGTTTGGTAAGGAGGGGTGGTGTTAGATAAAACTTAATATCCCCCATCCCCGCTCCCTCTCCCCATGAAAAACCTAAAATTAGTGTGATACAAATATGATGGAAAACATAATATTAATTTTTTCCTAACAACTCGCTTTGAAGTTTTCCCTAATATCCTCCCCTTTCCACCCCATACCCTCATATTAAGGTTTTGCTAATACCCCCCTACACCACCCTCATATGTGGCATGGTAGGAAAGGGTATATAATAATTTTTTCCCAATTATCATTCCCACACCACTTTCATGCTATGGGTTTAGGGGTATATTAGGAAAAACTTAATGCTAAGGTTTCCTAAATATCCCCAATCATCCTGCCCCCATTTAAGGTTTGGTGGATATATTAGGAAAATACTAATATCAAAATATCCCCAATATTCTAGAAGGGTGGTGAAATATTAATGTTATATTTTTCATAATATCCCCCTTCCCACCCTATCCTTATGTTATCACCTAAAAATTACTCACACAATTTTTCAAGTGATCACCAGAAAACATCGTTAATTCAACAATACAAATATCCCTAAGGTAATTAATCAACAAGCCACAAGTAGTCGATTTAAATTTATATTTTGGGTGTTTTTCCCATTCGTGCATAATAATTATTTAGGATTTGCATGATACACATGATTTTTCCTTCAAAATTCATATAGATCTATAGAAAGCAATCATTTCATAAAGAATAGAGTGGGGAATCATGGAAATCTTGTCAAATGCAACGTACAACGTTTGATGGGTCAAATATGAGCTCCCTTACATCTGAGAAAGGGTACTTGGAGCCCCCAAAGGACTCCTCATGCTACCTTTAAGCACAAGGATGACACAAAGGAATCAACACTCATTCAATGAACTACGCCCATGAAATCCTTGGAGATTATTATGAATACTAGCTTTGGAGTGTAATTTTAACAAGAGAATAATTGCATGGTTATGCTACCAAAATATAGTTGTAATTCATCCTTGCTTCTAAGCTTGATTGTATACACCTTCAAAACTTGTGAGCCCTCACCATTGAAAAAACGTACAAACTTCTCAAGGAGAATGATAATTTGTAGAAGGAAAACGAAGGGACCTCCATTGAAGGGTTGAAGAGGGATAGTCCAACTCCACATGTTCCTTTATGTTTCACTTGGAAGACCAATGTTCTCTTGATCTACAATCAACAAAGAGTATTTTCTTACCATTTTCACATTGTGTTTTTTATTCTTCTTTTTTTCTAGTTTTTTGTTTATTCACTCATGTTTGAATGCTACAATAACTTATTTATGTTATTTTAATTGTTTCTAACCACTATTGTGACCCTCTGTAGGTTGCAACAACTTGCATAATAGGTGGGATTTTTCTCATCCTTCCAACAAATTCTACCACATATATTGGTGACTCCATTATCTTCTTTTCTCTGTGGGACTCTTTCTTTTACTTAAATTTCATTCTTATACTTACTAGCGACCTCCAAAAATACTTGGAATCTGATCTGAATTTATGCAGGAACGCAATAGAATACAAATATGCACATAAACACGGGAATGCAGTAGAAACAAAACTTCATTTCATTAATATTGAAGAACTAAAATATTCTTACATACATAATGGAAACAAACTAGCTCAGCTGTTGGTAGCTTATATTTGAGAAGATATGTGGTGGCTACATGCCTCTGAACTATGTTACAATGAGGCTCAAGAGCCTTTTTATTATTTAACAATAGGGATAACCCTAAACAACCAAAAAACTAACCCCAGGAGATGGAACATGACGAGTTTGTGGGCCTCGTTGGTGTTTTGTATGTGTTATATTATTTCCACAATTAGTTGCAGGCGTGGGGGGGGGGGTGTCATAGGGGGGGAAACAGCTCACCATGTACATTGCGGTGGGCACAGCAAGGGGGTCACAAGGGGGAACTCCTTGTTCGGGGTCTGAGGCAATGCCCCAGAAAATTTTTTTTGGACCCTATTTTTCGGTGGGTGGACCCACCCATGGTTTTGTGCATGGGTTTGCACATGGTTTTGGGGCATGATGGTTTTCGGCCCCTAGTATTTTGTAGATCCAGTCAAGGGAACTATGGTTATGTTCTAATCCAGGGTTAATGGATTGGGGTTTATGAATGCTTCGGCATGTATATATATGTGTTGTAACACTAAAAGGAATATAATGAAAGATCAAGCTAGAAGTCCCGATTTGGGATCCAAAGGAAAATCTCTGTGTATATTTGTTTTATGTTTTATTCTCTTGCTGTTGTTTATTTTCTATTTTAAGATTCATTTGCAGATAATTTTTGTACAGGGTTAAAACCTACAGTTGGGGTGAGTTGGGTAACCAACTTCCTGAAGTTGTAACTTGGTCATATTACCTTCGTTTTGAGGTTATGATACCTTTTCAAAAATAACTCTCTGATTAATACATAATTTTCCATAGGCCGATGCTTATTACCATGGTCCTATTGAGAACCTCAAAAAAACATCGTTTAGGGGGTCAAAACTGCTCCAGAAATTCACGACCCGAAAAACTGCGAAAAATAGTAAATGCTACTATAAACAAGGAAATTGATAAAACTAACTAGGGTTCTAGGTGGAATAGGTGGGTGGACACAAATATCCACCTCGATCATCCCCCCCCCCCCCTGCTGCAAGAAGCAATGGTCCCCAATGTATGCAGAGCCTCCATGAGGTGAGGAAATTTATGTTGAACCTGGTCCCTGGTGAACCACTTGATCTGTGTGTCCATGATTCGATTAGTTGTGGCTTGTTCCACACAGACCAGGTTTAACTTCATGAGTGTGATTTGTTTTGCAATGTCGGATGCGTCCAGTAATGGTGGAAAGTATGGTTGAAGGAGGTCCACATTGAACATTGTGTGCAGACCAAGGAATGGTGGAATGTTGAGCTCAAAGGAAGTGTCTCCTATAGTATTGGTGATGGTGTATGGCCCATATCAGAGTGGGTGAAGCTTTCAGTGGGGTCTAGCGAGGTGCTCCTTCACAAATGCAACCAAACTTTGTCGCCCACCTAGAACTTGTGTGGCACCCAATGTTGATCATGTCATTGCTTTTACTTAGCATTGGATTTGTCCAATATGTCATGGAACCATTGGCGGACATGCTAAATGCACTCAATGAAGTTTTTTTCCCTATTAGCTTCGGATTGGACATGAGCCGAATATGCCTGAGTAGATGCAAACGGTATGGCCACATCAACGGGTCATAGTGGTTGGAATCCCAACCCCACTTGAAAAGGGTTGTGGCTAGTTGAGATGTGGAGAGATCGGTTGTAGTTGTGTTGGACATAGTGAAGGATTTAATCCCATGTGTGAGGATGCTTTGAGTTGTACATGTAAAAAAAGTGCACGATCATCCTGTTGATGACCTCTGTTTGGCCATCGGTTTGGGGGAGGAAAGTCATGGACTTAGTGATCTTGGTATCCATCTTCGACTAAAGACTTGACCAAAATGTACTTAAGAACCTATTGTCTTGATCTGAGATAATGTACTTTCGGATCCTAAAGTGCACCCACACTCATTCAAAAAAGAGTTTAGCAGTGGCTTCTACTGTGATACTCTTCTTGCATGCTTCTGAAATGGCCATCTTAGATAATTTGTCGACAACCACAAAAACACAATCATTGCCATGCTTAGTAGAAGGAAGACCCGACATGTAATCCATGGAGATAGATTCCCAAGGTCAACTAGGAGTAGGAAAAGGAGTATGTAGGTCTTGATTCTTGATGGTTGGTTTGGTAATGGCGCAGGAAATGCAGGATCTGATGTAATTCCCAACATCTTGTCGAAGGTTTGGAAAATAAAAATACTTCTGCAGTACTGCCATTATTTTCTCTACCCCTAAATGTCTAACGACCCAGTTTTAGTGCGCTTCCAAAATCATCTTGGCACGCTCGTTTGAAGGAACAAAAAGGTGTCCTAGGTGGCATTTGGAGGCGATAATTTGGAACCCGCCTTCCTTCTAGGAGTGTCTGGTATGTGTTGCCTAATTTTGGATCACTCTTATAAAGATTTTTCCACCCCGAAGTCTCGTGCCAACAAGAGTCGAGCACAATGGTCAGCACCATGATCGATGGTCGACTAAGTAAATCTGTGAAATTTTTAGCGTTTCCCTTCTTATACTTAATGTCCATATGGAACTATTGCAGGTACGTGGACTATTTCTGATGGAGATCTTTCTACAACTTCCCTTGTGTCTGTATGAATTGTAGAGGTTGGTGGTCTATGTGGATGATTGTTTCCTTCCCCAAAATGTAATGCTTCCATTTGTGGCTAGCCTGCATAATGAAATACTTCTCTTTGTCATAGGTGGGATAATTTTGAACTGTGTCTAAAAGTGTGTCACTATGATATTCCAATGGATTCCCCTATTGAGTAATAATTGCACCAATATCATCTTCATAAGCATCTATCTCGATCTCAAATGGTTGTTGCAGGTTTAGTAATGTGAGCACTGGTGTAGAGCAGAGTTGATGCTTCAACTTAGTGAATGCCTTCTATTGGGATTCAAACCAAAAGAACTTGGCTTTCGCCCCTCCCTTGGTGACTTGACTCAAAGGCCAAGTGATATGAGAGGACCCCAACATGAACCTGTGGTAGAAGTTGGCAAGACCCAAAAAGATGTGGATATTTGTTAGAGTGGTTGGGGCTGGCCAATCCCGAATGATATTTATCTTGGTTAGGTCCACATGCACACCCCGATAATCAATGATGTACCCCAGATATTGAACCAAGTGTAGGTTTTAACCCTGTACAAAAATTATCTATGAACAAATCTTTAAAACAAAAAATAAACAATAGCGAGAGCATAAAACATAAAATAGATAAACATAGAGATTTTCCCCTGGATCCCAAATCGGGATGACCAACTTTATTTTTCATTATATTCCTTTTAGTGTTACAACACATATATATATACATGTCGAAGCATACATAAACCCCAATCCATTAACCCTGGATTAGAACATAACCATAGTTCCCATGACCGGATCTACAAAATACTAGGGGCTGAAAACCATTATTCCCCAATACCATGTGCAAACCCATGCACAATACCATAGGCAGGTCCGCCCACCGGAAAATAAGGTCCAAAAAATATCACCCCCCCTGTAACCCCCTGGTGCGTGACTAGTTGTGGAAAGAATATAACACATACCCAACACCTAGGTCATGTCGAAAGTGCATTTCTCCAAATTAGCACATGACTTGTGTTTCTACGGTATTTGGAGAACCTGTTGAATGTGGTTAAAGTTCTCTTCCCAACTCTGGTTGAAGATCATGATGTCATCTAAATACAACACCACAAATTAGTTGGTGAAGGGTTGCAAGATGTCGTCCATCAACCTCATGAAGGTTGTGGGGGAATTTGTCAACCCAAAATGCATGACCAACCATTCTAAAAGGCCCTCCTTGGATTTGAAGGAAATCTTCCACACATCAGAGGGTTCGATTGGTACCTAGTGATAACTATACTTAAAGTCAATCTTGCTGAAATATTTGGCCCCCTTGACTTGTTCCAAAAGGTCATCAATCTATGGGATCGGATACCTATTCCGAAGAGTGATCTTGTTAAGTGCCTGATAATTGATACTGAGTCTCCAGGTTCCATCCTTCTTCTGTACCAACACAATCGGGCTCCCACACAGTGATGAACTTGGCCTAATGTGCTCTTTCTGCAGCAACTACTGAATCTTAATCTTGATCTCATCATTCTCTAGAACAGAGCATCGATAGATCGATCGATTCGGTAGCAGCATGCCCAGGGTCAAATCGATGGATTTCTTGACCTGATAGCATAGAGGTACCCCTGCATGTGAGGTGAAGATGCCCTTATACTCCTCCACGGCCTTTTCCAACTGTTGCTTCCGTGTGGAAGATCCTTGTCTGGAGGCCATGGTGTTATGCAACCAGCTCACAAAATAGAAGAAAAGATATATCATGACTTATAAATTAGCCTTTTTGAGGGGACAACATCCTTTACATTACATAAATGAACAATTCTTGGATGATACAAATGACAAAACCTACCTTCTATATATAGGAGTCTAAGGGGTCACAATATAAAAATATGGGGACCACATGGGCACAACAATAACAATAATGGGGCTACACATATCAAGCACAATAATAACAATATGGGGAATACATGGGAAAAATAATTAAAATAATGGGGCTACGCTAACAATAATAAGGGGATACACTAGCATTATGGGGACCTAACATGCCTGTCTCCCTCAAACAAGTGTTGTCCTCAATGCTTGAGTAGTTATGGATGATTTTTTAATAAAATTCTCATCCTCCCATGTCGAATCTTCAGCGTGTAATTTCTTCCACTTTATGAGATATTCTAAATTTGATCGATTTCGTAGCTATCGATTTCTTGTTTTTGTGACTGCTTTAGGTTCCAATATGATTTTCCTTCCTCATCAAGTTCTGGAAATATTGTTTGAACTAGGAGCTTTTCAACTATAACCTTCTTTAAGCATGACACATGGAAAACTGGGTGCACTTGGGAAGATGCAGGAAGCTCCAATTTGTATGCCATCGTACCAATCTTTTGCAACACCTTGTAAGGACCATAATATTTTGGTGATATATTATTATCCTTCTTAGCTTGCTTGAGGGACATTTGTTTGTATGGTTGTAACCGTAAAGATACCTAGTCTTCTACATCAAAACTCCTTTCGCTGCAATGTTGATCTACCTGTTGTTTCATTCAATTCTGCGTCAAAGTGAGTTTATCCATAAAAGTTGGAGAACTTGTTGTTGATTCTCGATGTGATCTTCCATTTCTTAAACCTTAGAATTGTCTCTTAAATATGATCTGAGGGACGGTGGATGATATCCATAAAGTGCCATAAATGGGGTCATTTTTTCTGCAGTATGGAAGGAAGTGTTATACCACCAATCAACTAGATATAACCACTTGATCCATTGTGTTTTTTTATCGTATACAAAGCAATGAAGATATCCTTCCAAAAAAAAATTCACTATCTCAATTTTCCCATCACATTGAGGATGATATGATGAGCTATGAGCTAATAGAGTACCCAAACATGAAAATTTTTCCGTCCAAAAATTTCCTCTAAAAATGGGATGTCTGTCGCTTACAATAATCTTTGGGTTTCCATGTAGCTTTTTAAACGTTTCCATAAATGTAGTAGAAATTGTACTGGCTTTAAATGGATGTGATAATGAATAAAAGCATGCATACTTGGTAAGTCTATCAACTACCACCATGATGAAAGCCTTTCCTTCAGACTTGGGTAAACATGTGATAAAATCCATTGAAACCTCCTCCCAATGTTGACTTGGAATGGATAAAGGTTGTAACAGACCCTAGGTCTTATTTGTCTCAACTTTATTTTGTTGGAAAACCAAACATTGTGCCACAAAATTTTGAATATCAGATTTAAGGCCATCCCAAAAAAACTCCTCCTTGACCCTGTGGTAAGTTTTTAAAAATCCCGAGTTCCCTCCTAATGGAGAGGTGTGCAATTCCAAAAGAATATTTTGTTTGAGTTGGGAATTCTTACAAAGATATAAGAAATATTTGTACCATAATGAATCATTTTTCTAGCTACAATTTTTAGATGTACTGGGGTCTTGCTAGAAATTTTGAATGAGTGTCCACACCTCTTCATCATTATTCCATTCATCCCTTACTTCGGTTATCCACTCAGGTTGGATAATAGAAATGGAACAAAGCAATGCTTCCACATCCTCATCCTTTCTTGAGAGTGCATATCCAAACACATTTTTCTTCCCTTTTTTGTAGATGATTTCAAATCCATAACCCAAAATCTTTGTGACCTATTTTCGCTGGTTATCTAGAAGATAATCTTTGTTCCAAAAAGTATTTAATACCATCATGATTTGTTTTACCTTGAAGTGTCTTCCCATTAGTTAAGGTCGTCATTGCTTTAGTGCATGTAGTATCGCCAACATTTCCTTCTCATAAATAGGTTTTTGTAAATACTTTCTTTTGATTAGACAAATTTCAAAAGTAATTGGTCTTCCTTCTTTCATTAAAATTGCACCAATTCCATTTTCTAAGGTATCACATTCCACAGTAAAACTTGTTGTGAAGTCTGGTGTAGCTAAGACTAGTTCTTGGCACATTGCCTCTTTAAGATGTTCAAAGACCTTAGTTTCTTTTGGAGTCCAAGAACATGCATATTTATTCAGTAATGATGTTAGAGGTGCTGATATTCTCCCATATTTCTTAAAAAACTTGCAATAATACCCTGTTAACCCCAGAAATCCTCGAAGATGATTTATGGTTGTGTGAATTTTTCATTCCTTAATGGATTTAATTTTGTTAGGGTCTACCTTAACATCCTCATGAGATACAATATGATCCAAATATTCCACCTCTTGTACTCCAAAGAAACAATTGGAGGTTTTTGCATATAATTGTTTCTCCTCCAATGGTTTAAGCACCCTGTCAACATGTTGAACATGATCCTTCCAAGACTTGTTGTAGATTAGTATATCATCAAAAAATACTAACATGAATTTTCTAAGGAAGGGTTTGAAAATGAAATCATCAAACCTTGAAATGTGGAAGGTGCATTAGTAAGGCCAAAAGACATGAGCAAGGATTCATAATGACCCTCATGAGTTCCGAATGATGTTTTTGAAATGTCTTCAGTCTTCATTCTAATTTGATGATATCTAGAACAAAGGTCCATCTTAGTGAAGTAAATTTCTCATGTAATTAATCCAATAATTCATCAATGACGGGGATGGAAAATTTATCTTTAATATTGAGCTCCCTATAATCCGAGCACATATGCCATGATCCATTATTCGTGTGCACCAATACTAATGGAGCAGAGAAAGAACTTTGACTAGGTTGAATTATACCAGCCTCTAGCATTTCTGCAACCATACGTTCAATCTCACTCTTTTGAGCATAAGGATATTTGTAAGGCCTGATGTTTGGAGGAACACTTCCTGGAATCATGATCATAAATAGGTGGGAGTACTTTGGGAGTATTAAACACCTTGTAATGATTGTCCAAGACTTTTTGGAAATCTAGAGAAATAGATGATTTTGATGTTTGAACCTCTAGTGAGAATAATTGTGCAATCACACCTCATTTTTATTTCTTCAGAAGTTTTTTCATGAAATTAGAGTTGAGAATCTTTCCCGGTTTCCTTGCAATATCCTGTAATTCAAATTCCTTTCCTTCCAAAAATAAATTCAAGAAAATTTCTTGAAAATTAAAAGCTATCGTGCCTAAATATTGTAACCATTGTACTACTAGTACAACATTAATAGTACCCATTGGATTGGAGAGCATTGGACTATTCAATACATATTCCCCCATGGTTATCTTGATATTATGGTACTTTCCAGAGAAATTTATAGTTCTTCCATTTTCAAACATTACTTGAAACTCTAGTGCTGGGTATAGGAAGCAATTCAATTCCTTGGATACCTTACAATGAGTAAAATTATGGGTACTACCCGAATCAATCAACACTATTACATTTTTCTTCTTGATATGTCCTTCTATATTGAGAGTTTGAGGATTGGTAATTCCTGCCAATGAATTACATGATATGGTTGGATTCATTTCTTCTTCCTCTATGGTTGGTTCCTAGTGTATATCCTCTCTTTTGAAGTTTTTTGTTCCTTTTCTTCCTCCTCTTCAAAATATATGTAAAATAATTTCTTCTCAGCACACTTATGACCTTTAGTGTATTTTCTATAAAAAATATAACAAATTCATTTTTCTTTTTTTTCTTCCAATCGTTGTTATGTAAATATTGTAGGTAGTGGAAGTCTAGGAGTAACAACACTTCTATATTTATAGTTGTGAGTGGTAGGCTTCCTTGTCGCCATAATTTTTCTTTCAATTTTTCATTCCAGCCTGAATGCCTTCTCCAATGAATCAGGTTCCCAAAGGCAAACCTCATTTTGGATGCCATCCTTTAAAGTCCCTATGAGGACATAAATCATGTGCTCCTTTGGAATATGTTTTACCCTTATATTCAATTTCTGGAAGTCCTCAATGTGCTCCACCATTGAACCCTTTTGTTTGAGATTTATCAATTGGCTAAAGAAGGTGTTTCTCTTTGTATCCTCATAATGTGCTACCATTTCCTCCATAAAAATTTACCAAGTGACAATTTTTTTACAAGAGCAAATCCATCGATACCATATAAATCTATTGGGTTATAAATATAAAGTTGCAATGCATACCTTTTGTGTGCTTTCCACATTATGGAGAACAAAGTATTACTCCCTCTGTAGTATCCATGTTAAGGGATCCTTGCCATCAAACATCCTCATATCGATCTTTGGAATATGGTGGGTCTTCAATCCAACATTAGAGTCTATGTAATTATGATTAACATTTTTTTTGTTCTCATCATGAGTTTCCTCTATTACCTTTTCAACATTAGGAAGATTTTCTTGCAGAAAATTTTCCAAACCTTCCTTCAAACCTTTCATGTATTTCTTCATATCTTCCATGTTTTCTTTTATACCATCAATATTAGCTTCCAGGTCATTCATTACATCCTTCAAACCATCCATCTTAGCTTTGAGTTAATTTTTCGTTGTTCTATGTGAGAGTGAAGTTTGTTGCACTTGGTCCTATAATTTCAAGATATCATGCTGCAATTATTCCTCTTCATGTGTCATTGCATATATTTTTGAGGGCTTAATGGGTGTGGAATTATTTTTTGGAGAAATTTTAGAACTCAATACTGATATCTATGCTTCAATATTCCCTTGGAATCACTTCAAACTGACTTTTCAAACAAAAGTTATGCATTTTTTTTTAAATGCACACATTTTTCTTTCTTCTACGAGCTCTATCTTGAAACGGTTGTAACTCTGTAATTTCAAATCTCCAAGATCTGAAGTTTGGTCTTGTAGTAGCCCTCTAATTCTTCTTTCCAATGCCTCGGGTCATACCTAATTTGGATTCTTCAAGTTAAAGTTATGCCCATTCTCTCACAAAAACCTAACTATGGTTTGGTTCAGTAGAGAAAACTTTTATAGTGTGCCACATGTCACTGTTTTGATCTTTAGCTATAAAATTGATACACAAAAACTAAATTCCATTTAATTTTTTCCACTTTTTACAGAATTCTAATCTGATGTTTAAAACAAAATTTATGATGATTTTCCCTTGGCCGCCGTTTTGAGATGAAATTTTGGAGCCTGCAAAAACCCTAACTTCCTCAAATCATATCTGAGAACATATTGTGAACCAAGTTCTGGAATTTGTATACGACGTTCCTAAGGATTTCAGCTTCTTGTGGTCAAAGTTTTAGATTTTGAACCTTCATAGAAAACAAGTTATATAGAAAATTCCAATATGACCTATTTGCAGTAGCGAAACCCTAAAATCCTAATCTATGATACCATATGTTATGCAACCATATCACAAAATAGAAGAAAATATAGATCAAAACTTAGAAATCAACCTCTTTGAGGGAGGAAATCTCCGTTACATTACATAAATGAACAATTCTTGGATGATACAAATGAAAAAACCTACCTTCTATATATAGGAGTCTAAGGGGTCATAATATAACAATATGGAGATCACATGGGCACAACAATGACAATAATGGGGCTACACCTATGGGGCACAATAATAACAATATGGGAACTACATGGGAACAACAATAACAATAATGGCGCTACACTAACAATAATAAGCGGCTACACTAGTATTATGGGTACCTAACATGTGGCCACAATCTTCTTCTGACCCTGAGGGCGAATCATAAGAGTTGGAGAAAAAATCATAGCTTATTGGCCCTCAGGGCGAATCCTTCATAATTTTAGAAACAATATTATTCTTGGTTGTTTTGTCTCATTCTTATTATGTAGGAGCTATTCTTTTTTAGGTTCTATTTATTTTTCCTCAGTCAATGATCAAATACACATTCATCTAGATGTACTAACTTGATTGCATATCCCTATTCCACTCAAAATTGAACTTGATCGAATTTTGACATCTTCATCAACACTCAGTTTTCAAGACTCAACTATATCATCTTATTCAATCATACTATTCAAAGATTTTTATAAATTAAAATAATTTAATTACAACTTAATCATATTCACTTTGCCCTACATCATATTAGAAAAAATATGCATATATATATATGCATATTATATCTCATATGGAGTGTAAAAAGAAGGAAATTTGAAAATATATATAATACCCTACCCATCTTAAATTAAATTTTCTCTATTTTAATAATGAGATATAAATTAAGTTATAAGTACCATGCATTTAATTTTTCTTATTTTTTCCCTTTTGTAAAATCAAATTGGGAAAAGAGTCATATGTATACAGGTTGTAATATCTACTTAGGTTGAAAGGATTTGTTTTTGCTGGATTTGCTTGGGAGAGTTTGTAGATATACATTATTATATATAATAAAATACTATGTAAATAATGACTTTCCATATAACATTAAATTTATGAAATAATGAGTACAGATATATAATAGAAACAGAAACAATAAATTGAAATTATGTTATTGTAGATTTTGGGAATATTTAAGAATTTAATGGTGAAGAAAATTCAAATAAATAAATTCATGAAATAATGAGTACATATATAATAGAAATGAATACAAAAACCATAACTAAAATCATGTAAAATATCTAAGAATTTTATGATCAAGAAAAATGAAATAATTAACTTGAATATCTAGAAAGTTTATGCTCAAGAGAGGTGAAATTATTAATTTCTCCAGTGACTATGATTCTCCGTAATATTTTAGGAAATGCCTGAAAACAATATTCTTGCGAGAACGTTTGATAGGTGATTCAAAAAACAATAGTAAAACAAATAACGTAGCAGATATCATTATAATGGTTTTGACTAGTTAGATGAACTGTATTTTTGACACACAAATTTATATGTCATATAGAGTTATGTGTTGTTACGTGCAGATGAAAATTACACATAGCAATGGACGAGTTTACTTAGTGGATGGCATGCAAGATTTTGTTACAATCAGAGCGAGGGGATTCCAGGTCGTTGGAGTTCTAGAAAAGAGATTTCAATTGAAAAATCCTACGAGTTTGAGAATAGGGAAATAATAAGTATTATTGTGCACTTGAAAATGGTGGCAAAGTGACGAGACGTCATAAATGAGATCTCTGTAATGGAAAATCAAGAAAAGAAAATGTCAAAAATGAAAACTATCTACAAAGAATTATAACAACAACAACCATAGAGAAGAAAACATATTTCAAAAATAATAAATTTCCACATTAACCACTTAGTGAATTTAATGTAACATTCCTCTAACTCTTCTATCGAAATGATACAAGACACGAATTCCCTCAACAACGCATCTCTCTATGCAACTCAGTTTTGAAGAAAGGGTTTGTCAAGAACAAGAAAACGAAAGAAGTTATCCATTAAATGGCAGTGAAAGAGATTTGCTTTTGGAGAGAAATAGAAACAAATAAAATCAGAATGTTTAGGGTTTGATAAAACCTTCAAAAATGCCACCAAATCGAAGAAAAGAAGGGCATGGAATCATTATGGAAGATCCCACAAAATTGCGGAGATAATGCCAATTGATATCAGGTAGGCAAAACACAGTGGAAAGAAAAAGGGTCACTACATAGCAAAAATGTCATTAAGTCTATTACAAGTATGCAACCTTACTTCAGCATACCTTTATATAATACCAAGTAATGATATCAGGTAGGGAAAACCAGTGGGAAGAAAAGGGGTCACTAAAAGGGTCACTCTGTAGAAAAAATGTCATTAAGCCTATTACAAGTATGCAACCATACTTTATAAAATCTTTGAGATATAGGTTTTACATTAAAATTGTAGGATTTTCTTGCTCAAGTGGATTACCATGAAGAAATCCTGGTGATATTTTGCCTGATTTACCATAGTAAATGCTATTTAATTAGAGAAAAAATACTAATTTAAATCCATTTAGCACTAGATCTATCATGCATTCATGAGGGATCAAATCTATTGAATTGCAAACTTTCTTTATGGAGTGTAGAATTTTGATGTGGAAATATTTATGTCTTGAGGGTTTTTATTTTACAAATTCACTTTACAAATATTTAATTAAAAAATATTTAAAAAAAAAGAGTTGCCTCTCAGATTATGTGTCTTGAATTAAGCTTTTTATTTTAATTAAAGAATTTGTGTTGACTTTAATAAAGAGTAAAAATGTTTGAAACTCTACCTAATTTGGAAGTTTAATGTGGTAATTTTTTTTTGTGAAACCTAAATTTATTATTCATTTAAATTCACCTATATGATAAAAGAACTACTAAATGTGTGAGATAATTTATTATTAATTCAAATTAAATATAATAATACATAATTATATTACAATAATTAATCTTAGACTATAATAAAATTAAAAAGTTATATATAATCCAAAGATAATGATATTTTTGATAATAACAATAAAATCCAAATATATTGTTAACGAGTGAAGAGTGAATATCATAGAAGAGGTGCAAAAGAGTGTGGTTGTTGAGGTTGAAAACAGATGGCAAAGGTGGTATGCAATGCTCGTGAAAGGGAAGTCATAAAGAAGATGATGGTAAGATGAAATGGGTTCTAGAAGAAGTCAAAAAGAAGTGCCAGAGGTCAAAGGCACATGATGATACGAAGATGACCAGAGATCACTATGAGAGAGGACAAACACAGATTTAATCACCGAAAAGGTAGCAGCAGATTGTTGTATAAAAAAGGATTGGTGTTTGTATGCAAACAGGGGTTGCAGTGTTAAGGAAGGTCTGCGTTAAAGACCAAAGCTATCATGGTTTATCACCACAAAAACTGTGTACTATTGATTTACAGTGTTAAAATACATGTTATCATGACTATGACCGTTACAGTTGCAGTATATGTGCATTAAGAATAGAATCACACTTTCGTGGTTTAAAGTAGAGAAATTGCATTGTTTATACATAGGGTGAAATGCCATGTTATCGTGGTTATGGATCTTGAATAAGACAACGTAGCTGCAGAGTTGCACTCACAAGAAGGAGAAATGGACCGGGAGAAAGAGAACTTATGATATTAAGACTTATTTTTCAAAATTTCAGTAACTAGGGGTTAGATTATTGGCAAAAGGAATCAGCCTGCGATTATTGTATTGGCTTTTAACCAGGAAAACTCGATATTGGATTTTGTATGTTATCTGAATTGGATTTTGTATATTGTATATTATATGACGTTATCTGAATTTAATAAAATATTTGAAGACCTAAAAAATATTGTAATAGCGTGTAGATTATTTTCACATTTTATTGCTAATATGTTATATTTTTTCTTTTTAAATTATGAGAAATGAAACTATTTTCATTTTTTGAATTGGATTATGTTATTTCTTTTTATTTATTATTTTTAGATGTTGAAATGATAATATAAACTTTTACCAGTTATGTTATACATTGGATATAACAAATTGTTGAAGTAGTGAACTATTTGTTGTCTAAAGTAGATTATATACTTATAAGTGTTGTTGCTGCTAATTGGGATACTACTACTTTTTTTCTAATTGGGATAGTTAGATTTAGAATAAGATGTATATTTACATAAATCGGTTAGTTTTATTTATGTTATTGTATTATACTTCATTTAGGTTTAGGAATGAATATTTTAAGGTCTCTTTTTGAGGAGAAATCTACATACAGGTGGACATCACTACACCAAACTAGTATAGGTCTAATTGGAACCTCCATTGAGTAGTGATCCTCTATTGTAAGAATATTTTTTCAGTGTGTAAGCATGAGTTCATTTTGTAGCCAATTTGTATAATCGAAGTTGTTATGATACCACATTCCATTTCATAGCAAGCCTCGCCATATAATAATAACCCACTTTATAAACCATGAATTTTTTCATAGCTTATTGTGTCACAGATATGGCAACTTGATAGCATGTGAAATAATGCATTTGGTAACATGATGTGATGTCCAAAGAGAATTTGAATCCTCCTCCATGTGCCAAATTATTTTCTACCTGAACATGCTAATTCATGGCAAGGATTGTAGTATTCCCAGTTTAACTAATCTTAGAACTAGTGTTAATGACAAGTTCATGATAGTGAACTAACCCTCGATTAAAACCTTACCTACAACCATTGTTGCAAACACAGGAATGCCAATAGGATGGAATGTTTGGTGAATAGGATGGAACTAGGAAGCACTAGAGAAATAAGGGCCAACCAGACAGTCATGGAAATTTTTGCATCAGTTGGTTAGATTATCATTTTAAAAAAAATTAAAGGTTCAAACCTGAAATTGAAACTGAATCCACCCAAACTTTCAATGGGATTCTAACCCTCTAACTACAACATACCATTATTGTTATAGAATAATCCATCAACATGATAATCGACTTCCACAATAGGGAGAAAGGTGTTCATATTCGTAATGAAAATTGGGCCCAATTTCTCAAGTGACCATCTCCATTTCCCACACTGAGGAAGGGAATTTCCAAAGATGAGCTATCACAACCATGGAGAAAAAAAAAAATTATTGGGTGGAAATTCATCACCTATGAGGGTAGGTTCAATATGGTTTACCAGTATCACATCTAAATCTTGATGCATACCAAATAGGAGAAGTTGTTAAACATGTCATTCTTTCAACTTAAGGGTCTATCAAAAAAGGTAAAATGAGAAAATAAGGAACCTTGACTTAGGGTTATATCATCAAGGTATTATTAAGATTTTGATTTCAATTGAATTAGAGTAGTTGAATATCCATTGGGAATTCTTGTCAAAGGGAATCAAAACTAAGCATAGGGCTAGGGTCTCATTTTCAAAGGGTTCATTGCTCAGAAATAGTCGTAGGTCTTTTCTTTGACTCTAGCCTCAAAACCCCATTACCATATCAGGGCTGAAAGGGAAGTAGGTTTTAAGCCCCAAAATAAAACCTACTCAGGGAGACGAAAAGACCAAGCATAGTTCAGACAAAGGGGATCTTTCCTCTAGTCCATAGTAGGGACAATCAGACAAAAACATCCCTCCAATGTTGAATGAAAACACTAGCTCTACCCTATTAGAGATGGAAGAAAAATTGGAGGAAAGGCCTGAAGAACCCTTATATCATGTGTTAGGATATTCCGACACATAGGAAATAGTTAATTATAACTTGTTCTAGTGTAAAGTTTGGTAAAGTGTGTTTCTTTAGTATGTACTTTTGTAACTTATAATCTGACGGTCACGATATGTAGTGATCTGACGATTCATTCTCTCCTTGGTATTATTGACACTTGATCCATGGCTTAACACTCGATTGGTCCATGATCTCTATTTAAAGAGCATGGAGGGTCATTTTTCCGGTGACCATCTATGAGAGAAGTTTGTTTAATTTTCCTTCTTTACATTAATAAATTGCCTGAAGTGGCCACGTTGGCTCAGGCCATGGATTGTTTCCCTCTTTGAGGGTTTTAACCACATCAAATACTGGTGTATTTATCCATGATCTGTTTGTGAGTGGTGACTTTTGGTGTTTTGATCTAAGGAACTTACCTTGTAAATTCATACATGGTATCATAGTTTTTTTAGGGTCGCATCCGTTGTTGATCCAAATCTAAAGTCGATTTTGACTACATGTGACTGTCGTTTTCCAGATCTAATTTTTCTGACCACTTTTGGGCCGGGAGAACTGCTTTGTTGTGTCCAGAGCCTCTATTCCATTGAGGAACCCCTTTTGTTTCATGCGAAAAGGTTTCTAGTTGCCCTAGCTATGTCATCTTAGATATGGAAGTATAAAGTATTTTCTCAAAGTATATATGGATGTATAAAGTATAAGGTTTCTAATATTTCTTTGCTCTATGCTTTGTGCGATTTGGCAAATCAGAAACAGAAAGACAAGATTTTTTTCCTACGTATGTTCTTTCCCCACGACTTTCTGCGATCTTTGGAAATTAGAAATAGCGAGAAAAATATTTAGTTTCTAGGCGGATTAACCATAAATCTAATATCAAGCCGCAATGCTTGCATAGTTTTTTGTTTTTTTTGTTTGCATGATTGTTTTTGGCAGGAAAAAAACACACACCCCAAAGAGAAGAAGAAAAGAAAAAAAAAAAAACTTCCTTGTTTGCAACAATTACTAAATCTTTTAACTAGCTCACTTGGTCTAAAGTTACTTTATGATAATAGAGGTCTTGGGTTCAAGTTTTTTTGAAGTTATTTTTTCTAAAAAAAAATATTTTGTCAAGTTACTTTTAAAAAAAATAAAAAATTGTCAAGTTATTCTTTTTAAAAAAGCACATCTAACTTATGTTTTAAAGTTATTTTATGTAATAGTGTTTCTCACCCATTATAAAAAGTGAGTCACTTACAGTCTAAAGTCACTTTATATTTTATTTAAGTTACAGTCTACTTGGTCATTAATTCATAAAGTAAAATTACAAAAAATGACTCACTTATTTATAAAAGTGGGTCACATAAAGTAGTATTTATTTATTTTTTTAATGTGAGCTTATTATATTAAGTTTGGAAAGGTTTTTTTTTTTTTTTTAATATAACTCCATCATCAGCTTTCAACATATCATGTGAATACTTGGCATCTACTACAACTTTTCTTCAAAAATACATAACTTCTTATCCAGAAACCGTTTTTTTAAACCAGCCTTAGAATTTTTCAAGATATTTCCATTGGAGTAGTTAATTTCAACCTTTACAGCTTCAGGTTTCTAATATGGAAAGTGCATGCCCGGTTATTCTTAATAGCACCAATTATTTCCAATGGCTATCCTACATGGTAGATTTACTTAGAAGTAAAGGCCTTTATAGAATAGTCTCAAGTCTAGAATCTAAACCTACTGATGAAGATAAAATGCTAAATGGGAAAATAAACAAGATCAAGCACAAGGGTTGATAGGAATGTCCATTGCTCAATATCTTAGATTTCATATCCAAGAAATTGACTCCCATGATGAAGCTGTGAAAAAGATAAGTATTGTTTTTGGTATTCAAAAAGAAATCAGAGCCTACCAGCTCAAAAATGAGTTGCTTACTATGAACCCCAATAATTTCTCCTCTATTGAAGATTTTTTGTCCAAATTAAAGACCCTTAGACTTTTGTTGGAAGGTTGTAAGGTTAAAAAGGAAGATGGTAGTCTTATCTATTCCATTCTTGTTAATTTAGGCATTGCATACTCTATATTTGTTTCCACCTTCCATTCCACTAGAGAAGCCCTCATTTCTTAAGGAACACCCTACAAGTCCCCCTCTTTTGATGCATCTTGTGATTATTTGATAAGAGAACAAGAAAAACTCTTATGCCTTGGTCTTATTATTACTGGAAATTCTTCTAATAAATCCTTAGCATCCCAGAAGCAACAAAATCCAAAGAATCTTAAGTAGTAGCATCCTAAAAAGAATGGTCCTAAACCAAACAAGGGTCTTAAGCACTCTCAGCTGAAAACTAAAAAAGAAACTCAAAAAATTGATAAGGCAAATAAAAAAAAGGGAAGAAGACAAATAGGCATTGGAGCTTTTGTAATCATGATGGCCACATAGAGTCAAAAAATTTTAAGAAGATGGAAGCCATGGAAGAAGCCATGAATAAGAACAACATCCATTTGGAGAACTCTTCAACTTCATCTTCTGGAATTGAACTTTCTGCATGTGGTTTCCAAGAATCAAGATCTGGTTATGCATTGAATGTATCTTCTTCTTCTCATTCTCATAAATGGTTCATTGATTCTAGAGTCTCTTACCACATGGCAAAAAATAAAGCCATGTTTTCTTCTTTAAATGATTGTAACAACAAAAATATTTATGTTGGCGATGATAGATCTCTTAGTGTTGTAGGGCCTGGAACCATTCAGCTAGATAATGGTCAGTTTAATTATGTATTATGTGTTCCTACCTTGTCCTGCAACCTTCTATCTGTTTATCAGTTAACTCATTCTGTGAAGGGAAAATCATAGAATTATCACCTCATGATGTTGTAATTAAGGACCTAAGGTATCTTAGAAATATTTTAGCTACTGGAATTGCTGATGATTCCACAAGGTTGTATAATTTTGACAAATTTTTCTCATAAAGTCTTCCCTCCATTTTTTGTTGCTCATAATGATGAAGTGAGAAAACTTTGGCATGAGCAATTTGGTCACTTAAACTATCATTCTCTTCAAACTCTCTGTAAAGAAAATATGGTGACATGCCTTCCTATGGTATCTTGCTAAGATGGTGATTGTTCCAGTTGTGCACTCGAAAAACATCATCGGGATAGTTTTGACAAACATGCCTCTTGGCACGCTTCAACCCCTTTGCAGCTTGTGCACAGTGATTTATGGGTTCCACTTCCAGTTGTTTCTTTCTCTGGCTACAATTACTACTTAGCTTTCATTGATGATTTTTCTAGATGCACTTGGGTATACTTCTTAAAAATCAAGAGTGAATTTTTTAACATGTTTTTGGCCTTTAAGGCCTTTGTTGAGAAACAATCTAGACATCAAATTCTTAAGTTAAGATCTGACAATGGAGGAGAATATGTTAACAACAAATTTATCAAATTTTGCATTGATCATGGCATTCAATTGCAACATACTATTATGTATACTCCACAAAAAAATGGTGTAGTTGGAAGGAAGAATCGCACTCTAAAAGAAATGGTTTATCGTATGCTTCAAAGGACTTAGTCTTAATTTTTGGGCAGAAGAAATTAACTATGAAAATTACATAGTAAATCTCACTCCTACTAAGGTTTTAAGAAATATCACTCTAGAAGAAGCTTGAAGCTCAATCAAACCAGATGTAAGTCACTTCGTGTTTTTGGAAGTGAAGCTTGGGCCCATATTCCAGATGAGAAACATAAATCCTTAGAACTTAAGAGTGAAAATTCTATTTTTGTTGCATATTCTGAAGATGTCAAAGGATAAAGACTTCTTCAACCCAAATAAAAAAAATGTAATCATTAGAAGAGATGTAAAATTTGATGAAAATATATCGGCCTACGAGCCTAGTGTGGCGGGTGTGCTACCTTTGGCCCGCGAGCCTGATTCAACATATATGCCACCTCTCTCTATCTCTTCTACTTCTAACAGCATTCCTTCTACTTCAGATGATGAAAATGAGGATGAAAATCCTCCTCCACCACCTCAGGATCTTCCTTGAGCTCCAGATCTTCCAAAATGGGTCTGCTCTATTTGGGTTACAACAGGTTTTCTTGCAGATTAACATCGTACATGTTCTTATTCGATAGAGCCTCTTCTTTATTGGCTCAAGTTCCAAAAAATTATGATCCAGCTACTTTTGAAGAAGCTTCAGGTATCCAGATTGGGATGAAACTTTGAATGAAGAATATTGTTCCTTATTGGAAAACGATACTTGGGATATTTTCCTCTTCCAAAGGGAAGAAAACTTGTCAGATGCAAATGGGTTTACAGAAAAAAATTTGGACTGAATGGAAAAGTATATAAACATTAAGCTCTTCTTGTTTCTAAAGGATTTTCACAAGTTGAATGCATTTACTATACTGAAAACTTCTCCCCTATTGCCAAAATGAATTCTATCCACCTTGTTCTTTCCCTTGTTGCATCCTTTGAATGGTAAGTCCATCATATGGATGTTAAATATGCCTTCTTACATGGGAACTTGCATGACAAAATATACATGGAACAACCCCCTGGCTTTATCCAAAAATACTCTATCCTTTTTTGTCACCTTAAGAAGTCTCTCTATGGTCTCAAACAAGCCCCTCGGTCTTTGGTATGCAAAATGGATAGCTTTCTCTTATATAATGGATTGTCTAGATGTCATTCTGACAACACTGTCTACACCAAGAAATTGCATAAGCCCTTAATCATCATTTTTCTTTATGTTGATCTTATCCTTACTGGTAGTGATGCCAACCATATAAACCATGTGAAGTCTAGCCTCAAAAATAATTTTGAAATGATAGACTTGGGAAACTTGAATTATTTCCTTGGTCTTCAAGTCTTGCAATCCAAAGAAGGTATTAATCTTTCTTGGTCCAAGTATGCATGTTATCTTCTATGCCACTTTCACATGGAAGAATGTAAGTCAACCCCTTCTCCCTTTCAATCTAGAGTCAAGATTTCAGTCACTTGTACTTCCCCTGAGGTTGATGCTACCTTATACCATCAACTTGTTGGTAAAATTTTGCATCTAACCCATACACGTCCTGACCTTTCCTTTTTCGTTGGTATTGTTTCTAGGTTTATGTATAAAGCTCGTGAAATTCACTAGAAATCATCTAAAATAATACTTCGATATTTTCGAGGTACAGTTCAGTTCGGGATTCATTATAGTGCAGGAGTGTCTCCATTGTTGGTTGGTTTCACTGATTCTGATTGGTCTGGTGACCCTGATGATCGAAAGTCTATTGCAGGTCATGTATTCACTTTTGGTTCGGGACCTATTACATGGTTTTGTAAGAAACAAAGTGCCATCTCTCTTTCTTCGTCAGAAGAAGAGTATCATGGTGTTTTTGAAGCCAACAAGGAATCCATGTGGCTTCATTAGATCCTGTCCAAATTTGGACTTCATCAACAACATCAAAATACACTTTGGTGTGATAATTAGAGTGCCATTTAGCTATGAAAAGATCCATTATAGCATCAACGCAACAAGCACATTGAGCTACACATACACTTCATCAGAAATCTCATTCATGATCGTGTTCTTGAAGTGCAATATTGTTCAACCAATGATCAAGGTGCTGATATCTTTACAAAGGCTCTCACGGAAACGAAGTTTACCAAACTTCGATCTATGCTTGGAGTTCAGGAAATTTATCATTAAGGGGGGATAGGATCTAATGCCTCCTTCCTTCTCCTATTGTGTCACCTTTGTAAATCCTTCAATCCTATCCCGAGTTGTTCTTAAGGGGGGATGTTAGAATATTCCGACACATAGGAAATAGTTAAGTAGAACTTGGTCTAGTGTAAATTTAGGTAAAGTGTGTTTATTTAGTATGTACTTTTGTAACTTATAATCCGACGGTCATGATATGTAGTGATCTGATAGTTCATTCTCTCCTCGGTATTACCGACACTTGATCCGTGGCTTAACACCCGATTGGTCCATGATCTCTATTTAAATAGCATGGAGGGTCATTTTCCTGGTGACTGTTTATAAGAGAAGCTTATGTAATTTTTATTTCTTTACATTAATAAATTTCCTGAAGTGGTCATGGACTGTTTCCCTCTTTGATGGTTTTAACCACGTCAAATATTGGTGTACCGATCTGTGATTTGTTTGAGAGAGGTGACCTTTGGTGTTTTGATCTAAGGAACTTACCCTGTAAATTCCTCCATGATGGGTTTTTTGAAGCATTTAAAACCACAAGACTTGCATATTTGTCATTATGGAAGAAAATTAAGGATATTATGGTTGAAGGACCCCAACACCCTATATTTTTAACATGACCTAATTAAACAGAATTAAGGAGGGTCAAAGGAACTGAATGAAAGAAAGGTAAGATGCTCAGCTTGAAACCTTTTAGATTTTGCAATCCTACCTAGTAATATTTGCGTAGATATAATACAAGATTTTTTCTATAACCAAGATATTAGGGCCAAGATTCAATGAAGCAAACCAAAATTTAGTAATTTAGACACACTACTAGAAGTTATCGATCAAGAAAAAGTCCTAGAACTTAGGGAATATAACTACTCTGAGGAATGTCTCAAATAATTTCAACCAACCATTAATATTATTCTTGATTATATAATTACAAACACCTATACTTTTTCCAAATCATACTTGAATTGTCATAATGGCATACAAAATATGAATTATTTAATTTGGGGATTGTCAACAAGGAAACCCATCCACGGGTTATTGAGAAAATGAAATAGATGTGATTCTCTATGTACCTCACCTAGGAAGAAATCTGGAAGGAAAAAATCAAAGGGTAAAAATAAGGGTTGGCATAGGCCTAAACTCTAAAACAAATTGCATGTGAGCTAGCCTTAAAATTAGTATCATGTATAAAAACCTAAAGAGTGTAACTTCTCTTTCTACATAATCAGTGGACCTATTTTAGGCAAAGAAAACTAGCAGTGAGTGAGCCTTATGAAATAAAGTAGCTAGAAGACTTTATGGAGATTTTATTTTCCATGAATTCATGAGACCAAAATTTGTTGTGTGAATGGTACTAGTTTGATTTTTTACTGCAAGATAACATTCACCTAAACCCAACCTTTATTTTGGGGATATAAAATTAAGAGCCTTTATATCCTGCATTCTCAATCTATTAAAATGGAATAAAGCTGCATTTTTTATGCCAAGAAAAATTTTAATGTGAGGCTTATAGTTAGAGATGAGTATATATTACCAAGGGTAATTGTGGATGATTATCATAGACTGAGACAAGATCTAATGGATTTTGCGACAATTAAGCACCATCAAAGATATGTTGGTATAAACATAAAACATAATAATTAATTAATTAAAATTAATAATTAAGGGTCACTTAACATAATAATTAATTAATTAATTGGCACTTACCCTTTCACCTAGTAATCAGTCAATGTTATGTAGCAAACCATCACAAGGGTTATTGTACCATCAATTTCATATTATTATTTAATAGTGATTGGGTCGATAGGCATTCCACTTTGAATTTGTTGACAGAACATTTTTGTCTTCTCATTTGTTATTCCTATGACATTTTTCTAATTATTTGTTCTTCTATTTTGTTTTTGGCTCCATTTTTCTAGGTGGATGTATTGACATTTATATGATGCATGACCAACACTCTTTACTATTACACTTGCGAGAAGAGTGGCTCCATTTTGTGGGTGGAAGTATGGGGAAATTTTACACGCCATACTCAATACCCTTGGAGCTCACTCCTTTTCATTCACCATAGTCTTTAGTTAAACCATTTTATTAAAATTTAAAAGGACTCATCGCTTATTTATCATAATTCCTCGATTTCTTGGATAGCTCCCAACTCTCTGATAGTTCCACTCCATAAGAATTCATCGGGAATCGAATCAATCCAAGTTATCAAAATTTCCAGTTGAACCACATCCCAATCGAAAAAAAGAAGAAGCATAAACATGTATGGTGCCCTGGTGATTGCATTAGTCAGGTCCGAAGGTGGAATTATCGCCCAAATCCTCACATATCCTATACATACTGTGAGTTAGAAAAATTCTCAATGAGTTTATGTGAACTTTCACTTGAATTTAACAAAAAATGAATGAAATAGTGGGTTTAAGTTAGGTTTCCATTGTTTTGTGCACATGTGAATGCATATGTCAACAAACAGAGCATAGAGAAAAGAGGGTAGCCAATGAGAATCCTACAAGTGCAGTTACAACTATGCCCAAATGGCTAGTTGGCACTTTGAAACAAATGCATCAGGTCTCAATACCTACGAAATATAAGCTAGGTTATACAATTTTATATCCATAAGTAATTTTATTTATTCGTTTTAAATGTTTTTTGGTCCAGATCATTATTGAAGAAGGATGGGGAGGGTTGTACACTGAGCTTACGCCTTCTCTATTTGGCACCACTACATCTCAGGTGAGTAAATTCCCTTTGAAAACCTAATGGACAATTAATTTATGCTCACATGTAATACATATTTTGATTAATATATCAGAATTATGGTGCTCTTACGTTCTAACCTAGTCATGGTTGGGCATAGAGACTCTAAATTATAAACTCGTATAGTTCGAAAGGTTTCTTTTGCGACACTTTTTTAATCAGTGAAAATGAAAATAGTGGAATAAAGAACCCACGAGTGGGGCATGGTTTAGAAAAGAGCCAAGTTGGAAAAATCTTTTGTTGATCTAGCTAGACTTGAAACCCCTCTTTGAAAACAATTGATTGTTATCATCATTATTGTTTATACACCAGATTTTTAGCTTTTGGAAAGCTAAAATTTAAATTTTGGTTTATGAATGTTGAGATTATGATTGAAAATATTATAAATAATTATCCATTTTTATTATGTATTACTTTCTATTCTTCCTTGTGGAACTATTTTATTGTCTTTGAATGTGCTTAGCTTTATTTCATTGGTAAGTTGTTTTTGTTTAGGAATTGTTGATATTAGTTTCCTACAGGGGGATGTCAAATGAACTATACAATAATATTGCACATGTAACTATGGGATATATGAAGGTAATTGACATTTACTATGGTTTTCATAAACTAATTATTTTAAAACCTTTTTTTCTGCATAGATTCTAGTATCTACAAACATCCATATAATTCACATCCCTTGGAAACCTTACACTCCTATAGGTATAATAATTGGTGGAGATTTGTTCCCTGGTTCAACATTGCTTAATTGTGTTTTAACAATATTGTGTAGGTAAAATTTATATTACAAAAAGTAACCTTGCAAATAACTTTATACTTATAGTGATATTTGTACGTTGATATTATTTTGTTCATTCATAACCATATTTATGGGTTTTACTTTGTGTATTGTCTTCTACAATGCACTTAAGTGATTTGTTTCTTTATTGTTAATATTACATGAAGAAGAGAAAACTTGGAAGCACCATACTTTCCCCTTTATTATCACACTACAAATGTGATTTGCATGAGTTGTATTGAAGAAATACATGCACCTACAATACTGAGAAAATTGTTGCAATTAAATACCTCAGGTTAAAATTGTGTTTGTGTTTAGGGAACTTGGTGGTGATTTAAATGATTCACTTTCATTTTAGTTAACAATAAGAAAATGAATCCAAATTCGTAATAAGTTCTTGGCATTAAATTCTCTATTATAAATTTTTTTCTTAACTCTTCAATCCACTTGTATCTTGAATTTTTTTGTAATTGCGAAGCCATTTTATTTGTAACGAGGCTTTACCATCGTGGTGGTTGCAGAAAAATCATTGATTGAGTTATTTTATAAATGATTAATTTTGGAATATTTTACTCAATGGAGTCTTGCTGCAAAGGAAAAACCATTTCTTGATAATATATTTTTCTATTTAGGTTTTCCAAAATATCACAAACATAGGGAGGAGAATTACAAATTTCGGGGGTAGTCTGTAATATGATTTGAAAAGTCACAAATATGGATTGCATATTACTTTTATATATTTTTTGCTCTGGTTATTTATAGTATTTGTTCTGGTCAATTAGTGTTATGGTAAATTTTGTTGAAGGATGATTGCAAAATTAAATGTTATGTAGCCTTACATATCAATAATTCCCTAAAAGGTCTAAAAGTTGAAGGAAGAAAATAAAATAGGGTGGAAATTCAAATTGAAGAGTTATGCACAATGGTCTAACACAGCCTTTAGCTGCATGAGCACCAAGCCAAGGAGTGTGTCTCCATACATTCTTTCCATTGCATCCTGCATGGATTTTTCTTCCTCTTACTGCAATCTCCACGTACCACATATCAAGCATCATCTTCCATAGGAAAAATCCACCAAGATATGCCACCTTGTATGGATTTTTCATCTTTTTTATATTGGTAGCTATCTTAAACTTCAAAGTTAACATTTTGACTCTTCCCATTGTAGAAGAAACATTCTATGAGGAGCCTTCATTGGACCAACAGTTTAACCCAACTCAATGCAACTTATGACCTTTACTTTCAGTAATAAAATAAAAGGTTTGTCCTTGTTGCATGAAAAATACAAGACCCTGAATATGAAGAAAAAATTATTGTGTGCTTGAGGGTTTCTCCCAAATCCAATTTGTAATTTTATATTGTATACCATGGAAGGCCATTGGAAGAGGCTGAGAATTGTACATAATTTTTGAAGGTAATTGTTCATCCTTCCTTGTTAAATCTGTAGCATTATACATTTCCTACACCCTGCATTCCAGATATTTTTTAAGAGAACATGTGAAGTCCATGTTCATCGAAGGAAAATTAATAAGTCTTGACAAGTTAGTATAATGCATACCATGTAATGATAGAACTTCAATGTTATGATCATGAAGCTCATCCTACATAAATAGGTGAGGATAATTTATTTCTGCATTAGATTCTAGTTTGCTTGAAGATTGAAAATTTAATAATTGTGAGTGTTTTGGTTGTGTATTCAGTTTATGTTGATGTATTTGGTATAAATCAAGGGATGGAAAGTAAGTGCTTGTGTTTGTAGAAACTCACCAAACTCATCAACAGGAAACACTCCACTCACACATATTTTTTCAATAAATCATCATTGGGATGGTGAAAGAATTTGGTTAGTGGATAGCTCGTGTCTTCTCTGATGCATAATTTATTATGATGATAGGCTCAAACCCATTGAATTGATTTTCCTACATATAGGTTGATGATGTGGCTGGGATTCATGCCCAATAATTTCTTTCATTAACATAAGTTGTTCAATGCTACTTCTACCAGAAGGAATGTGATTCTCAGCATAGCCATGATCATACATTTGAGGGAGTAACTAATCTAGTCTTGCTTGATGAAATTATCATTGGTGCTCCAACTGCATATGATGTTGGGGTTTTTGTTGATGTGATTGTAGTTGTATATGGTGTTGGGGTTGGTGATGGTTATGTTGTAGTTGAAGCCTTGAAATTGAGTCCAAAACAAGTGCAGATGGAGGCCTTGGGGGACAAGGTAGTTGCTGACATGGTTATAGAGGTTGGTGGCGTTGCGATAGTGAATTGTCAAAGTCATGACCCATACCTGAAATTGTCCCTTGATCCATCAATGTAACTCTAGAATGCAATTGTCATTGCATAAAAATTTCTTGTTTTTGATGATGTTTTTGTTGTTCTTTATTTTTTTATTCCAACGGGTGATGAAGAAACGTCAAGTCATTAAATTTTGTTCAGGATGTGTCATACAATGAGGATTTGGTGCAACATTTAAAATTTTGTTACTAGAATATGCATCCCTATGAAATGTCTCGGACCAAGCCCTATCATTTGGAGGAGAAGAGCTAACACCTGTTGATGATGTTAGAGATTAATGAAATAATTCTTGTTGTTGATTGTTGGGAAGGGATTGAATCCTTGACATCATAGAAAGAATGTGACTAAAAATTGAACTACTAACTCTAGCATCCAACAGACCAGATCTTATATCAATGGATTGATCCACTTCCTGCTAAGGTTAGATAGAACCAAAGGAATTTTCTTCAAATTGGCAAGGGAAAATGTTATCATTTAAATAAAACTAAGATAAGGAGTACATTATGTGCCTCACAAGACTTACAATAGATTCTCTTGGTGGGATTCCACTACCATGTTTACTTATTCTTGCGAGAATTTTTTGCATAGTAAAGAATACCAAATTAATACATTTGTGACATATAAAAATGTCAAAATAAGAAAAATTATAGGCAAGAATAGACAACATAATAGAGATAAGCATGAGTTATCATATTATTCATAATGATATACATTTATAGTACATTAGGTGTGACTCTTGGATTCCACAATCCAAGGACTCTTGGAATCCCTATTCACCGTTCACCTTCCACACTAACCCTAGGAGGATTAGGTGTCCAACATTTCCCCCATTAATATGAAGGGGTATGTATGAGTCCAAGAAGAGATCTGTAACACAAATGTGAAAAGTATGCATGCCAACACTAGGCTGAATGAGATCTCTGAAATTTTGGCATAAGGAGGTGGTTTGAGGATGACCGCCAACACTTGAACGCTTAGTGCAGTTCCCGGAACTCTTCCAAATTTGGAAAGAAGCTGAGATCTTCTTCTAGAGGAAGTGATCTTAATATTTTGAAGAGGGAGACCTTTAAACTGGAAGAAGGGAGGTCTACAACCTGCGATGGTTTAAGGATGACCACCAATTCTGGAATGCTTGATGCATTTCCTGGAACTCTACCAAAACTAGCAAGAAGATGAAGTCTTCTGCTAGAGGAAGTGTCCCGAATTATTTGAAGAGGAAGAAACTCAACCTCATATAGATGGTTTAAGGCTGAACACCAACCAAATGCATGCTCGTGGGCATCTGTGTCTCTGGCTACAAAATTTGAATATGGAATGGCAAGTTGTGGTTCAAGCTCACTTGAACTATTGTGTCTCTTGCTACAACTCTGAATCTAGAATGGAAGGTTGTGGCTCAGGCTTGCTTGAACTTATGTGTCTTTGGCTTGTAGATGACCATCATCTTCCCCCCTGTCAGTTACAGAGTGAGATGATGGTGAAACTCAGCTACAAGACCTTTTAATATTCTAGAAGAAATTTTGTCATATCACTGAAATATCTTCTTGGTTTTTGTTTACCATTTCCAAGAAGTGATCCGTCCAAGATGAATCTTTATTCTTGCAGGAGGCTTGATTCTAAAGCATATGTGTGAAAAATGAGTGTGTTGACAACAATGCTTTCACAGGTGAAGAATAAAAACAATAATATTTCAAATGACCAACTCGATCACAGTGTTGGAATTTCATAATATGTTGATGTGGAGGAGGAGCAAAAACTAGAACAGTTGAAGGTGAATTGTCATAAATAAATCTTGCGCTTTGAAATTGAATGGGCTTGGAATAGTCGGGAATATGGAAGGACAACTCCTTGTCATATCCAAGACCTATTATGTGCTTGTTATGGAAAATATCTTCCCAAGGTTTGATGATGGGCTTGAGAGGTGGAACCTGAGCTTTTGCATATGTATACAAATATTCTCTTGAAATGGGCACTGAATGTGAACCAAATTCAACCTCACATTCTAGTTGTTGATGGATGTTTTTTTCAACCTTGAATAGTTTAGAATGACAAATTTGTTGAAGCTCATCTTGTTGGAATTGAGATTCGAGTTACAGAAACTCAATCTTTTCCTGTGCATGTTGCAAACAATTTCGAATTTGAGAGAGAGATTTTTTTCTGACATTCACTATATTATAAATGGTGGAAAGTATCAGAGTGTTCAAAAACTCTAATACTTCATCAAGTTTGTTCATTTTCACAATGAGATTTCGAAGGTTTTTTTTTTTTTTTTTTAAACACCTAATGCACTTTTTTGTGGGAGTATTTTGTAAAAAAATGCACTCTTGGTAAATAACACAAAGTTATTATTTTAGGGAGTTTTTATATATCATGGGGTTATATGGTATGATCGAGAGTTATATGTATGACTGAAGAGTTGTAACCAGGGGAGGAGTATACGTTATATAATGTGGAGGCGTTATATGTATTATAACTGGAGTATGAAGGAGGTGGTTTGGAGGGCCACGAAGGGTGGTATATGAGGGAGGTGATATATGATATGTGGCAGAGTTATATAACAGAGGTGTTATATATAATTCTCGGCTCTGATATTCGATACCATACAAAATATACGACACAAAATAATACCATTCAACGTAATAGCATCCAACGTAACAAGGGATACCATCAATCGTTGGGTTTCATGGTTGACAGTGATCATCAATTGAAATGATGTGTAGACGGTTGAAGATTGGAGATAGTAACCACTCGATCTCCAGGCAGGGTAACTCCATCG
Source organism: Pinus albicaulis (assembly GCA_034641835.2). Classification (NCBI taxonomy): domain Eukaryota; kingdom Viridiplantae; phylum Streptophyta; class Pinopsida; order Pinales; family Pinaceae; genus Pinus; species Pinus albicaulis. Next base: position 241,984,781 of record CM076582.1, read on the forward strand.
ATACCACTTCCGTCTCAACGCACCAGCTCACACTGCTCCGGCTTTAATGTACGGCGTAGACTGCGAGTTTGAAGTGATAAAAAATATAGTAACTCCATCGATACCACTTCCGTCTCAACGCACCAGCTCACACTGCTCCGGCTTTAATGTACGGCGTAGACTGTGAGTTTGAAGTGATAAAAAATATAGAGGTTTCCTTTTATATATGGTGGTCCAACTTAGGTTTAAACCAGAGTCTTAGGCAACCCGATGAACTTCGGCGGAGCTCCACGAGCAAACATACAACCCGTTGTTTTCTCAGTGTATTGACATATGTCAAATACTTTCAAGGAAGCTTGAAAACTTGCAGGTCATTCAGAATATTGGAATATAGTGCCCTTTGTTGTTCAAGGAATTCATTATTTATGCATATAAGCTATAATTTGCTCTGTTGAAAGGTGTAGACGTCGTTCTTTTAATTGCTTCAACAAGTTTTACCCCACCTAACATTAACACCAAATTACGTTCTTCGAAGCTTGATTTTACAATGGTGTGAAAGCCACGGTGTTGAAATTCCAAATAAACCAGGTTCTAGTCGGTCTGATAACGTGAATGTCTCTTTTAGAAATAGAACAAGTATGATATATTTTTGTCCACCAACTCTATCCTAGACATATAAATGTGCAAAGATCTGTTGTAGTAGAGATTCGACTACTTGCAAAAATAAATGCAAATAACAGGCTTTTAATTGCAAAGGCATGAGCTATTCCGGTCCACAGTGAAATAATTATCTTCAACTGACATGAAGACCCAGGAGAATGCAGTCATTGCCCTTTTAAATTTATCTATTCACAACGACAATAAGCGATTTATCGTTCAAGCATGTGTTGTGTGTCCAAGTGAGTCATTCCAAGCTCTAGAGATCGCTTGAAAACAATTTTTTTTCACTTTCATTCTCATCAAGGTGAGATTGCCATATCAACCCCCCTCTCTTTGGTGATTGGAATCCTCCATAAGCAATTTTCAGAGGTCAGAGGTCCTACAAGACAAGCGAGTTTGAATTTTTCATGCAGGTGAAAGAGGCACCGTGGAGAGGAGTGTATTCTAGTGGAGGAGAGGGGACTGCAAGCAAAAATGCAGTGGAGCCAGGAGAGCAAACATAGAGGAAGAGCCAAGAGCATGGGATATGTATGAGGTGTAGTGGTCTGGAGTCAGCCAACACGAATGGTGCAGATGCGTTACAGTCAAGCAGCAAAATTTAATTTGTCACAACAAAAATGAGTTTACCAAAGGAAGGTAATGGCAGAGGTGTAGAGAAATAACACTACAGTAGATTATCCAGGAAGTGAATACAGACTTAGTGATATAGGATTTACAAAGTAGAAAATTATTAAAAAAAATGGGCTTGGCAGAATCTCAAAATGCCAGGGCCCGACCTACAGACTCAGCAATATAATAGGAAATAATAGACATCATAGGAAAGATAAGCCTGATTTATCATATTATTCACAATGATATACATTTATAGTACATTAGATGTGACTCTTGGATTCCACATTTTAAAGTCTCTTGGACTCCCTATTCATCCTTTACCTTCCACACTAACCCTAAAAGGATTAGGTGTACTTTAAAACTCACTTTACACCATTTCCAAAAATGGGATGATTAAGGAACCTACCTGCATTTATTTTTATCTGCAGCAAGAATCCAATAATTTATGTTCTTCGTGATCAAGTGTATTCCTCGTAGTACCTCTAAGCATATCAGGGAAAGGTAACCATGTCAATTAGACCTACTCTAGGCTTATCTGAAAAGTGTTTTATCTTATTTAATATTATATATTAATATTTTATGTTCATATACGATACTGATTTTTATATCATGGCCACTCCTTGAACTCCTTCCTTTGGATTCTTCTGAATCCTCAAAGACAAAACCATGAGATGCATGAGATTTTTGTCTCAAGTGTAGAATAAGCTCCCATAGGGCTAAAATGGTGTTCCCTTAGGAGCATAAGAAAGGAACACAAGGAATTCAATTCAATATCTTTAGTACTCTTCCTCTCCCCACTTACCATAGATGATATTCCTTTCGTGGATAAAATATCACAAGGATTACATAGTCCTGATGAATTTACATTTCCATTTTCATAACCAACCTTTGAATCACCCACACTCCATTCAAGAAGAGGATATTTAGATATTCCTTTTAAGGATTTTGTAGGCCCCCCTAAATCAGAAGAATCCTTTGGTACAAATATCTCATTCTTGAAATCATACAAATAGGAAAATGAATAATTTTTTTGTTAAAGGAACACTTGGTGTCAATAAAATTTAATGAGCACAATAATCTAAGAGAAATATCCCATCTAAGTAAATCCAGAACATATAAGAAAGAATAGAATCTTGTATATTGTTAAATCAGTGGATATATAAGCAAGCAGTGGATGGATCTACTCTTATCATTTCAATCTATTTCAATATCCTTGGAAAATGAATCTACAAGTTTAGACTCATCTAAATAAAAAAGAACACCTCCAGGTGGCTTTAAATGAGAATCAATCGTCATAGAGCTCATTGATTCATCAAAAGCACTTATCTTATTTCTTTTGGACAATATATCCTCACGGATTCCTGAATAGACAATTAGTTATTAAATAAATATAAGATATATAGCAATGGTACATAAAGAAACACACAAATAAGAAGTGTTGGCATATCAAGGCCCTCATTACTGGCCTTCACTATAGCCTATCATTGTTATTGTAAATTCTAATAAGGGAGATTATGAATTCTATTTTTGCAACTAGAGATTTTTTCTCTGTTTTCTTACGGTATTTCCTTCTAGTTGATCAGTGTTATGAGAAATTCTATTGAGGGAGACTGAATTCTATTTTTCAATTAGAGGTTTTTTCTCTATTTGTTTTATGGTGTTTACTTCTGGTAGATTGTTATTATAAAAAATTACTAGGTAAATTCTATTAAAGGAGATTGTAAATTCTATTTTTGCAATGAAATTATGTATTATTTTATGGAGTGGAAGAGAGGTAAGAAGTTTTTTTTTCTTTAGTTTGTTTTTCTTCTACTATAACTGCAAAATGTCATTGCAAGAATTTCTCCTAAAGGGGAGGATTAGGTAGTGTTAGGATCCTATAATAATAGGATTCATAATTTTGAATTGATTTTGATTAGTCTTGTAATATGTACATACTTTGATTCCTGCAAAAAAAAATTCCCATATTGAAAAAAATTAAAAAATGTAAAGAGGGTAAAATTTCTAAAAGAAAAATCAAAGGACTTGAAAGAAAAAAGATCAAAAATAATATAAAAAATGAACTCCAACAAAAAAAGAGATAAAAATATATCATGAAAGTGAATTCAAATGCCACTACTTTTACTTCACTTTGAAAAATAATATTGTGCACTGCTTATCAAAAATGCCACAATCTATGAATGTCAAACTGCTTAATATTGACCTTTCATGCTGATAGATAGAGAATAAAAATCTAGCCAAACGGTTTAAACTTGGTAGATCAGTAGTTGGGTAGAGAATAATAAGGAGATCAACAGTTTAATATGAGCCCTTGGAATTAATAAGATAGAATTAGATAGATTGATGTTAAAAGAAAAATGAATAAGGATCTGCAAGCTCAAATGCACCCAAAGAAATGAAGAAAAAATGTTAGGGTAAGATGATGGGTAGGTAGAAGTAGTTTTCACAAGGCATGGATGGCAGAAAATTGGTCATTTCATTTACTAAATTCCTTTCAAAATCATTCCCCTTGTAAAAATACCTTTTCCCCTTCATTTTAACCCCTTTTCCTATTAGTCACTCATTTTTCATTACAAAAACCATTTTCCTAAGTTAAAATGCAAATTTTCCTTTGGAAAAGTAAAAAATCCTTTATTAACTTCCATTCATTAAAAAATGCACTAAAATCCCAAAAAATACCTTTATCCTAAGTATTTCTTTAAAAAAGGTGATATGTCGGGTCCCACATTGAAAAAATGCCTTCCGATATCATTATTAACATTTAAATTTATTTTATTTAACTCCCGTTATACCTTTATCCTGTATATGCTAATTCCCTTATATATATTTCCCAACCCATATTTTATTATAAACCTATAGTTTAATTCCCCCACGTTTTTATTTATTTTGGGCCCACTTATTGTTACCCCGCCTATTATAATCTCCCACTTACCTAAACCCCATTGCCTATGTATTAAACCCCGAACCCATGTAACATAAACCCTTTGCATATATATTATAACTATTTCGCATAACCCGCATAGCTTAAATTCCCGGGCCCCACACCTATCAAATCCTGATCAAATCCTATTATTTCCCAACCGTTGGATCTATACCTATTAGATATGATGGCCCATATTCCTTTTCGCATCCCCAAAAGCATGACCTTTACCTACACCCTGACCTTGTGATATCTGTGGTTTTCGAAGCCTCGCTCCCTGCTACGTGGCCAATTTCCATTTGATCGCATTCATTCGAATTATACCACCAACCACATTTGATCAATGCAGAAACTGCTCAGCAGTATTCTTGCCCGTTACGGAAACCACCTTGACATTTAAATTAACCCGTGCTTTCAATGTTAACCCTTGATTGGTTAAAAATCCATATAGCCACCCTTTACACCCTTTTTTACCATTTTTGTTACACCTTTGCACAAAGAAAGACTACCGACCCATTTCCGAGCAACCAGATCACCCTGTCGACCTTATTTCAAGCCTTATTCACCAAAATTCAAGACCTTTGCTACTACAAGACATTGCAGAATTCATCTGAATCTCTATAAAGACCAGAAGAACCTCAGAAAGCCTATGTTGCTTCAAAAACCCTCTGTAAACTCAAAATCTTCATTTTAGCCAGGTATTCTTCAAACCAAAGACTTGTACTTAATTGAAAGAGAAAGTAATAAGTAATTGAATCTTTAGGAACCTTTACAGACCTGAAGAAAGCCCTTTTGCCTTCCTATCCTTTTCTACATACCCTAGTCTTCCTTTTTCACATAATTTTGAGGTCCTAAGACTGTTTTTAGTCCCAGAGAGTACATTTTGATCACTTGAACAAGTTTAAATTTTTGAAGACCATAGATAAGCCCCTATTTAATCCTCAGTCAGTCTGAAAACTGTAATTATCTTTCGGAGGTGCTCCTAAAGGCCTAAATCAGTTTTTTCTAAGTCAAAGATTAATCAATTGAAGAAATTTAACAAAAAAATGGCTTCCAAAAGCATTGTATCTGTTAATCCTCTGCAACCTCCAGTTGTAGATGTAGAACACACTCCCTTGGCTGAAAAATACTTTAAAATTAATGTCACAGTCACTGAATTTAACCTTCTTGAGCGCCACTACTGGAGCCATGACAAATCCATAGATCAGGCTGATGAAGTTTTTATTTGGGAATCTAATTTTCCAAATTATGTTCTCCCACAGACTTTCCAGTGCCCAGAAGTGATTAGACTCTGTTAAGCTTGCTATTTTCCATATAATAGAGCCCTAATAACCCCTGAAAAAATAAATTATGTTTACTATTACAGCTGAGTCAATCACTCAAATGTTGCAGATCCAACCTAGGCCAGTTGAAAATCCTTTGTCCATTGAAGCTCTTACATAGTTATACCTGAATCTGGACTTCCCCAATAGTTTCCAGATATTCCAAACTTTCAAGCCTTCATCTATAGAAACTCCCAAGACAAATCCTCCTTACCCATCTACAATATTTTTTGAAAGGACTAGCCATATAATCATTATGTTGTCCAGCATTCTGGGTTATTTTACAGATGAACATGTTGATGCTGCAGTCTTAGGTTTCCTGTCTACTTTTACACTTGGTCAGCCTCCTGCTACCATTTTCAATTTTTCCCAGTACCTTGCTAATACTATGCATGAAAAACTTTTTAAAATGCCTGAAGAAGGTGTTTTCAAGTATTCTTCAATCCTATTCCACAAGTTTTTGTATTTTCAATCGAAGAAATTTTCCATCAAACTTCAAAAGTTTGATGTTAAAGGTAACCCACAGTCAATCATATTTTGGACTCCAATTATCAGAAAAGACTCCACACAGTAAACCTACACAGATTTCATTGATTCTTTCATTCATCATATGGTCAATATGCTGAACAGCAGCATGCAGCCAAGAATCAGTGAGGAAATTAAGAAGGTCCTGCAATTATCAGAGCATAATAGGACAGGATATTAGTACTTGTATAAAAACCATATAGAGATTAGGGTATATGGATCAAATCTTATTCCATATAAGCTGCCCAAATACCTCCCAATGAGGTTATTTCCCTTGAGTATATCAGACAAATTCTTAATTCTAATGGAATCAATTTCTTGGCAACTAAAAAGAAAACACAATTTAATAGTAAGAATCAGGTTGGACCTTTTATTTGTAATAGTAGAGATGCAGGTTCGAAGGCTGAAAATTATTTTCGGGAGTTTAAATTCAGTAAGAGTTTTCTGTGGTATTATGATCCTTTAGGAGTAATAAATAAATTGAGAGTTAAATGCAAATTAACTCCTTATGTACATGAGAAAAAAACAGAAATTGAGAAATACTCCAATCAGTATGAATGGTTGGAGAACACCTTGACGGAGGCAGAGAAGCAAGGTGATACTAGTCAAATCTTGCAAAATCCATCCCAAGAAGATAGAAACTCAAAAAGAATCGGAGAATAAGGATCATACACTGTAGAGACAACCACTGAAACTAAATTTAAATTGATGTACAGGAAGAAGCCAAAATTAAATCCTATCAATGAAGAAGTGGAAACAATAGAAGTAATTGATATAGAAACAGTGGTGAGAGATAAAGCTCCACCTGCAACCTTCAACTTCAAACACTCAAATGATTCAGAAACAACACAATGTTGAAGTATCCTCATCTAGAAAACCAACAAAGAAGGAGATTGACATTATGCAAAAATACAAAGAAATAAAGATGAGAAATGAAGACTAGAAGACTGATACATATAACTAATATTGGAAGTAGTCAGCTAGTGACCAAAGTAGATTGATTTCTGATTTTGACTATAAGACTAGGAAGATGCAAATGACCTTCCTGTAGCCTAAAGTAAAGAATCCCAAAACATCAGCTGATTACAAAAAGACATCATATGAAGTTCAAGCAGAGGATCTTCATCCAATTGATCAGATAGAATTTCACAAACAAGCTGGTGAAATGCTTTATTCAACAATGACAAATAAAGCCATGACTGTATAGAAACTGCAAAACAGTCTTAGGAACATCAAGGATCATCTCAAATTAGAAAAGGCATCCTCACAGGCTAAGGATAACATAATCAAATCACTGGAAGATTTGATTATTGATGTAGGATATGATCCAACAAATGTAAAAGTTGCAGATGAATTGATAAAGAAGAAAAATGCAGGAATTGTTGCATTAAAGAAGCAACTTAAGCTGCCTCGTATTGAACATTCTCAAGAAAAGGAAGTGTTACAAGATGCAAATAAGAAAGATGAGATGATGAATCTCATTCTTTAGTTGACTGCCCAGATAAAAGAAATGGATAATGAAATGGACAAGTTGGCCCAGGAGAAAAATCCAAGAGCAGAAGAAATCTATGTCACTATAATTTATGTGGTCACAACAATTGTTCCTTCTACACTAACATAATCATTGGCCCCTACAGTCCCAATGGTTACAACAGTTCCTGTCACCTCATCAACAACTTCAACAATAGAATCATCAACAACAGCAGTACAACCTATAGATGAGGCAAGTAAGTTAGTTAAATCAATGCAGGACATGTCTATTCAGACAAATGAAATCAACAGACTTAAATAACAACTGAAAAGTCTGGAGGATGAAAATAAACTTGCTCAGATTATGCACAACAATGAATAACAAAAGGAAAACAGGTTGAATGAGAAATTGAAAAAGTTAGAGAAAGATCTAACATTGAAAGAACCCATGGCACAATCCAAGTAACAACTATGGGCTAATATCATTGAATTTATCAATGATATTTGGCCATCAATCTAGGTTATTTACGAACAAAAAGATCTCATCAAAGCAGTAGGAGAAGCCATCCAGAAGATAAAAGAAGAAATTGGTAAGAAACCTAAAGAAGCTCTTGAAATCATCAAATTTCTTAATTCCAAAAATATGCAGGAGTTAGAAGAGATTGGAATTAGTGACATGATAGAAACCGTCCTAGAAGTTAGGAAGGTAATTTCTAAAAAGAATTTGATGATAAAACTAGAAGAGAAATGCTAGGATATGGAAGTTTCCATCACAACATTCATGATGAAGCTTGACACTCTCAGACAAAAAGGCCTCCCAAATCAACTAGTCATTCATGACAGATTAATGAAGTAGGATTATTATGATAAGAATATGAGAGAAGTCGCTAAGGAGGAAGCCAATAACTCAGCTATGCAAGGTATTCCAATAGGGAAAGTACTCTACAAAATATTTAAGAATCTCTTTTACCTGCAACATGAGGTAAAACACCTATTTGTCAACAAGCCTACATTCTAAAAATACACAGAGGTTGATGAGATATTCAGAAGGATGATGAAGATAAAATTACCAGAGGTAGAGAATTGGGAAAAGTTTACTGATTTACTGTGAAGAAAAAACAGTAAACAGAGCACTCAAAAGATTAAAAGCAGAAGTAATAGTTTACAATGAAAACATTACAGTTAAAGAGTATCAGATTCAAAGAGTATTAGTTTAAAGTCAGAATTAAATTCAAATCAGAAATTACAAAGCAGAGATAAATATTGCCATCATGAAGGACACTCCACTGCAACCTTCGTTGAGAAAACAACAAAGAGAGAAATTAGCAAGAATATCATAGACTTTAGCAGTAAATTCAATAAAAGCAGAGACAACTTGAATTATTTAGATAGATATATCTATCTTCTTGCAAGAAGATATTTATTTTCCATAAATAATTCCTAAGTTTGTTTTCGGATATTTTGTAAGAGTTTTGTATAAATACTTCACATTTCGAAGTATTGAGTGTGGATGAATTGTTGAATATTTCTATAGTTGTACTATTCTGGAACTTGAGGGTGATTGTACCAATTTCAAGTCAGCAAACTAGATTAAAGCAATAAAGAGATTATATTACAGGATTCATGTTTTGGGCCACTACAGTGAAGTACTTTCTATTTTTTCAATTGTTTATTTCTGAATTTTACACATGCTCATATGTTTGCTTAATATAAATGATATAAATGGAATTTTATTACAAAATATGTTTAATTACACTCTGTCTTGAACTATTTATCATTTATATGTTTTTCTTCTGATATCCATATTAGGGAATTCTTAATTTCTCCCTTGTTTCGATTGACCTCTGTCTTTTCACTCATTATTCGGATTTGGGAATCCTTAATTGCTCTCTTAACCCGATTGAAACCATTTTCACCATCATCTTAAGGATCTGAAGTGACTAAACTATCTTTCCCTGTGAATACTTCCCTTTAGAACCTTGATCCTGCTCCTGTTGCTTGATACTTTGACTCCATTAGCCCAATGGAATACAGACCTACATCTATCCATCTAAGTAAGTGATTTCACCACCAAACCAATTCCAAAAATAAAATCCCAAGTAATCCTACATAACTAGCCTAAAATCAACTACAATCAACAAAGATAAATCATATAGAGAGAGCCCTCTCTGAGCATTAGGAAGGCTACATCTTAAGGCTTAAAAGTAGGTTTTTGGTTACCTCTAATATTCTTTAAACCAAAAAAATAAACAACCCTTTGAGAATTATTGGAGTGATAACATGCAGACTATCATTGGAGCTTGTAATTGCATGTATTTTTCCTTGGATTAATTAGGTTGACTCGAAATTTAGTGCTTTGTCTAGATTTACTAGTTATCAATTGTTTTGTGAACAGTTTAGGTTGGGAGAAATATATCATTCCCAAATAAAAATAAGTTTATTTCTGAAGAAAAAGAATACAAGATTTTAAAAATTTAAAGTTAGAAAATAAGTTGTGTCATGTTTATAATAACCTTGGGGCTGCTTCAGGTTTTGGAAGAAATAAAAATAAGGCTGAGGTCAATTTTTACTCGTTATTTTATCTTATTTACTTTGTAATTAATAGACGTTTACATTTAATAAATATATGACATATTTTACTGAAATGAATAGATATTTAACGTATTAGAGGCTAAGAAATATTCTTTCTAATTATCATATTCCTCCAGATTTAATGAAATTTGTGTTACTAGAATGTGCATACTTCTTAAATGTCTCAGGCTGAGCCCTATGAATTGGAGAGTGCTAGTATCAATTGATGATGTCAAAGATGAATGAAATGCATCTTGTCATTCATTTTTAGGAAGGGATTGAATCCTTGAAATCATAGCAAGCATATGACGAGAAATTGAATTTATAATTGTAGCATTTAGCATACCAGATCTTATATCGATGAAATGATCACCTTCCTGCTAAGGATAGATAGAACCAAAGGCTTGTGCTTCAAATTGGCAAGTAAAAATTCTATCATCCGACTCAAAATAAGATAAGGAGGGCATTATGTGACTCATGATAGTTCCAATAGATTCTGCTGGTGGGATTCCAATGCCATGTTGAACTATTCTTGTGAGAATTTTTTCATAGTAAGGAATGCCAAATTAATGTAGTTGTGGCACATCAAAATAATACTTTAAAACTCACTTTACACCATTTCCTAAAAGGGGAGATTTAAGGAAAATGCATTTTTATCTATAGCAGATTCTAAGAAGTTTTGTTCTTCGTGATCAAGTGTATTCCTCTTAGTACCTTTGATCACATTAGGAAAAGATAATTCAGCCATTTAAACCTACACTAGTCTACTCTAAAAATTGTTTTGTCTTGTTCAAGATTATGTATTAAGCTTTTATGTTCAAATACGATACCTATTTTGTTTTATGAAATATCTTGACCACTTCTTGAACTCCTTCCTTTAGATTCTTCTGAATCCTCAAAGACAAAACCATGTGCAGCATAAGCTCCCCAAGGGCCTAAAATGGTGTTCCCTCTAGAGCATCAGAAAGGAACACAAGTAAGTCACTTCAACATATTTAATACCCTTCCTCTACCCACTTATCACTGATGTTATTCCTTTCATGGATGAAGTATCAAAAGGATTACCTAGTCCTAATCTATTCACATTCTTATTTTTATAACAAAACTCTTCACCCACACTCCCTTCAACAAGAGGATATTTAGATGTTCCTTTTGAGGATTTTGTAGGCCCCCTTAAAAAAAAAAAGCCTTGGTTGAGTCACAGAAAAGGTATGTTTTTACCCTTATATTATCTTGATAAACCATTTACTTTTATATTTTTGTCTTCACTTTTCGAAATAATTTGGAAGAAAAGATTGTGAAAGTTGAGTAAAATTAATTATTAACAAATTGCATGATTTTAGCACAAAAACTAACTTTTTCTTTCCTTTATGTGCAAAAAATTAGAATTGGACAATCATTGTTCAATTGATGAAACAAAATCGCTAAAGAAACATAAAAGATCGCTTCTTGATTGCACGAGCTAGAGAAAGATAGGGAGGACCGTGCTAATTTTATAATAGAAATCCAATTGTTAATTTCGAAATCCTAAGGATCTCCTGATCCTTAGGATTCACTTTCATACATTATTTTTTCTATTAGGCTATGTAATGTTGATGGGTGAAAAGGATTGTAATTTTAAGAACTTCAACTTCAGACTTTATCTTTCACCCTCGTTATTATTTGTATTAAGAACATAGCATACTGTGGTGTTGTACATTTATTACTGAGATTAATGAGAAACAATAAATTTTCCTTTTAATTGAGTTTTGAGTTTTTTCAATAGTAACTTTTGGAGGCTTTGGGCCCATTCGTTGGGAGATTTGTTGCTTCTTTGTGCCATAATTATTTACTTCTTTTTTGAAATTATTGATTACTATTCTTGCATAGAATTAAGTTTATTTGATCGTTGTGTGATGTCAGAATTATTATTTATGATTTACCTTTATGTTTGAATAGATATTTAGACGTTATTACTTTTACATTTGAATATTGTTCTTTGATGAATTTCTTAGATTAAGCCAAGTGTTACACTTAATTTTTGCTTTGTCTGATTGATGTTAGAGATTGAATGATTAACTACTGTTATTCCAATTACTGCTTGAGTAATTGATTATTGTTCATTTGTTGTAATCTCTCTTTTCATCAGATTAGTTACTGTAGATTTCAAATAGTAATCTTCTAAGTGTGATTTCCTTTAATGCATATGTTTAAGTTCATTTTCCTTACAAGTCAATTATGATTGGATCTATATTTATGGTTTGAATATGTTTTAAGATTTTTTCTTGGAATTTTTTTAGATGATTGAAATTTGAGAATTAGAAATTGATTATTGCAATGATTGAGTAAAGTTTAGACTCATTTAGTTTCGAAACAACCTCAAATTTCACTGCACAGACAATGCCAACACTCTTGAAATAAACAAACGTGTCCTAGGTTGATAATTAATGTAGGTATTAAGATTGATTTATATAGTCATCTTAGTGCACCAACATTTTGGCGTCGTTGCTGGGGAGAGTGTTAAACGATGATTTTATTTTTGAATGGTATTGTTGTGAAGCCTTGAGTATTGAAAACGAGAGGTAAGAACCTGTGTACCAACAAGTAAAATTCTTTCTCAAGAGCCCGCCCTTAGCAGATACATAGAGGTCAAGTAGGAAGAGATGTTTTTTTAATGAATGACTAGGAAGAAAAAGGTAGGAATAGATCTGAATCCACCACCTAAATCCACCAAACCCAAGGGATCGATGACCCTTGTAAGATCGACCTTTACAGATGAAATCATAAGTAAAGCAGAATCTCAGGCATCAACAGGACCCTGGACCACATCTAGAAAAACCCCTACCATAATCCTTCAAGCAACAGGCTCACCATATGCAACTCACGCTGATATCCATAGTAAAAATAAAGGGTCTAAACAGAGTTTCCATATTACAGATAATTTGAATTTTGATCCTTCATAGGTGGGAAATTCATGCAATCTGCAAGAAGGAGAGTAAGAAATTAGTGGTGTTGTAGGAATAAACCTACAACCACCAGAAGCTAAATCTCCTGAGATCTCAATTGAAGGAAAGATACCCGATATCCCAGATCATTGTAGTGCTCTAAGAACCTTTCCTAATCTAAGAACAAGTCATGTCCAAACCAACCTTCCATACCAAGAGATTCATGAAGTTTATTGGCACATCTTTTACCATATGGCACAACAACAGCCTTAGGGATAGACATCAACTTTACAGTATCTAATCATTTACCTAGTCGCTAACGCCCCCATGAAAGCCATTCATTTGCATAAAATCCATACTTTCCATGGTGTAACCTCAGAAGACTCAAATTTTTTCTTATTTTACTTTGGTGTTTTATGTAGGGGTTATGATTACACCACCAATCCCCAAAAACTAAAATTGTTTCCCTCTACATTAAAGGGAGCAGCTTTGCGATGGTTTAGGGGGCTTGGTGGAGGAACTATTAACTCTTGGGATATAAAAAAAAACTCATTTTCTTACTAAATATCAAGATTATTGTAGGACTAGAGATTTGAAAGTTGAAATTTTTAAGATGTCTGCAAAAGATGATGAAAATATAGAAGAATATGTTGAACGGTTTCAATATAATTTACAATAGTATCCTTATGCTACATTATCTGAATATGTTTTAAAAGTAGCCATGATAAAAGGGATGAAATATGAATGGATAGAAACGTTAAATTTAATGGGAAAAGGAGATAGTTATGAGGAAGATTATGGTGAAATTGTTCAACTATGTATCAGCTGCTCTCGAGGCAGTACGTGCATCAAGCCAACTGGGCGGGACACTATTGATAGAAAGAGTAGAAATTCTGGTGGGAGCAAGACTCAAGCGGAGATCGGAAATCTCTTGGAAGATTTTAAAACTGATCTCCCGGGAACCCTTACAACGCAATTAGATGTCCTGCAAGATAGGCAGAAGCATGAAAAAGACGAACTGAATTTATCCAACTTCTGCCCACATTTTTGGAAGATGCACAACTAGCATGAGTGTCTGATGGACATAATCCAGACATGCTCTATCTGCACTAAGGATCATGACACCAAACAGTGCCCATCATTTCCAGGATTGCAAGTATTTTTTAAAGAGGCAGAAGAAGGAGCAGAACCGGTTTATTTAATGAACTAGCATCAACAGTGGCAAACTCGACCCACGGGTATGTCACAAGACCCATCTCAGTTCTTTTATTCTTCACCATTTAATCAACAACATAATTTTGGAACAGTGTGGCAAGGCCAATCGCCTTTCTCTACCTGGAAGTTCCAATCGTTTCCTATGTCGCCATGGCCGAACCATCCCTTTCTAGGTGTTGGATGGCTTAACTCTCAATTTTCTGCTCCTTTTTTGAAAAACATAGTTAATAATCCATACACTTCCCAGTGGCCTTCTTCCACTTCAAAAAACCCAAATTGGTCTTCAAACTGGTAGTGACCTTTGGGGATAACCAATTCACCTATGGGTATGGGTCCTCAACCTCAACCTACATTTCCAGCTCCATATCAATTGCAGTTGAACCCTCAACCTCCTATGCGTCTTCAATTACCAGCTCAACCAAACCCAAATCCCAATAACAGACCAATTCAACTGATGCAGATTGTTGAAAAATCAGACCTTGAGATAGAACAAGTAGCATGTAACGAACTTAGGTCAAGGTTAGGACGCATTATTACCTCTGAGGAAAACAATTCAGCAACATAATTAGTTAGAAACAAAAACCGTAACCAAACCTTCAACTATGACCAACATAGAAATAAAACAGGGAGAAGACACAGTCGAACCACAAAATTCTGAAAAACTTATAACCACTTCTCCTCTGTTCCCTGAAAGAATAATGATAACCAAGCTAGTTATTTAACTAGACTTTGATCTCTTAGGGGAACTCAAAAATTTATGTTTTAAAATTCCTCTCCTCTAGGCTATCCAAGATATTCCTATTTATGCTAAGACAATTAAAGAGCTACGTGTGAAAAAATCCTGTGAGGAAACGAAAAACTTCACCAGTCGTCCATGTTTTAGGAACATTATCTAATCTACTTTTAGGCGGAGAAACACCAGTCAAATATGAATATCCAGGGGATCCCATAGTTATAGTTCAAATACATGGTATCACCTTTTTGAACACACTAATCGACTTGGGCGCAGCCATTAACATTTTAACTGTTGAAACTTGTGGGGCGCTTGGTATCACAACTCTGGAACCGACCACTAATTTATTATAACTTGTTGATCGATCAGTTGTTAAACCAGAGGGAACCTTACAGGACATTATTTTTTCCATTGACTCATGGTAATACCTGGTGGATTTTCTAGTTATCAACCCTAAAATTCGATTCGATAGACACCCTTTTATTTTGGGTTGGCCTTGGTTAGTGATAACAGATGCTTATATAGGTTTTCATGCAAGAAGCATGACTATTGCAAAAGGAAATGCTATAAAAAATATTCTTTTATATCCTCCTTCTCAACAAATTTTTCCCATTTTGGAAACTCATATACAACCACCTACATACCTGGAAACAAATATCCGTTCACCTCTTCAATAGGGGGAATCGCTTGAGTTCAAGAATCATACTGAAGACGATGTAATTAATAATTTTATCAATCAGTTAGTTACTATGAATAATCTAAAATGTCAAACGTTGAAAAAAATTACTGACGATTAAGCTCAGGAAGACTCTTTGAAAGATGTTGATGATCAGCTTATACCAAAAACTATTGTTCATAATAGCAGGCATATCAAAATTGAACTAGGCAAGACATTGAAAATTAATGGAAATCTAGACAATGACCACGAAAAAAATCTTATTTAGGTTTTGCAAAAATATAAAGGGGATTTTTCTTGGGAATATCCAGACATGAAGGGCATAGTATAGGAATTTACAGGGTAAGTTCCGTAGATCAAGAACCAAAGGTCACCACTCAGAAACAGATCACAAATCAGTACACCAGTATAATCACGTGGTTAAAACCCTCAAAGAGGGAAACAGTCCACACCCTGAGCCAACGCGGCCACTTCAGGGAATTTATTAATATAAAAGGAAAAGTTACATATGTTTCTCTCATAAACAGTTACCTGACAAATGACCCTCCATGCTCTTTAAATAGAGATCATGGACCAATCAGGTGTTAAGCCACGGATCAAGTGCCATTAATACCGAGGTGAGAGATAACCGTCAGATCACTACAAATCATGACCATCAGATTATAATTTCAAATGTACATGGTAAAGAAACACACTTTACCTAACTCTACACTAGACTAAGTTATTCTTAACTATTTCCTATGTGTTGGAATATCCTAACATCCCCCCTTAAGAACAACTTGGGATAGGATTGAAGGATTTACAAAGGTGACACAAAAGGAGCCTATTTCCTATGTGTCGAAATATTCTAACATCCCCCCTTAAGAACAAATTGGGATAGGATTGAAGGATTTACAAAAGTGACACAATAGGAGAAGGAAGGAGGCATTAGAGCCTATCCCCCCTTAATAACAAATTTCATAAACTCCAAGAATGTATAGAAGTTTGGTAAACTTCGCTTTTGTGAGAGCCTTTGTAAAGATATCGGCTTTCTGATCATTGGTTGGACAGTACTGCACTTCAAGAGCACGATCATGAATGATCTTTCTAATGAAGTGTATGTGGATTTCAATGTGTTTCATATACTAATGCTGAACTGGATCTTTACATAGCTGAATGACACTCTGATTATCACACCAAAGTGTATTTGGATGCTGCTGATGGAGACCAAATTCAGACAGGATCTAACAAAGCCACATGGCTTCCTTGTTGGCTTCAAATACACCACGATACTCTGCTTCTGTTGAATAAAGGGAGATGGTACTTTGTTTCTTACAAGACCAAGTAATAGGTCCTGAACCAAGAGTGAATACATATCCTGCAGTGGACTTCTGATCATCAAGGTCACCAGCCCAATCAGAATCAGTGAAACCAATCAACAAGGGAGATGCTCTTGCACTGTAATGAATCCTGAATTGAACTGTACCTTGAATATATCGAAGTATTCTTTTAGCTACTTTCCAGTGACTTTCATGAGGTTGGTGAATAAACTGAGCGACAAGACCAATGACAAAGGAAAGGTCAGGACAGGTATGGGTTAGATACAAAATTTTACCGACAAGTTGACGATATAAGGTAGCATCAACTTCAGGGGTAGTACAGTTGACTGAAAGCTTGACTCCAGACTAAAAGGGAGAAGGGGCTGGCTTACAATATTCCATGTGAAAGTGGTGTAGAAGATCACAGGAATACTTGGACTGAGAGAGGGTAATGCCTTCCTTGGATTGCAAGACTTGAAGACCAAGGAAGTAATGCAAGTGTCCTAAATCTGTCATTTCAAACTTCTTTTTGAGGCTAGACTTCACATGTTTTATATGGTTCTGATCACTACCAGTAAGGATAAGATCATCAACATAAAGAACAAGGATGGTGAAGGAATTACCCACTTTCTTGGTGTAGGCAGTGTTGTTAGAATGACACCTAGAAAAGCCATTATCTAAGATAAATCTATCCATTTTGGCATACCAAGCCCGAGGAGCTTGTTTGAGACCATAGAGAGACTTCCTAAGGTGAAAAACAAGGCTGGAGTCTTTTTGGATAAAGCTAGGGGGTTGTTCCATGTAGATTTCTTCATGTAAATCTCCATGTAAGAAGGCAGATTTAACATCCATCTAATGGAATTCCCATTTAAAAGAGGTAGCAAGGGAAAGAACAAGGCGGATAGAATTCATTTTGGCAATAGGGGAGAAGTTTTCAATATAGTCAATGCCTTCAACTTGTGAAAATACTTTAGCAACAAGACGAGCTTTATGTTCATCCACTTTTCCATCTGGTCCAAACTTGGTTTTGTAAACCCATCTGCATCTGACAAGTTTTCTTCCTTTTGGAAGAGGAACAAGATCCCAAGTATTGTTTTCCAATAAGGAGAGATACTCTTCATTCATAGCTTCATCCCAATCTAGATGGCAGGAGGCTTCTTCAAAGGTTTCTAGATCAAGTTTTTCTAGAACTTGAGCTAATAAGGAAGAGGCTCTTTCGAACTGAGAGCGTGTACGCCATCGATCGTCAAGGTCACCTACAAGAGAACCTGCTACATACTGAGTAGAGCGAACCCATCTTGGAAGCGATGGAGTGTAAGAAAAATTTTCACGAGTTGGAGGAGGATTCTCATCCTTGCTGTCATCATCTGAACTAGAAGGAATGCTATTAAAAATAGAGGAGAGAGAGAGAGGTGGCACATATGCCGAATCAGGCTCGCAGGCCAAAGGTGGCACACCCACCAAACTAGGCTCACAGGCCGATTTATTTTCATCAAACTTTACATCTCTTCTAATGATTATATTTTTGGATTTTGGTTGAAGAAGTTTATATCCTTTGACATCTTTAGAATATCCAACAAAAATACATTTTTCACTCTTAGGTTCTAAGGCTTTATGTTTTGCATCTGGAATATGGGCCCAAGCATTACTTCCAAAAACACAAAAGTGACTTACATCTGGTTTGATTGAGCTCCAAGATTCTTCTAGAGTTATATTTTTTAAAACTTTAGTAGGAGTGCGATTTACTATGTAATTTTCATAGTTAATGGCTTCTGCCCAAAAATTGAGATCAAGTCCTTTAGATTGAAGCATAAAATTAGCCATTTCTTTTAAGGTGTGATTCTTCCTTTCAGCTACACCATTTTGTTGTGGAGTATATGGAACAGTATGTTGCAATTGAATGCCATGCTCAGTGCAGAAGTTGAAAAATTTGTTGTTAACATATTCTCCGCCATTTTCTGATCTTAACTTAAGAATTTGATGTCCATATTGTTTCTCAACAAAGGTCTTAAAGGCCAAGAACATGTTAAAAAATTCACTCTTGAGTTTTAAGAAATATACCCAAGTGCGTCTGGAAAAATCATCAATGAAATTTAAGAAGTACTTGCAACCAGAGAAAGAAACAACAGGAAGTGGACCACATAAATCACTGTGCACAAGCTGCAAAGGGGATGAAGCGTGCCAAGGGGCACGTTTGTCAAAACTATCTCGATGATGTTTTCTGAGTAGACATCTGGAGCAAACACCATCTCGGCAAGATACCATAGGAAGGCTCGTCACCATATTTTCCTTACATAGAGTTTGAAGAGAGCGATAGTTTAAGTGACCAGATCACTCATGCCAAAATTTGCCCACATCATCATTATGAGCAACAAAAACAGAGGGAAGAGATGATGACCCAAATTTGTCAAACTTATACAACCTTGTGGAATCATCAACAATGCCAGTAGCTAAAATATGTTTAGGATCTTTGAGGTCCTTGAATACAACATCATGAGGTGAGAATTCTAATATTTTCCCTTCACCTGAATGAGTTATCTGATAAACAGATAGAAGGTTGCATGACAAGGTAGGAACACATAGTACATCATTAAACTTACCATTATCTAGATGAATGGCTCCGGATCCTACAACACTAAGAGATCTATCATCACCAACATAAATATCATCACCAACATAAATATGTTTGGTGTTACAATCATTTAAAGAAGAAAACATGGATTTATTTTTAGCCATATGGTAAGAAGCTCCAAAATCAATGAGCCACTCATGAGAAGGATAAGAAGAAGATAAATTTAATGCATAACCAGATCTTGATGCTTGACAACCACAAGCAGAAAGTGCCATGCATGAATATGAAGGTGAAGAGTGCTCCAAATTGATGTTGTGCCTCTTCATTGCTTCTTCTAAGGCTTCCATATTCTTAAAACATTTGGATTCTATATGTCCATCCCGATTGCAAAAGTTTCAATGTCTATCTATCTTCTTCCCTTTGTTTTGATTTGCCTTATTATTTTGGTGACTTGATTTTTCAGTTTGCAGCTGAAATTGCTTAAGGCCCTTGTTTGGTTTAGGACCTTATTTTTTAGGATACTGCTTCTTGGGATTCTTTTGATATGGTTGTTGTTGGGCTGCTAAGGTTTTCTTAGAAGTTTTTCCAGTAGTGATAAGACCAAGGTGTAAAATTTTTTCTTGTTCTCTTATCAAAGAATCACAAAAGGCATCAAAAGAGGGATTCTTGTAGGTGGTTCCTAAAGAAATGATGGCGTCTTTGGTGGAATGGAAGGTGAAAACAAATACAGAGTATGCAGGACCAAGCTTAGCAAGAATGCAATAGATGAGGCTGCTGTCATCATTTTTGATCTTACAACCTTCTAAAAGAATTCTGAGGGTCTTAAATTTGGACAAAAAATCTTCAATGGAGGAGAAATTATTGGGGTCCAAAGTAAGCAACTCATTTTCAAGTTGGTGGCCCGGATTTTATTTTGAATGCCAAAAACAGTTTTTATCTTTTCCAGGGCCTCATCAAGGGTGTCAATGTCAAGGATATGAAATCGAAGATCTTGAGCGATGGACATTCCTATCAACCCTCATGCTTGATCTTGTTTATTTTCCCATTTAGAAATTTTATCATCATCGGAAGGTTTAGTTTCTTGTCCCGTGGCTATTCTATAAAGCCCTTTACTTCTAAGTATATCTACCATGTGAGGTAGCCATTGGAAATAATTGGTGCTATTAAGAATAACTGGGCATTTCTCAGCCTTAGTTAAGAATAAAAAAAACTGAAGCTGAGAAAATCTGAAACTAACTACTCCAATGGAAATATCTCGAAAAATTAGGCCGTTTAAAAAAAAAAATGGCTCAAAAAACAGCTTCCGGATGAAGAAGTTATGCCTTTTGAAAAATTTGAGTTATAGATGCCGAATAGTTATGGGAACGGGATGAAAAAAAAAAATCCACCCCTTTGAACAAATTTTTTTTACAAAAGAAGCTTGAGAATGAGACTTGAACTCAAGACGTCTATTCTCATAAACTAACCCCTCACCAATTGAGATAGTAAAAGGATCACGTTATTTTATGAAAAGAGAAAGGGGGTTTTGGTTTTTTTTTTTTACTCTTCGGTGTGCGTGCCTTTTCCTGCGCAAAAAAACACAAAAACCAAGCAAAAAAAAACAAAATGCAAAGCCTTATGGCAGAATGTTAAAATTTCGGTTGCCCTTACTGGCAACTATCACTTTCTTTACTATTTCTGATTTCCCGAGATCACACAAATATGTGGGGAAAGAGCATATGTAGCAAAAAAAATCCCTTTTCCTGTTTCTGATTTGTCGAGATCGCACAGAGTGCACAGAAAAGAGCATACATAGAGAAGAGGGTATAGATCCGGCAAATAAATAAAACCTTGATACTGAAAATAGAAAAAAAAAAATGAAATAAGCAGAACTATTAACAAATATAACTGCAAAATAGATGCTTTATCCCTCCAGATCTAAACTATCATAACTTGGGCAGCCGGAAACCTTTTCGCATGAAATGAAAGGCATTCCTCACTGTAATAGATGCTCCGAACACAATCGAGCAGTTCTCCAAGCCCAAAAATGTTCATAAATAGTAGATCTACAAAACGATATTCACATGAAGTCAAATCGGATTCGGATTTTGATCAACAAAAAATGCGGCCCTCAAAGTAGCTCTGATACCATGTAGTAATTTATAGGGTAAGTTCCGTAGATCAAGAACCAAAGGTCACCTCTCACAAAAAGATCACAATTTAGTACACCAGTATAATCACGTGGTTAAAACCCTCAAAGAGGGAAACAATCCATGCCCTGAGCCAATGCGGCCACTTCAAGGAATTTATTAATATAAAAGGAAAAGTTACATATGTTTCTCTCATAAATGGTTACCAGAAAAATGACCCTCCATGCTATTTAAATAGAGATCATGGACCAATCGGGTGTTAAGCCACGGATCAAGTGTCGTTAATACCGAGGTGAGAGATAACCGTCAGATCACTACAAATCGTGACCATCGGATTATAAGTTACAAATGTACATGGTAAAGAAACACACTTTATCTAACTCTACACTAGACTAAGTTATTCTTAACTATTTCCTATGTGTCAGAATATCCTAACATGCCCCCTTAAGAACAACTTGGGATAGGATTGAAGGATTTACAAAGGTGACACAAAAGGAGCCTATTTCCTACGTGTCGAAATATACTAACATCCCCACTTAAGAACAAATTGGGATAGGATTGAAGGATTTACAAAAGCGACATAATAGAAGAAGGAAGGAGGAATTAGAGCCTAGACCCTCAATTGTGTATACACCACATCTACACCGAAAAGGATGCTTTTCCTATCCAGAAACCTCAACGTAGATTAAACCCATATCTCAGGGATATCGTAAAGGAAGAATTGTAGAAGTTGTTGAACGTGAATTTTATTTATCCTATTTCGGATAGTCGGTGGGTATCCCCACTAGTGGTTGTTCCCAAAAAGAACGGGAAATGGAAGATTTGTGTGGAACACAGGGAACTAAACAAGGCCATGCAGAAAGACCACTTCCCTCTTCCATTTATTGGTCAAGTTCTTGATACACTAGAAGGAAAAAAATTCTATTCTTTTCTTGATGGCCTCAACAACTACAACCAAATTCAAATTGCCCTTGAAGATCAAGAAAAAACCACATTTACCTTCCCCTAGGGTACATTTTCTGACACATTGTTACCTTTTGGTTTATGCAATGCCTCAACTACATTTCAGAGGGCCATACTCAGTATTTGCGCTGATTTGATAAATGAGGGACTCGAATTTTAAATGGATGACTTCACCTAGTATGGGGACGACTTTGAGCAAGTGCTACAGAACTTAGATAAAGTTTTGGAATTATGCATTGCTACTAGGCTATGCTTAAGTCATGAGAAATGTCACATGATGACGAGAGAAGGCATTTTTCTAGGACATTACATTTATGCGGATGGAATATAGGTAGACCCAGCGAAAATAGAGGTAATTCTCATGCTACCTACACCATGTACTCAAACTGAGGTACATAGATTCCTTGGATATATGGGATACTATCGTAGATTTATAGAAAACTTTTCATGAATAGTTATGCCTTTGTATGCTTTAACAGGAAATGTTGAATTTAAATGGTCTGACAAATGTGACATTGCCTTTACTAATTTGAAGAAGTTAGTCTCGACAACACCAGTATTACGAGGACCCAATTTGGAATTTCCTTTCCATATCTATTCAGATGCTTTAGACACAGAAATAAGCATTTTTCTTGGGCAAGAGGAGGAAAAAAATCCCTATGCTATCTATCATATCAGAAAAAATAGTACTTCTACTGAACTCAATTATAAAGTAACAGGAAAAAAAAAATTAGCTATTATTTATGCCATAAACAAGTTTAAACATTATATAACATGCTATCAAATCTTTCTGTATACTAATAATTCTGCAATTAGATACTTAGCTAATAAACCAATTATTAATGGGTGGGTGACTCATTGGTTGTTATTTTTGTAGGAGTTTGATATTACCATTAAAGACCGTCCAAGGAAAGAAAATACAGTTGAAGATTTCTTATCTTGGATACCAAAGACGAACGATCCGCTAGCTGTAGATGATCAGTTTCCATATGAACATTTTTCGTTGTAGTAGTTAAGGCACCTTGGTATGTAGATGTGGCAAACTATCTAATAGTAGGAAAGCTACCAAGGCACCTAACAGCTAAAGAAAGGAAGCAGATTTTCCAAAGCAGTGCCAGATTTTCTTGGATTGGTGGATACCTTTTTCACACAGAATCTGATATGAAAATACGAAGATGAAATTTACAACATTCTAAAGGCACACCATGACAAACCTTGTGGTAGAAATTTCTCAGATCACAGGACAGGACATCAAATATTACAGATTGGCTATTATTGGCCCACTATCTTTAAAGACACCAAGAAGTATGTCCAGGCTTGTAATAGTTGCCAAAGGATGGGTTGTCCTGGTCAATCTGATGAGATTCTGCTACAACCAAAATTAGTAATGGAACCTTTCGAACAGTGGGCGTTGGATTTTGTTGGTCCATTCAATCTTCCATCAAACCCAAAAACCTACATACTAGTTGCTACAGACTATGTAACAAAGTCGGTAGAAACAATAGCCTTTCCAAGAGCTACAGAAGAAACTATAATTAATTACCTTTTTTATTTATTTGTGCAGTATGGCTTACCAAGGGAAGTGATAAGAGATGGAGAGCCATAGTTTGTAGGACATAATATTACAACTACTCTACGGAGCCATCACATTACACAAAGAGTCACTTCTTTGTATCACCCGTAGGCGAATGGGAAGGTTGAAAGCACCAACAAGGTCCTTGAGGTGATTTTAACCAAAACAATTTCAACACATTGGCAGGACTAGGCTGCTAAAATTCCAAAGGCCTTGTGGGCCTATCATACAACTTGGAGAAGTACTACTGGCTATTCCCCGTACCAACTTGTATTTCGCAAAGAACCTATTTTTCCTATTGAATTCGAAATAAAGACTCTCATAACAACTCAGGAAGTGGGACTAGATTTGGCGGAAGACCAAACTAAAGGACTTCAATAATTAAATGAATTGGATGAAGCACGGCTAATTTCCCTACATCGTACAAAAATTATTCAACAGCAACGGGCTAAGTGGCACGACAATCTTATTAAAAAGAAAACATTTCAGAAAGGAGACTAGGCACTCCTCTATGATTCTAGATTTCAAGACTTTCCAGGTAAATTGTAGACAAGATGGCTTGGCCCATATCAGATTCAGGAAGTGCACAACAATGGCACTATAACTCTAATTACCATCAATGGATCTTGTTCTCCTTTTCTTGTGAATGGACACCGGGTACGTCTTTATCCCAAGCCACTCACCAAAGAGTTTTTTTACCAATAGGTGCGCAATGATCCCACTATGCAAATTTTAGCTGCATGGAGTAATGACCTGACAAATTTACTTTCATGAAAATTGTTTCTTTCCAAGCTGTAAATAATGTATATATTTTCTCTTCAAACATAGCTTATTAATTTTCCGCTTTTTGTTTTTTTATGATTGAATTAGAATAAGCTTTGTTGTATAACTGAGTGGATTTTTTTTTTAGAAACTGTATTGTTTTGAATAGTTGTTGTTCTCTTCAAATTGAATAGTTCTTGTTTCTTTTATGGCTTGATTATTTCATTGTTGTTGTTCCGTTAATCGGACAGTTACCATTCCTTTCCTAAAATGAACAACCACGGTTTATTTTTATGATTTGTGTGTTTTACAGTTGCTATTGGCTTCCTAGATATCACAACCATTGTTTCTTTTATGTTTTGAGCATGTCACAATTGTCGTTCCTTTTGAATGAAACAATCGTTGTTCCATTTTTCGGAAAATATCTGTTCTTTTCCAAAATAACAGTTGTTTTTCCTTTTTACTGACTTTCAGAGACAATCGTTGTTCTATAAATTGCACAGTTGTTGTTCATTTAAATGAACAGTTGTTGTTTAGTTAAATGAACAGTTGATGTTCAGTTAAGTAAACAGTTCTTGTTCAGTCAACCACAAAACTGTTGTTCCGTTTTTTATCGAACAACTGTCTTTTTATCTCACATTATTTCCCAGTTTGCTATGAAAATCATCTTTTTGGTTCGAAATTCGCTTTGAATTCTAAAAAATCATTCACATTAACAACATTATGAATTTTAACCTTTGATGATTATCTTTAGTCTAAAATTGGCATAGTTCATCTATTAAATGACTTGTTGAATGTCTCTTCTTTGGATATATCATAAAATGATTCACTATTTATTTCATCACCATGTTGCTTTGTCATTCATACTTTCAATTGATAATTCCCTTTGGTATGTTGATGTAGGGACAAAGGAATAACTTTTAATGGCATTTTTTTACTTCTCACACCATCCCTAACTCTTAAGGAGTTAATGAGCCTCCCTCAACTTATAAATACAAATTTGGAAATATAATTAATAAAATATTTCTCAAAGGGGATAGGAGGTCTTATTATGAGGCAACCTACCATGATCAAAAGGAATTAACAAGTGACATTCCCATTATGGCTACCACACTAGGGTAATGGCCTTTCAGACATTGTGCCTACCTGATCATTTTGTTATGCCCTAGTGAATGGAATTGTGACTATCTGATTACCATGCCAGCACAGTGATCTCTTCATAGAAATGTGCAATCCATAAAAGTCCTAAGTGAAGGATTCTACCTCATTCTTGGGTTAAAATATTACCCTGTCAATGCTATAAATGCATGTTGGAAGTAGTGGCTCTTGTTGTGTAACCAACTCCAAAAATAGAAGAAAAGAGATATCCACGCCTTAGAAATAAGCCACTTCGAGGGGGCAACCTCCAATACATTACATAAATGAAAAATTCTTGGATGATACAATTTACAAAACCTCCTTTCTATATATAGGAGTCCATGTGGGCATAATGTAATCCTAGTGGGCCACAATGTAATCCTAGCCGACCTAACAATAATAATTTAGGGGCACAATAATAACAAAATGGGGGTTACAAGGGTACAATAATTACAATAAGGGGGTTACACTAATAACAATAAGGGACTACACTATTAATATAGGGGCTTAACATGCCCCTCTCCTTCAAACAAGTGTTGTCCTCAACGCTTGATTATTTCCTGATGCTTCTGTATAAAATTCTCATCGACCCATGTGGAATATTCTACAGGAAAGTTCTTCCACTTGCTGAGATAATTTGAAATTGATTGTACTTGTCGAGTTCTTATTTCTGTGACTGCTTCAGAACTTCTTTCGATATGATATTGATCTTCCGGTTGTTTCATTTGATTTTGCACCCAAGTTAGGTTATCCTTTGAGAGTTGGAGAACTTGTTGTTGATGCTCATTGTGATATTCCACTACTTTATCATCCATAATAGATTTTATTTGATCCTTCAAACCATCCAAATTAGCCTCCATTTTTGCTTTTAAACCATCTATGTCATCTTCGGTTGCTCTTCGTAAGATCGAAATTTGTTGTACTTGGTACCGTAATTTTGATATCTCAAATTGCAATTCTTCCTCCTCATGCGTCATAGTATAGCTTTCTGAGGGCTTAATGGGTATGGAATTATTTTTTGGAGGCATAATAGAACCCATTACTGACAAAAATTCTTCAATATTCCCTTGGAATCAATTCAACTTGATTCTTCAAACAAGACTTAAGCAATTCAGAAAAAACAATACACACCTTTTACTAGCTTTTAGGAGCTCGATATTGAAATTGAATTATCTCTGTAATTGAAAATCTTCGATATCTAAAATTCAGCCCTGTAGTAGCCCTCTGAAGCTTCTTTCAAATGCCACAGGTCTGACCTGATTTTGATTCTCCAAGACAAAGTTGTGTCCAATCTCCCATAATGACCTAATTCTGGACTGGTTCAGTAGAGCGAACTTGTACGACTTGCCACGTGTCATTGTTTTGTCCTTTGTCTCTGAAATTGATAGCTAAGAAACTAAAGGCCGTGTACTTGCTACAAATTTTGACGGAACTCCAATCCAATCTTCAGAGAGAGAGTTATTGAACTTTTCCCACGATCACCTCTTTGAGATGAAATTCAGGAGCCTGAAAAAACACTACCTTCCACAGATCATATCTCCAAAAATATTGCGAACCAAGCTCTGAAATTTTTTGATGAATTTCCTCAAGATTTCAGCTTCGTACCATATGAATTTCAGATTCTTAACCTTCGTAGAAAAAAATTTATAGCGCAAATTCCACGATGACCAGTTTAGGAGCCTGAAAAAATACCTGACTTCCACAGATCATATCTCCGAAATTATTGCGAACCAAACTCTGAAATTTTTATAAAAGCTTCCTCAGGCTTTTTTCTTTGCACCCTAAAAATTTCAGCTTCTGAAACTTCGTAGAAAAAACGTTATAGCGAAAATGCCACGATGACCTGTTTGGAGCAGCGAAACCCTAGAATCCAAAGCTCCGATACCAAATGTTGTGTAACCAGCTCCAAAAATAGAAGAAAAGAGATATCAACGCCTTAGAAATAAGCCACTTCGAGGGGGAAACCTCCAATACATTACATGAATGAACGATTCTTGGATGATACAAATGAAAAAACCTCCTTTCTATATATAGGAGTCCATGGGGCGACAATGTAATCCTAGTGGGGCCACAATGTAACCCTAGCCGACCTAACAATAATAATTTAGGGGCACAATAATAACAAAATGGGGGTTACAAGGGTACAATAATAACAATAAGGGGGTTACACTAATAACAATAAGGGACTACACTATTAATATAGGGGCTTAACAGCTCTACTTGTGGTATTGAAGTTATATTTTACATTGTCAATTATTCCATATCCTAATATTCCCTATTCAGTCATTTCCAAGGACTAATTCACCATTGAACATCTTTTATATTTCTTAACCAATATGCATGGTAAACTATATCATGTGAATTATATCAATAATGTCCAATCAATTGATGCCAATAGTTATGATTATTATCACCTTATCACATTTCGTCATACTTCTTCACCAAAGGTAAATCATTTCTCATAATAATCATTTACATGCTTTATATTTTTTTTATCATTTTCTAAAACAATTTTATGATTTTTCATTCCCACCTCTCGGACTGCTCTGACCATTTCCTGTTGTATTTCTATTGCTCTGACCATTCTCTGCCATAGTTATGAAACTTTTATCTTTCTCCGTGCTTTGAGGATGTGGACACCCTTTTCTGACTAGGGGGAGAAGGTATGTATTATGGGAAATCATGCAAAGTAATTACCAAAATCCGCCATAACTTGCTTATGTCACAAATAGTATCATTGCACATTTATCAATTCAAACATTTGCATGTGGTTTATTTATGCTGTTCCAAACTATGAAAAATTGTAGAAGTTGCATGCAAAAGTGTGAATTGGTTACAGGAGCACAACAACCATGGAAGGTAACTATGTTAGCAGCGAGCCTACATTACTGCAATTAACAGAGCAAGCTCACGCAATTCTCGAGCACGTCGGTTGGATATAGTACTTGGTAAAGTTACATGGATTCCACAGTGAAGTTGCACTTGAATTTCTGAAAAATGTGTAGAATGGACGTACAACCGTTAAGGGCAGAAGTATAACAATTTCCGAAGAATTTATAGTTGAGGTCTCTAGATTACCAACAGAGGGCATAAAATGGACTGAAAATCATGTTCAATTGCATGAAGTAGTTCTCGTATTTAAATAACCTGATAAAGAATTGATACGCAAGGGTGAAGGCATTCATCCCACGTCTTTGAAGGAACTATGGCAATAATTGGCAACAATCGTTAAGAAATATATCACTTGTGATGGTCGTCAGGATGTGGTAAAGTCTAAACAACTCAAACTGTTAGAAATACTTAGACAACAAATTGTAGTTAATTTGTCGCTCATTTTAAATTCTTTAATACATGATGTTGTTATTCGGGTCAGGAAAGCCAAGAATCCACATGCTACCATTATCCATCATGGCCTAATTAAGCTCATCATTCTTCAATAACTAGCCTAGCACCAATTAACCTGGGATAATTTTATAAACCCCGGTTTACCCTCATCAGAAGAAAACCCAACAGATGCATAGACAAAGGAAGTTGTTGGCCAAATTGTAGGGAATGTTAATGACTCAGACACTAAGAAACAAAGTGTAGAGGTAAAAGCCCCAAAGAGTAAAGGAAAAAGGAACGCCTCTATTTGAAATATTGAGAGGGGGGTGAATCAATATTTCTTTTCAATTGTTAATTTTACCAGTTAGATCACTTATATTTAGATTACAAAATGAACAATAATAATAAATGCTTTTATTAATTTCTTCTTTACAATAAATCAAGTACAATATATGTAGGGCTCCAAGCCTATATGAAGACACCAATATTCAATCTCCCAGGCTCCAACCTATATTTTCCAAGCACCGAATTGGACTTCCAAGGCTCCAACCCTATCAATTCTGAGGCACCAACCTCAAGGGCTCCAACCCTATATCTGGTACAGGCTCCAACCTAGTCTCTTGAGGACTCCAATCCTCTAGGGATCCAACCCTATCTTCCAAGGCACCAACCTTGTCTCTATGAGGCTCCAACCTCTTAGGCTCCAAGCCGCAACTTCACTTCCTCAAAATATGTTTGATTATTCTTCACGGCTCCCAATTTCTTCTTCAACGAGCCCTGTCACACTTAGTCTACACGTTGCATCATCAATGACCACGTTTTATTCTTATAAGGTGTCACCACTGCTCTTCATCGTACCCACCCAAATTATCCAAGTCACCTCATGATGACATAAACAATGCATCATGATCTCCAATAATATCTCCAAGTTCACCTTATGATGACATCAACAATACATCATGATCTCCAATAATATCTCCAATTTCACCTCATGATGGCTTCAATAGGTCTGCAAGATGTTCTATAAAAATCCCTCAATATTTTTGGTGGAGTATGCTTATCAACATAATTGTATACCCAAAATTGTCCTAAATGTGCTTCGGCAATAATATAAATCTTCACTAGGCTCTGAGATCTGCTTTGGAAAATACTTCACAAAACTTAGCTATACTCCATAGCTCAAGGTTGCAATAAGCTCAAAGGTGAACAAGCCTCAAATTAAACTGTTGATATCATAGATCCAAATCAAATGATCCGAGTTGACTATCTTAGGTAAGTGATACAGTGAATTTTCCTTCAATAAGTGATACTATGATTAATCATGTTTTCAAGTTCAAGGTGATACTGTAGATCCGAGGTTATGTCTAGATATCCAACTCACAAGAAATGATTTATCAAGGCAAGTCCGAGCTTCCAACTGCAAGTTTGGTCCGATCCTCCCAGTAAGTTCGAGCTTCTTTAATGTTACATGCCTGAGATATATATAGAACTGTTCTTGAGTTTTTATTCCTGATCCACAGGCAGACTATCACATGTGTCTGTCTTAACTTTTATGCCATCATAGGTTCAAGGCACTGCAGATCTCCACAAGACTGTCCATACACTAAGTTTTATTGGTGATAAGTTTTATTACTGATATAACAACTAGCAGTATGAGCTTTTATGCCACCACAAGGTACCTGTCCACACACACTGATCTGTCCTCCATGTCACAAGTCTGATTCTCTAAAAATCAAGTATAAGCTAAGGTTTCTGTAGCTCTTTCCATAGATAACTATCCACGATTCTTTCAAATTACAGTTATATCCACTGCCACAGGGTCCAAGCTTGTTTACTGTTGTAATGGAGTATATAAAATTCAACAGAATCAGCCCAAAACAGTATTTTAATGACCTCCTTGTCTTCCCTTCCTTTTATACTTCCTCTCTGAAATATTCACCGAAAATTTCTTGCTTGATCAATGAAAACAGACTTGTATTTATAGTGATTTTGCGTCATAATGAATAGACATGTCTATTGGAGGAGAGGCCGACATGTATAGGGGGCTTATGTTGGCTTCAAGGGCCAAATATATACCTTGAACTTGTAAAATTCATATCTCCCAAACTATTTGAATTTTTGGGACGTGTAAGGGCTGATTAGAAAGGCAAAATTATGCCCTAAAATATGGTACATGATTCAAATTGCAAAGCTGCCCCTAGGGTAGTGAAAAATATTTTTTTAGTGAGACTGTCCTTGAAATTTAATGCAAAAAAATATTTGGGATAGAATGAGGAGTGTTTGAGACATCATGTGTTTATTAATGGCTTCTCCATATTTTGCACCAATAATATCCAAAAAATTCATCATGTAGTTTCCAGCCATGTCATCAAGACCTTCATGGAATTACATCATCAAGTGTAGTCTTATAGGTTACCAAACAAGGTACATGATTGACACTTGGCACCTTAAGAATATTTTCCATCTTGACATCATGTTGGTTCCAAGCTTCCTCATCAAGAGTAAGCACATCATCATTCATGGCATCCTTATTAACCAAGAGGGACTTGTCATCATGATAGTATCCATCATCCATATCAAGTACTTAGGGCTTCCTTCAATTGTGTTTGACTTCCTTGTGACTTGACATATTCATTGATAGTATCCTAGTCAACCAAGAGTCATGGCATCATCATCTGGAACCAGGCATCTCAAGAATATTAACATCTCGGTCAATGCCACATTGACATCAATGACAACCTTGATTAACAATCTCCCCCTTTGTCATTGATGGAAATATTCTTTCCCTTCTAATTTCTCTCCCCCTTTTACATCAATGGAAAACAAGGTGCCCAAATACTCCCTCTGTCAATTTTATTATTTTCTTCATGAATTGTAGTCCTTCATAGGTATGTTACTCCCCCTGCCATGGTGCTCTTTCTTCTGGAAATATGTTCCATGATAGATATGTTTGTATTTATTCATGTGATGTACCATCTCCCCTTATCTGCATAAATTCCTTTAGCTCATGAAGGATTTCTCACCTTGTGTGATCAAGTAGAAGGCATCATCATAATATCATGTTTTTCTTCAATGGAGTTACTTCCGAGATATGATTTATCAAGATTTTCCATGTGTAACTCATCAAGGATTTCATAGGGGCCACTCGCGGATCATTTTCTGCTGGAATACTCAAGAATCACAAACTCCCCTTAACTGTATGCATGGTCTCTTTTTGGCAAGGTTTCACCATCAAATACTTGGAATATCAAGGATGACTTCATCTAGTCAACAACATGTGTTGTTCGCTGGAGTGTTCAAGAGACTTCCAGACCCAACTTGTTTCTTTCTCCATACTTGTGTAGATTTCTTCTCTGGCATGGTTCTAGCTTGTGCAGGGGCCCAAGTCAAGTTACAATCGCGTGCCATATGTCCAATGTTATGGCAATTGAAGCACTCTATTTTGTTCATGAATAAGAAATCGTGACTTCTTCTTGAAAAATTTCTTCGAGGAGATTGATGGGGACCACTATATTTGTCTTTGTGATATGCCCTACAGTCTTTTTCCATGTGCCCAAAGTTTGTACAAGAATAGAAATAACCAAGAAATATACTTTGGTACCTTAGAGATGGATTTTTCCTTGATGTACTTCTGAAGTCTTTTTTCCTTGGGATTATTTGATGATATTCATTGCCTTTTGTATTCTTGACACCATCTACAAGTCGCTTTGGAATAGAATTTCTTCTGTTGTTGTCTTGATTCTTCTCCTTACCCTTGTTGTAACTGGGAGCATCAACATTTCTTTCTAGGTTCCTCACATCTTTGTTGTTTGAAGCATTATCACTCTTGCTTAAGGATTCACCTACATAGCCAAGACCTGATTTATCAATGGGAGACCTTTCATGACTTAGGATGTCATCTAGGGTTTGAGAGATTTTCAAGTTCTTATTTAGCAAGTCAACTTCCTTTTTAAGAAAGACAATTTCTCCTTTCAACTTTTCACAATATTCATCTTTCATAACTAGTTGCTTCTTCATTTCTTCCATCATCCTTGTTGCTTCATGTGCTTCGATTTTAAGGGAGATGATATTTGATTTCATTATGAAGACTTCTTCATTCTCTTTTGCTAGACTTCTCTCCATTTCTTATTTTATTCTTGTAGCTTCACATGTTTTGGCCTTGAGAAGATTGATGTCTGATTTTAGTTTCAAGATTTCTTCATCCTTTTCTTCTAGTTGGCATATCATGGTGTTTCTCTCCTTTTATGCTTCATTAACTTGTCCTTCTATGAATGCCAAAGTTTCAATCACCTTCTCAACTCCTTGCGCTTGTTTCCTTGCTTCTTCTAGTTGAGATCTAAGAGAGGAGACCTCTTCCTTGTATTGACTAGTCTTTGCTTCAAGATTGTTCAAGCTCTTAAGTCTTTGTTCAAGGTGGCTTGACAAAGTTTCTTCCCTTTTCTTTTCCTTATCCAATTGATTTTTCATAGATATGACTTCTTCATGATGCTTTCTTTTTTTTAGATTAAATTCCTCTTTAATTTTGGTGAGCTCCTCATCTCTTTCTTGTACTTGAAGCTTAACAAATTCAACTTACTTCCTTGTCTTGTCTTGGTTACCATCTTGCACTTTCTTCTTAAATTCCTCATTTTCCTTTTTCAAACCGTTAATCTCTTCCATGGAAGCCATAAGTTTATTCAGGAGATATTCTTCAAAGTATTCTTTATTCTCTTCATCTTCTAGGTCTTCTTTAGCCTTGTTGTCATCTCTCTTATCTTCACCTTCCTTGAAGGATTCTGGACTTCTTTCTTGTTTTCCATCATCTTCTTGACTGGAGATCATTGTCAACACTCCTTTTGAGTGGAGATCATGAAGTTTGTCCCATATGACTTTTGCTGACGAACATTTTTCAAAATTGGCCTTCACAGAATTTGGTAACCCATTCAAAATTGATTTCATTGCTCTTGTATTGTACTCCTTTTATTCTTCGTCCATCGTGTCATTAGTAATCACTGATTTCCAAACTTCAATTCCTTGAGTCTTCAAGAAATTCCTCATTCTTGCCACCGATATATCAAAATTTCCATTGAACAATGGAGCCTTTGCAAATTGATTTACTTCAATTTCAATGTTTGAGGAAGACACATATTTAGGAGGATTGGAGACTTTATTCCTTGGCTTTTCCATTTTTGTTCTAATGATCAACCTTCAAGTTGTTAGGCTTTGAGTGAAGGTACTAGCTTTGATACCAATTTTTGGAAATACTGAGAGGGGGGTGAATCAGTATTTCTTTTCAATTGTTAATTTTACCAGTTAGATCACTTATATTTAGAACACAAAATGAACAATAACATTAAATGCTTTTATTAATTTCTTCTTTACAATAAATCAAGTATAATATATGTAGGGCTCCAACCCTAGATGAAGACACCAATCTTCAATCTCCCAGGCTCCAACCTATATTTTCCGAGCACTAACTTGGACTTCCAAGGCTCCAACCCTATCAATTCTGAGGCACCAAGCTCAAGGGCTCCAACCCTGTCAATTCTGAGGCACTAACCCCAAGGGCTCCAACCCTATCAATTTTGAGGCACCAACCTCAAGGGCTCCAACCCTGTCAATTCTGAGGCACCAACCTTAAGGGCTCCAACCCTGTCAATTCTGAGGCACCAACCTCAAGGGCTCCAACCCTGTCATTTATGAGGCACCAACCTCAAGGGCTCCAACCCTATATCTGGTACAGGCTCCAACCTAGTCTCTTGAGGACTCCAATCCTCTAGGGCTCCAACCCTATCTTCCAAGGCACCGACCTTGTCTCTATGAGGCTCCAACCCAAAACTTTACTTCCTCAAAATATGTTTGGTTATTCTTCACGACTCCCAATGTCTTCTTCAACGAGCCCTGTCACACTTAGTCTCCACATTGCATCATCAATGACCACCTTTTCTTCTTAGAAGGTGTCACCACTACTCTTCATTGTACCCAACCAAAATCTCCAAGTCACCTCATGATGACATCAACAATGCATCATGATCTCCAATAATATCTCCAAGTTCACCTCATGATGATATCAATAATGCATCATGATCTCCAATAATATCTCCAAGTTCACCTCATGATGGCTTCAATAGGTCTGCAAGATGTTCTACAAAAATACTTCAAGATGTTTGGTGGAGTATGCTTATCAACAGAATTGTGTACCCCAAATTGTCCTAAATGTGCTTCGGCAATAATATAAATCTTCACTAGGCTCTAAGATCTACTTTGGAAAATACTTCACAAAATTGAGCTATACTCCATAGCTCAAGGCTGCAATAAGATCAAAGGTGAACAAGCCTCAAATTAAACTGTTGATATCATAGATCCAAATCAAATGATCATATTTGACTGTCTTAGGTAAGTGATACAGTGAATTTTCCTTCAATAAGTGATACTATGATTAATCATGTTTGCAACTTCAAGGTGACACTGTAGATCCGAGGTTATGTCTATATATTCGAGCCACAAGAAATGATTTATCTTGGTAAGTAAGAGCTTCCAACTGCAAGTCTGGTCCAATCCTCCCAACAATTTCGAGCTTCTTTAATGTTACATACCTAAGATATATATAGAATTGTTCTTGAGTTTTTATTCCTGATCCACACGCAGACTATCACATGTGTCTGTCTTAACTTTTTTTTCATCACAGGTTCAAGGCACTGCAGATCTCCACAAGACTTTCCATACACTAAGTTTTATTGGTGACAAGTTTTATTACTGATATAACAGCTAGCAGTATTAGCTTTTATGCCACCACAAGTTACTTGTCCACACACACAGATCTTTCCTCCATGTCACAAGTCTACTTCTCCAAAACTCAAGTCTAAGCTAAGGTTTATGTAGCTCTTTCCACAGACAACTGTCCACGATTCTTTCAAATTACAGTTCTGTCCACTACCACAGGGTGCAAGATTGTTTACTATTGTAATGGAGTATATAAACTTCAATAAAATCAGCCCAAAACAGTATTTTCATTACCTCCTCGTCTTCCCTTCCTTTTATACTTCCTCTCTAAAATATTCGCCGAAAATTTCTTTCTTGATCAATGAAAACAAACTTGTATTTATAGTGATTTTGCGTCATAATTAACAATCATGTCTATTGGAGGAGAGGCCGACATGTACAAGAGGCTTATGTCGGCTTCAAGGGCCAGATATATACCTTGAACTTGTAAAATTCATATCTCCCAAAATATTTGGAGTTTTGGGGCGTGTAAGGGCTCATTATAAAGGAAATATTATGCCCTAAAAGATGGTACATGATTCAAATTGTGAAGCTGCCCCTAGGGTAGTGAAAAATAATTTTTTAGTGAGAATGTCCTTGAAATTTAGTGCAGAAAAATATCTAGGACAGAATGAGGAGTGTTTGAGACATCGTGTGGTTATTAATGACTTCTCCATCTTTTGCACCAATAATATCCAACAAAGTCATCATGCAGTTTCCAACCATGTCATCAAGACCTTCATGGAATTACATCATCAAGTGTAGTCTTCTAGGTTACCAAACAAGGTACATGATTGACACTTGGCACCTTAAGAATATTTTCCATCTTGACATCATGTTGGTTCCAAGCTTCTTCATCAAGAGTAAGCACATCATCATTCATGGAATCCTTATTAACCAAGAGGGACTTGTCATCATGATAGTACCCGGCATCCATATCAAGTACTTAGGGCTTCCTTCATTAGTGGTCTGACTTATTCGTGAATTTCCATCTTCATTGATAGTATCCTAGTCAACCAAGAGTCATGGAATAATCATCTGGAACGAGGAATCTCAAGAATATTGACATATCGGTCAATGCCACATTGACATCAATGACAACCTTGATTAACAGCCTCTGCTTCAGCGTATATCATAGCAAAATGAAGATTTTTTGCAAGGTTAAGCTCACGACAGAATACTGTAGATTTGATAGATGAAGCAAGGCCGTCTCGTGCGCCCCTTGCAATCCCACAAAACTCTTTTCCACAAGATGATGAGGAGAAGGTAGCCCGAGTTTTGGAAAAATTGGGGACACTCTTTGAAGAAGGGATCCAATTTGAACACTCTCAAGGTTAGGACTATGCCCTTAGCCAGTCTACCTCTGCCAGTAGTTCTGGTCATACAGAAATCTTGTTGTCTCCTGGAGAAATGGAGGATTTGCGGGCACAAGGGGAACCACTTCCCTCTGTATATGAACATCCCGAGTTATAAATTCATGAAGAACGAGACCCTGAATTGGAAAATCGGTCAGGATATATCGTTCCTGTAGAGCATGACCCTAATAATGGCATAACTTCTCTTTTACCTGAGAAAGGTATCATTGTTTCTTCTCCAATTAAAAAACCTACAATGAAGGCAAATGAAACAGACATCACAAGGATGAAAATTTTGAGTAAAAAGAATATGAAGATGAAGAATATGATTAAACGATTAATAAAATGGTTGAAGGAACCAAACAAAGGCTGAAAGATAAAATTAGAATTGGAAACCACCGGCACCCAGATAGAATACCTCCTTCATACCACTGGAACCCAAATAGAGAAATTCTCTACTAAAACTATTGGGACCCAGAATGAAGGTATTTTCAATATTCAGACCTATTTTTCTGTGGATTTTATGGATGCTTCTGTTCAAATATATTTTAAAAAAGGTGCTAAAATAAATGGAAGTATCTTTCAAGAAACAGTCGATGTTGTATAAATAGATGTTCTAACCAACTTAGTGATAACCAATCATAATGTGGCTCATACTGTAGAAACACCATATAATGTTCCTTCGGTAAGGGAAGCTACCACCTGAAAATTGCAAAGAGAATTGACAAAAACCCAACATTTTTTGGCTCAGTACCAAAAAGAGGTATCACCCTTGCAAAAACATCAAGAATTATTGAATAAATTTGATGAACTGACTGCAACAAAGGATGAGACTTTTTCCAGTCTTAGAAGTGAGAAATAAAAGGTAAATAAAGTACAAAATCAACTCCAGAAAGTCAGGGATAAAATCGAAATTATGTGTTCTGTATATTCTAATCTTGTGTCTTGTAGGTTGCCAGCCACCAATTATGCATTATTTCTACTTGAGATATATTTGTTACTGAAGATTAAATCCATCTGAGATGGTAAGCCAACTAAGTCCAAATCTACTCCAGATTTTATTAATTGTTTCCAGGAACAAAATGAGCAGGTAAAATGTTTACTCTGTGAGTTATATTTGCATATTTTTTTCTTGGAAGATGAGAGAGATGCTAATCCTAGCCCCTTCATTGGGGATGTCCAATTTCAATTATTCCTTTCCTTTTCTTTTAACCAATTTAAGTGGGCCAAGGCCTACAATAATTTCCAGAGAAGGGAACATGATCTAGATCTGTGGGTTAGAGGAGAACCTACCAAGCCTTTACATATTTTTATTTAGCATAAAAGGTTCATGGAACAACCAGGGGTTGTGACCAAATTGGGTCATTTCCATAAAGATATTGTAAAGGCAAGGGTAGAATATTTTCATGACATCAAGGGAGAAGCTTTGTTAGTAGAAAAACCAAGGTGGAAATCTTCTACCAATAGTGTTAAAAACCGAGAGCCTTTCAGTTACAGCAATTTCAAAGTTGTTGCCGCTTGTTTATATTTGCACATAAATATCATTTTATGCATGGGCCTTACCTAGATAGGTTGTCGTTACATTTGTCCCATCATTTGGTATCCTCCTAATGGGTATGATGTTGATTATGAATTTTCAGAATTCCACGAGGGTCGTGCTTTTTCAATGCTCAAGAAAAGGAAAGGTTTTAGGTTTTACCAGGAAGAGACTTATCCTTCCTGCTCTCTGACATGGTTACACCTTAATTATATTGTTGCATGAGGACATGCAAAAAGGTAAGCAGGGGATTATGTTGAGTCACATAAAGTGTATGTTTTTACCCTTATATTAGCTTGATAAACCATTTAATTTTATGGACTTTTCTTCACTTTTCGAAAGAATTTGGAAGAAAATATTGTGAAATTTGAGTAAAATTAATTATTAACAATTGCATGATTTTAGCACAAAAACTAACACTTTCTTGCCTTTATTTGCAGAAAATCAAAATTGGACAATTGATGTTCAATCGATGAAACAAAAATGCAAAAGAAAGATATAATACCACTTCTTGATTGCGTGGGCTAGCAAAAGATAGGGAGGATCGTGCTAATTTTATAATAGAAATCCGATTGTTAGTTGCAAAATCCTAAGGATCTCCTGATCCTTAGGATTCACTTTCATACATTAGTTTTTCTATTATGCTATATAACGCTGATGGGTGAATAGGATTGTAGTTTTTAAGAACTTCAACTTCAGACTTTAACTTTCACCCTCATTATTATTTTTATTAAGAATGGAGCATACGGTGATGTTGTACCTTTATTACTGAGATTAATGAGAAACAAATAGTTTTCATTTTAATTATGTTCTGAGCTTTTTCAGTAGTAAATTCTGGAGGCTTTAGGCCCAGTTGCTGGGAGATTTGTTGCTTCTTTGTGCCATAATTATTTCCTTCTTTTCTGCAATTATTAATTACTGTTCCTTCATAGAATTAAGTTAATTTTATCATTGTGTGATGTTAGAATTATTTTTTACGATTTACCTTTATGTTTGAACAAATTTTTAGACGTTATTAATTTTACATTCGAATATTGTTATGAACATGAATTTCTTAAATAAAGCTAGGTGTTACACTTAATTTTTGTTCTTTCTGATCGATGTTAGAGATTGAATGATTAATTACTGTTACTTCAAGTTAATGCTTGAGTAATTGATTATTGTTGATTTGTTGTAATCTATCTTTCCATCAGATTAGTTATTGTAGATATCAGATAGTAATATTTTAAGTGTGATTTCCTTAATGCATATGTTTGAGTTCATTTTCCTTACATGTCAATGACAATTGGATCTACATTTATGTTTTGAATATGCTTTAAGATTTGTTCTTCAAACTTTTTTAGATGATTGAACTTCAAGACTTAGAAATTGATTATTGCAATGATTGAGTTAATTTTAGAATCGTTTAGTTCCGAAAAAACCTCCAATTTCACTTCACAGACAGTGCCAACACTCTTGACATAAATAGACGCATCCTAGGTTGATAATTAATGTAGGTATTAAGATTGATTTATATAGTCATCTTAGTGCACCAACAGCCTTTGGGATGAAAATCACACCCTTGAAATCATACAAACTAGAAACTGAACACCTTTCTATTAAATAGAACACTCGGTGTTAGTAAAAGTTAATGAGTGCAATAATCTAAGAGAAATGTCCCATCTAAGTAAAATTCATAACATATCAGCGAGAATCGAATCTTGTATATTTTTAAATCTATATATATATATATATATATATATATATATATATATATATATAGGTAGGTAGGGGAGAGATCTACCCTTACCTTTTCTATCTATTGAAATCTCCTTGGAAAATGAATCTACCAGTTGAGACTCATATAAATCAAAAAACACATCTTTGGGCATCTTTAATTGAGAATCATCTGTCATAGAACTCACCGATTAATCACAAGCACTTTTCTTATTTATTTAAACAATATATCTTCATTGATTCCTAAATAAACAACTATTTTTTAAATAAATATAATATATATAACAATGGAACGTAAAGAAACATAAAAACAAGAAGTGTTGGCATACCAAGGCCCTCATTACAAACCTTCATTATAGCCCATTAGTGTTATTTTAAATTCTAATGAGGGGGATTATGAGTTATATTTTTGCAATTAGAGGTTTTTGCTCTGTTTTCTTACGATATTTTCTTCTAGTTGATTAGTGGTATGTGAAATTATGTTGAAAGAGACTAAATTCTATTATAATACACTTGATCCCTAATCAAAACAACTAAAGTTTGACTAGTTCTATGAAAGTGTTAAGCCGACGAAAAGGATGGAAGAGACTACATTTTTAATCAAGCTAAGTAAAGAAACTAAAATGATCTACGAGTTGAAACAATACTTCCCAAAAGCTAGACTCGGTGCACAAAGTTAGACCTAAATGAAGAATTTGGAGTTATTCCAGTCTATCGCAAAGTGTTGTGGTTGCTACAAGCCCCCTCTAAAAAATTTCCCATAATTTTATTTTGAAGCCTCCCTCTAGTCATGAGAATTGTTGTTTTAGGATACCAAAACCACTCCTAATCTTATTTTCCTGAGTGCCATTTTTTCTTCTTGGATTCCTAAGCATTGTAACCTCTCACTCCTTCATGCCTAGCTTGTGATATCATAACTATGCATTTCCTTAAACATATACTAGGAACTTCATGATGACAATCAATCCTTATTGATAGTAATTTTCCAACATTTTAAGATAGACAATTCACACTTTGTGAAGAAAAGCTTAGCAATTCCTTAGTGACACTAATTGAAAGCCTTGGTCTGAGGGATTTCATAGTTCCTTATGGAATTCAACTACACAACTCATTTTCAGAGTGAACTATGCAATCCCTTATCACAAACAACTGCACAATCAGTTGTGGAAGAAAATTGTGCACTCCTTTGTGGCAGTGAACTGTGCACTTCACTGAGACAACCAACTATGCAGTCTTGTGTGCCAGTGAATTGAAAAGTTACGAAATATAGACAATTTTCCATCCCTTGAAAATAGTAAGTGAACACTTCCAAATGATATCCCATACGCACTTCTAAATGGTAGTGTGGCACGCTTTTTCAAAGTTGTTATCTTTACATGTGTCAATTGACTAAGTTTGGCTCCTTGATTTTAGGCATGCACTCTCAAAAAATTAACCCTAACTATATGATTGCTCATTTATATAATAAGACATCCTAAATATCATTCTCACACTTAGATTTTAAGCTATACCTATTATTGTGAGCACAAGGAGATTTTGGTTTTATTTGCATCGAATTTTTGGGCAAGTTTCTTAACTATCACTTTCTGTTGCTTTTTATTTCTCTTTTGTAACTTTTTCTTTCGTAAGTGTAACTTTTGCCTACTTTTCCCATAAAAATTGTTCATTTTTCTCTTATTAGCTTCTACATGTGTCATTTCACCTTTTGATGCCTCTTTTCTAGTGTGTTTTCACATTCCATGTCTTTTTCATATGCCAACAATTATAATTGTTAAGTATATCAATACATGCTTGTCTTCTTACTCTCATTGTTATTATTTCTCAATGTCAATGCATAATTAGTTGGCTCTCGAGTTAATCCACATACTTTATTCACCTTGCTCCCTTTAGTTTTCATATATCAAGCCTTAATCTATGTAATAACAAATTGTGTAAGTCCCAAAGCCTTCCTCTCTCTCCAACTACGCATTATGAAATTCTAGTCAGCATATGGACCCCTCTCGCCCACTTTGATTATGAATTGTGAAATCATTGGCCCTAGTTGTGCACAACACACTCTTAGCTAGCTGTAAGGCCCCTCCTTGCCCATTTTCAATACAATTTGTGCAATGAATAAGTCCCTCTCTCTCAGCAACTATGCATTGCACTGTCTTATCCCAGAGTTTCTCTCTCTCTTGCTGACTCAGCCTGTGCAATCCCCTCTCTCAATCACTACAAAATATGCATTTCCAGTGATCAGTGAGTCACTTTTCCTCTATTGTGCTGAAACATTGCGTAATTTCCCTTCTTAGTGGCTATTTTTTGCTTATGATTGATTGATAGATTAACTGGTATTTTGTGGAATTGAATTGTTGTTGTCATGAGTGCATATATTTCACCAGGTAATACAAACATAGATCATATCATTCTTTCATCACCCACTAGAACCATGCCTCCAACTACCATAAAAACACCATCAAAGGATGTTACAAATAGGAGTACTGAGGATTTCATAGACAATACTTTGATAGGAGTGCCCATCATGATAGACACCCAATGTTTGATTGATAAATATTCTACTGTTACATGGATGACCATCAAATATGCATTCAATATGAAGGATTTCTCAGAGGACCTAGAAGTTAGGGAAGTTTGTGAGAATGTCAAGAAATCAGGGTCCCACAAATTTTCTTGCAGGTATCTTGTGTTACCATGTGTTGATGCAATTATATGGATACTATAGGGTTTAGACACCAAGAACATGGTGCTTATCAGTGTTAGTGGGAAATGACTTTCCTCTTACCAGTAGCATGGCATACACTCATACTACAAGTTTCCCAAGCCTGAAGAAAATTATAATTCCTATTTTTATGCAGCTTGGAGTTATTTGAATACCAGAGAAGTGATTAATTCATGGTGGCAAGAACCAACTAAGTTTCACCTGAATCCATATGGTATCCACATGACTAAGTCTCTCAAGAAGGTTCATCG
Organism: Pinus albicaulis; assembly: GCA_034641835.2. Lineage (NCBI taxonomy): Eukaryota > Viridiplantae > Streptophyta > Pinopsida > Pinales > Pinaceae > Pinus > Pinus albicaulis. The sequence continues at coordinate 242,028,465 of CM076582.1, forward strand.
GTACCTAATGGCTATGTGTTGTAGGATATATGAGTGAAAGAACACTGAATTTTGTGATGAAGGTTGGATTGTCATGCTTTATCCACTTGTCACAAAAGGAAAATTATTAAATTGGGAAATTTTATTGGCCCAACAGATGAAGGTTAATGTAATTAAGTTGAAAGAAACACCACAGGGAAAGCAACTATAGTTCTATATTTTTTCCTACTTACTAGATGGTTTTTTTGCCTACCATGTGTTCCCAGGTCTATGTTGGAAGTGGACTCCAAGAGAACTACCTATTAATGTTCATTACATACTATTGTCAGAATACAACTACAAAGTTTATGAAAACTTTGTTGAGCACTTCTTCATTACATTTATTAGATGATTTCAAAGTAGAAGCCCATTGCATGTCCCATTAAGCAAGAGCAATAGTTGTGGGGGTAGCAGAATGGTTAGCTTTGCCTCAAGTCACATACATTAGAGTGTTTGGTACTCAGAGACCTCCACATATCATGCCAAGGTATGTGACCAACAAAGTGGTTATATACCAACTTAGCACAATTCTATCTCAGTTGTTGCAGAAGAAGAAGAAGGCACCCTAGCCTCACTTTCCTTTGCAACTGGGGTATTATGAACTCAAGATCTTGAAGGTTGTAGAAACATAAGCTATGGAAATTTTATGGCTTAAGTTTGGGGATATGGTTTTTCACAGAAATGATCACAAAAGTGCGTGTAAGCAACACTGTGCAAAGTTGCATTTTTCCTAGCCATATAGTTTTGATAATCAAGCATAATAGGAAAAGATAAATAATTAGTATAATTCTTCATGATCACATGCACCAAGCGATGAGGCAAGCCCTTCAAATACAACTCACAAGAAGGATATTTTTCATAAAGGAATCAACAAGAAGTGCCCATTATGTTAATCATTTCCAAGACCAAGAGGAAAGTTGTGCATAATCCTGAAGCAGAGAGAAGCCGTAAGTTTAAATTAGATCCTACTATTTCTAAAGAGGCCACTGAAACATAAAAGAGGGGAAAGAAGCTTGAGGAATCAAGGAATAAGAACATAAACAAGAGGACAAGCAGAAGCAGAAAGAATAATAGTAAAAGAAGGAAATAGATACATGCATAAAAGACAGGAAGAGCTGAGAAAGAAGGAAGAAGAAGAAACTAGAAAAAAAAGCAAGAGGAAATATGGCAGAAGCAGAAGGAAGAAGAAGAATGGAAGAAGTAGCTAGAAGGAGAAAAAATAAGGTGAAAGAAGGATGAAGAATTTGTAAGATAAATAGAGGAATAAATACATTCCTGTGACATAGATGTTGAAGAGGAGGAGGATGACCAAGAGGTGAACATTGTGCCTATTCTAGAATAGAACAACTAATATCCTCCACCTCCTCTGACTGGTGGCCACATACCATTCATTGAGATGGGAATATCTCCTCCACAAGATGATTTAGTCATGGGTATTTCCAATCTTACCTTCAATCATTTGAAGAATATAATAGTGCAGGAAATACAAAAATATTTCCCAAATGACCTTTTTCATCATGTTTCTATCCACACATAGAGGGTAATTGTGCCAAATACTAGGAATAATATGAGAATAGTCAAGTAGAAAACAAAAACTTTACAAAAATCTACGAAATTAAACATTGATATATTGATGAAATAGAATGATAAATTATCAAAGGTGTTGAATTCTACAAGAAAACAAATCGATCATCTCCTCGTTGAGAATCAGAAATTGTCTTCTGCTAGTTCTAATAGGAAGGAGCTACAAGCAACAATATTTGAGGAAATTTAGTCAATGGGAGACACTATATGACAGTCATATGAGGAAATGATCACCCTTAATAAGGTGGTAGTACCCTTGCATGCAATACAAAAGCGGTCACGAGAAAATTTAAAAAATTTAAAGATAGTTTATGCAACCATTGATGTGATCCAAGAATGGGGCACTAAGTATAGAGATGCACCATCATAGTTGGTCAAGAAGACAAGAAAGAACGTTGAGTTGGAAAAATTTGAGGTCATAATGCTTATACAGGGTAATAAATATCTCAAAACTTATTTGGCCAACACCATATCTGCCTACTTGTGATTGTATCATGGGTTGGACTCCTTGGTAAGAGTACACAAGATTCATTTCGTTGGAGCATTTGCAGAAACAAAGCGACAAAATTTTTCAGGAAAGATATAGAAGAATCCTTGAGCAACATGATACAAATGACAATAAATAATATTTATAAGTTACAAAAGATAATGTTCTACAATTTGTAGTTGGAACTGCCAAGTTGAATATGAAGTTATTCTTATTATGGAACAACATTCATACTAGTTCCAAAACCATTTATCTAGATGCAATGGAGGGAAGAGTTAGATATAATCTATATCTTCCATCAAAGGTTGAAAACATAGTAGTAGAGTACAAGGCTTGGTATCAATATGTCACATCAGATCTACATGTAAAGGTTTGTGAGCTAAAGTTTCCTCAATATCAATAATGATATATTAGTTTTGTCTTATTAGGCTCTAGACACATTTTTGTCTTATATAATTCGAAAATAATAATAAATGTAAGTGGAAGTGGAAGTCAAAGAGTCACATAGGGAATACGAAGAGTCTTTAAGTGTAATAAGGAAAAAAGAAGCTCAAGATTCACGAGGGAGCTTAAAGGTCACAAGGGGAGGTGAAAGGTCACCTCATTTGTTATAAATAAACCCTCATAACTCAAGAAAAGGGATTGGAACTTAGGATTTGGAGCCTTGGCTTCTCTAACCTAACATAGGAGTGAATATCATTCTTTGGAGAAGCAAGTGGTAGCTTTATGTTCCACTATTGTAGATAGTGTTATATCATTTTATTGTGTACTTGGAACTTTCACTTAATCATTAGAATATCTCAGAGCCAACATAATTTCATGCATGTATCGTGGATATTGTAAGACTATTCTTTAATATTCATGGTATATGTTGTTTCATACATGTTAAGGTCAATGGAGTATTTTTATTCGATTTAGTATATATCTTATTTAATGTGTGTCATATTTTCTGTCATTATTGTTATTATCTTGTGAACTATTTTGTATTTTAACTAACAATTATTTTGTATGTGTATGTGCATCCTTTAGAATACTACTACTACTTTTCTTCTATAGGCTCACTCTCTCTTCTCCTTATGCAAAACAACCTCTTATGCATTACAATTGATATTCCACGAATTTTACTCACTTGGTTTCCTCAAAGTTATGTGCATGCCCTCTTATGTTCTTTATTGCAGCCAAGGCACATCCATAAGGATCACTTTAATGGTGGGCAGCCTATATCCATATGGAGATCCTACTCCAAACCGTGTGAGGTCTAACTGGGACTTCATAATGGGGAGTCCCCCTTCTCTGCTTGTTGTCGACATCCAACATCATAAACAAGTTCATAGGTTTCTCAACAAATTTCCTACTCTCAATGTTGAAATCTTTTCTACATTTTTAAAACTATGATTTATATCCTCCGATACAACATCATGATGGTCATTCAATCCCATAAAAATATGATTCTTGAACCATTGTTTATTTTTAACATAAGTTTCAATCCAATTTACCTTTAAAAGGAATCATGGATAGTTTTAATAGAAATATTATCCAAACATATTTCACCATTAACAGTATTGAAACTCACTTTGTAATGACTTCCACTTGAAAGTTCTTTCAAGGATCTAATTTTTTTTTTTATTCTTCATTGTTGTGTTCCACACCCTTTCTTCATTGTCAGCCTAAAAGTGGCCTCCTTAGGAAAAATAATAAAATAATGGTTAAAATAATAAAATAAGAGTTACGAATTTTGGAGGGAAAATAAAAAACTACTTTTTTTAATTGTATTTTGGGCTTATATCCTTATATATTCACTCAAATTAAAGTGTAGACACTCGTTGGATGCGAAATTAAATTTAGCATCCAAAGAGTACCCATTATGCATACTTTTTGGAATGCCCACAATGATAAAAATTGTAGATACATTAAAAAAACGTGTTGAACATGATTTTTTACTGTATCTTCATTTTTTAGCAATGTAAGTATTCTCAAAAGGATGCATAATGGGTACTCATTTGATGAGAAATTTAATTATGCATCCAACGAGTGTCTACACTTGAAATTTGAGTGAACCCATAAGGAGATAAGCCAAAAATACAATTAAAAAAAAAGTTTTTCTTATTTTCCCTCCAAAATATTTACATGTGCCTCTTTTTAAATTTAAAGGATTTTGATTGGTTTAAATATTATGACATGGAAATTACATGAAAATTTCATGGGAAATTTTAGGTTGAAATTTCCTCTAATGCACCTTTCAAAATATTTGGAACTGTACACATTGATATTCTCTATTTGACAACAAGACTTCATCCTACATGCAGTTCACTGACAGAACTGACAACTTCATCTTCTTTAGAGTTACAACAATAGGTTTCCCCCAAATCATTTCCTCTTGGAATATTCACATAACCCTGTTTATTCAATTCAATAGCTTTACTTTCATGTGTTCCTTGGATTTCTAGCCTCAATTGTTGTAACTCCCTTCTTTTGCAACTAATTGTTGCCTCGCTACTATTTCTTTTTAATTTTTTTAGTTTTAACTTGATTGCATGATAAAGTGAAATACACTTGCACTGTGAAAACTCCTCTTCTGTAAACAAAAGGGAGTTCCAAATGTAGGGCGTAGCATATCCATATATCTATAATCAACCTCTCCTTCTTCGAATGGATTTCCATTGTCTGGTCCTAAAGAAGGATCTCTGAGAATTTTGCATTGGAGAGAGATCCAAACTGTGTGGAGCCACAAGAAGTATACTTATACAAAAATCAATTTCAAAATATAAACCAAATCAAGTTATAGGGTTTAATTTTGCAACCCTGCAGCTAGACTCTATTAAACATCAACCATTGTACAAAATTGTCCAAACTTCCCTTCTTTCGACTACCTCAAAACATTCAACCTTGCATGTTTTGGAAGAAGTTTTCATCAACAATTTAGACCTATGTCTTGAGCATTCATAACCATTTTTGGGTGTTCTTGCTCTCTTCTCCACACCTTGGTTTATTTTTCTTTATGCTCAGAAGAATATATTCCTTGGTTTTTTTAGTAAACCATCTCATGTTTCTTTTGTAGGCATGTGCTATATGCCCAAAATTCTGGCATTTGTAGCATTTTGTATTTTCCTTGAATAAGAGAGTGGACTGATTATAATTTATTCTAATATAGCCATTATGAACTTCAATTTTATTTCCTGTAATGTTGTTTCTAGAGGTTTGGTAAGGGCCTCTAAAATCATCCCTAACATAGGCTCTGCAATCCCTTTCTTTATGTCCAAATTTTATACATGAAAAATAGTGACCAAAAAACATATTTTGATACCTAGATGAGAAGGACTGTCTTAATGAAGCAACTCTTCTAAAGTTGTTCTTTTTTGGATAAGATTCAACAATTTGTTGATATTTGTCTCCTATTGCACAACTTAGTGGCATTGTCATAGCTTCTAGGTGTAGTAGCTCTTCCAAACTCATCTTTATTTCTTCCCTTGCTTCCATTTCCATTGGGGCTTTGAAGAATATTAGCATGACCTTTAGGATTTTCATCAGAGTTATTTTTTTGCGACTTAAGGCTTGCATCTTCTTTGTATGAAATCTCAACTGCATAACCATGACCTCTTTTTTCATATGGTGATATTTGATTGTCGAGAATATCATCCAACATCTAAGAACTTTTCAAGTTCTTGGTGATCATCTCTACTTCATTCCTTGATTACACAATTTATTTTTCAAGTCTCACAATTTTCTTCTTTTTCCTTCAACTAGCTTTTCATCACTTCTTCTATTCCCTTCGATTCTTCTAGCTGAATTTTCAAGGAGATGACTTCTTCAAATTTATATTCTTTTTCTTTTAGTTTTTTTATCAACTTTTTCTTCTAAATTCTCATAATCCTCTTCATTTTCCTTAAGTTGATTTGACAACAACTCTTCTCTCTTTTTTTCTTCCTTTGCTTGAAATCTAAATAGGACAACTTATGTTTCATCAATATTATGACTCTTCTATTCAAGGACTTGAAATTTCTCTTTAAGAATTATATTTTCTTTTCAGATCCTAATTATTTTTTCATGAGCTTAACTTCACTCACGTTACCCCTGTTGTTATAATGTTAAAACTGTGACTACCACACTAGTGTGGAGAGAGATAGTACTAATCGAACCTATGCCTAAATTCTATATAATTAATATTTAAAACTTATTAAATAATTAACACAATTGAGGAAGGGATAACCTTACAGTTCCTTGGTCTATAGGAAACTTTCCTTATTTTGTATTTTGAAAGACATCCCTTGGAAAATTTAATGCCTAACGCCACTTGGTTACTCACCTTGTTTGAGAATTTGTGACCCATATTAGTTGACTTAAATGTTGAAGCTACTTAAAAAAATGGAAATCCATTATCTGATAGGTTTTATGATGATGTTATTGGGGCCAAATTAGAGTTGGGAAAAATTGACGTAAAAAAATTATGAGAGAAAAGATTGGACTAGGGTGATGGAAAGGTAGGAGGTTTCTATTACCCCCTTTCCCCTCATAAATCAAACAGATAATGGAATAAAACCATTCAGGAATATGCACAAAATTAATAAGGTGGTCCCCCTTAGAATTGTCATGCAGACGAAGAAGGAATTATATATATGCATGGAACACAATTTTATTGGGGGTTCGTTCGTTGGATTCTTGGAATAGAACTCAGATGCCCAACATTTTTATTATTTAAGTCTCTAGTGGACTTGGATTTCCCTTATCCTCTAATTTTTAAGGTTCTGTGACCTTGATCCTACAACCTATGACCTTGGCGGTTAACTACCATCATTGTGTTTAAGACCATTAAAATTTTTGCATGAGCCTTTGTTTTCATTGTGCAATTGAAGAATTCAAGATTCAACCACTGAGTGCTTTCCATGTCTATTAAAAAAATTAGTGCTTGTGGTTTCGTTGTTACACTACTAAGGGACTTCTTATTCTATTAAACCACTTAGTTCTTGCTAAAAAATTTAATACACCACTGGGTGTTTTCCAATTCGTTGTTAAACCAACCTTACAGTGGGTTTAATCCTCATAAAATTGGGAAACACAACTATTACTGTAATATGGGTGAATAATTTTGATTTGAAGGTCAAACATTAAGTGATTCCTTTGGTTCTTACTACCAAAGAGTGGTTGACAAAGCACCCAGGAAGTGGACTCCATCTCCTTAGTATTTAACCAAATCCATTGGTGTGAATTTGTCCTTGTGTAAGTATTCCCTCATACTTTGGATCTGGATTTTGTTCAACTACAAGAGAGATTGCAATGTAGTTGGCCTACAATTAGGTGGAGAGTGGAAGTCCCTCCTCCATTTTCTAGCTATTATAACACACTTAGATAAGTAAAATGGTTTATGTATATTTGAATTATGGATGATGATTGTGATTTTTATGTTGTTTTCTAATGCATGGTCCTATTTCCTTCATGAAAGAATTCCTATGTAACTGTATATCCATGGTTAACCAGGTATTTTATCTGTCCATAGTGGTCACTTCTAGATTAATGAATTGTAGGTTGTCTAAAATGTTTAAGAATGATGGTATGAAAATTACTCAGGATCAACTTGTGATCCTATAAGCTCTCCATTATCTAATATTTCTTGAATTGGAAAATTCACTATTGTAAACTTAAATTTAGGTTATCTTGCATGTTATGAATTGGGTGTATATGTTGTGTGTTAAATGAATATTTGGTTAGATAACACTGTTACAGATGAAATAGGTAACCTCATCTCAAAACGGGAACTCTAGCCCAAAAAGACTCAAAAAACATGAAAAAACACCCCAAAAACAAAAAAAAGTATATTCCAGAACGCACTTGGTTTTTTTTTAAGGTCAAATTTTAACATTTTATAAAATTATGCTAAAAGCAAAATTGTTTCTTGAAAAAGGGATTGAAAAAACACCCTCAAAACAAAACCAGTTGATGCCGGAATAACAAAAAAAAAAATTGGGTCATATTTTTGACATTTTTAAAAACAGAAATAACATTTTTTAATTTTTAAAATTCAAACATTAAAAAAAAACCTAAAATTTAAGAAAAAAAATAAATTTAAAAAATAAAAACATTTTAAAGCTTAAAATTTAAAAATATATAGGAATAAAAAATAAAAAATAAACTAAATAAAATTTTAATTCAAACATTAAAAAAAAACCTAAAATTTAAAAAAAAAATAAAAAAAAAATTAAAGATTAAAATTTCAGAATATATAGAAATAAAAAAAATAAAAATAAAAATATCAAATTAAAAAGAAAAACAAGTTTAAAAATGAAAGAAATTATAAAAAATTAAATCTAGAAATTAAATTTAAAAAAGAAAAAGAAAATGTTTATTAAATTTAAAAAATAAAAAATAAAAAATAAAAAAATTAAAGAAATATATTAAAATAATAAATTTAAAACTTTAAAATAAAAATTTGAATTTAAAAAAAAAAAAAAAAACATTATTGAAATTAAAAGTAAAAAAAGAAAAATTAATTAAAAATAAAATATGAAAAATAAAATACAATAAAAATATCAAATTTAAAAATATATATATTAAAAAAACAAATAGATTTTAAAAAATAAATTAAATTTAAATTATAAAAATAAAATATATATATATATATATATATATATATATATATATATATATATATATATATATATATATAAACTTAAATTAAAAATATATATATTAGATTTTATTAAATTTAAAAAAAAATGTTAATATTAAAATAAAAAATTAAATTAAAAAAAATATATCAAATTTTAATAAATAAATGAATAAACAAATAAATTTTGAAATAAAAAATAAATTGTAAATATAAAGAAAAAAAAACATTGTTAAAATAAAAAGTTAAAAAACTTTAAAAATCAATTATCAAATCTTTCGGTTAAAATCACAATGGAGAATTTTGTGTCGAGGCGTTTCGAACCAGCCAGTGTGGTTCATCATCAGGACAAGATGATGAACCACACTGTCCTGATGATGAACCACACTGGCTGGTTCGAAACGCGTCGACACAAAATTCTCCATTGTGATTTTAACCGAAAGATTTGATAATTAATTTATGGATCACAGAAGTCATATTCCTAAAAATTTAAAAGTCAATTAAAATTGGAAAATTAAAAAATATATATATATTAAATAAAAATTAAAATCAAAATCAAAATAAAAAAACAAATTAATTTGAAAATACTAAGTTTATATATATATATATATATATATATATATATATATATATATATATATATATATATATATATATATATATATAATTTTAAATACATAATTTTAATTTAAAATAAAATATATATATATATATATATATATATATATATATATATATATATATATATATAAATATATAAATTTTATGTAATTAAAAAAATAAAAATTTAAAAAAATTATTAAATTCAAATAAATTAAAAAAAATACAAAATTTACTAAATTTTAAAAAATTAAATGAAAAAACTAAACATAAAATTTAATAAAAAAAATTTAAAAATTAAAATTGAAATTAAAAAAAAAAAATCAATTAAATTAAAAAAAAAACACAAAATTTTATAAGAATTATTAACAAAATTTGGAAAAAAAAATTAAAAACCAAAAAAATGAATAAAATTAAAAAAAAAAACAAAAAAAAAAACAAAACAAATTAAACCAAATTAAATTTCAAATATAAAAATTAAATTTAAAAAAAAAAAAATTTAAATTTTTTGAAGTTAAAAAAATTATATATATATATATATATATATATATATATATATATATATATATATATATATATATATTAAAAATTTAAAAAATAAAAAAATAAAAAAATATTTTTTTGATCGTGGTGGCGCCGCCAATCGGCCTCCTGCTCAGGTGGCGGCAGAGGCCAGCTGCTGGGCGGGAGGATGATTCCGAGAATCGCCCTGAGGCCAATTCCGGGAATTGCCCTCCCGCGATGCGCGAAGGCGATTCCCGGAGTCGACCTCCTGCTACGGGAGGGTGATTCCCGGAATCAACCGCCCACAGCGGGAGGGCGATTCTCTGAATCGACCTCCTGTCGTGGGAGGGCGATTCCCGAAATCGGCCTCAGGGCGATTCCCAGAATCGGCCTCCCGCCGCGGGAGGGCGATTCCCGGAATCCGCCTCCTGAGGCAGAAGGGTGATTTCCGGAATCGGCCTCTCATGGTGGGAGGACGATTGCCGGAATTGGCTTCCTGTCGCTGGAGGGTGATTCCCATAATCGGCCTTAGGGCGATTCCCGGAATCGGACTCCCGCCGCTGGAGGGCAATTCCTGGAACCGGCCTCCCGCGGCGGGAGGGCGATTCACGAAATCTACCCCTCGCCACGGAAATTGCCGAGGGCGATTCTCGGAATCGGCCTCCGCGGTAGCGGTGGGGAAGCCGGCCTCGCGCCGCGGGCGGGGAGGGCGGTGGCGGCACCACCACGATCAAAAAATTCTCCTTTTTTTTTTATTTATTTATTTTTTAATATCTTTTTTTTTTAATTTGATTTTTTAAATTTTTTTTTTTTAAATTCTAAAATTTAAAATTATTTTGTTTTAATTCAAATTTTTTATTTTAAATTTTATTTTATTTTTTATTTTTTTATTTTTTTTTATTTTTTTTTTTAATTATTATTTTGTTTTTAAATTTAATATTTTAGATTAATTATTTTTTAAAATTTAAAATTTATTTATTAAATTTTAATTTAAATTTTTTTTTTTTTAAATCTTTTAGTTTATTTAGTTTTTCATTTTAAAATTTATAAATTGTTTCATTTAAAAAAAAACAGTGAATTTATGGATATTTGTTTTTTAATTATTTGCACGTGGTTTTTTTCATTTTTTTTTGTTTTTTAATTCTTTTATTTTAATTTTCTTTTTCAATTTTAAATTTTGTTTTTTTTTTTTTAATTTGTTTTTTTTTGTTGATTTTAAAATTTGTATTTTTTCTTCTTCTTATTATTATTATTTTAATTTTATTTTTTAAATTTAATTTTTTCTTTTTTGTATTTTATTTTTTTATCTAAATTTTAATTTTGTAATTTAAATTATTTTTAAATTTTCTATTTAAATTTTTTTTTTAATTATATGGTTTTTTTAATAACTTAGAAAAAAATGTTTTTGATGTTTTTTTTTTTTTTTTTTTGGTTAATTTTAATTTTTTTTCTTTAAATTATGTGTTTTTTTTTCAAATTTTGTTATTTATTTTGATATAATTTTCGAATATTTTTTTATTTCTGTTTAAATTTTTTATTTTTACGAGTTAATTTTGTTTTTTTTACATTTTTATTGGTTTTTTTTATTGTTTATATATATATATATATATATATATATAAGTTTTGTGTTTTATTACCAACATGAAAATCACCACTCTAAAAAAAAAAAGGTTGATGTTGCATCAATACGTTTCAAAATTAGTATGAAAATCACCGCTCTAAAAAAAAAAGTTGATGTTGCATCAATACGTTTCAAAATTAGCATGAAAATCACTAACATTTTAAAACAAATATTCATACTTCATAAATAAAAATATTAGAGTGTCAAAAATGTGCTCAAAAAAAAAAAAGGTGATTCTGTATCACCACTTTTCAAAATCGAGTGCTTTTTATGCTACCAAAAAAAAGTAGGTAACAATGCGGTTACCTATTTCATCGGTAACAGTGTTAGATCTGATGATCACATAGTTTATTAATGATGTGACGATTCTAAGGCTTTATGCTCATTTATATATTGTTGTAACTAATATACCACCACTTGTTGCCATCATTCTCCTCTCTCGTTCGCTCTCAATGTTCATGGTGGTAGTGTACTCGGGAAGCATGACGTGGACCTGGTTCTAGCAAGGAACCCAAACACTGCTCGCTTCCCACCCCCCGGTTTTGATTATTGGTTAGCAAGGAGAGGAAATTTGCATTGGTTTGACATGATGTGGATTTGAATACCCCACAAGAATTGGGACATGGCCAAAGTGCGTTCAATAGGGAAAGTCGTGCAAGCACAAGGAGGAGGAACCTATGGACCTATTCCTGAAATGACATGGTAGTGGCCACATGGATGCCACATAGGGGCCCATGATGATATGGACTCCTATTATGGTCATGTGGTAGTGCCATGTGGTCCAAACAAGATCCACATTAAGGTCATGTGTTTGTTCAATTTTGATGTGGCCTTAATTAATTGGTTGAAATTCAAAAGGGCATATATTTTCATCCATAATTAAAATTGAGATAAATATTATATTGCCAAAAATGTCTCGAAAAGTTCAATGTGATGGTGGCTTTGGTTTTGAATTTTCACAACATTGGAAAAATAAGATTATGTGACCCCATATTCATAACAGACCTTGGATTTTGGTTCAATTCAACAAGTAACACCTTCCATAGCCCAAGATATTTCAAGGGGTGGGAGGGAGTGTTACATAGTTGCATCAGAGTGTTGGTTCAAACATTGGGCCTGGACGGCTAGAAATACACTATATGAAGCAAAGGTTCAACATTTGTACGAGATGTGCTTTGAAAGAGAAATATTATTATGATAGTTTATTTATATATATGTAGAATTTGAACTTGCAGATGTCATAACTATTATTCTATACTTTAAAAATGTTTAAATTTCGTTTAATTTTATGTAACTGACATGGCTTTTAGATGTGTGAATATCATCATATTAGTATGCCTTAGATTAGAATACATAGTATTAGCATGACAAGGTAACAAATAAATACATTTATGCTTGATATAGCTAACATGTGTGTGTGTGTGTGATAACACATAAGAAAATACAAATTACAACAAGAAATAGAAGAATTGATTGCAATATGGTACAGTGTAGTGTGGCCCAAGTCCATCATGAGTAGGGAGAAGAAATTTCCCCTAATAGAATAGATAACCTCAGAAGCTTGAAAGCTAACTTGAATATCTTCAAAGAAAAAAACAAAATACTCACTAGAAAACAAGAAGAATATGAAAAGATGAATGTGATATTGCTACAAATATTGTCACACGTCCAATGGTTGTTGCAACATGCGTTAACCTCTAGAGATATGCACGGGCGCCATAAGGAAAAGATCAGAAAGAAACATCATAAGGTTGGGGAGAAAAGAATGGCATTGACATGTTGGGGTTTTAGAGAAGAACACATTATCCTTGCATTCCCTTACAAAGAATGAAAGAACAATATTTCATGTAAACTCCAAACACATGAAACAACAACTAGAAATATCAAGAAAGATTAGGGGGCATCTCCAAAAGATCTTTGAAAAACTAGAAAAGTCCCCTTGAACTATTTAGAAATATTTTTGGGACTTTGAAGTTGTTGTAGACCTTGGGAAAGATTCTAGTTAAAATTTATTTCATGTGCTAGTGTTATTGTTGACATAAGTATAGAATGTTAGTGTGTTAAAAATGTCTAATAAGAATTTACACGATGAACACCAGGACTCAAAAGATGGAAATTGTTGTAAAATATTGAATGATGTGTAGAGGGGTGTTTTTACATTCTTTGTTTATCATTGTTGGCTACATGTTTTTATTTTTTTAACTTTGAACGTGGACTTCCTTTGTGTTGTTTGACATAAGTTGTTGTTTTCTTCCTTGTTATTTCATTTTTCTTTCCTTCTTTCTTTGGTCTTGGCTTGGTTTGTTAGGTGTGGGAAATGGAAGGAAAGAAGCTCATAGAGAAGATTCGAGTAAAACCCAACTTGAATTTCAAGGTTTTGATTGAATTATTTTCATGAGATAAATTGCATTAAAGGGAAGATGAGGATAATGGATTAGCTAAGGGGGCTTTTTTGGGTCCATAGGAAAAAAATGGACAATAATTTGACGGTTATGAAAATGGCAATAGAAGGAAGTTCCCTCAATTGAAATTGTGCATGGCTAATGTGTGTGTGTATGGGAGGGGGGGGGGGGGGATAAGAAAAGGGCATAATGATTCCATTTCATTTGAAAGGTTATTTGTTGAGAACCACCATGGTAAGAAGATAAGAGATTTAAGTTTTAAAATATTATGATTATGTGAATGGTATACTAATTGATATGTTCATAGTAACACAATGAAGTTTTTTAATGGATGTCGTGTCACATGGAATACCCATCAGGAAAGTGTGTGATAATGATCTCTTGTTGTTAACTACCACTAGTACTATACATATGATATGCTTGGGATTATGAGCCCCATCATGTATATGAATATTTGAAAATAATAAAGGCTGAAATTTGTCTCTATAAGTGACAACATATGAATAACATGAAACATCTACATGTACAACACATGCTTATCAAAATGAATATGTGAAGGTTTGGAAGTAGCGATGAATACATGCTTAAATTGGATACATAATGAAAATGCCTTTATGAAGTTTCATTGAAACTTGCAAACAGTAGAATTGATAGACAATGACTAATATGTGAAGTTGAGATAATTTCACAGACTACTGAAAACTAAAAATATAGGTATGTTGCAAGCCATTTTGACTCCTTCAAGAGGCTACAGCTGAAACATTATTGTAATGGTAGCCAATTAAGTAAGGTAAGCAGCAAGCAAAGGTCAAGGAAAGGAATTTGGTAAGAGTTCCTTTCAGCTGAAATTGATATCTTTTGTTACAAATTTAATGCATGTATTGCATGGATACCCATGAAGGGGTATGGTTAAGGTAGGAAGCTTTCAGTGTGAAAGATTGCTTATGAGATGCATGTTTAACTACTCATGAATTTAAATTTATGAAACCCCCAATATGGCTCATTAGGTTGATGGAATAAATGTTTGATTGAATTGTGAAATACATGGAATTAATGTGATGAAAAAATACAATATTATGATGATTTTATTTCTATTCATTAGAAACTGGTAGAATTTTTATATGTGCAATAATTCTAAGATCACTTTAGGATGTTGTGAAATTTATGCAATGAAAAGATTGATTGTATAAACATTGAATGTTATTTGGACTATTGAAAGATCAAATTGCAGGTAGAGTGTTGGAATGGGGTGTGAGATAGAAGCCACCATGATAGAAAAACACCACCCACAAAGGATCCCTACAACATGACAATAAGTCTCATGCTTATGAAATATGGCTTCTAAATGAAGAAATGAAGCAAATTTGGGCAATTTAAATTTCTGGTTTGAAATATTTGAGTTTATCTCATGGAAATTAATTTTTGTGACATAGGAAAAACAAAGGAGTGGGAAGCTAAAAAGGAATATTATTGTGAGCTAATTACAACCTTGTGACATGTATTTACATCATGGGAGAAATTCATAACTAGTACCTCGGCTATAAGACTCCATGAGAAGTGTAGTGGAGCACGCCATACCATCACTTAACCATAAGAATCCTTGCAAATTATGTTAGATCTTGCTAGACTAGACTTGCCTATAAGACCCTAATGATTACACCATACAAGAATACCCATAGATAGGTTGAAATAGGGGTTTCATGGGCTCATAGAGGTGAGTATCTAATGGGGTTCCCATGTGCATTTATTTTATTGGATTAAACCACCATGTGCTTGCAATTAGACTGACAAACCACTTAGTTCTTTCTATGTTCTTATTAACTAGTTGAGGAACCAATTTCACTGTGGAATCAATATGTTTTTGTAGTTATACTAACAAATCATTTAGTGATTTCTAACTAGCTAACGAACCACCTTCACTATGGAATCAATAGGTGCTTATAGTTATACTAACGAACTATTTACTGCTTGTTAAGTGATTTCCAGCTAGCTAACAAACCACCTTCACTATGGAATCAATAGGTGCTTGCAATTAGAGTAATGAACCACTTAGTTCTTTCTAAGTTTTTGCTAACTGGCTAATGAATCACCTTCATAGTGGAATCAATTGGTGATTCCAGTTAGATTGATGAACCACCTAGTGCTTGCTAAGTGCTTCCTAACTGGCTAGTGAACCACCTTCATTTTGGAATCAACATGTTCTTGCAGTTAGGCTGGAAAACCACTTAGTTATTACTAACTAACTGATGAACCACATTCACTATGGAATCAATAGGTGCTTTTAGTTAGAATGATGAACAACTTAGCATTTTTCAAGTGCTTTGTAACTAGAAGAAAAACCACCTTCATAGTGGGAATCAATCCATTGATATTGAGCACACTCCCATCTGTGATTTGAGTGAAACCCATGTGTTTAAAATCCAGAGAGTAAGAGGTTCAAAGCTTGTTCGACAAATATGGAGCATGTTTGGTAAGTGACCTTTTCCTAACGATGGGTCTTGTTGTAGACTCAAAACATCGACATCCAAACATGTCTACTATGGAGAAATTTCTGACAACTCGGTCTAGAGATTGAGCATGTTTGGTAAATACAGAGTTGGACTCATCACCTATGAAGAAAAAGGAAACAAAGAGTAACCATAAAGGTGAGTTTTTGAACTATCCAAAACAAATATATGATGTTTGATCACAAGAAATATCATAGTGATATCAACATGGTAATATCATAGTGGTGCAAGGGAAACATAGTGGAGTTGAATACCTTAGGGAATAGACCATTTTGGTGACACTGGAACCCGGTGATATGCATTGATTGCAAATGATATATGTAGTGACAAATTTGTTAATTTTTAGATAAATCCATAGATATTCCTTCATTGTGAGACTCCACCAAGAACATATGCGAGGAATCCTTTCCAAGGGATGGATCACCTGAGGGCAGGGAATCGAGAGAATCTAGTATGATTGAACTTGGGAAGTGTGTGATTGCAAGGAAGAGGAAACTTGTGTAAATTGGATTTCAGCGAGTCATGTTCATACTCATTGGGATTATAAATGCATTGGGTGTGTCGCAAGAAGCAATGAGATAAGTTTGTTCCATGTGGAAGCCTTGAGAAACAATGGAAAATTAGGCAAAAATGTGTTGAAAATTAAGGCAGTCTAGAGGTAACTAAACCATGAAATATGAATAACATTTTTGAAAGTGGAAAATCTAGACATGGAATATTTCATGGATGTAAGAGCTATAAGGCTCATATTTTTTCTATGTTCTTTGTTGATAGAACAATGAGGATGGTTTTCCTTTAAGGGGGTGGATTTTCTAACATTCCTCATGCTACCCCTATTTTTGTAATGTTAAAATTGTGACTTACACACCAATGTGGAGAGAGCCACGACTGGTTGAACCTCAGATTAAATCTCTGGTAATTAATATTTAAATTGATTAATTTATTAACAAAACTAAGGAAGGGACAACCTTACGAATATTTATTCTAAGGGAATCTTTCCTACTTGTGTATTTTGAAAGTCATGCCCTTCCAAATTTAATGCCTGAAATCGCTTGCTTGCTCACCTACTTTGAAAATCCATGACCCAATCCAGTTTAAATGTTGGAGTTTCTGTCAAACTCATAAATCCATTGGCTAACAGGTTTTATGATGATGTGATTAGCCAAACTAAAATTATAAGATATTATCGCTGGTGATTTATAAGATAAAATAATGGACTAGGGTATTGGAAAGGAAGTTAGTTCCCATTCCCCATTTTCCCCTAGTAATTTGAAGAGATAGCGGCATATGACCCTTCAAGAAGACACTGATAAAATCTAAGGTGCTGCCCCTCAGACATGTGAAGGGGATGAAAAATGAATTATATATATACACACATCATAGGTGGATTGGGGTTTAATTTGTTGGGTGCTTGGATTAAAGCTAAAAAACCTAGCATTTTTACTATTTAATTCTTTGATGAACTTGGATTTCCCTTATCCCTCTTAATTATGAGGCTCTATGACATTGATCCTGCACCTTGTGGCCTTGGGTGTTAACTACCTTCACTATGTTTGAGGCTACTAAAATCACTATGTGAGTTGGTGTTGCTAGTGTGCAGTTGAAGGTTTGAAGATTCAATAACTAAGTGTTTCCCTTGTTTGTTAAACCACTTAGTGCTTGTGGTTTGGTTGTTGCGCCATTGAGGGATTTCCTGGTTTTTTAAACCACTTAATGTCTATCGAAAAATTAAATACATCATTGGTTTCTTTCCATTTGATTGTTAAACCACCCTCATAGTGGCCTCAATCCTTGGAAAATTGAGCAACATAACTATTATTTTAATGTGTGTGAAGTTGTGTGATTTGAATGTCATAGACTAAGTGAGCCCTTAGGTGCTTACTACCAGAGAGTGGTTGAAAACCACCCATGTAGTAGAATCCATCCATTGAGTGTTTGACCAAAGACATTGGTGTGAATTTATCCCTGTGCAAGTATTCCCTTATACTTTGGAGTTGGCTCAGGGTGGTGTTGTGGCTCATTTTCATTTACCTTTGAAATATTTTTCAAAACACCAAAAAAGAATATATGTTAGAAAATGTAAAATTTTGTATGTCGAAGAAGAATTTTGATTTATATGTTGGTACATTAACATTTCATGATGAGATGTGAAGGTAGGTCGAAGGATTAGATAACCAGAATAAACATTAGGAAGGTTTTAACACCGTGGAGAAAGATGGAGTTGCACGAGTTCATTGAATGAACTATCACAGGGAGTAGTGTGGAGAATATGGAGTTGTAGAGTGGCAACATCCAAAGAAACATAGAAATTGGTTAAGGCGGAAAACCTTTAGAAGATTCCCAAACGAAGAGATTTGACGACGAGGATTAAAAAGCAGAATTAAAGTGAGAGATGGACGGACCAGGTTGCATCACAAAGTTAAGTTTGAAAACTTGCGAAGTGGACACGTTTCGACATAGTGCAATTTCGCATCTATGATTATTTAGTTTATGCGTTAAGGACTTCACAATTTAAGCAAAATAACTTCCGACGCGGTAAGAAGCGAAACTTGCGATGCAATAAAGGGAGTACCCATGTGTTGGCACATTGATTCAACATATATCTCACATCAGTAGGTTTAGAGTTTAGCATTAATTCTTTGCAAGGTAAATTATTTTGGTTGCGATGTGACAAACGAGAGATGGTTGTGTGAGACAGTACAGTGGGACCGTTGGATTGGGGCGCAGATTAACAGTGGAGGTTAAATCGCAAACAGAGAGGTTTTTGACATCAGCATTATTATTTGTTATAGTTTTCGACGTGCGATATCAAATAAGTTGTGAAGTGTGATTACATCTGATTGGTCAGGTCGTGTGTGGGCCCGTAAACCACAGGTCTGCGGGGTTTGTATAAAGTTGCAGCCATGTATGCGATAAGGTAATGCAAAGTGGCGACTAATGAATAAAGAGGCATAGGAAAAGTCGGGCAGAAGAATATATAGTGGCATTGTGGGAAGCATGACAGCTGGGTCAAGTCGGGCACCAAGGCATCGTTAGAGAACTGTGCAACTGCTGCTTCATAACTAGAAAGGACACCTTGACACTTCGTGAGGACACAGCAACAACATCAGATTCAACAAAATGAACAATATTTCTAGTTTTTTTTTTTTCTCTATGTGATTGCATAAGTAATCTTAACAGTTTAGGTAGTCGAATAGCCTCAAGAAGTTTTGAATTTATGGACTACTTTGATGTATTTAAGTAGATAGGAATAAAGAAAAAGGGTTCCGAGTTTTGGACCTCTGGATGACCTTTAATTTGGTACTGAATTTTCTGAGAAATTAATGAAAGAAGATCAAGTTTCCTACACCTGTTGATGTTGATATGTCTTTCCAGTTTCTCTCTGTGTTTATTCCTCTTTGAATGAAGTGAAGTAATGTAGCAATCAGTCTCTTAATTACATCTGTGAGTAAGAGTTAAATCACCTTAATTTGCGCTCCTTCACTTCATCTCTTCTCTTTTCACAAACTCTTGATGAAACTTTAAAGTAATAGATTCTGTGTTTACAACATATTATTTCAAGTTTCCTCTCTCTCCATGATTTCCTCTCAAAATTGAAAGTGATAGATTTTGTTTCATATTATTTTGAGTTTCTCTTACAATTATTCTTTCCATTTCATTCAAGTATCAATAGTTTATGGCATTATGAAGGCTTTCATTATATCATATTATTGAGGGTATTAAGTAATTAAATTCCAAAGGTGTTAAATAGAGGCCATTTGATATCGTAATTGTGACATACATTTATAAAATGTCTTAAGCATCGATTCCTTACCACAACCAAGGGATTGTTTCTTGAGATATGACATTTTCTGGCATCGTTAGTGGGGACGAAGAAACGAAGTTTATTTTTCCCTGGGTTTTTTACATTATTTCCTATGGTTGTTTAGTGAGGAGGAAATATTGGGTTGTGTTTATTATTTTCAAAATTATGGCTTTCAAAAGGCCTCACACGAGGTCAGATACCTCACAGCAGATAGTCCCTATTTTTCCAAACCCGGAAATATTGGTTTCTAAAAAGGCTCAAAAACCTGAAATTCCTTTAATACCTGATCCTACATTGTCTCCTCCTGACAGTAGTTCTCATAACCCTTTGTTTGAAGATATTTCCAAGCAACTCTCTTTCTTGGAACAATATTCTCCTTCCACACCCATTCATTTTCAAGAACCTAAGCTATAAGAACATTCTTTCGAGTCTGTTTCTTTTACCTTCACTGAAGCTCAACTAAATAAAGTTGTTGGTTCTTCTACCATTTTTCATCAACCCACTCCCATTTCAGTTTTTCCTCCACCCTCATTCACTTTCACAGTAGGTTCATCAACCTCAAATACCCAAGGAACAATTAACCAAGGTATAAATATGGTAGCACCAACCTTTTTGTTGAACATATATGCTCCACTAAATCTTATGCAACAACTGAATGCCATGCCTCAAGAATACCTCAAATTAATTCCTCGTTTCACTGGATAAGATGAAGTAACTGCAGAACAATATTTACCCTTGTTTTGTAGTTTTGCTAAGAATTTAAATGTAGAACATCTTGATGTTGTGATGAGACTATTTGTGCAGTCTCTAGATGGAGAGGCTAGAAAATGGTTCAAAGGTTTACCAAATGATTCAATAAATAACTAGGAAGAGTTAGAAACTCAATTCACTCAGAGATGGGGATAAAAGAGAGATCATGGTTACTCATTGATAGATTTTAATGCAATTAAAATAAGACCTAATGAAATCATTTCTAAGTTTGTAAAAATATTCAACAAATTGTTCAATAGTTTACCCATAGAGATGAAGCCCCCCCACATGTAGGAGCAAAGATATTTTTTTCTGGGGCTTTTGAAGTTGATTTTAGCTTTACATTGAGAGAGATAAGAGCCCATACTCTTGAGCAGATACAGACATATGCTCTAGAGATCGAAGCTAATATGACTGCAGTTGGAAAAGCGAAAGGGAAACAGTCGGTCCAAGAGAAGGGGAAAGAAAAAGAAGAATCATCACAAGATCGAAGAATTGAAGATATAAAAAAGGTTATGAAGCATCTAACCAATAATCTAGCCAATATGGAATTGGAAAATAAAAACTCCCAAAGACAAGTACAACAAAACCGAGGGGGGTTTAACCCTCAATTCAGAAGACATCCCTTGCAAATTTTGCAGAGGGAAAGAAGATATCAAGACCAGATTCAAGCACCGTTGTATATAGAAGCAGCACCCGCAGAGTCGGCAGAAGATGACGAAAGGGAGACCTAGGATCAGGTATCTCCTATGTATGCAATAGAAGAAGATGAAGAGGAAGATTGTGAGGGAGAATATGATGAAGCTGAAGTATATTTTGATAAAGATGAAATGGATGAATACTGTAGACAATTCACAGATTTCATGCAAGTTGAGTTACATAAAAAGTATGATTTAAGGTCTAGAAAGAGATCTAGAGTGCAAGATAATGAAGGTGAACAAAAAATGACCCTGTGAAACAAGTCAGTAAGGGGAAAAAACCTGTAAATTCTCTTAATAGAACAAATGTGCAATAGGCTTAATCTTCCCAAAAAAAATTAGTTGACACTAATATTTTGGAGAAAGTTGTTCCTATACTCGAACAAGTGACAAATTCTAGAAAGAGTGAAGAGAACCTGAAAAGAACGTTAAGCAAACTCATGCTTTCAGTCTGGAAAAAGAGTTGGAGAAGTTTAAAATCCAAGTAACTCTTCTAGAATGAGCTAAAATACCATCTTACAAGAAAGAAATTTCAGAATTTATTAATCTCACATAGGTGGAAGATATAAGTGACACGGTGAACTTACAAGAAGAAAATCCAGTGTTCACCTTTGGTCCTCATGAAGAAAAAGTAGATCCTTATGTTCCACTCTTCTATATTTCTTTGTTGCTTCATGATTTTACTCTACATAATTGCATGTTGGACTCGGGAGCATCCCATAATCTCATGCCATTATCTGTTATGAAGGAACTTAACTTTCAGATTACCAAACCTTATAAGTATCTGCATTCATTTGATTCCAAAAGGGTGAAATGTTTTGGGTTAATTAAATATGTAGCGGGTTCATTGGCACAAATCCCAACAAAGATTATATTTATGGATGTAGTGGTTGTTGACATCCCAACCAGGTTTGGAATGCTCCTGCCAAGATCTTGGGGAGAAAAGTTGGGAGGTGTACTAAAATTAGATTTCACTTATGCTATCATTCCATTTTTTAATGGGAAAGAAAGGAGAATGTACAGGGAAACAAGGTTTGTGAAGACTACCTCCAAGAAAGATGCAGGGAATTCCCCCATTTATAGTCAAGAAACAGAAGATATTTCTTATTTCATGTTGCATGAAGAAGCAGAATTTGATGAAGACATAGGGAAGCAACTCTCTTCAGTAATTGTAAATAATGAGTTTCACTTAAGGAATATTTGGAAGTGATACTTTGATGGTGCCTACTCCAAGGAGGGTGTAGGTGCTGGATTCTTGCTGATATCACCAGAAGGTAACCTCATGCCTTTCTCTTTTAAACTAGAATTTGATGCAACAAACTATGTGGTTGAGTATGAGGCCTTAATCTCAAGCCTTCAAGTTTCTAAACAGATGGGAGTTCAATGTATTTCAATTTTTGGTGTCTATGAATTGATAATAAGGCAGATTAAAAATCATTTTAAAACCAAGCATCCAAGATTGAGATCGTATAGGAATGAAATTTGGGATCTGATAGAAAAATATTTTAAAGCCCTCAATCTTCAGTATATTCCAAGGGAGGAGAAAATATTAGTTGATTCTTTACTAGTTGTAGCCAGCACCTTCAAACCTCTAATAAATCCAAGGTTAAGGTATGAAATTGAAATTAGACATAGACCTTCTATCCCTGACAATGTGAAACATTGGCAGGTGTTTGATGATGATGAATAGATAAATAAGTTCCTGACCACGATTGGAAACTTTGAAGATGCTGAGATAGACCAAGGGGAAGAAAAAATAGAGTAGAAAGCAGAAATAAGAAAACTTAAGCATTCAATAGGTGAACAGAAGATTATCCAATTGAAAGATAATGTGCTCCCCAAAGGGTTGGTTCCCCTTGAAATATTATTCGATGCTAATGATGTTTTTGCTGATTCAAAGAAAACATGTCAAGAATAAGAGATGGAAGATTTTAATTTGGGAACTCAGTAGGAAAACAAAATAGTGAAATTGTTCAACGGTGTTCCCAAAAACTACAAAGAAAGATACATTTATATTTTTAAGAAATATATGGATGTCTTTGCCTGGTCATATGAAGACCTAAAAACATATGAAAAAATCATAATTCATCATAAGATTCCATTTGAGGAAGGACTCAAACCACATAGACAAAAGCTTAGACAGATCAATCCATTGTTGTTAGCTCCAATCGAAAAAGAAGTGAAGAAACTGTTGTAGGCGAAAATTATAGTCCCTCTCAGATATTCAGACTGTGTTTCTAATATAGTCCCTGTAAGAAAGAAGAATGGAGAGATAAGACTATGTGTAGACTTCAGGAACTTGAACCGATAATCTCTAAAAGATAATTAGCCTTTGCCGAAAATGGATTATGTCTTATAGAAGGTGACAGGAGATCACAGGTTTTCTATGGTTGACGGATTTTCTGGGTATAATCAGGTAGTAGTAGAAAAAGAAGATCGGAAGAATATTTCTTTCATTATGCCCTGGGGCACCTTCATGTGTGCAAGGATTCCATTTGGCCTTATGAACGTAGGTGCAACATTTCAGAGGGCCATGGACATAGCATTCGTTGGTGACAGGTTTGTAGTTATATATCTGGATGATATAACTGTTTTCTTAGGGTGAGATGATGAACACTTGGAGCATTTGCAAAAAACTTTTCAAAAGTGCAGAAAGTTTGGTTTGTCATTAAATCCAAAGAAATGTTTATTTTTCTTAGAATAAGGTAAATTATTGGGTCACATAGTTTCTAAACAAGGAGTAAAGATTGACCCAACAAGGGTGGAAACCATTCAAACTATTCCTTTACCCAGAAGAAAGAAAGATATCCAGAGATTCATGGGAAAAATAAACTTTCTGAGGTGATTTGTGCCCAATTATGCTAAGAATGTGAGAAGTATAACAAATATGTTGAAGAAAAATGCAGAAGTGAAATGGGACAAGGGAGCAAGAGAAGAATTTGCTAGAATAAAGGAAGAACTGTAGGAAGCTTCAGTTATGATTATTCCAAACTATTAAAAGGATTTTCAGGTATTCTCATTTTCATCCCCCACTACTATTGACGATGTGTTGTTGCAAAAAAATGAAGATAGTAAGGAGCAACCAATTTCATTTTTCAGTAAAGTTCTCAGAGATGCTGAGCTCAAATAAAATATTCTAGAGAAAAAAGTATATGTTTTGGTCAAAGCACTGAAAGCCTTCAAGACTTATGTGTTATAGTCCCAAATAATTTCTTATGTTCCTAATTCTGCTGTGAAAAATGTGTTGGTCCAAAATGATGTTGAAGGAAAAATGGGGAAGTGGATAGCAAAAATCCAAGAGTATGATTTGGACATCAAACCCACCAAGTTGGTCAAGGGACAGGGGTTAGCAAATTTATTGACAGAAAAAAAAATTCAGGCCTTAGGAATCAATCTGTTGGCACTAGTGGAGGGAGTTGTTAATGAAGAAGGTTTAAAAAAGTCCAAAATAGGTATTCAAGACAATTTTTTGTGCTCTGATTCATATAAAGATATTGTGCATTACCTATATTTCTTTTCCTGTCCAACTTCACTAAATAGAACAAAATGAAGAGCTCTTAAGCTCAAGTCTCAGCCATATGTTATCATAGAAGCAAAGCTATACTGGAAATATTTTCTGTTATGTTTGACCAAAGGAGAATCTATTGAAGTCACCAAACAATATCATGAAATTCTATGTGGAAGACATTATAGTTGGAAGTTCACTACTCATAAAATTCTCAAGTCAAGATTCTATTGGCCAACCCTATTTACAGATGTTTAGATACTGGTCAGAAGTTGTCAAAAGTGTTAGTTGTTTGCTGAAAAGAGAAAACTTCCTCTGTTACCTCTCATCCCAGTATTTATTGAAGAACCTTTCAAGCAATGGGGATTGGATTTTATTGGAAAGATCAATCCACCATCAAGTGGATAGTTCAAGTGGATTCTGACTGCCACTAATTAATTTACAAAATGGGTTGAAACAATACCCACTAAGAAGGCGAATGGCCAAGTATTGATGAAGTTTTTGGAGGAAAACATTTTCAGCAGATTCGGATGTCCAGTCAAAATTGTGACTGATAATGCTCAGGTATTCCATCTTGATCGTTTCATTAATTTCTGTCAAACATATAATGTAAATTTATCACATTCCACAACATATCATCCCTAAGGGAATGGATTGACAGAGTCCTCAAATAATACATTGGTCAAAATCTTGAATAAGACAATCACTAACAATCAGAAGGATTGAGATATGAAGTTGAATTTTGTCCTCTGGGCAGTTCGATTCACCCCCATGATATCTACTGGGAAGTCTCCCTATGAATTGGTTTATGGGACTCAAGCACTATTTCCTACTCAGCTGGCCAAACCAATGATTTCCTTCCTTCAAGAAGCTCAGGGAGAGCTTAATGCTCTGGTAAGAATATTGAACAAGATAATTGAATCAAGTGAAAACAAAAAAAAATTCAGGGATAACTTGATTACTTATCAGGAAAATATGAAGTCTATATTTGATAGAAAAGAAAAATAAGTTCTCTTTCAAGCAGGAGATTTGGTACTAAGATGGGACACCAGACGAGAAGAAAAGGGGAAGCATGGTAGAATTGACCCTCTCTAGTATGGTCCATATAGAATCTCCGAGGCAAGGTCAAATAACATATTCATTCTGGAAGATCTAGATGGAGAGCCAATACAACTTCCTGTGAACGGGTAGTATCTAAAGCATTATTTCCATCATTAAAAGTCAGCATTCCACCATTTTAAATACCGGATTGCTCATATTTCATATGTCACCAAGAAATATTTGACTCCATGCCCAATGGATAAGGCACTAATCTGCGGTTCTTAGCGCTTCCGTGGAAAAAATCACTATTGCTAGTTGGAGCGAGATGTTGTGGCTAATTTGCATTTACCTTTGAAATATTTTTCAAAACACCAAAAAATCATATATGTTAGAAAATGTAAAAGTTTGTACGTCGAAGAATAATTTTGATTTAAATGTTGGAACATTAGCATTTCGTGATGAGATGTGAAGGTAGATCAAAGGATTGGATAACGAGAATAAATCTCAGGAGGGTTTTAACACCATGGAGAAAGATGGAGCTACGCGATTTCATTGAATGAACTATCACAAGGAGTAGCGTGGGGAAGCTGGAGTTGTAAAGCAGCGACAACCGAATAAATAGAGAAATCGGTTAAGGCAAAAAACCTTTAAAATATTCCCAAAGGAGGCGATTTGATGGCGAGGCCTAAACCGCAGAATTAAAGTGAGAGATGAACGGACCAGGTTGCATCACAAAGTTAAGTTTGAAAAGTTGCTAAGTGGAAACGTGTCTGCATAGCGCGATTTCGCATCGGAGATTATTTAATTTATGCGTTAAGGACTTCACAAGTTAAACAAAATAACTTGTGATGCGGTAATAAGCGAAACTTGCGATGTGATAAAGGGAGGAGCCATGTGTTGGCACAACGATTCAGCACATATTGCACATCAATAGGTTTAGAGTTTAGCATTAAGTCTTCGCAAGGTAAATTATTTTGGTTGTGATGCGACAAAAGGGAGCTGGCGGTGTGAGACAGTACATTGGGACTGTTGGATTGGGGCGCAGATCAATGGTGGAGGTTAAATCATAAATAGATCAGTTTCGCACATCGTCATTATTATTGTTTACCATTTAAGCTATTTCTTACAGTTTCCGCAGGCGATATTGAATAGGTTGCGAAGTGTGATTGCTTCTGATTGGTCAGATCGTGTGTGGGCCCGTAAACCATAGGTCTGCGGGGTTTGTATAAAGTTGCAGTCATGTATGCGATAAGGTAATGTGAATGGGCAGCCAATGAATAAAGAGGCATAGGCAGATTCGGGTAGAAGAATGTACAGTGGAATTGTGAGAAGCACGATAGCTGGGTCAAGGCGAGCACCAAGGCGTCATTACAGAACTGTGCAGTTGCTGCATCATAACCAGAAAGGACACCTCGGCACTTCGTGAGGACGTATCAACAACATCAGATTCATCAAAACGAACAATATTTCCAGTTTTTATTTTTTTTCTATGTATGATTGCATAAGTAATCTTAACAGTTTAGGTAGTCGAATAGTTTCAAGAAGTTCAGCAGTTATGAACTACTTTGATGTATTTAATTAGATAGAAATAAAGAAAAAGGGTTCTGAGTTTTGGACCTCTGGATGACTATTAATTTGGTACTAAATTTTCTGAGAAATTAATGAAAGAAGATCAAGTTTCCTGCACCTGTTGATATTGATATTCCTTTCTAGTTTTGCTCTGTGTTTATTCCTCCTTGAATGAAGTGAAGTAATGTAGCAGTCGGTCTCTTAATTACATCTGTGATTAAGAGTTAAATCACCTTAATTTTCACTCCTTCACTTCATCTCTTCTCTTTTCACAAACTCCTGATGAAACTTTAAAGTAATAGATTCTGTGTTTACAGAATATTATTTCGAGTTTCCTCTCTCTCCATGATTTCCTTTGAAACTTAAAAGTGAGATTTTGTTTCTTAGCATATCATTTTGAGTTTCTCTTACAGTTATTCTTTTCATTTCATTCAAGTACGAGAATTTTATGGCATTGTGAATGCTTTCATTATATCAGATTATTTAGGGTATTAAGTAATTAAATTCCAAAGGTGTTAAACATAAGCCATTTGATATCATAATTGTGACATACATTTATAAAATTTCTGAAGCATTGATTCCTTACCACAACCAAGGGATTGCTTCTTGAGATACAACAAGTGGTTAGCTACAAAAGAGATTGCATTGTAGCTAACCCACAGTTGGGTGGAGTTTGGAAGTCCCTCCTTTAGTTTCCGACTATTCTAACACACGTAGATAGATAAAATGGTTTATGTACATCTAAATTATGGATGATGACTATGCTTGTTATGGTCTTGGTTAATGCATGGTCATGTTCCCTTCATGAAATAATTCCTAAATCATTGTATATACATGGTTGACAAGCTATCTTATATTTCCACAGTGGTTACTTCCATTATGATGTCCCCAGTTGATTAATTGGCCTATGGGAGGACGAAGTGTCCCATCCAAACCCGTAGGTTATAGTCTTGATAAAGGGTAAAATCCATAATTATCCAATGTTTAGTAGACAACATTGGGTAAATTTTGGGTCGATGGCGAAAAAAGTGTTGAGAAATCAAGGGGTAGCTTAATTAAATGATTTCTCTGACTTGTATAACTACGTGTGATCTATATTTAATTATATTGACTAGATTCTTCTTTCACTTGATTGTTATTAGTGTTCTTATCATCAAACAACTACCAAACTATGAAGATCAATGAGACAAGATGACACAAGATATAGGCTATAAGTCATGGCCAAAACCTCTCCTCTTTAGAATGTTCAGATGATGAATTCCAAGACCTATGAACCTTAACAAAGACCCCTCCAAGAAAAAATCAACCTTCCTCTTTAATGAGCTTTCCTTACATAGCTTACAACAACAAACTTCAACCTTCCAACAACTCCTCTAACAACTTCGACCCCAGCAACTTCTTCAACAACTTTTACGCCAGAAACTTCTCCAACAACTTCGATCCTAACAAATTTGACCCCAAAAATGTTTCCAGCAACTTCGAACCCAACAAATTTTCTAGCAGCTTCAGAATTTTGTTGCACGTGAGAGAGAGAGAGAGAGAGACCCAAAAACTTTGACTCTATCTTCCTTCTTGAGCTTCACCTGCCTTAGGATTTCTTTTTAGGATAGAACTTCTTCTGTTGCTTCTTCGTATATATTGGATGTTTTTCCTCAAATGATTTTGAATGAATTTTATACATAGGCTTCCGTTGGGTGTGAATTGCCTCCATGAATCCGAATTTTTATTTCATGTAGGCCAACTTGTTGCAGCTAGGTTGACTTGTCTTGTAGGGTATTTTTATGACTCAAATAAATTTATTTTATATAATACAAGATTCCCATATGGGTCTTACATATTGAAATGACTCAATTGAATCCTATACTTTATGACAAATCCCTAGAAGCACTCAATGAGTGCTTGACCTATAAATAAAATGACCTTGAGCATGAAACCCATGCTTCAAAATAATAATAATAAAATTTATTTTTCTATTTTTATCAAATACATAAAATCGTGATTACAATAGACATTATGAAGACTGAACCTAGTTACATTTTTCAGCACTCCCTCTTAACTATGGAGGTATTCATAATTCATACAAGGTACGTGGACATTATCATACTATATAATTATCATAAGGAGAGTTGGATTGGTAAGTCATCTCATAAGCTATGATTTCAGCCTATCTCATTTCATCTCATCATAAACCAACATTTCCACTTAGAAAGGCCTTGACTAATAGCTCTATCTCTCCATAAGAATGGAGCACAATGTTGGGGAGACAATGAATAATAGACACTGTCATCAATGTCTCTCAAGGAACATTCCCCATATGAATGCTCATAAGGTATGTCCTAGGACCATTCCCATCTTGGATTAACACATCCTCATGGAATTTTCTCTTCAACTACTCTTACCTATTGGATGCCCTACCACATCCTCAAATAGTATCAGAACTCATATGCTTACCCAATCCGCCATTATTTCTTCATATAATGAAGACAATAATTATGTTTCTATCTCTCCCTCTTAACTAGGGAGGATATACTCATTCCTATAAAAGGAATATACTCAATTTACCTCTTACTGAGGGACTTGCCCAAGCTCACTCTTAACTAGTGACTTGTCATCAAAAGTAGCTATCAACTTCTTTTGTGGAGATCATAATACTATGTATTGTTTGCAAGGCTTCTTGTTTCTACATCATGTTATGGACTTCAAATTCTTCATCATGGAGCCTTCTTCTTCTAGGGAATTTGACATCTTCTTCATCACTTCCCTTCAACGAAACATCGTGTTGAACCAATATTCATGTAATCCTTCTCTTCTTTAGAAAGTGATCTTATACTCAACATCTAGCTACCTTCATATGGGTACCTCTTCCAGGTCATATTTCTTTCAGGATCTTCCATCCAATCACAGGAGTACTAGTTTTAGGTGACTTCTACAACCCTCTTTTGGTATCCCTATTTTAACCTAACCAAATGTTTTCAAAAATAATATTGAACATCAAATCAAAGTTACATTTTTATGATGGAATTTAGTCATGACATAAACTTCTTGCAACATCAACATCCTGCACATGTATGAATCCATCTCCAAGACATTCATTACCAAGATTATTATTTTGCGATAAACATATCAGGGTCTTCATACCTTCTTCTTCCATGGATATGTCATAACTAATTATTATAGTTATCAGATGTTGATCCCTTACCTTATCTTACGTGACTATAGTTGCATCTTTTATGAAATATTATTCATTTCTTCACATATTTCTTCCATAATAAATTCTATACATAGTTCCTTCATCATAGGAGCCATATTTTCCAACCACCTCATATTCTTTACGAGGTCATTTTATGTTAATTTCATTTTTTTCAATATGTATAAGAGTTCAAGGCACATTGTCTACATACCTTCATGCATCATTCATAGGGAAGAGTTCATTCTTATTCAATCATGCTCTTGAGATAGATCATCCAGCCATTCTATCTGCAGCCATATGATGACATGACTTTATCAATCTATTACCAAATATATACATACCTCTTCCTTTATGTGGTCATCTAGAATTCCTTCGACAACTTCCTTTCCTTTCTTGAATATGAAATTACTTTACATGTTTCTCTTCTTTGTCACCATACCATCGTCCTTATAAAAAATGGATCCCACACAAGGTGGAATATAGACTATCAGGGAGACACTTGCTTCTTCCAAGTAGAGGTGATCTTTCTAATGAACATTCCGACGGAGGATTTTTTATGATCCTCATTTTGAAAATTATCCTTCTTAATGATGATGATGTATCATGATCTATTATCTTTCTATATGACTTTATTCCAACCATATATTACTACTTTGGTTTTCCTTATATGCTTCCAATGGAGATGCCATGAGCTACTTTATTTCTATCATGATGATTGTTATAGCTATGTAGACTTTCTACTTCAGCTATCCTTCCATGCATCTATGATGATGTCATATCTATTTCAGCTCTAATGAATCTATCATACTTGATAATCCCTACATTTACTTGTTAACTTATATGTATATGAAAATGTGTGAGAGACCTTCTAATAGTGGAGATCTATCACTTCCTCCTTTGATTTCTTCTTTTCTTGTTCTTCCACTTCTTTGGTGATATTGGCTTCATTTATTTCCTTTCTCTTATTTTTTTCCTTGAGTTTAGGAAAATTCCTCTTGAAATCCACATATTCATTACATTCATAGCATTGGATGTTGGACATGTCAGTTTTCTTCCTTTTCTGAGGATAAAAATTTCCAAAATTCCCTTTCTTTGTAGCCATAGTTGCATATGCTTGAGTTTGTTCACTTGATCCTACATCACTTGCTTCCATCAACTTAGTTTCTTTAATCTTACATAATAACCAAAGCTCATTGAATGGATTGGCTTCCTTATTTCCATATATACTTGATACAAAATTTCCCCATTCATCTTGTAGTGAATTGAGCACAACGCAGGTCAGTTATTTATTGGACATTATTTATCCTAGCTCTTATAGTTGATATCTTATTTGAGATACCCTAATAAGGTATGAGGCTATCCCTTCTTTCCTTGATGTATTCATCTTGTATATTTTGGTTCTCAATGATATAACTTCTCCTGTAGTGCTTACAGAAAACAATTCTACCAACTTTTCATAGATTCATTTCGATGTCTCCATCTTTGCTACATAAGGGATGTGTGAATACTTGATTCATTCTATGGGAATTATTTGAGGCCTTACTTCCCCTTTCATGTATTTTATAGTGCTGTAGATTTATATTGATATGATTTGGATATTGAACCCTTAACATATTCAATAGCTTCATTTTCTATGAGGATCAAATATATCCTCTTCTTCCATGCAAGAAAATTTGATGACCCAACCAATTTGTTGCTTTCCTTGAATAATGAAGTCATGTT
Source organism: Pinus albicaulis (assembly GCA_034641835.2). NCBI lineage: Eukaryota > Viridiplantae > Streptophyta > Pinopsida > Pinales > Pinaceae > Pinus > Pinus albicaulis. Next base: position 242,061,066 of record CM076582.1, read on the forward strand.
GCTAGTAGATTCAGACATAAATATAAAGATTCATACATGTCAGTTGAATATTCTCCTTGATGATTATATCATCAACTTGATTCCTTCTTGATGATGTTGATTATTGAAGATGCCTCCTTGATGAAGATGAAGATGAGGTGTATTCAAATATTGCTTGAGGTGTGATCCTTGATGAGGGAAATTGCCTTGATTTCTTTGATGATGATGTATTCTTCCTTTGGATTGAGTCTTCTTAATATGATTCAATTCCTTCTTCCTTATACAAGAGGTCATTTTATGTCTTATTCAATATTTCTTCCTTCAAGATGATATGTAGACTATTCCTCTTTAATATGCTCCTTATGTTTGGCCCAAGTGTATTATGATTGATGCCTTAAATCTCCTTGATGAATGATGTCTTTGATGCTTCTTAGTTCTCCTTGTGCTCATTCCTTTTCATTGGATGATCTTTAAGTCGCATCTTCTTCTTGTTGTAGTTAACTTAGCTTTTAAACCATGTTGATAAATCAAGGGGAAAATTAATTAAGTGATTTATCTTACTTTGATAATTTCTTGTGATTTTTATTTACTTATATTGATTAGATTATTATTTCACTTGATTATTATTAGTTTTATTATAATCAAACAACCATGAAACTATGAAGATCAATGAGACAAGAGGACGCAAGATATCGGCTATAAGCCAAGGCCAAAATCTCTACTCTTGAGAGGAAAACCCACAAGAATTATTCTCTTCTTATATAATGTTCAAATGATGAATTCCAAGACCTATGACCCTTGACAAAGCCCCTTCCAAGACCAACTTAGCCTTCCTTCTTGATGAGATTTCCTAACACAACTTACATCAACAAACTTCAACCTTCCAACAACTTCTCTAACAATTTCGACCCCAACAACTTCTCCAGCAACTTCAATCCCAACAACTTAGATCCCAAAAACTTTGACGCCAACATTTTTTCTAGCAGAACTTTAGAATTTCATTGCACATGAGAGAGAGAGAGAGAGAGAGAGAGAGAGAGACCCATAAACTTCGACTCTAGCTTCCTTCTTTAACTTCACTTTCCTTAGGATTTCTTCTTTTAAGGATTGAAATTATTCTCTTGCTTCTTCATATATATTTGATGTTTTTCTTCAAATAAGGTTGAATACCTCTTATATATAGGCTTCTCAGGGGTATGAATTGTCTCGATGAGGCGGACTTGTTCTTTCATGTAGGCCGACTTGTTACAGCTAGATTGACTTGTTTTGGAGGGTATTTTTATGACTCAAATAATTTTTTTTACATAATAAAAGATGCCCAAAATGGTCTTAGATATTGCAATGACTCAATTGACTCCTAGACTTTATGAAAAAACCCTAGAAGCACATGATGGATGTTAGGATACGATGAACACATAGGAAATAGTTAATTATAACTTGGTCTAGTGTAGAGTTAGGTAAAGTGTGTTTCTTTATTATGTAATTTTATAACTAATAATCTGACAGTCACATTATGTAGTGATCTGACAGTTCATTCTCCCCTTGGTATTACCGACACTTTATTTGTGGCTTACCACCTGATTGGTCCATGATATCTATTTAAAGAGCATGGAGGGTCATTTGTCTGGTGACCATATATGAGATAAGCTTATGTAAATTTTATTTCTTTATATTAATAAATTTACTCATGTGGTCACGTTGGCTTAGGTCGTGGACTGTTTCCCCCTTTGATGGTTTTAACCACGTCAAATACTAGTGTACTGATTTGTGATATGTTTGTGTGTGGTGACCTTTGGTGTTTTATCCGAGGAACTTACCCTGTAAATTCTTACATGGTATCAAAGTTGTTTTTCGGGCTACATCCATTGTTGATCTAAATCTGAATCCAATTTGACTGCATGTGACTGTCGTTTTCCCGATCTACTATTTCTCACAATTTTTGGGTCGGGAGAACTACTTTGTTGTGTTCGGAGCCTCTTTTACAATGAGGAACCCCTTTTTTTCATGCAAAAAGGTTTTTGGTTGCCCAAGTTATGTCATTTTAGATCTAGAGGTATAAAGTATTTTTTTGTAGTTATGTTTAGTTATCCCTTTGTTTATACCACTTTATAGTCTTTTTTATTACCGGATCTATACCCTCTTCTTTGTGTATGCTCTTTGCTCCACGCTACGTGTGATCTCGCAAACCATAAATAGAAAGACGAGTTTTTTCTGCTATGTATGCTCTTTCCCTGCGACTTTGTGTGATCTCAGGAAATAAGAAATATTGAGAAAATATATAGGTGTCGGACAGACTAACCAAAAATATAATTTTCTGTCGTAAGGCTTGTATTTTCTTTGTTGTTTGCGTGGTTTCTTTTTGCAGGAAAAAAATGCACGCAACTCGAAGAGAAAAAAAACCCCTTCCTCCTTTCAAAAAATTATAGAATCCTTTTAGTAGCTCACTTGGTGTAAAGTTACTTTATGAGAATAGAGGTCTTGGGTTCAAGTCTCTTTGTCAAGCTTCTTTTTCTAAAAAACTTTTTTTCAAGTTAATTTTTCTTAAAAATATTTTTGGCAATTTACCTTTTTTTAAAAAGGATTTTATTTAAAATCACATGTAAATTATGTTTTAAATTTAGTTTATGTAATAGTGTTTCTCATCCATTATAAAAAGTGAGTCACAAAAAGTAGTTTTTTTTTTTTAATGAGCCTATTACATTAAGTTTTGAAAAGGCGGGGATAATTTTTTTTAAACAAAGTACAACTTCATCATCAACTTTCAATCTATCACGTAACTACTCAGCATCTACTACAACAATTTTTCAAAAAGGCATAACTTCTTCATCCAGAAGCCGTTTTCAGAGCCATTTTTTTAAACAGACTAATTTTTTGAGATATTTCCATTGGAGCAGTTAGTTTCATCTTTTACAGTTTCAATTTTTAAAAGTGGAAAGTGCATGCCCAATTATTCTTAACAACACCAATTATTTCCAATGGTTATACTACATGGTAGACTTACTTAGATGTAAAGGGATTTATAAAATAGCCTTAGGACATGAATATAAACCTACTGATGCAGATAAAAAGGCTAAATGGGAAAATAAACAAGATCAAGCACGATGGTTGATAGGGATGTCCATTGCTCAACAAATTGACTCCCTTGTTGAAGCTATGAAAAATCTAAACACTATTTTTGGCGTTCAAAATGAAATTAAATCCCACGAACTTTAAAATGAGTTGCTTACTTTGGACCCTAATAATTTCTCCTCTATTGAAGATTTTTTTTCCAAATTCAAGACCCTTAGACTTCTTTTAGAAGGTTGTAAGGTCAAAAACGAAGATGGTAGTCTTATCTATTCCATTCTTGCTAATCTAGGCCCTCCATAATATGTATTTGTTTCCACCTTCCATTCCACTAGAGAAGCCCTCATTTCTCAAGGAACAACCTACAAGTCCCCCTATTTTGATTCCTTTTGTGATTCTTTGATAAGAGAACAAGAAAAAATCTTACACGTTGGTCTTATTAATACTGGAAACTATTCTAAGAAATCCTTAGTAGCCCAACAATAACCATATCCAAAGAATCATAAGAAGAAACATCCTAAAAATAATGGTCCTAAACCAAACAAGGGTCTTAAGCAATTTCAGCCACGAAATGAAAACGCAATTCAACAAACTGATAAGGCAAATAAAAAAAAAGGGAAGAAGAGGGATAGACATTGCAGCTTTTGTAATCGTGATGGCCACGTAGAGTCAAAAAATTTTAAGAAGATGGAAGCCTTGGAAGCAACAATGAAGAAGCACAACATCCATTTGGAGAACTCTTCAACTTCATCTTCGAGAATGGCACTTTCTACTTGTAGTTTTCAAGCATCAAGATCTAGTTATGCATTGAATGTATCTTCTTCTTCTCATTCTCATGAGTGACTCATTGATTCTAGAGCCTCTTACCACATGGTAAAAAATAAAGCCATGTTTTCCTCTTTAAATGATTGTAACACCAAAAACATTTATGTTGGTGATGATAGATCTCTTAGTGTTGTAGGGTCTGGAACCATTCATATAGATAATGGTCAATTTAATGATGTATTATATGTTCCTACCTTTTCCTACAACTTTCTATATGTTTATCATATAACTCAATTAGGTGAAGGGAAAACAATAGAATTCTCACCTCATGATGTTGTAATTAAGGACCTAAGAGGTCCTAGACCTGTTTTAGCTACTGGCATTGTTGATGATTCCACAACGTTGTATAAGTTTCACAAATTTGGGTATTCATGTCTTCCCTCTATTTTTGTTGCTCATAATGATGAAGTGAGAAAAATTTGGCATGAGCAATTTGGTCACTTAAATTATCACTCTTTGTTGGAAATACTGAGAGGGGAGGTGAATTAGTATTTCTTATCAATTAGCACTTTTAAATATTTTCAGAGCATTAATTAATATTCATTTATTCTATATGTTTATAAAGTAACAACAGTAAATAATAGAACACAATAAGAACGTGAATTTTATGTGGAAAACCCCCTCCAGGTCAAAAACCACCAAACGCATTTCTAATAAATTCTTTAATCTTCAGCCCCAACTGAACTAAAAGGTACAAATTCCTAGAATTTTAGAAAATCATTCTTCTCCAAATCCCAATAGAAGGATGCCCCAATGCCTTGGTTTCTTTAGTATTTAACTGAATGGATGCCCCGACATCCTAGACCGACCTACCACACTAAAGTGTTCATAGGCTTCAACCTACAGGTGACTTCATGTACCAAACTAGTACTTCCTTCCACCTTATAATGATCAGAAATAAGACAAGAGTGTGGACTCCCATACCAGGGACAATTATCCACGATACAATATGATTCACAATGATTTTCTTGAACTAGACCAATCATAGAATTAGATTATGACCTGCAACCCAACCATTACATTATCCAGCAATGACACTTATACCTCCCAAAAATGTCTCTCCAAATCTAGGCAGATTGACTCTTTTAAAATAATGAATCTTTTACAATTTTACAATGATGATTTTTATAATACTGACTTTTGATATGACCTGATACTTGACTTGACACTGCTTCTTTGAACACTAGCAGCTACTGAGGTATTATTGTTCTTGCTTCAAGTAATATTACTTTGACGTTGCATTGTCCTTCTAGTATGTGTCTGAGTTGTCATATTGTGTCCTCCTTCCTGCACATGCATTAATGAACAAGACCCAAACTAATATACAAACAAAATACTAACATTATCCTACAAACCATATGTAAGAGAAATATTCAAAATTCAAATGTAAATATGTTCAACATTTATGAACAAAACCCAATCAAACATACATATAAAATATTTACATTGTCCTACAAAAACACATGTCAGACATGATATTCAAATTAAAATTCAAACACTAATCATACATACCTTGTTGTAGCAGACTTACCTTTGAATGTTGATGTGTTGTCCTTATTGCAGTGATCCTTGAATACATATTTTCCCTTTCCTTCTATAATCTCGATATTGAATTTGTTGTAGCTGTGTAATTTAAGATCTCCAAGATCTACAATTTTGTCCTGCGGTCTCCCTCTGAGTTCTCTTTCCAACCTCGTAGGTCTAATCAATATTTGATTCTTCAAGAAATAGTTATGCCCAATCTCCTACAATGACCAGATTATAGACTAGTTCAGTAGAGCGAACTTGTACGAAGTACCACGTGTCACTGTTTCAACCTTTGGTCCTGAAAATGATATCCAACAAACTAGAATCCATCCTTTTTCTATCTCTTTTTACAAAATTTGAATCCAATGCTCAGAGTGAAAGTTATGAATATTTTCCCAAGGTCACCTGTTTGAAATGAAATTCAGGAGCCTACAAAACCTCTAACTTCCTCAGATCATATCTCTGAAAATATAGTGAACCAATATCTGAAATTCGGTCACAAAATTCATCAGGATTTCGGCTCAAGTGGATTTTTTTTCAGCATCTAAAGTTCCGTAGAAAAAAAGAAAAAAAAAATTAGAACGATAATGCCACGATGATCTATTTTAAGTAGTGAAATCCCTTGCATATGGAGGATATGAGGGTGACAATTTATATAAATTATTAGCTTGAGATGGTTTTCAACAGGTGAACCTTGGAGGGATTTTAGTAGTTTAAAAAACTATTAATTATTGAATATTGAATTACCACAACCAATTATTAGTGTCATGCTACAACCCCATGGGGTTTTAGCCCACTAACTAGCGTTACTAACTTCAAACACGAATATCTCTCAAACCATGAATAATTTCGTGGTGTGCCATATATCAACAAAAACATCTTGACAAGTAGAAACTATCCAAAATATCCTTGACTTGGAATAAAGTAAGTTCTTAAGTCAAAATTCCCGTGCAAGATTGGGGTATCCCATGGTGCTTCTTGGGTTGACATCAATGACAACCACTAATCAAAAATATCCCCCTTTGGTGTTGATGGCAACACAAGTACTCTCCATATGATCATGACACCTATTCCTACAACATTCTCTCCCCCTTTGTCATCAATGGAAAATGGTAACTCATCCTGGAAAACGTCATCATGCGGACATATACACACCTCAACTCCCTTATTTTTTTTACTTATTTAGGTAAGAGAAAGATTCTAATGAGAACTTGGGAGAATCCCAAGCTTTAGGCAAAGATACTCAAATGCTTCACGAGGTAATGGTTTGGTAAATATGTCAGCAATTTATTCCTTTGTGCCAACATATTCAAGCTTGATATTATTTTCGGTGACCCTCTCTCTATCAAAATGATATTTGATCGGAATGTGCTTTTTTTTGGAATGCATCACAAGATTCTTGGAGATATTGATGGCACTGGTGTTATCACAAAATATGCGAATAGGCTCATCAAACTTGACTTGAAGATCCTGCAAATTTTTCTTCATCCATAGAACTTGAGTACAACAAGTTATTTTCACGATATATTCTGCTTCTGTTGTGGATAACGAGATTGAAGACTGGTTTTTACTTAACCATGGAACAAGGCAACCACCTAGATAGAATCCACTAGTAGTACTCTTTCTATCATCAACACTTCCTGCCCAATCTGCATTTGTATAAGCTTGGATAACTATATTATTTCCTTTGGGATACCATAAACCATATTTTGTTGTGCCCTTAAGATATCGAAGAATTATTTTGATGGAAATAATATGAGATTCTTTTGGTGCTGCTTGCAATCTTACTACTTGTCTAACTGTCTGCATTATGTCTGGCTGACAAGTTGTCACATATATAATATTGTTAATCATATATCTATACAACATTTGGTCCACATCCTTTGACGAATCATCTAAGCTTAACTTGCAACTTGTTATCATTAGGGTAAGGGTGGGCTTGCAATATTCCATCTTGAAATTCTTGATCATTTCCTTGATGTACCTGGTTTGAAGAAGTTGAAGCATTTATTTCATGTACGTGGTTTTAATAAGTTGAGAATTTCCTCTAGGACACCCTTACGAATCCTTAGTCTAAGGGAAGCTTTCCTACTTGCGTATTTTGAAAGTCATGCCCTTCCAAATTTAATGCATGAAGTCGCTTTCTTGCTCACATAGTTTGAAAATCCATGACCCAATCAAGTTTAAATGTTGGAATTTCTATCAAAATCATAAATCCATTGTTTCATAGGTTTTATGATGATGTGATTATCCGAACTAAAGTTAGAAGATATTATTGTTGGTGATTTATAAGAGAAAATACTGGACTAGGGCAGTGGAAAGGAAGGTAGTTCCCATTCCCCATTTTCCCCCATTAATTTGAAAATATAGCGGCATACGACCCTTTAAGAAGACATTGATAAAAGCTAAGGTGGTGCCCCTCAGACATGCGAAGGGGATGCAAAACGAATTACATATATACACACACATAAGTGCATTAGGGGTTAATTTATTGGGTGCTTGGATTGAAGCTAAAAATACCTATCATTTTTACTATTTAAGTCTTTGATGAACTTGGATTTCCCTTATCCCTCTTAATTATTAGGCTCTGCGACATTTAGCCTGCACCTTGTGACCTTGGGTGTTAACTACCTTCACTATGTTTGAGGCCACTGAAATTGCTATGCGATCCTTTGTTGCTAGTGTGCAGTTGAAGGTTTGAAGATTCAATAACTAAGTGTTTCCCATGTTTTCTAAACCACTTAGTGCTTGTGGTTTGGTTGTTGTGCCATTGAGGGATTTCCTAGTTTGTTAAACCACTTAATGTTTGTCAAAAAATGAAATAAATAATTGGGTGCTTTCCAATTGACTGTTAAACAACCCTCATAGTGGGTTCAATCCTTGGAAAATTGAGCAACATAACTATTATTTTAATGTGTGTGAAGTCATTTGATTTGAATCTCTTAGAGTAAGTGAGACCTTAGGTGCTTTCTACCAGAGATTGGTTGAAAAATCACCCACATAGCGGACTCCATCCATTGAGTGTTTTACCAAAGACATTGGTGTGAATTTATCTCTATGCAAGTATTCCCTTAGACTTTGGAGTTGGATCATGGGTAGTTAGCTACAAAAGAGATTGCAGTGTAGCTAACCTACAGTTGGGTGGAGAGTGGAAGTCCCTCCTTTAGTTTCCAACTATTATAACACATGTAGATAAATAAAATGGTTTATTTATATCTAAATTATGGATGATGAGTATGCTTGTTATGGTCTTGGTTAATGCATGGGCATGTTTCCTTCATGAAATAATTCCTAAATCATTGTATATACATGGTTGACAAGCTATCTTATATTTCACGGTGGTTACTTCCATTATGATGTCTCCAATTGATTAATTGGCCTATGGGAGGACGAAGTGGCCCATCCAAAACCGTAGCTTATAGTCTTGATAAAGGGGGAAAGCGATAATTATCAAATATTTGGCAAGCAATATTGGGTAAACTTTAGGTTGGTTGGCGAAAAAAGGGTTGAGAAATCAAGGGGCAGCTTAATTAAGTTATTTCTCTTACTTGTATAACTATGTCTGATGTATATTTACTTATCTTGATTAGATTATTCTTTCATTTGATTGTTATTATTTTTTTATCATCAAGCAACTACCAAACTAAGAATACCAATGAGACAAGAGACCAAAACCTATCCTCTTGAGAGGAAAACCCACAAGAATTCTTCTCTTCTTGTAGAATGTTCAGATGAGGAATTCCAAGACCTATGAACCTTGACAAAGACCCCTTAGAATACAAAGTCATCCTTCCTCCTTAATGAGATTTCCTTACATAGCTTACAGCAACAAACTTCGACCTTCCAACAACTTCTCTAACAACTTCGACCCTAGCAACTTCTTCAACAAATTTGACACCAGTAACTTCTCCGACAACTTTGACCCCAACAACATTTCCAACAACTTTGAACCCAATAAATTTTCTAGCAGCTACTGAATTCCATTACACATGAGAGAAAGAGAGAGAGAGACCCAAAAACTTTGATTCTAGCTTCCTTCTTGAACTTCACCTGCCTTAGGATTTCCTCTTTTTAGGATCAAACTTATTCTCTTTCTTCTTCGTATATCTTGGATGTTTTTCATCAAATGAGTTTGAATGCATCTTATACATAGGCTTCCATTCGGTATGAATTTCCTCCATGAGTCTGAATTTTTATTTCATGTAGGCTAACTTGTTGCAACTAGGTTGACATGTCTTGGAGGGTATTTTTATGACTCAAATAAATTTATTTTATATAATACAATATTCCTAGATGGGTCTTACATATTGCAATGACTCAATTGAATCCTATATGACAAATCCCTAGAAGCACTCAATGAGTTCTTGACCTATAAATAAAATTACCTTGAGCATGAAACCCATGCTTCAAAATAATAATAATAATAATTATTTTTCTCTTTTCATCAAATACATAAAATCATGATTACAATAGACATTATGAAGAATGAACCTAGTTACAGTTTTCAACACTCCCTCTTAACTAGGGAGGTATTCATAATTCATACAAGGTACTTGGACATTCTCATACTATATAATTATCATAAGAAGGGACGGATTGGTAAGTCATATCATAAGTTATTATTTCAACTTATCTCTTTGCATTTCATCATAAACCAGCATTTTCACATAGCAAGGCCTTGACTAACATATCTATCTCTCCACAAGAATGGAGCACAATGTTGGGGATACAATGAATAATAGACATCGTCATCAATGTCTCTCAAGGCACATACCCAATTTGAATGCTCATAAGGTATGTCCTAAGACCATTCCCATCTTGGATTAACACATCCTCATGGAATTTCCTTTTCGACTAATCTTACCTATTGAATGACCTACCACATCCTCAAAGAGTATTAGAATTCATATACTTACCCAATCCTCCATTATTTCTTCATACAATGAAGACAATAATGATTTTTCTATCTCTCCCTCTTAACTAGGGAGGATATACTCATCCTTGATCAGAAACTAGATCATGGGAAAAAAATTTCTCAAAAATAAAAGTTCTCATAATTTCACCAAACTCAAACGACAATGACCGACCCATCGCCAGGAATCCAACGCAACTCGTTTCATCGAAAACCAAGTTCATATGAGGAAGTTCTGGTCTGTTGATCGTCGTTCAGAACATGCAAATTTTAAAAAAAATATTGCAGAACAGGTACAGCTAATGACATGGCAATCTAGTCAACATGCAAAGAATATTATTCGGTTTTTGTCCAATGGGACTGTGACAAGTGTCACTGCAGGATTTTCTAGTTTGGTTTGTGAAGGTAAAAATTGCCCAATGTCCTCCAAAGTTGAATTTGGGTTCATGATGATTTTTATGTGGGAAATTATTTTTTAATGTATTAAGGTTGGAATATATATATGTGTGTGTGTGTGTATAATATTTTATATGATTTTAAATATCATATATTATATTAATTAATTAATTAATTATATATATATATATATATATATATTTCCAAAACCTTATATATCTATTAATTTTCACATATTTTATAAACCCATAGTCCGAGGCATTTTAAATAAATTACAAAGTTGGATTAAAATATATCAATGGAAGCATTAACTAAGGTTTTGGTTATAGTGATAACCTAAGGTCCGATGGCATTTATTAAATGGTGGCAATGTTGATCTATTAAATGGTGGCAATGTTGATTTATTAAACAGTGGCAATGTTTTTAATTATATGGCGACTATAATTACAGTGGAAATGGTTTTAAACCATAGTTTGGAAGCACATAATATACATAACCAAAACTGCATACATTATACCTTTGGTTAAACGCTATGGTGGAAGCGATATTCAAAGGTTCGGATGGACTATTATATGGTTTGTGTTTGCGTTGCAAAAATGCCCATGGAGTGGCGAGGTCGGGGTTCGACCCTGTGACCTCCACCCTACCACTACCTCCTTTCACAAATAGACCACGAACATAGTCATTGTTTAGGAATGCACCGAAATTTTATTTGAGCTATATGCGGACTTCGAATTGCAGAGGAACAAAGCGGGCCAGCCCTCCTCCACATGACAACGCACCATATGCCCATCCTTAAGCGCCCAATTAATTGTGGATTAGTGTGTGTTAATCCACTATTTAAGCACACTTATTCCATAATTAATCCACAGTTAGCAGTTGGCAGAATTTCGGCAAATTCCCCAAATTTAGCGCCACTTCCAAATTTGTCGGGGTTATCTGGCAGTTTTCCAGATTTAAAGGAAAAATCTAGGTAAAAAATTTAATGAAACCTATCTTGAGCAATTTTTGACCAATTTTGGCTCAGAAATAGTCATTCCTAGCACATTGGGATGCTCTGAATCCATTGGAATAGCTTGCAGAGGCAATGGAGAAAATATACATGTGTTTTTGGTCACTTTAAGAATTTTGAAGCCGAGGGCCACTAGGAGGGAAGGCCATGCCCAACTCAGCTGAAGGCCAAATGGAGTGAATGAATAGTCATTTTTTGATTTATTTTATTCTCTGAACATAGTGGTAAATTTTACAGAGGCTTTGGAGCACATTTTAAGGTGTTTTTGTCACTTTGGAGATTAAACAAGCCCATGGCCACTGAGATTAGAGGTCAAGCCTAGAGGAGTTGTGAACCAAATTCAAAGATTGAATAGTCATTTTTGGGGTATTTGAGTGTTTTGAATCCAATGGAACATTTATAAAAACCATTGGAGAAATACTGGTACTTGTAATAAGATATTTTACTCATAATCCCAAGAGGGCCTAGGTAGTTAAGGCAGGTCCATGGAGATGTAGCCCAAGAGGGGTGAACTCCATTATCATCCATTTTGTTATGTGATTGTTGTGAGTTATATTTATGCATTTCATTTGTTTTTAATGATTTTTTAAAAATTAATTAACTCATAATTTTATCATCAAAGACACATGAAACCACACACATAAACCCCTTCACAAGTGGTTAGCATGAGATGATCCTTAAACAAATTTTTAATACTGATGAGGGAGCTAGGATAGAAATAACTATTTTTCCCATATTCAGATCATTCCTATAAAAGGAATATACTCAATTTCCCTCTTACTAAGGGACTTGCCCAAGCTCCCTCTTAACTAGGGAATTGTCATCAAAAGTAGCTACCATATTCTTAGGTGGAGATCATCATACTATCTATTGTTTGTAGGGCTTCTTGTTTATGCATCATGTCATGAACTTCAACTTCTTCATCATGGAGCCTTATTCTTTTAGCGAATTTTCCATCTTCATCACTTCCCTTCAACGAAACATAATGTCGAACCAATATTCATTTCATCCTTCTCTTCTTCAAAAAGTGATGTTCTACTCAACATTTAGCTACCTTCATACATGTACCTCTTCCAAGTCATATTTCTTTCACAATCTTCTATCCAATCACATGAGTACTATTTGTAGGTGACTTCTACAACCCTCTTTTTGTAGCTCTATTTTAACCTAATCAGATGTTTTAAAAAATAATATTGAACATCAAATCAAAATTACCATTTTATGATGGATTTTCGTCATGACATAAACTTCTTGCAACATCAACATCCTGAACATGTATGAATCCATCTCCAAGACTTACCAAGATTATTCTTTTGCAATATACATATCGGGGACTTCATACCTTCTTCTTCCATGGAGATGCCATAACTAATTCTTCTAGTTATCGAATGTTAATCACTTATATTATCTTACGTGACTATAGTTGCATATTTTATGAAATATTATTCCTTTCTTCACATATTGCTTCCCTAGGAATTTCTATACATATTTCCTTCATCATAGGAACCATATTTTCCAACCACCTCATATTCTTTACAAGGTCATTTTATGTTGATTTCAATTTTTCAATATGTAGAAGAGTTCGAGGCACATTGCCTACATGCCTTCATGCATCATTCATAGGGAAGAGTCCCTTCTTCTTCAATCATGCTCATGAGATAGATCATCCAACCATTATATTTGCAACCATATGATGACATGACTTTATCTATCTATTACCAAATATATACATACCTCTTCCTTCATGTGGACATCTAGAATTCCTTTGGCAAATTCCTTTCCTTTCTTGAAGATGAAAGTACTTTACATGTTTCTCTCCTTTTTCACCATAGCATCATCCTTATAAACAATGGATCCCACACAAGGTGGAATATAGACTATCAGGGAGACACTTGCTTCTTCCAAGTAGAGGTGATCTTTCTAATGAATATTCCAACGGAGGATTTTTTATGATCCTCATTTTTCAAATTCTTCTTCTTAATGATGATGATGTATCATGATTTATTATCTTTATATATGACGTTATTCCAACCATATATACTACTACATCGGTTTTTTGTATATGCTTCCAATGGAGATGCCATGAGCTACTTTATTTCTATCATGGTGATTGTTATAACTATGTAGACTTTATACTTCAGCTATCCTTCCATGCTTCTATGATGATGTCATCTCTGTTTCAGTTCTAATGAATCTATCATACTTGATAATCCCTACATTTACTTGTTAACTTCTATGTAGATGAAAATGTGTGAGACCTTCTAATAGTGGAGACGTATCACTTCCTCCTTTGATTTCTTATTTTATTTTTCTTCCACTTCCTCGATGATATTGGCTTCATTTATTTCCTTTATCTTCTTTTTTTCCTTGAGTTTAGGAAAATTCCTCTTGAAATCCACATATTCATTACATTAATAGCATTGGATCTTGGACATGTCAGTTTTCTTCCTTTTCTGAGGATCAAAATTTTCAAACTTCCCTTTCTTTGTAGCCATAGCTGCATATGCTCGAGTTTGTTCACTTGATCCTACATCGCTCGTTTCCTTCAAACTAGTTTCTATAATCTTACATAATGACCAAAGCTCACTGAATGGATTGGCTTCCTTCTTTCCATATATACTTGACACAAAATTGCCCCATTCATCAGGTAGTGAAATGATCACAACGTAGGTCAATTCTTTATCGTACATTATTTCCCCTAGATCTTGTATTTGATATCTTATTTGAAATACCCTAATAAGGTATGAGGCTATCCCTTCTTTCTTTGATGTCTTCATCTTGTATATTTTTGTTCTTAGTGATATAAATTCTCCTGTAGTGCTTATAGAAAAAAATTCTACCAAATTTTCATAGATTCATTTCGATGTCTCATCTTTGCTACATAAGGGATGTGTGAATCCTCGATTGATTCTATGGGAATTATTTGAGACCTTACTTCCCATTTCATGTATTTTTATATTGCTTAAGATTTATCTTGATATGGTTTGGAGATTGAAACCTTAACATATTCAATAACTTCATTTTATATGAGGAACAAATCTATCCTCTTCTTCCATGCAAGAAATTTGATGACCAAACCAATTTGTTTCTTTCCTTGCAGAATGAAGTCATGTTGATAGTAGATTCAAACATAAATATAAATATACTTACATGCCAGTTGAATATGCTCCTTGATGATTATATCTTCAACTTGATTCCTTCTTGATGATGTTGATTATTGAAGATGCCTCCTTGATGAAGATGAAGATGAGGTGCATTCAAAGATTGCTTGAGGTGTGATCCTTAATAAGGGAAATTTCCTTGATTTCTTTAATGATGATGTATTCTTCCTTTGGATGGAGTATTATTAATATGCTTCAATTCCTTCTTCCTTAGACGAGAGGTCCTTTGATGTCTTATTCAAGATTTATTCCTTCAAGATGATATGTAGACTAGTCCTCTTTGATATGCTCCTTATGTTTGGCCCAAATGTATTCTTATTGACACCTTAAATCTCGTTGATGAATGATGTTTTTATGCTTCTTAGTTCTCCTTGTGCTCATTCATTTTGATTGGATGATATTTAAGCTGCATATTCTTCATGATGTAGTTACCTTAGCTCTGAAACCATGTTGAGAAATCAAGGGGAGGCTTAATTAAGTTATTTATCTTACTTTGATAATTGCTTGTGATTTTTACTTACTTATCTTTATTAGCTTCTTCTTTCACTTGATATTATTAGTTTTCTTATCATCAAATAACTACCAAACTATGAAGATCAATGAGACAAGAGGACACAAGATATAGTCTATAAGCCAGGGCCAAAAAATCTCCTCTTGAGAGGAAAACCGACAAGAAATATTCTCTTATTACATAATGTTCAGATGACAAATTCCAAGACCTATGACCCTTGACAAAGACCCCTCCAAGACCAACTCAACCTTCCTTCTTGATGAGATTTCCTAACATGTCTTACAACAATAGAATTTAGCCTTCCAACAACTTCTCTAACAATTTCAACCCCAACAACTTCTTCAGAAACTTCGACCCCAACAACTTCTTCAACAACTTCGACCCCAACAAATTTTCCAGCAACTTCGATCCCAACAACTTCTCCAGCAAATTTGACCCCAACATTTTTTCCAGCTGAACTTCAGAATTTTGTTGCAAATGAGAGAGAGAGAGAGAGAGAGAGAGAGAGAAAGAGAGAGAGGATGAGATGGAGAGAGAGAGAGAGAGACCCATAAACTTCGACTCTAGCTTCCTTATTTAACATCACTTTCCTTAGGATTTCTTCTTTTAAGGATTGAACTTATTCTCTTGCTTTTTCATATATATTTGATGTTTTTCTTCAAATGAGGTTGAATGCCTCTTATATATAGGCTTCCCAAGGGTATGAATTGTCTCAATGAGTTTGATTTGTTCTTTCATGTACACTAATTTGTTACAACTAGGTTGACTTGTCTTGGACGGTATTTTTATGACTCAAATAATTTTTTTTAGATAATACAAGGTGCCCAAAGTGGTCTTACATATTGCAATGACTCAATTGACTCCTAGACTTTATTAAAAAAACCCTAGAAGCACATAGTAGGTGTTAGGATATTTTGACACATAGGAAATAGTTAATTATAACCTGGTCTAGCATAGAGTTAGGTAAAGTGTGTTTCTTTACTATGTACTTATGTAAATTATAATCCGACAGTCACGATATGGAGTGATCTGACGATAAATTCTCTCCTCGGTATTACAAACACTTGATCTGTGGCTTAACACCCGATTGGTCCATGATCTCTATTTAAATATCATGGAGGGTCATTTATCCGGTGACTTTTTATGAGAGAAGCTTATGTAAATTTTATTTATTTATATTAATAAATTTCCCGAAGTAGTCGCGTTGGCTCAGGTCATGGACTGTTACCCCTTTGAGGGTTTTAACCATGCCAAATACTAGTGTATTGTTATGTGATATGTTTGTGAGTGGTGACCTTTGGTTTTTTATCTAAGGAACTTACCGTGTAAATTATTACATGGTATCAGAGCTGTTTTTAGGGTCGCATCTATTGTTGATCCAAATCTGAGGCCGATTTGACTGCATGTGAATGTCGTTTTCTAGATCGACTATTTATCACAATTTTCGGGTCGGGAGAACTGATTTTTTGTGTCCCGAGCCTCTATTACAGTGAGGAACCCCTTTTGTTTCATTCGAAAAGGTTTCCGGTTGCCCAAGTTATGTCATTTTAGATCTAGAGGTATAAAGAATTTTTTTTGCAGATATATTTATTTATCCATCTATTTATTTCGGTTTATAGTATTTTTTATTACCGAATACCCTTTTCTCTGCGTATGCTCTTTGCTTCGTGTTATGTGCGATTTGGCAAACTAGAAACAGAAATACGAGATTTTTTTGCTACATATGCTCTTTCCCCGTGACTTTGTGCGATCTCAGGAGATCAGAAATAGCGAGAAAAATATATAGGTATCGGACAGACTAACCAGAAATATAAAATTATGTTGTAAGACTTGTATTTTTGTTGTTGTTTGTGTGGTTTCTTTTTGCAGGAAAAAGGCATGCAACCGAAAAGCAAAAAAAAAAAAAACCCTTCCTCGTTTCAAACAATTACAAAATCCTTTTACTAGTTCACTTGGTGTAAAGTTACTTTATGAGAATAGAGGTCTTGGGTTCAAGTCTCTTTGTCAAGCTTATTTTTCTAAAAAACTTTTTGTCAAGTTGCTTTTTCTTAAAAATATTTTTTGGCAAGTTACCTTTTTTTTAAAAGTGTTTTAATTAGAAAACGCATGTAACTTATGTTTTAAAGTTAGTTTATGTAATAGTGTTTCTCACCCATTATAAAAAGTGAGTCACAGAAAGTAGTTTTTTTTTTTTTTAATGAGCCTATTATATTAAGTTTGGAAAAGGGGGATTTTTTTCCAGACAAAGTACAACTTCATCATCAACTTTCAATATATCACATAACTACTCGGCATCTACTACAACGCTTTTTCAAAAATGGATAACTTCTTCATCTGGAAGCCGTTTTTTTTAACCGACCTAATTTTTCGAGATCTTTCCATTGGAGCAGCTAGTTTATACTTTTATACTTTTAGTTTTTAAAAATGGAAAGTTCATGCCTGATTATTCTTAATAGCATCAATTATTTCCATTGGTTATACTACATGGTAGACTTAATTAGAATTAAAAGGTTTTAAAGAATATCCTTATGACAAGAATCTAAACCTACTTATGCAGATAAAAAGGCTAAATGGGAAAATAAACAAGAGCAAGCATGAGAGTTGATATGAATATCCATTGCTCAAGATCTTAGATTTCATATCCAAGAAATTGACTCCCCTGCTGAAGCTATGAAAAAACTAAATGTTAGTCATCAATAATTTTTACCATCTGTAGATGACTAAATATTGGTTATAGATTTCTAAAAACAAAATTCCCTGAACATTGTGAGTTTTAGAAATCTCACTGTCTTCATTATCCTTATGGAAAAATTTTCACTATTCTACCATTTTTCCATTTCATGGTCACCCTGCCACTCCTAAAGGACTCCTTATAGGCTTGTGCCACTCATCTCCATCCTATTTTCCAACCTATAACCTCATTTACTCTATTTTTCCCTTTCCCATCCCTCCATTTCCATCTAGGGTTACCAATCAGCCTATTTTTTCCCATGTTCACCAGGTTCCTCAAGCATTGATGGTCTCAAAACTATCTCTATAGGTTCTTTAGATAAATCAAGTACATTGGATTTTGAATCTTCAATACACCACTTTTTCAATAATTTTTTTTTACACTTGAAGGCTCCAAGCAAATTTTCAGTCAAGATCATGGTCAAAGGACCCTCCCACTAGGTCATTAGGGTTTCACAGGTTGTAAATTCATCATTGATGTTTTAAGCATTGCTTTTCCTGTGCTAGAAACTAGGTCAGATGTAATAGAAGATCAGCATATGGTTATCTAAGAAAGATCAGAAAATCTCTAAAGAGGACTACTTTATCAAGTTCAAGTTCTGCAAGAGGTAAATGTGAACTTTGACACTTTTGCAGGAGTGTTAAAATTAATATTAGCAGAAATTTGGTAAGGTAAGAGATCTGCTCCTCAAGGAAGAAAATCTTGCAGCAAGGAAGACATGAAGCACTTTTGTTTGTATAAAATCAGGGTGTTTAGAGCCTAAAGGTCCAGCAGGGTGCCAAACAGTGATCAAATGCAGAAATAACCATGGGGGAGGTACACCCAGAAACCAAGCATGAAGAGAAGTTTTTCAAAAATTATTGATGAAAAAGGGAAAAAGGTGAGGTGAACTGGACAGAATTTAATGAACTTGAAAGGGCTATAGAGAACTTAGAAGGCAACATTGATAATTGTTTTCAAGCACTCCAGACACCTAGGGTTTTGGGAAAGTGTTAAAAGAAGGTGAAACCATGATTTTAACTCCATGATGAAAGCAAAGGGATTATGAAGATGTCACTATTTGTAAAATATTCCAAACTTTTCCAAAGAAGTTTGTCATGCCAAAAATGATCGAAAGTTATTATGAGCTCCATGGTGCAGGTAAAAGGATTGTGAAGGTGCTAGTGTGTGGAAGCATCCTAAAAAGTTGCCAAGCTCAATTTAGCATGCCTCAAGATCAGTAAGAAAGGTGAAGCCAAGGCTTTTAGTCACATGCCAACCATAAGGTGATTTGAGCTCCAAGGTAAGAACAAAATAATTTTTGGAGACACTGCCACTGTGTCTGTTCCTAAGGTTGTCATAGTGAATTCAGCATGCTTCAAAGATCAGAAATGAAGATCCACTTCAAGTTTCTCATGACACCTGCTAAGTGCTAGTGTTAAAAGACATAAATAAGCCAAAGAAAGTCAACCTTGTCACTCAAGAAAAACCTACAGAGCAAGGAGAAGGTAAAAATTATCAGTGAGAAGGTCTAAATTATCACTTCAGGCACATGTAAATCAGAAGTGGTCAAAGAAGGGATAAAAACATAATGTTGAACTCCAAGGAGGAAACAAGGTCAAGAAGAGTTTTGAAGATGTTACTGTGTGTTTGAATTCAAAAGGGAAAAAGTGAAGATGTCAACTCAAGGAGCAAAAGGAAAAGGCCACTTCAATGTTTTTGTCACCTACAAGCAAAAAGTATAAATAGATATCAGTAAACAGTGAAAGGGGTCTAAAAACATTAGGAAATTGGGTTGGGAAGGTAAAATCAAATCCTTGAGTCTAGATAAGGTCATTTTACACTTCAAACAAGTAAGTGTTTCCATGCAAAGAATTTGAAATTTCGAAAGGAGGAGAAACTGAATATTTGAGTCAAATTTGGGCAAGTTTACTGGCGTTGCACGTTCAGGTCGGCGTTACGTGCCTGAAGTCGGGTGCTATGCCCCTGGAAGTTTTCCCAGTGCAAATTTCTTCAGCGTTGCACACCTGGAAACGAGCTACGCGTTTTCCCGACAGACCCTACAGGCCCGAG
The DNA here is from genome assembly GCA_034641835.2 of Pinus albicaulis. Classification (NCBI taxonomy): domain Eukaryota; kingdom Viridiplantae; phylum Streptophyta; class Pinopsida; order Pinales; family Pinaceae; genus Pinus; species Pinus albicaulis. The sequence goes on from CM076582.1 coordinate 242,081,238, forward strand.
AAAGAACTTTGGCGTTGCGCGCCTGGCAGAAGGCGTTGCGCCTTTGCCCGACCCAACACCCCGTTCACCTAGGTGCTACGCATTTGGCCAGGAGGGCCTCCTACATCTACAGACCCTCAAATAAGCTCAAAAACATATTCAAGTTGCCACCAATGGTTTTCAAGAAAAAACTAAATGGTAAGTGGATGCCCTACTCTCCTCTCCAAGCATTTTGATGGTTTTCCAATTAAAGGAATAGAACTCTAAGGAAGAAAAACCTAAGTTTGAACTTAAAAACACTTTTTAAATAATCCTTCATCTGCCTGCAAAATAAGACCACCGATAGACAGGGGGTTACATTATTGGAGGTTTCCCAAACACCTAGGGTTGTGCCTACACTCACCCCATTCACCAGATCAGTCTTCTGCATCACAAAAAGATTGACAAAGTCATTGCCTTCCTTCATATTTATTTGCCATCAGTGCAAGTTGTTGTCAAATCAGAGTTGTAACCAGTAGCTGAGGTTGTCCTTGAGTTTTTCCTCTCACTCATATTCCTATACCCTTACCCTCACTCACCCATCCATATCATTCACTTGCAAAGACTGCCATCCTCCATCCCTTCATCTCATTTTTATTGTGCATTCCTAGGGTTTTGTTGAAAACAGAGTGATCAAAATATCAAGGGAAGGTGACAGTGGTAGTGGTGAGGAAGGCCAATGCCAAGGAAGCTTCAACACAAAGGTGGGAGGATCAACAGGTTTGAACCATTAAACACAATGGAGTTAAATGCATCTCCCTTAACTTTATCCTACATCCAAAATGTAGGCTGCTATGAATTTTTTGAGAAAGTACAACAAGTGAAAAACCACCCCGAGCTGACTAGGCTCTTCTTACTTAACCTACATGAGAAAAAAGTCAACCTTGCAGGGGTAAACTTTGAGTTGTCTTCAGATGCCATTGCTATTTCCACTAGGATACCTAGTGTGGGTGAAAAATGCTTCAAGCATGCCAATTTAGACATGAGCTACTATGAGCCATACCTTAAACCTAGATACAAACACTACAATAAATCCATATTTCCTTTCTCATATTTTCTTGAGAGGTATGCACCCATGATGAGGGTCATTATGAAATATTTCACATGTGAAGGAAGATTCTCTCGGCTTTATTCCTATCACATCAGGTTGATCAAGCACTTTACTAGGGTTAAGATGCTGCATCTACCCTACTACCTCTACAGGAGTATTGACAAAATGTCTTATATTGTACAAAAGAGAGACCATCCACAAAAAATGTAGATCCTCTTTCACCACTCTCTTATCAAAATGGTTGTGATGCATCAATTGCAGAAAAAGGGTATTCCATTGGAAGTTTTCATTGCCCATGAAGTGTTCACAAACCCACAACCCCATCCTCAGCAAAATGTGCCTTCATCATCTCATCCTCATGTCCCTACTCCTCCATCATCTCCTGCTGAACATGTTTCACCATCTACACATATCCATTCACCTCAGGGAAACCCTCCTTCATCACTCTCTCACAATGCATCAGACAATGAAGGAAGTGACAATGAGTAGTCAAACGAAAATGAGGGAGATGGTTATGATGAATCAAGAAAAAATGAAGAAGAAAGAAAAGAAGAGGAGGTCAGTGAAGAAGAAGCCAATGAAGGAGATGATAATGAAGAATCAAAAAGTGATGGCAGTGACACTGATGATAGCAATGAAGAGCACAGTGAGGCTCACAGTAATGAGGAAAACAACAGTGAGGAGGAAGGCAGTGAAGAACATGGTAGTGAAAAAAAGAGCCATGGTGACAGTCAAGACAGTGGGACAAATGGTGATGAAACACCTAACAGTGAGGATGCAGAAACCAATGAAGAAGGTGCCCATGGGTCAGAAAATAGTGACACTCATGACAGTAATGAAGGCAGTGTGGAAAAAAGTGAGGGAAAATATGCAGAAAGCAGCAAGGAAATGAGCCATGATGGCAATAGGTCAGAGGAGGCAGATATCAGTGAAGGAGAAGAAAATGAGGCTGATATCAGTGAAACAAATATCAGTGAGGCAGAAGAAGGCATTGAAGAAGACAATAGGTCAAAAATCCATGATGACAGTGATGAAACACAAATCAGTGGATCAGATAAGGGAAATGAGGAAGAGAGCAGCAAACATGATGGCCATGATATCAATGGAGATGATGATGATGATGATGATGATGATGATGATGATGATGTTGACACTGATAATGAAAACAAGAATAACAGTGATAAGGCAAAGAGCATGGAGGTATATGAGAACATCCATGAGAGCAGCCATGAAATCCATAAGGACAGTAAAGATATCAATGATGATGACAGTCATGATGGCAACAATGGTGAAGGCACTGAAATGATAAAATTTGTACCTTTTTCTTTTACCTACCTATGAGGAAATAGGCATGTGTTTGCTGCCTCTAAAAGGCAAGGGGCCATGCCTTCTACATCAACTAAGAAGCTTGATAAAGGAAAAGAAAAGGTCATGGAAGAAGAAGAATAAGATCAGTATGAGACTGAGAAAGAATTTGAACTCATTCATGTTGATAGTGATGATGAAAATGAGGCAAGGATCTCAAGCATGTTGTTGAAAGGTAAATATGCCCAAATCAAAGATTTGCAAGCAAATCTAGCTAGGGCTAGGAATGTCATTCATTATTATGAGATTGAAAACAAGTAGCTAGAGGCACAAAAGGCCATTTATGAGGTCAGGGCAATCAGAGCTTGGAAAGAGGCTGAAAGGACCAAGGTGAGGCTAGATGAGGTCTTGGGTGTTTTTGATGAAATTGAAGATGAAGAATGGTAGTTTTCTAGGAGAAGGCCAAGAAAAATGGGCTTGAGGAAGGCCTTAGCCAAGGAGAAGGAGAAAGAAACAGAATTGGCAAAGCAGCTAACTCCAAGTGAGTTTCTTGCCATGGAGATAGAGTATGATCAGGAACCTTGGTTAGAGAGGGCTAATACACACTTTGAGGATCATCTGGAAAAGACACAAAGAGACCTTGGCCTTCAGAAGAAAATGGCGAAGCACTATGCCTTAAGAAATCAAATTGCAAGGGCCAAGCTCAAAAGAGCCCTTACTAAAATTTAAGCTCTCGAGGAAAAAATAAAAGAAAACCTTGAAATCCTTGTTTATTCTTCCCTACATGCATCCCAAGCACCATGAGGAAGATAATTTCAAATTTTGGCAAGTTTTTGGAAATTTTGGTTTTTCACTGTTTTGGAGGGCCAAGGGAGCAACGCCCCTAGCCCTGCGCTTTTTTTTGGGGAACTTTATTGAGGAGTGGTTTTCATTTTTGGTTCATCATTTCAATTACGTGATATCACACACACCAAATTTCAGACCATTTGGAGCAGATTTGGTCCTCCAAAAGGGTCAAAAACATGCAAAAATTCACCATTCTACCCTATTTTCAGGGTTGGCGTTACGCCCTTAGTAGTGTTGGAATATTTGGTTTTTTAATAGGTACATGAATTCCAATCAGAAAAACAAGGGAATTTTTGGAAAGTAGACTCAACAAGCTTTCCAACGAGCAATCACGGAGCTCATTCGGACATTGGGAAGGCCTTCAAAACTCAGCTGCAAGGTGACCTATTTTTTCGGTGCAAGCACTACGCCCTTGGACCTCACTGTTGCACCCTTGCTTGAAAATTCAAAAAAAGACACAAATTTATTGAAAATATATATTTTGTGGTTTTGTGGGAAAATCACTCCAAATTTAGGTGTTAGAAGTTATTTTTCATTTATTGCATTAGATATTTTGTGCCTTAGGCCTTACATGGTCTTAATAGACAAATTTGGCATTTATGATGTATTTATGACATTTTGGAAACCCTAGTTAGGGTTTTGGTCCTCCTTACTTGTTAAATACAACATTGAGGCTTCATTGTACATGTTGGATGATTATTGACAATAATACATAGAATTTGAGATTGAAGAGAAATTGGCTTTGTTTTTGTGGATGGCTTGACTTGCTTAACAATGGAGAAGGCTCACTTGCAGGATTCATGAGCATAGTTAATGGTGATGTGTTTCTTATTTAGTTCTTGTTTTCTTACATTATCATCTTGTTCCATCTTTCTATTGCAGTAGGACAAAATTTTGAGGCTAAGAAATTTTGTCTAGAGGAACCTTAGCTCTGTTTGTTCTCTATTGCTTCTATGTTTTCCTCTTCCAGGTCAGTTTAGAGAATTCCTAGTTTCTCTCTAAGCCCACTTATGCTTGTTTATCTTAAATATGATTGGATAAGGCAAATTTCAAATTATTTTTATGGTTAGCCCTGCTCTTTGCTATTACTTAAACATTGTTTTTAAGGTCTTTCACTTTGAAGTATTGTTGATTAGGTTTAGCTAAAGAGGTCCATGATTTTCCATGCCCTTTTGTTTATCCTAGATAGTTGCTTTGGAGGTCTTTATAGCTTGATTAATGAATTTAGGAGTTCCCTATTCTTTGATCTCTACTATGTGTTTATCTTAAATGTTTTCTTAGCTTGAAGGTTAAATCACTAGAAGATTTACAAGTTTCTTGCCTTCTATAGTTCACTAGATTGTTGTCTTCATGCTTACTTGCTAGGGTTTAGTAAAAGAAGTTATTGGTATGCCCTGTCTTTGATTATTTCTTCATGTTTATTAATTTTAAAGACCATTCTTGTTAAGGTATTTGTTTAGGGATTCTTAACTGCCCTTTTTTGCCTACTATGTTCACAAATTTGATGTTCATTTCATTCACATAAGCTTTTAGATCCATTTGAATTTGTTAGATTTGCCCTGTGATACACCCTAGACCTATTGTTAAACTCTTCAAGAACTTTTGTAGAATCCATAGCCCAATGGCTTAACCTCTCTCACTCTATATATTATTCTTGATAACATACCCAACCAAACAAACAAACCCTAAACCTAATAACTAGCCTAAAATCAAAACCCTAAAATATATCAAGTTCACATCCTTTACACAAGTATAGAGAGAGCCCTCTCTGATTCCAAGAAGGCTAGGTCCTAGGACTCCAAAGACTAGTCTGATGTTAGCCCTATACATTTGGTCTTTCCAATCTAACAAATTACGGGGACCTGACATAATGACGATCACAGTGGGACACTAAGTTAGGAACAACCTAGGTATACCTTAAGAACTCTCAAATCCCTGTTAAACTTGGAAAATCAAGTGTTAGCCAAGAGTAGTATCTAACCGATTCACCATAATAGCAATATGATGACTCAACTGGAGAAAACTCATTAAAGTTTTAGTGTTACATAAGAAACTCAGGAAACCCAAAACATCTCTAGATTGGTTTTTGAATTGTTGATGGTGGACAACAAGCCAACCCTCAAAGCAGTAAACTTCATTCACCTAGCGACTCCACTAACCTCCAATAGGCCTACTATTGCCACTAATTCTCATAAACTTCCCTTGGAATACACTAATCAGTCACAAAATTCTAAAACCCAGTCACTCTTTGTGTGAACTTAGTATCCTTGCAGATAGTTCTATTTTCAAGACACCCCTAAACTTTCAGCCTCTCTACATTATTGAGTTTGAAATCTGGCTTCGCAAAGGATTAACACAAGATATCACCTTGAGCCTAACCCTCCTACCATATTTGATGACCCATAAAATATTTTGTGGAAAAATTCTAGTATTGAAGATTCAACTACTGTTAGAACCATTCACAAATCAAGTTCTGTCCCTGAAAACCTCACAGCCTTGCAAGATCCCTAATTTGACTTATACCATAGAAAAAAACTTTTTAGAACTAAGTCTCAGAGTGGGATAGACCAAACAGACCTTGAGCGTATATATTTGTAGCATATTTCTAGTAGAGAAGCCTCTCCTTCCACTCCTCTTGATTTTCAGCTTCTCCAAAACTTTGGCTCCTTCCATTCCAAATCTACTCAATCTTAGTTTGTTGTTCCAAGTACATCTGCTACTCACATTCACACATCCACTGTACAAACCACTCCTCTTCATCCTCCACATCGTCTTACAAATCCACCTCTCACAATCCATCCTTGCGTTCCTTTATCTCCAATCATGGCAGCATGTTTTTCCCCATTGGTTCTACCCCAACCTTTACTACCCATGCCTCAAGACTACCAATCCAAAATCCCTCATTTTACCGGATCTAACTCTACCACTGCCCAACAACATGTAAATAGGATGAATGATGCCTTTGACTATCAAGAGATAAAAGAGGAGACCATAAAAATGAGGATGTTTTCCCAAATCTTAGGAGGAGAAGCAAAGAAATGGTTCAAAAACTTGACTCCTAATAGCATGCATGATCTCCCTTCCCTCTATCAAAAATTCATAAACAAGTGGGAGATTAAGAAAAACCCTCTCCAAATCCTCTCAGAGTATAACAACCTTAAGAGAAATGCTGGGGAAAGTGTCCAAGACTACTGCACTAGGTTCAATAGTGTGTACAATTCCCTCCCACTGCACATGAAACCCCCACAAGGCCTAGTCTTAGTAAAATTTCCAGAAGGTTTTGATCAAGACATGGCCTATCAATCGAGAGAAAGAGATCCCCTAACTTTAGAAGACATGCAAAGGGGAGCTGTGAATGTAGAGGCCAATCTAATTGAAAAGAGGGCTAGGATGAGGTCAGAAAATAAAGTCACATACAAAGAGGAAACCATAGCCTCCACATCTAATGCCAAAATTGACAATCTAGTGAGTGTAATGGAAATAATGATGGAGAGGATCAACTTGAATGAAAGAGCACCTCCTATGGAAAACCAAGAAAATCCCCAAAATAGAAATAGGAACCAAAAGTTCAGAAGAGACCCTCCCCAAAAAAAACAAAGAGACAATGACCAACAAATCAGGCCTCCTTTCCAAGACAACTATGTAGATGAAGAGGAAAGAGAGACTGAAGAACCGAAAGAAAACCATGTAAATATGATAGGTTCTGACAATGAGGGTGATGTTTTTCTCACAGAAGAAGAACAAGGGCTATTTTCCTCAAACCAAACTAATAGAACATGTAAGGATTCTGAAGAGTACAAATTAGGATTTGAAAATGCCATAATGGAGGTTCATAGGCAGTATGACCTTAGGAGTAAGAAAACTCAAGATGCCTCTAAAAATAACAAATTATAAACTGCTGTTAGAAAGACCCCTGAAAACATCCTTAAGAAAACATCAGAAAACACCACCATAATGGCCAAGAAATATGATCGAAACAAAGACAAAACTAACCTATCAAATGGTGATCCAAGCTTCCCTAGAACATCAACTAGTGGCCCTGGAAAAAATGCTCTAAATGATATTCCTAATCAAATTCAGCCAATTAAGGTTTTTGAAAAGACTATATGTGATAGGAATGATGTAAATATACCAAGAACACTAGCACCTTTCAGTTTTGAGGGAGAGATTACCAAGATCAAAATAAACATGCCTCTTACTAAACTAGTAACTCAAGATGTATATAGGTCCCAAGTTTTGAAGCTTTGAACATAGGGAATGACACCGACACTCTGAACCTAGCTGATGACAAGCCATAGTTGTTGTTTTGACCTGAGGTAGAGGGAAAATATCAAGAAGGATTTGTCCCTCCATTCTATGTTAGATTAAACATTCATGACAAAATCTTTCACAATGCCATGCTAGACTTCGATGCCTCACATAATATCATGACCAAGGTGGTGATGGAGAGATTAGGCCTCGAAATAACCAAACCTTACAAAGACTTGTACTCTTTTGATTCAAGCAGAGTCAAATGTTTGGGTCTAAGTAAGGATTTGTGTGTTAATCTGGCACAAATACCTGCTAAGAGTCTAGTTATGGACATTGTAGTGGCTGGCATTCCCCCAAAGTATGGCATGCTTATATCTAGATCACGGGGAGCCAAACTCCAAGGAAACCTCCAAATGGACATTTCCTATGCTACCATCCTGGTCTTTAACCAAACAAGGATATTTTACCAAGAATCTCACATGAAATATATGGTTAGCAACTAAGATAGGCCAAAAAACACTCCTATTTATTCTATCCATTTAGACCTTGACTCATTTATCTTTTATAATGAAGATGAAATTGATGAACAAGTAAATGAAAATGAGAAAGATCTAGGCCTACCACAACAGTCAAACTAAACACCGAATGATGAACTTGACAGCCAAAACTCTAGCAGCCCCAAACAACAACATAATGGCGAAGTTTAACTTGAAACACTTTGGAACATGAGATTTGATGGCTCTTGTGACAAAGTTGGTTCGAGAGCTAGTGTTTGGATACATAACACTAATGAAGGTCACTCCTACAAACTAGAATTTCAATGTAATAAAAATATTGTAGAGTATGAGGCTCTTCTCCTTGGTTTACATGTGCTAAAAGACATAGGAGCCAAGAAAATTTTTGTTCAAGGAGATTCTGAACTAATCATTAGACAAATCAAGGGAGAATATTCTGCCAAGAATCCTAGGCTAAGAGAGTACAATAATTTTTCCTTAGACCTCCTAAAAACTATTGAGAAGTATGAACTTATCTCCATCCCTAGAGCTAAAAACAACCTTGCTAATGAACTTGCCTTTGCTGCTAGCATTTGCCAAATACCCCGTGCCAATGAAAAATACACAGTAAAAGTAAAGAACCGTCCTACAGTACTTGACAACATAAATTATTGGCAAGTGTTTGAGGTTGATAAACAAATTGATGATTTCTTGCAATCTAAGAATGAATTTGCAATACCAAAACCAAGCTTAGAGCATGAACAAGATTGCCCAAATGAAGAACAAACACCAAAAACAGAGCCATTTCCTAATGCTGATGTAAAACTGTTAGAACACCTTCATGAGGCAGAATTTTCTAGGGACCTGGATCAAAAATACCTTGAGGTTTTACAATGAAAAGATAACTCATTAACAAGAGGTCTAGCCCCAATAGAAAAATTGTTTGACTTTAATGATGTTGCTAGGAAGCCAAAAATGGAATCTACCGAAACTGATGTAGAAGAATGCAACACAGGCAGCATAGAAGAACCCAAAATGATCAAGTTGTCCAAAACTCTGCCACCTCACATAAAACAAAAATACATAGAGTTTTTCAATGAGTTTAAATATGTTTTTGCATGGGGATATGAGGACTTGAAGTCCTATGACACAAAAATTATTCAACATAAGATTCCTCTCAAGGAAAACCAGAAACCATTCAAACAAAAATTTAGAAGAATAAACCCCATCCTAGTACCTCTATTTGAAAAAGAAATAAAGGAGATGTATGATGCTGGTATCATAGTCCCACTTAGGTACTCAGAATGGGTTTCTAACCTTGTGTCAGTAAGAAAGAAAATAGGGGAGATTAGGTTGTGCATAGACTTTAGAAACTTGAACAAAGCCTCCCTGAAGGACAACTACCCTTTACCTAAGATGGATCATATACTACAAAGGGTGGTAGGTTCAAAGAGAATATCATTTCTTGATGGCTTCTCAAGTTACAATTAGGTACTAGTACTGCCAAGTGATCAGCACAAAACCTCTTTCACAACACCTTGGGGCACATTTATGTATGTAAAAATTCCATTTGGGTTGATGAATGTGGGGGATACTTTTCAAAGAGCCATGGCATATCTTTCTCTGAATACATAGGTTACTTCATAGTGATATACATTGATGACATCATTATCTATTCTAAAACTGATGAATAACACCTAGTTCATTTGAGAAAGGTCTTTGAGAAGTGTAGGAAGTATCGCCTATCTCTGAATCCTAAGAAAACATTGTTTGGTCTTCAAGAAGGAAAACTCTTAGGCCACATCATTTCCGAAGAAGGGATAAAGATACACCTCGAAAGGATTGAAGGTATATTATAGATCAGCCACCCTAGAAACATTAAAGAGTTGCAATATTTCATTGGAAAGATCAACTTCCTAAGAAGGTCCATACCAAACCTTGCTGAACTCCTAAGAAATATCACAAACATGCTAAAAAGAGAAGAGTCAAGTGGACCACGGAAGCCAAACAATCCTTTGAACTGGTAAAACAAGCCCTTACCCAAACACCAGTTCTGATCAGCCCCAACTTTACCAAGGATTTCTTCATTTTCTCCTTTGCATCAGAACACACTATTGCTACTATATTTCTTCAAAATAACATGATGGGACAAGAAGATCCCATAGCCTTCTTCAGTAAACCATTGAGGGATGCACCTCTAAAATATAACATCGTGGAGAAACAAGCCTTTTCCTTGATCAAAGCATTGAAAGACTTCAGAGTTTACATTTTTCACTCCCATGTCATTTCTTTTGTTCCACATGCAGTTGTTAAAGACATTTTAAATCAGGACCCTAATGGAAAAAGGGGTAAGTGGATTTCTATTATCTTATAATATGATTTAGAAATCAGACCCACTAAATTGATTAAAGGACAATGACTTGCCAAACTCATGGCTGAAGCAAATTTTAAAGCATTAGACATAAAAATGTTACATTCTTTGGATGAACAAGAGGAACTGGCAACTCCACCCATTGAAGAAGCATTCCTGAACTCACTATGGTATGCTAAAATATTGTATGTACTTGTTAATCTAAATGCTCCTCCTGATTTTTCCAAAACAAAAGCTAGATTCTTAAAACAAAAGGCTTTAAATTTTTTCATTTTAGATAGAGCTTTGTATTGGAAAAATTATGTTGGCATCTTGCTTAAATGTTTACTTGAAGATGATGCAGATAGAATCATGCATAATTTCATGAAGGAGAGTGTGGAGGTCATCTCTAATGGAAAACCACAGCCAATAAAATCCTTAGAGTTGGTTACTATTCACCCACTCTTTTCCCTGACATACACAAGCTACTTTAAACTTGTCATAAATGCCAAATCTTTGATGGCAAGAAAAATCTACTACCTTTGCCCTTGCATCCTATCAGTGTTGAAACTCCTTTCCAAAAGTGGGGTTTAGATTTCATTGGCGAAATCCACCCTACCTCATATGCCCAACAAAAGTGGATCCTCACTGCTACTGAGTATTTCACCAAATGGATTGAAGCCATCCCTTCAAGGAATCCCACTGACTTATTTATCATAAAATTCCTTGAAACCAACGTCTTGTCCAGATTTGGTTGTCCCAAAAAGATCATCACCGATAATGCTGCTGCATTTAAGTCCAAGAGAATGGTGGACTTTTGCTACAAGTACCACATCACACTAGGACACTATACCACTTATTACCCTCAAGGTAATGGGTTGGCTGAGTCCTCTAACAAATTTTTGGTGGATATCACCAAGAAGCTATTGGAAGAGAACAAAAATCATGGCATAGCAAACATTAGGGGAATTTTGAGGTCTAAAATGGGCCTCCTGAGAAAAATGTACAACAAAAATAAACTTTATAACAACCAATAGAATTCAAGATGATGATGTCAACCATGGGGGATGATTTACCATTTTTTAAATAAAAGGGTAAAAATATTAAAAAATAATAAAATAATAAAACTACTTTTTCAACTCGTATTTTCAACTTATCTCCCACAATTTTTACTCAAATTTTGAGTGGGAGTACTCGTTGGATGCAAAATTTAATTCCTCATCCAAGGAGTACCCATGTTGCATACTTTCAATGAACCTTGCTACATGAAAAATGGGAAATACATAAAAAAACATGATTACAATCACGTTTTTTATGTATTTCCCATTTTTCGTGTAGTAGGACCCATCGAAAGTATGCAACATGGGTACTCCTTGGATGAGGAATTAAATTTCGCATCCAACGAGTACTCCCGCTCGAAATTTGAGTAAAAAATTTGGGAGATAAGTTGAAAATATGAGTTCAAAAAATAGTTTTTTCATTTTTCCCTCTAAAATTTGATGATGTCATCAAATCTTATTTGATTTTTTCCACTATTATTTTATAATTTCCTTAGGAGGCCCATTTTAGACCTCAAAATTCCCCTAATGCTAGTGCATGCACTATGGGCTAATAGACTAACAACTAAGAAATCTATCAATATGTCTCCCTATTAGCTAGTTTATGGCATGGATGATGTTTTCCCAACATCATTGGGAGTTCCAGTTATGAAGCTTCTTCAAGAGGTGCAATCAGAAGAGAATGACATGCAAAGGAGGTTGAACCAAACCATTCATTTGCAGCAGTCAAGGGAAGAAGTTTACAAAAGAACACAAGCAGTGCAAGAGAACATCAAGAAGATCTTTGACAGAAGGACCAAAGCAAATGATTTTGAGATTGGAGACAAGGTGCTGAAATGGGATTCAAGGAGGGAGGACAAAGGCAAGCATGGAAATTTTGAAAATTTGTGGAAGGGACCTTACATCATTCATTCAGTTAGAGGTAACAATGCTTTCTTTTTGTTGAAATTTGGTACCGGAGGACAGGTGGTTCCCTAAGGCTTTGATCTTTGGCCTAGGGAAAAGTGTCCAAAAGAATTTAATTTTTCTCCTAAAGTGACTTTATAATTTTTATAAAGTCAAATCCAATTTAAAAGTGACTTTAAGTGATAAAGTTACTAAAGTCTAATTTAAAAGTGACTTTAAGTGATAAAGTTACTAAAGTCTAATTTTAAAGTGACTTTAAGTGATAAAGTTATTAAAGTCTAATTTTAAAGTGACTTTAATAAAGTCAATGTAAAATTAGAAAGGAAAAGTGACTTTGGAAATAAATGACTAAGTGGGTCTTTATTAAAGTGGGGTGAATTAAAAAATAGAAAGTGAGATTTAAATGAGCATTTAAACTCAGCCCTAGATCTCAATCTATTTCAGCCATTGGATTTAGGGATTCCCCAAAAGTCACTTAGGGTTAGGTTAAAGGAGGAAAAGGAGAAAAAGGTCATTCATTCTTTCATGAGAAAATTGAGAGAGGAGGAGAGGGAGCTGAAGAGTAATTTCTGAGCAGAGGGAGAGCAGCAAAGGCAGCACAGCAAGTCCGTACAGCAAGAGAGCACATTTCCCAAGGCTGAAAAATCCGTACAGCAGAGTTCATTGGCACATTAACCAAGGCAGAAAGTTCGTACAGCATTTGCACGATTTTCGAGAGAGGGGCAGCACTATTTTCGAGAGCTGGAACAGCAGCAAGGAGCACAGTTTTCAAGGCAGATTTTTTTGGGCACGAAAATCGAGAAAGAGGGCTGTTGTCCCATCCGTACGAAATTCGTACAGTCTGTATGGTCATTCCTGACACGCTTTTCGAGGCAGCTAAGACAGCATTTAATGCTGTAATTTCTCTGAAAATTTTATGTTTGATGTTTGGCACTTTTTTCAAGGTGGAGGGTGGCACGAAAGTCAAGATAAGTGATTTTTGTGTTTGCTGTAATTTTCTGTGTATTACTGCTCACTGTAAAAGCATTTTTTCAGAAATAAAAGAGAAGCTTCCAGACTGGTTTTCCCCAAGAGTTGTAGGGGGTTTTTCTAGGGTCACCTTGACCAAAAATTACTGTGTTATGATGTTTTGAATGGCTGTTTGTTACTGCTGATATTTATTTCTGCATTTTTCAGCATTCTGTAATTTTTCCAGAATTTGTGTTTTCAGCAAAAGTTATTTTCCAGTTTGTTAAATGTATGGATATGGGAAAGAGCATTTAACTATTTTGGAGTAATAAGGTGAAAAACTGAAAACCGGGGTGGGAAACTATAAATTTCTACATGGTATCAGAGCTTGAGTGCTGAAGGGCAGTTTGGGACAGCAAGGAGGAAAATTACAGCCTGCTGATTTTTCACTCAGAAAATTCCAGCAAGCTGATTTTTCACAAACAACAGTTTTACCTTTACTACAGCAGTGCTATTTTTCAGTTTTAGGACAGCAGGATGTCTTTGGGACTAAGGGTGGAGGATAGGTTGGATGGGCATTCCAATTACAGCATTTGGAAGGAGAGAATGCAGAGTATCTTTGAGGAGGCAGAAGTCTGGGACATTATGGTGCATACCACACAGAACCCTGTAAATGTGCCTACTGATGCTACTCAGTTGGCAACATATAATAAAAAGAACAACAAGGGTAAGAGATTGATTCTAGACTAAATCAAAGACCATTGCATTCCTCATGTGAGAGGGAAGAGAAATGCTCATGAGATGTGGACAGCATTGTCCAATCTCTACCAGAGTACCAATGAGAATCGGAAAATGGTCCTGAAGGAGAAGTTGAAGACCATTAAGATGGGTAATGATAGTGCAGCTGGATACCTCACAAAGATTACTAATGTGAGAGAAATGTTGGCAGCGATTGGAGAGGCCATTCCACCCACTGAGTTGGTGCGGATTGCATTCAATGCCCCCCCCCCCCGCGTTCATGGATGAACTTTGCTGATGGGGTTTGTGCACGTGAGACCCTTCCCACATGGGAGAGGTTTTGGGATGATTGCATTCAGACAGAGATCAGGAAAGGTCAGCTTGGGGCAGCCAAGCCAGTTGAGCAGGATGAGGATGAGCACTGTTGGCAGGAGGCAAGAAAGGCAAAGGGAAGAAGTAGGCTTCCACAAGCAATGGTGGGGGCAAAGGCAAAGGTAAAGGTAAACAGGGTAACACACAGAAGGACTATTCCAAGGTGAAGTGTTGGAATTGTCAGAAGATGGGACACTATGCGGTTGTGTGTCCGGAGAAGAAGAAGAAGAAGGGGAAGAACCAGAGTATGGCAGCTTCAGCAGAGGTTGAGGACTTTGCAGATCGCTTTGACCGGGAGTTTGGGTTCATTGCGTGTGAGTCCTCTAGTGCGGGATTATCTGCCATAGAGGTTCAGAGGGAGCATGCTTTTCCCTCGATTAGCGGAGCATCTTCGGGTATCTGGTATGTGGACAGTGGGGCTTCACGTCACATGACAGGAGTCCGTGAGTACTTCTCAGAGCTTTCAGAGAGTGGCACTGATATAGAGGTAGTACTCGGTGATGAAAGAGTTGTTAGAGCAGTCGGTGTGGGAACATTGACATTTCAGAGGGAGTCCAAACCTCCCTTGAAGGTGTCAGATGTTCTTTATGTGCCAGGGATGAGGAAGAACCTCATATCCGTCTCAGCTTTGGAGGATAGAGGATATGAGATACTGTTCAGGGGAGGACAGGTGCTGATGTATCCCAGGGGCGCTCCAGCTGATTCAGCTAGAGTGATAGGTGTACACCATGCAAAGGTGTACAAGTTTGCATTTCAGCCCCTTTTGGCATTGAGCAGTAGTACCGACAGCAGAGCTAGCAGTTCTGAGCTGTGTGAGATTTGGCACCGCAGAATGGGGCACATGTATCATGGAGCCTTGAGGACTTTGCGGGAGATCACTACAGGTGTGCCAGATTTCAGTACTGATCACTTTGATACTTGCAGAGGATGTGCGATGGGCAAGTTTGCCAAATCCCCTTTTCCCAGCAGTGACAGCAGAGCGACTGGGATACTTGATTTGATTCATTCCGATGTGAGCGGTCGCATGTCTCATGTTTCCTTGAGTGGATATGAGTACTATGTCTTATTCATTGATGATCACTCCAGGAGGACCTGGATCTATTTCTTGAAGACCAAGAGTGAGGTCTTCAAGCGATTTCAAGAGTTCAGAGCTCTTGTGGAGACACAGACAGGTCGAAAGATCAAGTCCCTGAGGTCGGACAATGGGGGAGAGTACACCCTTGGAGAGTTTGTTGACTATTGTGCGGAGGCAGGCATTAGGAGGGAGTTCACTGTTCCTTACAACCCCCAACAGAACGGGGTTGCGGAGAGGAAGAACAGATCCATCGGAGGGGCTGCCAAAGCCATGTTGCATGATCAGGGGTTGCCATTGTTTTTGTGGGCTGAGGCCTGCAACACAGCTGTTTATTTGCAGAACAAGAGTCCGCATCGTGCCTTGGGGCACATGACTCCGGAGGAGGCTTTTTCTGGGAAGAAGCCTGATATTGGTCATCTTCGTATCTTTGGGTGTATCACATACTCCTACATACCCAAGGAGAAAAGGACCAAACTAGAGCCCACCGCAGAGAAGGGTATCTTTGTGGGCTATAGTGAGACCTCAAAGGCCTTTCGGATTTACATTCCTGCACAGAGGAAAGTTGTTGTCAGGCGGGATGTGAAGTTCGAGGAGGATAGGGCCTTTAGGAGGTCATGGGAGTTAGAGTATCCGGATCAGCCAGACCCTCAGCAAATGCTTGAGTCGCCTGCGATCTGGGCAAGTGTGATCGGGGGAGGATCCGGAGGTACATCTATGACGATGTCGTGTCCGCTGGGCCGGGAGTGCTCACCAGTCACAGAGGGAAAGCACAAGTGACAGAGAGCAGTCAGAAGGTGAGGAAGCCACGAGGTCTCATCGATGGACAAATACACGGTACCTCAAAGATTTCCATATGTTTAGGTGCAAAGGGAAGAGAAAATAGATAGACAAGCAGGAGTTCAGGCTCCTGATGTTGAGGAGGAGGAGTTTTATTCTCCAGCGGGAGAAGTGTGCTCAGGGAAGAGGAAGCCCAAGTGGCTTCAGGACACCTTGAGAGATGCCACATCTGTTGCCGAGCCTAAGAGGCCGGTCAGAGAGAGCAGACCACCTGAGAGGTTTTGTAGCTATATGGCAATGGCTACCAGCATCCTTGACTCTGAGCCTTCTAGCTATGAGGAGGCAGCTAGCCAGCAGGTCTGGAGAGAGGCCATGTAGGAGGAGTATTCTTCTATCATGAAGAATGATGTTTGGGAGGTGGTGCCGAGGCCTGAGGGCAAATCCGTGGTTACTTCCAGATGGCTTTACAAGGTAAAGCATGTTGTAGATGGCAGCATTGAGAAATTCAAAGCGAGGTTTGTGGCTAGAGGGTTCTCCCAGGTAGAGGGAGTTGATTATGAGGAGACCTTCGCTCCCGTGACTCGATATACTTCGATCCGCTCCATTATATCGATAGCAGCAGAGATGGGTTGGAAGATCCACCAGATGGATGTGAAGACCGCATTTCTCAATGGCTTCATACGGGAGGAGGTGTACATTGAGCAGCCACAGGGCTTTGAGGTGCATGGGAAGGAGTCCCATGTGTGCAGACTGAAGAAGGCCCTTTATGGCCTGAAGCAAGCTCCCCGAGCTTGGTACTCCAGGATAGATACTTACTTGCAGAAGATGGGTTTCACAAAGAGTGAGGCAGATCCGAACCTTTACTATATTGTGATAGGTGAGGAGCCTCTCATTCTGGTGTTGTATGTGGATGACTTAGTCATTACGGGTGCAGAGAGACTCATAGAGCACTGCAAGAGAGATCTTGCGGCGGAGTTTGAGATGAAGGACATCGGCTTGATGCATTACTTTTTGGGTTTGGAGGTGTGGCAGGAGGAGGGGCATTTCTTCTTGGGACAGGGGAAGTATATTGTGGACATCCTTGGTAGATTCCACATGGAGGATTGTAGACCCATGTCGACACCGATGATCACCAACTGGAAGAAGCTTCATGCTTCGGATTCCGAGTTGGTGGATCCCACATTGTACAGACAGTTGATTGGTTCCTTGATGTATTTGGTCAACACTAGACCAGATATTTGTTTTGCAGTCAACACGATGAGTCAGTTTATGTGTGAGCCTAGGAAGGTTCACTGGGTGGCTGCAAAACACATTTTGCGGTACTTGCAGGGGACAGTGGATTATGGTCTGGACTACAGGCAGGGGAATGGAGTGAGATTGGCAGGTTACACTGATTCTGATTGGGCAGGTTGTGCTTCTGATAGGAAGAGCACTTCAGGGTGTTGTTTTGGGTTGGGTTCGGCAATGGTGTCATGGTTCAGCCGAAAGCAGCAGTCAGTAGCATTGAGTTCAGCGGAAGCAGAGTATATGGCAGCCAGTCTAGCTAGTTGTGAGGCCATCTGGCTTCGCAAGATGTTGTTTGGCTTATTTGGTCAGCGGTTGAGACCTTCAGTGATTTACTGTGATAATCAGAGTTGCATTAAACTCACGGAGAATCCAGTATTTCATGACAGGTCAAAGCATATTAGGATCAAATATCATTTCATCGGAGACTATGTTCAGAAAGGAGCTGTGAAGCTTGAGTATATTTCCACTGATGAGCAGGTTGCAGATATTCTTACCAAAGCCTTACCACGGGGCAAGCATGTCTACTTCAGAGATGAGATGGGTGTGGTGAGGAACACCTTCCTCGGTAAGAGGAAGTGTTGAAATTTGGTACCGGAGGACAGGTGGTTCCCTAAGGCTTTGATCTTTGGCCTAGGGAAAAGTGTCCAAAAGAATTTAATTTTTCTCCTAAAGTGACTTTATAAAGTTATAAAGTCAAATCTAATTAAAAAGTGACTTTAAGTGATAAAGTTACTAAAGTCTAATTTTAAAGTGACTTTAATAAAGTCAATGTAAAATTAGAAAGGAAAAGTGACTTTGGAAATAAATGACTAAGTGGGTCTTTATTAAAGTGGGGTGAATTAAAAAATAGAAAGTGAGATTTAAATGAGCATTTAATCTCAGCCCTAGATCTCAATCTATTTCAACCATTGGATTTAGGGATTCCCAAAAGTCACTTAGGGTTAGGTTAAAGGAGGAAAAGGAGAAAAAGGTCATTCATTCTTTCATGAGCAGATTGAGAGAGGAGGAGAGGGAGCTGAAGAGTAATTTCTGAGCAGAGGGAGAGCAGCAAAGGTAGCACAGCAAGTCCGTACAGCAAGAGAGCACACTTCCCAAGGCTGAAAAATCCGTACAGCAGAATTCATTGGCACATTAACCAAGGCAGAAAGTCCGTACAGCATTTGCACAGTTTTCGAGAGAGGGGCAGCACTGTTTTCGAGAGCTGGAATAGCAGCAAGGAGCACGTTTTTCAAGGCAGATTTTTCTGGGCACGAAAATCGAGAAAGAGGGCTGCTGTCCCATCTGTACGGAATTCGTACAGTCTGTATGGTCATTCCTGGCACGCTTTTCGAGGCAGCTAAGACAGCATTTAATGCTGTAATTTCTCTGAAAAATTTCTGTTTGCTGTTTGGCACTTTTTTCAAGGTGGAGGGTGGCACAAAAATCAAGATAAGTGATTTTTGTGTTTGCTGTAATTTTCTGTGTATTACTGCTCACTGTAAAAGCATTTTTTCAGAAATAAAAGAGAAGCTTCCAGACTGGTTTTCCCCAAGAGGTTTAGGGGGTTTTTCCAGGGTCACCTTGACCAAAAATTACTGTGTTATGATGTGTTGAATGGCTGTTTGTTACTGCTGATATTTATTTCTACATTTTTCAGCATTCTGTAATTTTTCCAGAATTTGTGTTTTCAGCAAAAGTTATTTTCCAGTTTGTTAAATGTATGGATATGGGAAAGGGCATTTAACTATTTTGGAGTAATAAGGTGAAAAACTGAAAACCGGGGTGGGAAACTATAAATTTCTACACTTTTTACAAGAGCTGAATGGAGTAGAGTTATTTGGAGGTCCTGTCAATGGCAGGATGCTCAGGCACTATTTTGGTCAAAATTTCTACTTTGAAGGTTTCATTCATTGTACATAACATTGATTGATGAAAAATTAGAAAAAAAAAACAAAACAAAACAAAAAAAAAAACAAAAAAACAAAGAAAATAAGAAAAAGAGGGCAGGAAAAAGAATAGGTACATACCCATACCAAAAAAGAGTATTGTTGAAAGTGTGCAAGCCTAAATTCCACTACTTGTTGAAAAGGAAGAGTCTTTTTCAGTCATCTATCCTAATCATGACCGAACATGTGTTAAATTTCTACTGATAGGTTAGTGAAAGAAGACTTGTCAAACCATTTAAGTTTGGCTTGTCAGTATATTAGATTAGGAAATATTGTTGGTTCTCAAAGCTCAAATCTGAACCAAAGAGAAAGAGAGGGATGCCTAAAAAATTCTGAATCACAACCCTCATGTTTTCTAGTTTTTTATTGTACAAAAATGTCTGTGTCCAGCTTGTCCATATGCCACAACCCATGGCAAATCAGATTGCTCAATCCTGGTTTGATCATGTTTCAATTTCATGTCAATAGGTTAGAGAATAAAGTTTTTCAAATAGTTTAATATTGACAAATGAGTAGACTAGGTAGAGAATAAAATATTTCATTAGCCTAATCTGAACTCTTGGAAGTGATAAGGGTACAAGTGGATAGTATTTATGCTTTCAAAAGAAAATAATGTCAAGGGATTTCCAGTCCAAGTGCACCCAAAATAAGAAAAAATGTTAGGCAAGGTACGATGGTTAGGTAGAAATGAGGTTGAAGCATACATGTCTTTTAGATTTTGAGATCATAACTTCAAGATAATATCAACAAATGAAGGAAGGGAGATCTGCAAAGTGCAAGTAAGGCATTGGTCTTCAAAACTCAGATATTTGAACTCTGAGGTCCTAGACACCTCCTGAAAAGGAGTTGCCCTCCCCAAGTGGAGCCACTGTTAGTCATCAGTATTTTTTACCATCTGTAGATGACTAAATATTGGTTATAGATTTCTAAAAACAAAATTCCCTGAACATTGTGAGTTTTAGAAATCTCACTGCCTTCATTATCCTTATGGAAAAAATTTCACTATGCTACCATTTTTCCATTTCATGTTCACCCTGCCACTCCTAAAGGACTCCTTATGGGCTTGTGCCACTCATCTCCAACCTATTTTCCCACCTATAATCTCATTTACTCTGTTTTTCCCTTTCCCATCCCTCCATTTCCATCTAGGGTTACCAATCAGCCTATTTTTTCCCATGTTCACCAGGTTCCTCAAGCATTGATGGTCTCAAAACTATCTTTGTAGGATTTTTAGATAAATCAAGTACATTGGATTTTGGATCTTCAATACACCACTTTGTCAATACTCTGTTTTTACACTTGAAGGCTCCAAGCCAATTTTTAGTCAAGATCATGGTCAAAGGCCCCTCCCACTAGGTCATTAGGGTTTCCTAGGTTGTAAAGCCATCATTGATGTTTTAAGCATTGTTTTTCCTGTGCTATAAACTGGCTCAGATGTAATAGAAGATCAGCATATGGTTATCTAAGAAAGATCAGAAAATATCCAAAGAGGACTACTTTATCAAGTTCAAGTTCTGCAAGAGGTAAATGTGAACTTTGACACTTCTGCAGGAGTGTTAAAATGACTATCAGCATAAAGTTGGTAAGGTAAGAGATCTGCCCCTCAAGGAAGAACATCTTGCAGCAAGGAAGACAGGAAGCACTTGTGTTTGTACAAAATCAGGGTTTTTTGAGCCTAAAGGTCCAGCAGGGTGCCAAGCAGTGATCAAATGCAGAAATAACCATGGGGAGGTACACCAAGAAACCAAGAATGAAGAGAAGTTTTATAGAAATTATTGATGAAAAAGGGAAAAAAGTGAAGTGAACTGGAATGAAATGAATGAACTTGAAAGGGCTATAGAGAACTTAAAAGACAACACTGATAATTGATTTCAAGCACTCCAGAAACCTAGGGTTTTGGGAAAGTGTTCAAAGAAGGTGAAACCATGATTTGAACTCCATGATGATAGCAGAGGGATTTTGAAGATGTCACTGTTTGTAAAATATTCCAAACTTGTCCAAAGAATTTTGTCATGCCAAAACTGATCAAAAGTTATTATGAGCTCCATGGTGCAAGTAAAAGGATTGTGAAGGTGCTAGTGTGTGGAAGCATCCTAAAAAGTTTCCAAGCTCAATTTAGCATGCCTCAAGATCATTAAGAAAGGTGAAGCCAAGGTTTTCAATCACATGCCAAACATAAGGTGATTTGAGCTCCAAGGTAAGAACAAAAGAATTTTTGGAGATACTTCCACTGTGTAAGTTCCTAAGGTTGTCAAAGTGAATTTAGCATGCTTCAAAGATCAGAAAGGAAGAGCCACTTCAAGGTTCTCATGACACCTGCTAAGTCCTAGTGTTAAAAGACATAAATAAGCCAAATAAATTCAACCTTGTCACTTAAGAAAAACCTACAAAGCAAGGAGAAGGTAAAGATTATCAATGAGAAAGGTCTAAATTATCATTTCAGGCACCTGCAAATCAGAAGTGGCTGAAGAAGGGATAAAAACATAATGTTGAACTCCAAGGAGGAAACAAGGTCAAGAAGAGTTTTGAAGGTGTTACTGTGTGTTTGAATTCCAAAGGGCCAAAGTGAAGATGTCAACTCAAGGAGCAAAAGGAAAGGGCCACTTCAATGTTTTTGTCACCTACAATAAAAAGTATAAAGAAATACCAGTAAAAAGTGAAAGGGGTCTAAAAACATTAGGAAAGTGGGTTGTGAAGCTAAAATCAAATCCTTGAGTCTATATAAGGTTATTTTACACTTCAAACAAATCGGTGTTGCCTTGCAAAGAATTTGAAATTTCTAAAGGATGAGAAACTGAGAGTTTTTTAGTCAAATTCGGGCAAGTTTACCCAACACTGCGCATTCAAGTCGACGATGCGTGCCTAGAGTCTGGTGCTGTGCCCCTGGCAGTTTTCCCAGTGAAAATTTCTTCGGCGCTGTGTGCCTGGCAACACGCTGCGCGTTTTCCTGAAAAACTGGACAGGCCCGGCAAAGAATTTTGGCACTACGCACCTAGCACAAGGTGTTGCACCTTTTCCCGACCCGACACCCCATTCACCTGGGCACTGCGCGTTTGGCCAGGAGGCCCTCCTACACCTGAAGACCCTCAAATCAACTCAAAAACATCTTTAAGTTGCCACCAAGGGTTTTCAAGCAAAAACTAAATGGTAAGTGGATGCCCTACTCTCCTCTCCAAGCATTTTGATGGTTTGTCAATTAAAGGAATAGAACTCTAAGTAAGAAAAACCTAAGTTTGAACTTAAAACCACTATTTAAATACTCTTTCATTTTCCTGCAAAAGAAGACCAGTGATAGACAAGGGGTTACGTTATTGGAGGTTTCCCATTCACCTAGGGCTGTGCCTATACTCACCCCATTCACCAAATCAGTCTTATGCATCACAAAATGACTGAAAATTTCATTTCCTTCCTTCATATCCATTTTCCATTAGTGCAAGTTGTTGTCAAAGAATAATTGTAACCAACAGCTAAGGTTGTCCTTGAGTTTTGCCTCTCACTCATATTCCTATACCGCTATCCACACTCACCCATCCATATCATTCACTTGCAAATACTACCATCCTCGATCCCTTCATCTCATTTTTATTGTGTAGTCCTAGGGTTTTGTTCAAAACAGAGTGATCAAAATGTCAAGGGAAGGTGATAGTGGTAGTGGTGAGGAAGGCCAAGTGCCAAGGAGGAATCAACACAAAGGTGGGAGGATCAATAGGATCAATTGCAAGGGCCAATAGGATCAATAGGATCAATTGCAAGGGCCAAGCTCAAAAGAGCCTTTGCTAAAATTCAAGCCCTCAAGGAGGAAAAAAGCAAAGAAAACCTTAAAATCCTTGTTGATGGTTCTCTACAGGCATCCCAAGCACCATGAGGAAGATAATTTCAAATTTTGGCAAGTTTTTGGAAATTTTGGTTTTTCACTATTTTCGAGGGCCAAGGGCTCATATTTGAAATTACATCACACACACCAAATTTCAGACCATTTGGATCAAATTTGGTCCTCCAAAAGGATCAAAAACATGCAAAAAGTCACCATTCTGCCCTATTTTGAGGGCTGGCGCTGCGCCCTTAGCAGTATTGGTAGATTTTATTTTTGAATGGGTAAATGACCTCCAATAATAATAAAAATGGTATTTTTGGAAAGTAGACTTGACAATATTTCCAACGAGCTATCACGGAGCTCATTCCGACACCGGGAAGGCCTTCAAAACTCAGCTTCAAGGTGACCTATTTTTCTGGTGCAGGCGCTGAGTCCTTGGACCTCACTGTTGCGCCCTTGCTTGCAAAGTCAACAAAAGACAAAAATTTATTGAAAATAGATATTTTGTGGTTTTTTGGGCAAATCACTCCAAAATTAGGTGTTAGAAGTTATTTTTCATTTATTGCATTAGATATTTTGTGCCTTGGGTCTTGCATGGTCTTAATGGACAAATTTGGCATTTATGATGTATTTATGAGATTTTGGAAACCCTAGTTAGGGTTTTGGTCCTCCTTGCTTGTTAAATACATCATTGAGGCTTTATTGTACATGTTGGATGATTACTGAGAGTAATACATAGACATTGAGATTGAAGAGAAATTAGCATTGGTTTTTGTGGATGACTTGACTTGCTTGACAATGGAGAAGGCTCACTTGCAGGATTCATGAGCATAGTTAATGGTGATGTGTTCCTTATTTAGTTCTTGTTTTCTTATGTTATAATCTTGTTCCATATTTCTATTTTAGTAGGACAAAAGTTTTAGGCTAAGAAATGTTGTTTAGAGGCACCTTAGCTCTATTTGTTCTCTATTGCTTCAATGTTTTCTTTTGCTAGGTCAGTTTAGAGAATTATTAGTTGCTTTATAACCCCACTTATGCTTGTTTAAATTAAATATGATTGGATAAGGAAAATGTCAAAATTAGTTTTATGGTTAGCCCTACTCTTTTCTATTACTTAAACATTGTTTTTAATGTCTTTCACTTTGAAGTATTGCTGATTAGGTTTAGCTAAAGAGGCCTATGATTTTCCATGCCCTTTTTTTTATCCTAGATGGTTGCTTTGGAGGTCTTTATAGCTTGATTAATGAATTTAGGAGTTACCTATTCTTTGATCTTTGAAATGTGTTTATCTTAAATGTTTTCTTAGCTTGAAGGTGAAATCACTAGAAGATTTACAAGTTTCTTGCCTTTTATAGTTCACTAGATTGTTGTCTTCATGCTTACTTGCTAGGGTTTAGTCAAAGAAGTTATTGGCATGCCCTGTCTTTGATTATTTCTTCATGTTTAGTAATCTTAAAGGCCATTCTTGTTAAGGTATTTGTTGAAGTATTCTTAATTGCCCTTCTGCACCTACTATGTTCACAAATTTGATGTTCATTTCATTCACATAAGCTTTTAGATCCATTTGACTTTGTTAGATTTGCCCTGTGATACACCCTAGACCTATTGTTAAACTCTTCAAGACCTTTTGTAGAATCCATATCCAAATGGATTAACCTCTCTCACTCTATCTATTCTACTTGATAACATACCCAACCAAACAAACAAACAAACAAACCCTAAACCTAATAACTAGCCTAAAATCAAAACCCTAAAATATATCAAGTTCACATCCTTTACACAAGCATAGAGTAATCCCTCTCTGAGTCCAAGAAGGCTAGGTCCTAGGACTCCAAAGACTGGTCTGATGTTACCCCTATACATTTGGTCTTGCCAATCTAACAAATTATGGGGACCTAACACTAAACATTGTTTTTGGCGTTCAAAATGAAATCAGAGCCCACCATCTTGAAAATGAGTTTCTTACTTTGGACCCCAATAATTTCTCCTCTATTGAAGAATTTTGTCCAAATTCAAGACCCTTAGACTTATTTTAAAAGGCTATAAGGTCAAAAAGGAAGATGGTATTCTTATCTGTTCCATTCTTGCTAAGCTAGGCCCTTCATACTCTATATTTTTTTCCACCTTCCATTCCACTAGAGAAGCCCTCATTTCTCAAGGAACAACCTACAAGTCCCCTCTTTTGATGCATTTTGTAATTCTTTGATAAGAGAACAAGAAAAAATCTTACAGCTTGGTTTTATTAATACTAAAAACCCTTCTAAGAAAGCCTTAGTAGCC
Organism: Pinus albicaulis; assembly: GCA_034641835.2. Classification (NCBI taxonomy): domain Eukaryota; kingdom Viridiplantae; phylum Streptophyta; class Pinopsida; order Pinales; family Pinaceae; genus Pinus; species Pinus albicaulis. The sequence goes on from CM076582.1 coordinate 242,106,733, forward strand.
CAGCAGCAACCATATCCAAAGAATCCTAAGAAGTAGTATCCTAAAAATAATGGTACTAAACCAAATAAGGGTCTTAAGAAATTTCAGCTGCAAAATGAAAACGAAATTCAAAAAACTGATAAGGAAAATAAAAACAAAGGGAAGAAGACATATAGACATTGCAAATTTTGTAATCGTGATGGCCACGTAGAGTCAAAATTTTTTAAGAAGATGGAAGCCTTGGAAGCAACAATGAAGAAGCACAACATCGATTTGGAGAACTCTTCAACTTCATATTTGGGGATGGCACTTTCTGCTTGTGGTTTTCAAGCATCAAGATCTGGTTATGCATTGAATGTATCGTCTTCTTCTCATTCTCATGAGTGGCTCATTGACTCTGGAGAATCTTACCACATGGCCAAAAATAAAGCCATGGTTTCTTCTTTAAATGACTATAACACCAAAAACATTTATGTTGGTGATGATAGATCTCTTAGTGTTATAGGTTTTGGAACCATTCATCTAGGAAATCGTCAGTTTAATGATGTTTTATGTGTTCCTACCTTGTCCTACAACCTTCTATATGTTTATCAGATGACTCATTTAGGTGAAGGGGAAATAGTAGAATTCTCACCTCATGATGTTGTAATTAAGGGCCTAAGAGATCCTAGACATATTTTATCTACTAGAATTGTTGATGATTCCACAACGTTGTATAAGTTTGACAAATTTAGGTTAGCATGTCTTCCCTCTGTTTTTTTTTCTCATAATGATGAAGTGAGAAAACTTTGGCATGAGCAATTTGTTCACTTAAACTATCGCTCTCTATTGGAAATACTGAGACGGGGGGGGGAGGTGGGTGAATCAGTATTTCTTATCAATTAACACTTTTAAATATTTTTAGAGCATTATTTAATCTTCAATTATTCTTGATGTTTATCCAGTAACAATAGTAAACAATAGAAAACAATAGGCACATGAATTTTAGGTGGAAAACCCCCTCCAGGTCAAAAACCACCGAACGCTTTTCTAATAAATTCTTTAATATTCAGCCACAACTGAAATGAAAGGTACAACTTCCTATAATTATAGAAAATAATTCTTCTCTGGCTCCCACTAGAAGGACGCCCCACCACCCTGGTTTCTTCAATAGTTAACTGAATCGATGCCCCGACACCATAGACCGACCTACCATCTTGAAGTGTTCACAGGATCCAACCCATAGGTGACTTCATGCACCAAACTAGCAACTCCATGCCACCCTATAAATATCATAAATAATACAAGACTGTGGACTCCCGTTATGAATATTTTCCCAAGGTCACCTGTTTGACATGAAATTCGGGAGCCGGCAAAACCCTAACTTCCTCAGATCATATCTCCAAAAATATAACGAACCAATACATGAAATTTGGCCACGCACTTCATCAGGATTTTGGCTCAAATGGGTTTTTTTCAACATCTAAAGCTTCACAGAAAAAAAAAAATTTATAGCGATAATTCCACGATGATTTGTTTTAAGTAGCGAAATCCCTTGCATCAAAAGGATATGAGGGTAACAATTTATATAAATTCTTAGGTTGAGAGGTTCTTCAACAAGTGAATGTTGGAGGGATTTTAGTAGTTTAAAAAATGATTAATTATTGAATATTCAATAACCACAACCAATTATTAGTGTCATGCTAAAACCCCATGGGGTTTTAGCCCACTAACTAGGGTTACTAACTTCAAACACGAAAATATCTCAAACCATGAAGAATTATGTGGCGTGCCATATATCAACAGAAACATCTTGACAAGTAGAAACCATTACAAATATCCTTGAATCAGAATAGAGTAAGTTGTCAAGTCAAAATTCCCATGCAAGATCAGGGTAGCCCCTGGTGCTACTTGGGTTGACATCAATTGCAACCACTGATCAACAATATCCCCCTTTGAAATTGATGGAAACATAATTACTCCCCCTATGATCATGAATCCTCTTCCTACAGCATTATCTCCCCCTTTGTCATCAATTCTAAAGGGTAACTCACCCTGAGAAATGTCGTCCTGCCGAACTGTACACGCCTAAAATCCCCTTCTTTTTTTACCTAGTTAGATAAGAGAAAGAATCTAATGAGAAATTGGGGGAATACCAAGCTTTAGGCAAAGATAGTCAAATGCTTCACGAGGTAATGGTTTGGTAAATATGTCAGCAATTTGTTCCTTTGTGCCAACATATTCAAGCTTGATATTATTTTCAGTGACTTGCTCTCTAACGAAATGAAATTTGATCGGAATGTGATTTGTTTTGGAATGCGTCACAGGATTCTTGGAGATACTAATGGCACTGGTGTTATCACAAAATATGGGAATAGGCTCACCAACTTGACTTGAATATCCTACAAAGTTTGCTTCATCCATATAACTTGAGTACAACAAGTTTTTGCCGCTATATATTTTGATTTTGTTGTGGATAACGAGATTGAAGACTGCTTTTCACTTAACCATGAAACAAGGAAACCACCTAGATAGAATGGTGCTCCACTGGTACTCTTTCGATCATCAACACTTCCTACCCAATCCGCATCTGTATAAGCTTGGATAACTAGATCATTTCCTTTGGGATACCATAAACCATATTATGTTGTGCCCTTAAGATACCGGAGAATTCTCTTGACATAAATAATATGAGATTCTTTTGGTGTTGCTTGGAATCTTGCTACATGTCCAACTGTCTGCATTACGTCTGGTCAAGAAGTTGTCACATATAGAATATTTTTAATCATAGATCTATACAACCTCTGGTCTACATCCTTTGACGAATCATCTAAGCTTAACTTACAACCTATTACCATTAGGGTAAGGGAAGGCTTGAAATCTTCCATCTTGAATTTCTTGAGCATTTCCTTGATGTACTTGGTTTGATATATAAATATTCCTTGATCTTACTGAGATATCTGAAGCCCTAAAAACTATGTCAGATCACCAAGTAGAGACATTTCAAACTCACTTTGCATCTTTGTGGAAAAAATTTTAGTTAATGTGTCATCATTCTTCCAAAAATTATATCCTCTACATATACCTCGATAATTGTTAGGTTATCTTGATCCAGTTTCCAATAGAGATTGTTGTCGACGCTTCCTTTCTTGAATCCTTGTTGATGTAGATATCCATAAAGACGAGCATACCAAGATATAGGAGCTTGCTTAGGACCATATAGTGTCTTCTTTAATCTGCAGACATAGTCTTCCTTTTTAGAGTGCAGAAAACCTTTGGGTTGTTCAATGTAAAATTCTTCTTCCAATTCACCATTTAGAAAGGCTGACCTAACATCCATTTGGTAGACCTTGATTTTTCTCGAGTATGCATAAGCGAAAAATATTCTGATAGCTTCCATTCTGGCAACAAGAGAAAATGTTTCTTCAAAATAAATTCCTTCAACTTGTGCATATCGTTTGTAGACTAATCTTGCCTTATTCCTGGTAACATGCCCATCCTCATTCAATTTGTTTCTGAAGACACGTTTAGTTCCAATAACATTTTTATCCTTTGGTCGTGGAACCAATTCCCATGTATCCTTCTTCTCACTTTTATCTAGTTCTTCATTCATAGCTACTACCCAGTGTTCATCTTGACTAGCTTCCTCAAAATTGTTAGGCTCAAATGTTGCTAAAAAATAAAGGTGGGCTTGTTGTGATGAACGAAGTTGTCGACTTCTTCTGGTTCCAATTCCTTCATTTATGTTGTCGATTATTTGATATGACAGATGATTCTTTTGACACCATTATTTTAAATATTTTGGATAATTTTCTTGTACGTCCTGCTGATCATTTCTTATTTCCTCTTGTTTGACTATTGTTTCCTTATTTGATTGGTCTTATTCTGGATCTTCTTCTTCATCCTTCACAGATTCTCCGTCAGATACCTCAGATTTGCTTGAAGGGACAATCTCATCGTCATCCTTTGTAACACAATCTTCGTCAAAAGTAACATTTATGCTTTCCACTATTTGTTTTCACCTTATATTGTAGCATCTGTAAGCCTTCCTTTTGTGTGAATAACCAACGAAAATACCTTCTTCGACACGGGAATCAAAATTGACCAATTTTTTATCTTCTCTTTTGATGTAGCATTTGCTTCCAAATATTTTGAAGTATTTGACGTTAGTTGGCCTTCCTTTCCATAATTCGTATGGAATCATGTTACAATTGTTCCTTAGAAAACCTTTCTTTATAATTTATACAGTCGTATCGATTTCTTGAACCCAGAATTTATCATCTAATTTTGATTCATCTAAAATTGTTCTGGCCATTTCCTTTACGGCTCTATTTTTTTCTTTCAGCAACTCCATTTTTCTGTGGTGTTCTGGCTGTTGAGAATTGCCTTTTTATTACATTTTCATCATAATAGTGCGGAAATACCTTGGAAGTGAATTCTCTACCATTATCTAATATCAGATATTTGATCTTCAAATCAGGTTCATTTTCAACCAATTCCTTGTATATTCTAAAACACTCGAATTCCTCAGTATTTTTCTTTAAGAAGATGACAGTTGTCATTCTCGTGTAATCATCTATCGTTAGCATTAAATATAATTCTCCATATAAACATTTTGTTCTCATAGGACCACATAGATCAGTTTGTACTAATTCCAGTGGACGTGATGAAAAATGTTCTTTTTTATTGAACTCAAATTTTATCTTCTTGTCCTGCCGACAAGATTCACATATCGTATTGGTAGGTTTTGAAATTTTGGGCAATTATCTTACTGCTTCCTTCTTGCTTATCCTCACGAAATTGTTGAAATTTACATGTCCCATTCATTTTTTCCATAACCAACTTTCATCTTCTTTCGCCAAAAAGCACCCTTTAGGTATCTCATCCAAAATACATATGTCATTTGGAGCTCTGCTTGCTGTAGCCACAATTTCCCGAACTTTCCTTTCCTGATTTCACATTTCTTAGAGTTAAATATTAGTGTGTGTCCTTGATCGCACATTTGTCCAACACTGAGTAGATTTTCATTCATATTTTCAACCAACAACACATATTTCGCTAATGCATTCTTTCTTCCAAGTGTGACTGTACCTACTCCTATAATGTTTTAAGACCCATTGTTTCCAAAAGAAATTTTTCCATCCTTCTTTTCCTTCAAGGATATGAACCTATTCCTATCTCCATTCATATGAGTTGAGCAACCACTATCAACATACCAAACATTTCTATTGCTTTGAGCCTTGAGAGCGATAGCACATTTTTCAGTCTTCTTTTTCCATATTTGTTCATTCTAATTTTGCGAGAATTCCTTTGAAGAACTTCCAACTCTGGAATCTTTAGCCAGGTGTCCAAAATTGTTACATTTGTAACATTCAACATCATATCTCAAATGATCAAATATGTTAATATTTTGTTGAGTTCCAGAATATCCCTTTCTAAAATATCTCTCGAAACTATATATATTGCAAACATATGTGCAACATTTTATAGCTCTATGTCGAAACCTTCCACATGAATAACAATGACCATAGAAGATAGGTTGATACCTAGGAGAAAATATTCTTGTAGGAATTGCCTTCCATGGTTCTCCTGCGAGTCTTGATCTCTTGAGTTGGCTAGGAGGTCTAACTGGTTGTTATATTTTGCATATCCATCTTCTTTTTTGTCATAGAATGACTTGGCTCCTTCTCATATTTTTCTTTGTAACCACGACCAGTCTTGTCATTATTTTATCATTTATTTTTATGATTTATTCCAATTCCTTGGAGCTGTTGGTGTAGTTTTAAATATTTTTTCCATTTTTTACTTGCTTTCGTAGAGAAACTATTTTAGATTCAAATGCTTCTCTTTCCTTGTTGCTTTCCTTTAATTATTCCCTCAACGATTCTTCAACTCATTGGTATTCTTCAATCTTGATTTTAAGATTTAGGATTTGTTCCCTTTCTATACTTAATTCGTCTTCAAGAGTGTTGACATACTTTTTCTCGACCTTGAGATCTTTGATAACCCTGATCACTTCGTTTTGAAATTCAACCTCAGTCATCTCTTCTTCTTCGTTAGATGTGTCTTGCTTATTATGCTTGGCCATAAAAAATACTCTTACGTTGATTTCTTCTTCGTTATCGCTGTCTTCATCAGATGAGGAGATATCTTATTTGGAGAAGAAATTCTTCTTAAACCATTTCTTCTTTCCTTGCTTTTTTAACTTCCTCGGGCCTTTCTTTCCTTTCGTAACAACCTCATTTTTTTTAGGACACTTGACTGCAAAATTCCCACCCACACCACAATCGAAACATATCAATGGAATTTTACCTTTGAATTTACCCGTACATGTTCTCATTTTTCACATGAAGTAGGAAAATTTTTTATTTGAAAATTCTTCTTCGTCTTCTTCCTTTTCTTCTTCCTTACAACTTCAAGTTTTACCTTTCAGAGTATGCTTATCCTTACTAGTTTTATTGGATGTGGCGAATGTTGTTTCTAGGTGAGATGTGTCATCCTCTTCTTCAATCCTCATTTCATATGCCCTAAGAACTCCATGCAATTCATATATGCTGAGATTGGCTAGATTCAAAGTATATTCCAAGACAAATACCTTTGGGTTGAATCTTGTCGGCAAGGTTCTAAGGATCTTTCAGACAACAATTTTCGTTTTGACAAGTTCTCCTAAACCTTCCAATGCATTTGTTATATCATCAAAACGTTGTAAGTATGCATCAATATTTTCACCTTCCTTCATTTTGAGTTGCTAAATTTGAAGCTTTTCTTCTTTCACATTTGAGTCACCTGCATATATATTCTCAAGCTTGCCCCATACTTCTTTAGCAGTTTTGCAACTTAGAACCTTAAGATAGACAGATTCGATAAGCACATTGATAATGATTTCTTTAGCCTTTGCATCATAAACCATATTTTTCTTACCTTGTTCATCTTGGATCATTGTAAAGCCTTTTTCAACGATTTCCCATACTTCGTATTCTTGCACCAACAAATGAACCTGCATTCTTCCGCTCCAAAGTGTGTAGTTATTTCCATAGAAAAAAGGAACTATATTCTTAGTATACTCCATGATCTCCTTAGAGTTGTTAGAATAATATTGAAGGAACCAAGCTATAGTACCAATTGTTGGAAATACTGAGGGGGGGGGGGGGGGTGGAGCAGGGGGTGAATCAATATTTCTTATCAATATTTTCAGAGCATTAGTTAATATTCAATTATTCTTTATGTTTATCCAGTAACAACAGTAAACAATACAACACAACAGGCACATGAATTTTAGGTGGAAAACCCCCTCTGGGTCCAAAACCATTGAATTCTTTTCTAATAAATTCTTTAATCTTCAGCCCCAACTGAAATGAAAGGTACAATTTCCTAGAATTCTAGAAAAGCATTCTTCTCCATATCCCACTGGAAGGACGTCCCAACACCCTAGTTTCTTCAGTATTTAACTAAATGGATGCCCCAACATCCTAGACCGACCTACCACCCTGAAGTGTTCACAAGCTCCAACTTGTAGGTGACTTCATGAAACAAACTAGCACCTCCCTGCCACCCTATAATGATCAGAAATAAGACAAGATTGTGGACTCCCATACCAAGGACAATGATCCATGATACAATATGATTCACAATTATTTTCTTGAACTAGACCAATCATAGAATCACATTATGACCTACAACCCAACCATAAAACTATCCAAAAATGATACTTGTACCTCCCAACAATGCCTGTCCAACTCTAGGAAGATTGACTCTTTTACAATTTTACAATGATTATTTTTATAATATTGACTTTTGACACGACCTGATACTTGACTTGACATTGCTTCTTTGAACACTAGCAATTGTTGAGGTATTGTTGTGCTTGCTTCAAGTAATGGTACTTTGACGTTGCATTTTCCTTCTAGTATGTGTCTGAGTTGTCCTATTGTGTCCTCATTCTTGCACATGCATTAATGAACAAGAACCAAATGAATATACAAACAAAATACTTACACTGTCCTGCAAACCATATGTCAGAAAAATATTCAAAATTCAAATGTAAATACGTTCAACATTTGTGAAAAAAACCCAATCAAACATACACTGTCCTACAAAAACACATGTTAGAGATGATAATAAAATTAAAATGCAAACACTAATCATACATACTTTATTGTAGCGGACTTACCCTTGACCGTTGATGTGTTTCCCTTACTGCAGTGATCCTTAAATGCATAATTTTCCTTGCCTTATAGAAGCTTGATCTTGAATCTATTGTATATGTTTAATTACAAATCTACAAGGTATGAAATTGGTATCCTTGTGAGTCCTCTTTCCAACCCTGTAGGTCTGATCAATATTGGATTCTTCAAGAAATATTTATGCCCAATCTCCTATGATGACCTGATTATAGACTGGTTCAGTAGAGCGAAATTGTACGAAGTACCACATGTCATTGTTTCAACCTTTGGTCCTGAAAATGATATCCAACAAACCACAGTCCATCCTCTTTCTGTCTCTTTTTACGAAATTTGAATCCAATGCTCAGAGAGAAAGTTATGATGATTTCCCCAAGGTCACCTGTTTGACATGAAATTCAGGAGCTTGCAAAATCCCTAACTTCCTTAGATCATATGTCTGAAAATATAGTGAACCAATATCTAAAATTCGGTCATGCACTTCATCAAGATTTCGGTTCAAATTTTTTTTTTCTCAGCATCTGAAGCTTCGCAGAAAAAAATTTATAGCGATAATGCCACGATGACCTATTTTAAGTAGAGAAATCCCTTGCATCATGAGGATATGAGTTCCACAATTTATATAAATTCTTAGGTTGAGAGGGTCTTCAAAAAGTGAAAGTTGGAGGGATTTTAAGAGTTTAAAAAATTATTAATTATTGAATATTCAATTACCACAACCAATGATTAGTGTCATGCTACAACCCCGTGGGGTTTTAGCCCACTAACTGGGGTTAGTAACTTCAAACATGAATATATCTCAAACCGTGAAGAATTACGTGGCATACCATATATCAACTGAAACATATCGACAAGTAGAAACCATACAAAGTATCCTTGACTTCTAATTGAGTAATTTGTCAAGTCAAAATTCCCATGCAAGATCGGGGTAACCCCTAGTGTTGCTTCTGTTGACATCAATGAAAACCACTAATCAACACTCTCTTCAAACTCTATGTAAAGAAACTATAGTGGAAAATCTTCCTATGGTATCTTTCTGAGAGGATGTTTTTTTTGGTTGTGTACTCGGAAAACATCATCAAGATAGTTCTAACAAACGTGCCTCTTGGCACACTTAATCCCCTTTGCAGCTTGTTCACAGTGATTTATGTGGTCCAATTCCAGTTGTTTCTTTCTTTGGCTACAAGCACTTCTTAAATTTCATTGATGAATTTTCCAGAGTCACTTGGGTATACTTCTTAAAACTCGAGACTGAAGTTTTTAACATGTTCGTGGCCTTTAAGGCCTTTGCTAAGAAACAATCTGGACATCACATTCTTAAGATAAGATATGACAATGGAGGAGAATATGTTAACAACAAATTTATCAACTTTTACACTGAGAATGGCATTAAATTGCAACATATTGTTCTTTATACTCCACAACAAAATGGTGTAGCTGAAAGGAAGCATTGGACTCTAAAAGAAATGGTTAATTGTATGCTTCAATCTAAAGGACTTAGTCTTAATTTTTGGGCAGAAGCAATTAACTGTGGAAATTGTTGAGAATTTGGAGGGTTGTAGATTAATACAAATTCTCTTCTTGATAATTACATTTGATACTTATGTCTTCTTCTTCTTTTAGTTTAGTTAATCTTTCATCAACTCAATTATCAAAATGTGCAAGAAATAAAAGTTAGGCTCCTAGAGCCAGGGCAAAACCTCTCCCTCTTGGAGAGGAAAACCCGCAAATAATTCTTCTTATAGATCTTCAAATGACAAGTACCATGACCCAGACTTAGACCCTTGACCTAGATATTCTTCCAAGACCTTGATTCATATTCTTCAACCTTGAATCTTCTCTTTGCCAAATTGCTTAGTTCTGCTTCAGCACTGGAGATCTTGATCTTCACATTACATATGCTTGTAGTTGAATTGCTTGAATAGTAGGAAGGTAAATCAAAGATTTACCTTCCTCACTATTGTTGTATCTTCTCCCTATGAAGATTGTCTCAATTACCACAAATTTACTCTTTAGGTCAAAAACCCTTAACCATGCTTACTACACTTATCCGCAATCAAAATTGTACCCTTGATAGATGCAATATTCTTCCTATATCACTGTCACAGATCTGCATGCTATATTGTCTCTTATACACACTTATGTTCTCTACTGTGACCTTCACTTATCTGCACTACAACACTTCCATTTATCCACACTGTCTACTAGTATATATCCTCACTATCTCCTAATATATATCTATTGTAGGTTCACATATGAAAATACTTCTTAACCCAAACATATCTGCAAATATTCCTGTCCTTTTGTCTGCAATTATTCCTATAGTAGGTTCAGTCTTGTCCGCAATGCTTCCTAAGGTTTATCCACACTCAAGTCTCTACTATATCCGGATTGTAATCTTAGAATATGTCCGAAATTCTTTCTTGGATATTACCGCATTATAATTCAGTCTTGTACCTCGCATTTGATCTCAGAAATTGTCCGAAATTCTCATCCAAACTGAAAACCGCATGCTCCTATAAAAAGTGGTTTTTGTTTGTAAATAAGATAAATTGTTCTATGATTTTGAGGTTGAATTGAACCAGTATTATTCCAGCGTTGATAAGGTGCTTCTTTACTAATTTTAAAGCTTGTCTTTCATCAATACATTGAGGGATGTTTGTGATCTTCTTCCACGAGGTCTTGGAGAATAAATACCTAGACCAGATCCTTCATGTATGAGACCCTTAATTCTATTTATTCCTAGAAGATAAAAACCTAATAAACATCAAGAAGAATTCTATCTACATAATAAAAACTTTTTCATGAAACCCATGAAGAAAGTACACCAAAAATACATTTTATTATCTTTGTCTTCTTCTTCTTTACATAAATACATAATTACATAGTCAACATGAAGACCGACCTAGTTACACTTTTCAACACTCCCTCTTAACTAGGGAGGTATTCATATAGGTACATGGTTACTTTCAAACTAAATAATCTCATAAGAAGAATCAAAATGGTAATCTCATCTGTATAGCATCATATCAACCAAAATTGTCCTAGTGCAAGGCCTTGATTAATAACCCCATCTCTCACTGACACAATGGGCTACAATGCTGGTGAGACACATGAATAATAGACACCATAGTCATTGTCTCTCCAAGGTACATACCCCACCTAGGTGTTCCCAGAGTATGACCTTCTTGGACTATTCTTCTCTTGGGTAGCCAACCCTCAAATAATATCGGTGCACGACTACTCCCATATTGAATGCCCTATCTCATTCTCAAAGAGTATTGAATTCCAGATGATTACCCAATCCTCCATTCTGTCTTCTAGACCAGAATGATGTGTCTATCCATTCTCTTCATGGTCTTCACTGAAGACTTATGGTTGTTAGTCCTGGTCTAGTGCATGACACATGTAATAGAGAATCACATATGTCACTCCCTCTTAACATAGTAAAAACATACTTCAAGTTTCTTCCAAGAAAGAAACTTACCACCAGGCTCCTTATCAAGCAGGGTCCTACAACAGCAATCCAGCTACTCATGAATAATTCCTTCCCTCAATGTCATGTTTTTCTTTATTGAGGAGTCTTAAACTTTTGGCTTCACATGACACAGATCATCCATCACTCTCAATCATGAGTCATGTCCAATATCAGAAAGTGATTCTTCAGTATTTCTCATCTGGTCCATCGTTATGCCATGCTGCTTTCCTTTGAATCATCTCCAAGGATCATACATCCTTTCTCATGATTAGCAACCTTGCGCAAATTCATCCAAATAAATATATACATATGAACTTTTAGAACAAAAGTTACCTTAGTGATGATATTTCACCATGACATCTTCCTATAAGCATCAACATCCTTCATACAGATTGACCCATATCCTAATGATATGTTTTTCCAAGTGTCTTCTTCTTTATCAGACTTCCATCACAGTCTACATATCTTCCCAGGAGATCTCCTAGTCACATCTTCTTGGTCTCTAGATGATAACTGCCTCTTGACATGGTTGCATTTCATGATCTCTTCCTCTCTGCACATTCTTCATTCCCAGGATTTTACAATTTTCCAATCTCTAGTTTATGTACAACCACCTCATATTCTATGAGGACATATTATGTTGATTTCATATGTTGCATCGAGAGATCCTCCTTCATATATTATACTTCTAAATATAGAAGCCTATTACCTACAACCATATGACATGACTTCACAGCACCCAATATCAGCATCTATGTTTGCATACCTCATATCTATTTCCCCGAGTCATCCTGTAGCAGTTTCTCTAGAATGAAGAGCTTCATTCCTTTTTCATGTCCTATCAATATGTCATCACATCCCATAATTTTGTCTCCATGATGACCCTTGATCTTATGACTACTTTACTTTAGTCGAGAGGTTTTTCCAGAAGTTGTTTCACTGAGAGCTCCTTCCCTGCTTCTATCGAGATGCTTCTTAATATACATTTCTTTCTATCATACAATTTGTTGGGTCTTGAAATTTTCAATTACTTCCATTACATTTTCACTCATATTCCCATATTATCACCTTCACTCCACCTCCATTTCACTACATCTACCTTACCATTGTCATTATTGGGTTACATTTATGTTTTTCAAAACTTTATTAATTCCTAGTATTTTCAAGTGAATTTGTGGTTAAAAATTAGAAAATAATATGAACATACTTATACCTAACAAGTGGAATGAGTTTGTTGCCATGTGTAGATCAAAAAGAAGCTTCCAAAAGACTCTTATGTGGCCTCCTAAGGCCAAATTCGAATTTGATGGAGAATATCATGGGATCATAAGGATATGTGTCTCATTTCTTATTTTTATTGTAACTCTAAGAAGACATGTGCCTTATCACTTCCTATTTGGATTGTAACTCTAGAGATATAGAGAGATATTTATGGACTCTCATTAATGAGATAGCTTCTCATCTTTTTGTATAAATAGGGGAAGTTTTCTCCCATCAAATCATGTGTAAAATTGGAGTTATGCTCAAGCTTTGAATACAAAATTAGATTGTGGCACCTTACTCATGAATGTTCCTTCATTTTGACTTGGTTTTTCTTACATATGGAGCATCTCGACTTACCATCTCTCATACTTTTAGATCACCTACCTAAAATGTGTGGGATTCACTTGATTTTCTATATTAAAGTTTATTTACTTTCCTAGTATTAGTTTTAGAATGACTGTGTAATCTTTGCTTTCTAAAAACATTTCAAAATGATAGATTTATCTATTTTCCAATTCGATTAAGTTTGAGGCAATAAAGCTCACAATTATTTAGTTTCCTTTCATGTGTTGTTATTTACTTTCTTAGATCAAACTATCAATATAATTGAATGTTCCTAAAATATCAAGCTAAGAAGGTGATACTTCCAAATTGGGTGATTGAATGTTCAACCTATGCAATCATTGAGCTTTACTTTTACATGCTTTTACATTGTTTTCTAGATTAAGATCCTCAGTCAATTGTATAATTGGAAAGATCAGGCCAAGAAGGTGACTTGTCATACTTCCAAATTGGGTGATTGGATGTTCAACCTATGCAATCATTGAGCTTCGATTTTACATGCTTTTACATTGTTTTCTAGATTTAGATCCTCATTCAATTGTATAATTGGGTGTTCTTAAATATAATTTCAAGTAGGTGATTTTATCATATTTCTAAACGCTTAAATATCTAACCTATGCAATTATTGAGTTTTTCCCTTTGCATGCTTTAATTTCTTTTCTAGATTTAAATACTAAAGTATAATCGGTGACTTATACATCGTCGCAAGAGGGTGATTCTATCATACTCTCATATTGGATGCTGGAGTGATTGAATGTACCTTGGTTGTTTTCCTTTAAATGTTTTGAAATGCTTTCTTATATTTAAATTTAAATTCCTGCAAGTGTGATTGTGCGCGCTATATTTTCTTTTGAATTTGTTTCTTTTTTTTTCGTTACTTGATTTCATAGGTTAGTTGAATTTCATTTTCATTATTTGATTTCATAGATTAGATGAATTAGTTTTCATTATTTTGTAGTTAGATTGATCTAAACTGAAAGACAATTTCTAGCACATATAGTGCACGCATGCTTCACAATTTTACGAAAACCCCAGGTTGACAAATTAAATGACAGGCAATTATTTTTCCCCAATGTTTTGGCGTCGTTGCCAGGGAAGTATGCATAAGAACTACCTTTCAGCCTAGAGTGTATTTTATTTTTATTTATTTTAGTTTTTACCAACCATTTAAGGATGAAGAATCTAGAATGTAGCCCAAAGACTACATTGAGGAATGGTATCAAAAAATGATTACGCCACAATATTCATCAATTCATTAAGAGATCCTTATGGAAAATTGAAAGAACAAGTCGATTTGCATACCCTTACAAACAATCAGGTACATTTTTCAAGTCTGGATATGAGAATTTCAAAGATTCTAATCCGTAAATGGCTTCATTGGAAGCATGAATATACTTAATATATATATATATATATATATATATATATATATATATATATATATATATATATATATATATATATATATATATATATATATATATATATATATATATATAGTTTTTTTTAGATAGATAGGAAAAATAAAAATAAATTTGATGTTTTGCGGTGCAATGATAACCACCCATCTACTAACCCTTGGCAAGAAAGATTTACAATAAAACAAATGATTGAGAACAAGGAACACAAGTGAAGATCACGAGGGATAATTTAAGGTATGAGATCAATCCTTTTCATTTTATTTTTGCAAAATTTATAGAAGAATTGATTGATAAAATCTTGACTATGCTAACAAAATAAAAAATAAAAAAAATCTCGAGTATGCTCTCCTTCTGCACTTTGATTTGACCTGGAAGAAAAGAAAAATATTTTTTTTTGGTTAGTATATCATAAAAATTATTTAGCTAAATAATGCAATTCTGCAGCTAAACTTTTGTTTCCATCATTTAATTTAATTTGATTTTATTTTCCTATAAACTTTAAAATTTTAAAAAATATATATAAAAAACCCAAAATAAAATTTTCAAATTCAGTTTTTTTTAAATTGTTTTGTTTAATTAAAATATATATGTATATATTTTTAATTTAACATATATATATTAACAAAACTAAAACATCTAAAAAAAATTGTTTTGTTTAAAATATAAAAAGAATATATGTATATATTTTTAATTTTTTTAAAATATAACATATATAATTTTTTAAAACTAAAACATTTTAAAAAAATCAAAAAGAAAAATGAGAGCCTTGATGAATACTTCATTTTACATCTAATTTCTTTTTTATCTGCTCTCCTTGCACGTTAACCACTCCCGCAAGACCAGTGAGCTTAGGAAGTCTTGCCTTACTGAAAGAAGAGCATACAAATTTGCAGCCAAGGAATATGTAGCTCAGCAGAATTGTGAAATCCCCACGAGCTTTCAGATGCTTGCACAAAGCGGTTAATTTTCATCAAATACCTTTGCAATAGATCACACTTTGCCAAGAAATGGACCCGAGGTGGGGCATTCAACTATTTTAAATGGAAGGTCAAATCCCCATCTCTTCCAAAATTGGAGAAATTCCTCCAACCTGGGAGGACCAATTTGTAAATCAACAGTTCATCCCATAGCCTCCATAGGTTACTTACAGCTCAGATATAATTCAAAAATATACATTCTCAAAAAAAAACAAAAAGGAAAAAAAGCAAGCAGAAGTTTATTTTAGTTTAAGTCGGGCGAAATTTTAATGGCCATTGCAATGAAATAGAGAGTTGTGTAAACAAGATTTCATGATTTGTTATTGCTCGAAGATAATTTTACAGTTAGGTGTTGAAATCAATTTCTCTGACACAAATTGATATTATCAGTAGCTTGAAAAACATCAACTCTGTTCGATGTCTGTTCGATGGGCTTCCGCCGCGTGATACATTCTTCTGGGTTGTGATTATTGAGTTGGAATGAGCATTGGACGGCTACCACAAGAAGATCATAACTATTTTTCCCATTGCCCCGGCAAATAATTTCATTCCCCAAGAACCACAACAATTTATTTTTTTTTGCAGAAAACGTAATTGCAAGAAAGCGTAACTATTTTGACACCTGTTTTTAAAACGAATTTTTTGAGCAAACCGAGGCGAATTAGAAAATACTAAAATATGGGTTTTTTCGGGAACGAGGAAATTAGGTAACTTGCAAGAAATTTTCTAGATTTTGCAACAATTTGGGAGAAAATCAGGCTTATTCGGAGCTCTGTTTTGCAGAATGCGTGAAAAAAAAAAATGGTTTTTGCATAGTGAAAAGTTTGAGAACATTCAAATCAAATTCTTCTTATTTTCCTGATCTCCAGGAAGAAAAGTATAAATCTAAATCAAAGTCTGTTGTGGTATTCAATCCACATTCCACGTGATTTTGATAAATCAAAGAGTTCAATTCGATTTCTTCATCCTGTGCATAGTTATTTGATCTCACCATTTCTTGTTGAAGCCACAGGTGTTCATTAAAGCATGAAAATGAGAAAGAAAAATATTCAAAAAAACTCTACAATTATCTTATTTCTGGGTTGGGGATTTTTTATGAAGGCAATTTGCATCTCTTAGTTCAATTCATTTTCAGATAATAACACTTAAAAGAGTTGTCGCTACCTTTTTTGAACTTTTCCTCAACAACAACACTAATGTAAGGTTATCAAGAGAGGAGGTTGACCATGCCTATGTACCATTGTATATTGAGATCCTTATTCCAACAGCACAATTGTTTATGAAATATTTGTGAAAAGTTTTAAATTCCTCTATATTTTCAAGGAACTGCACTGTGGCATTGGCAAGGAAGGTGGGATTCAATCGCAAAAAAACATTCATTCATCATTGTCATGATTCATCAGCCTTGTTTGCAAATTCATTTTCTTTATTATTTGTTTTGTTTAAAAAGAAAGACATATATGTATATATTTTTAAATTTTTAAAAATGTAACATATATAATTAAAAAAATAATAAACAATAAAAAAAATAAAAAAATAAACATTAAATAAAAAATGGTCATTGTTTTTTAAGGCTTTTTGTGTTGAGAAAATGTAGGGCCTGAGATTAATACAAATTATCTTCTTGATAATTACTTGTGAGCTTGCTTGTGTATCTTATGTATTCTCTTTGTTAATCTATCATCAACTCAATTATCAAAATGCATAGGACACAAATGTTTAAGCATAAGTAACACTTTCATTGTAGGAAGGTAAATCACGGCCTTCCTTACATTATACTATAGATCTGAATTTCAGCACTTCATATTGACCTTCAGACTTCACTTTTATCCTTCAGATCTGCACTGTTCGTTCCTCAATTTGTACTCCTGTACCTTCCACCATTTATACTCTTGAGTCTATACCACAATCTGTCCTTTAGATCCATACTTCTTCTCCCTTTTTCAACGATGTTCCTTATCAGATTAATCCGCAATACTTCTTCCTTTTCAACGTTGTTCCATCATCAGTGTTGTCCCTATATCCGTAGCTTCTAGATGTTATGTGACCTCAGACAGATCCACATTAGTTACCCTTCTTTCCATGCTATCCACCGCAGACTTCATTGTGATTTCATCCTTTAAATAGCTGCACTTACTTAGAGACAAGTCCGCAAATCTTTGTTTCAAATGAACCGCAATGTGGACATATATATATAGGACTTGAACAGCTTTTAGGCCGACTATCCAAGTTGATGCTTAGGTCGACTTTTAGGTCGGCTTGTAGATTGTTTCTTTGGCATATTAAAGACATACATTCCAAGATATATGAAGTTTGATTCTGCCATATTTGATCTTGTCTTCCAACACCTTTTGGAGGGTTGTTTGAGAGTAACTTTACATGACACTTAATCCTATTTATACTTTAGAAGACAAGAACCTAATAGACATCAAGAAGAATTCTATCTACATAAAATATTTCTCATGAAACCCATGAGACAAAAATACATTTTTATTACCATTGTCTTCTACTTTTCATAATTACATAGTTATCATGAAGACCGACCTAGTTACATTTTACAACACTCCCTCTTAACTAGGGAGATATTCATATAATCACTTTCAAACTTACAGAATCTCATAATAAAATTCGGATTGGTAATCGCATCTGTATAGCATCATATCAACCAGAACTGTACAAGTGCAAGGCCTTGACTAACAGCCTCATCTCTTCAATGAGACAATGGGCTTCAATGTTGGCGAGACACATGACTTATAGACACCTTCATCATTATCTCTCCAAGGTGCATACTCCACCCGGGTGTTCCCAAAGTATGACCTTCCTGGACTATTCTTCTCTTGGGTAGCTAGCCCTCAAAGAATATCGGTCTCCGACTGCTCTTATATTGAATGCCTAATCACATTCTCAAAGAGTATCAAATGCCAGATGATTACCCAATCCTCCATTCTATCTTCCCAAGACCAGAATGATGTGTCTATCTCTCCCTCCCAGGGAGGACCTATTCCACAAGGGAATGTACTCATTCTTATACAAAGAATGTACCTAAGCTCATCCTTAGGAATTACCAAGTTTCTTCCAAGTAAGAAACTTACCATCAGGCTCCCTCTTAACCAGGGACCTCTAGCAGCAATGGTGAGACACCCAACTTCTCATGAAGAATTCCGGTCCTCGATGTCATGGATTTCAATATTGAGGAATCTCCATCTTTTAGCTTCATAGGGCACATATCATTTATCACTTTTCTCCTGAGACAATCAGCTATCAGAAAGTGATCCATCGGATTTCCTTATCCAGTCCACTTGTTATGCCATGATGCTTTCCTTCGAATCATCTCTAAGGATCATACATCCTTTCTTATGATTAGAATCCCTGCACAAATTTATCCAGATGAACATATACATATGAATTTTTAGAACAAATTTACCTTGATGATGATCTTTTACCATGACATCTTCCTGTAGGCATCAACATCCTTCATACAGATTGACACATCTCCTAATGATATGTTTTCCCAAGGGTCTTCTTCTTTACTAGGCTTCCGTCAAAGTCTACATATCTTCCCAGGAGATCTCCTAGTCACATCTATTTGGCCTCTGGATGATAACTGCCTGTAGACATGGTTGCATTTTATGATCTCTTCCTCTCTGCACATTCTTTATTCCTAAGAACTTACAACCTTTCTAGTTTCTCGTTCATATAAAACCACCTCATACTCCATGAGGACATATTATGTTGATTTCATATGTCCGTGCATTGAGAGATTCTCTTCTATAGATCATACTTCTAAATACAGAACTTCATTACCTACAACCATATGACATGACTTCACAGCATCCAATGTTAGCATATAAATATATACATACCTCATACCCTTTTTCCCTTGAGTCATCCTGTAGCAATTTCTCAAGAATGAAGAGCTTCATTCTCTTGGCATGCTCCATCAATATCCCATAAATCTGTTTCCATGATGACCCTTGCTCTTGATGACTGCTTTCCATTATTAATGTTATCAAAGAGGTTTTCCCCAGAGCTAATTCACCAATAGCTCCTACCATGCTTTCATCAAGATGCTACACTTCTTCCTATAGAACCAACAGAAATCACTTAAAGAAGAAGATGATCTCAATCGTAGTGTAGATCCCTTGCTTCTTCCTTCTTAGATTTTCTTGGAATCAGGTTCTTCTTTTTCTTCAAATGTTTGAGTCTTTTATCCTTCAAAATTTTTGCATAAAATAGTTCTTTCAACTTATCATGTATTTTCTTGGTGTCTTCAATTCTTCATAGACATAGGGATGTAAGGACTTTGACTAAATCCATAAGAATCCTTTGATCCCTTCTATCCCTTTCCATATATTCAGATAAATATTGATCTTTATTGACTTTTCATGACACTACTTTCTTCGAGGACTATGACCATCCTCCTTATCTAGGGATTCTTGGTAGCCCAACCAACTCATAGATCTCCCTGCAAAAACAAAGTCATTTAACCAAATTTTATTATAGAATTAAAAATACTTACTTGATTTCCTTGGTGCCTTGGACTATCAATTAAAGATCCCTTGAATTTTATTTTTCATAGGGCAGGCTTTGGATTTTGATGACACAGTTCATTAGAATTCTTAATACTTCGGTTTTATTCATAGCGATATTGTCCATCATCCCAATCTTCATTGTTGTAGAAGGAGTGACCTAGTTCTTTAATGATGAAACTAAACATAGCCCAAACTATGATGATCGGGACATCAGTAGGATTCTGCCTTCGATTCTTTAATATTGTGATGATACCCAAAAAAATGAGGATTTAATTCTGAGATCTTGGTTCTGTAGGTATCTAACTGAAATCTGCATTCTATCTTACAATGGTGTGCCGAGAATATCACTGAAGCATGTCTTTGTGATTACCCGAAATTATTTCTGCTATTTAAGTTGAGCTTCTATGGTGGCAGCAAAACCTTTTCACTGTGATAGCAGCAAAGCCTTCTTACTGTGATGAACCCTTATCACTGTATGTGATATATCACCAAACTCCTATCCTTAATCTTTGCTTGTAACTTTTCTGAAGTATTTACACTTGTCTTATTGAAATGCATCACTGAACATCAATGCCTTTACCATGAACCAAGACAATTCAAACTTCTTCATAGTGATTGACTTTCTTATTAAACTTGCATAGTTGATATAGTTTGATCACTTTTTTACTGAAATGAAAAAATTCCATCAAGATGCCTTTGAAACCTTTTTATTTGAACTTTAATACAGATGCACTGAACTGATCTTCAAATTGCCTTTTGATCATGACCATGGCTCTGAAACCATGTTGAGAAAATGTAGGTCCTAATATTAATACAATTTCTCTTCTTTATAATTACTTGTGAGCTTTCTTGTGTATTTTATGTATTCTCTTTGTTAATCTATCATCGAGTCAATTATCAAAATGCACAGGACACAAATTTTTAAGCATAAGTAACACTTTCATTGTAGGAAGGTAAATCACATATTTACCTTCCTTACATTATACTATAGATCTAAATTTCAGCACTTCATATTGACCTTCAGACCTTATTCCTTCAGAATTCACTTTTATCCTTCAAATCTGCATTGTTCCTTCCTCAATTTGTACTCTTGTACCTTCCACCATTTATAATCTTGAGTCTGTACCACAATATTTCCTTTAGATCCGTACTTCTTCTCCCTTTTTCAACTTTGTTCCTTATCAGATTAATCTGCAATACTTCTTCCTTTTCAACATTGTTCCATCATCAGTCTTGTCCCTATATCCGCAGCTTCTAGATGTTATGTGACCTCAGATAGATCTGCATTAGTTACCCTTATTTCCATGCTATCCACCGTATACTTCACTATGATTTCATCCTTTAAATATCGCACTTACTTAGAGACAAGTCCGCAAATATGTGTTTCAAATGAACCACAGTGTGGACATATATATATAGGACTTGAACAGCTTTTAGGCCGACTATCCAAGTTGATGCTTAGGTCGACTTTTAGGCCGACTTGTAGATTGTTTCTTTGGCATATTAAACACATATATTCCAAGATAGATGAAGGTTGATTCTGCCATATTTGAGTTTGTCTTCTAACACCTTTTGGAGGGTTGTTTGAGAGTAACTTTACATGACACTTAATCCTATTTATACTTTAGAAGACAAGAACCTAACAGACATCAAGAAGATTTTTATCTACATAAAATATTTCTCATGAAACCCATGAGACAAAAATACATTTTTATTACCATTGTCTTCTACTTTTCATAATTACATAGTTATCATGAAGACCGACCTAGTTTCATTTTACAACATTTTGAAGCCTCCACATTTACAATTTTGTATATTGCTTAGATCCCTAGCTCATTATTGTAAACTTCAATTTTTCTTAAATTTAGCTTTAGTTGTTATATATATATATATATATATATATATATATATATATATATATATATATATATATATATATATATATATATATATATATATTATTGCATTAATAAAATAAGTAGGTTATTGTTCATTTTTCTGGAGGAGGTACTGATTGATTTAAATGACAAGATTGATTATTTGCATAGCTGTGTATACTTAACTTTATTTTCAGGATTTTAGCTAATGAACTGTGCACATTCTGCAACTAAACATCAATTCTACAGCTGAAAAAATTCACTGTTTCACCCAAATTTTAAATTAGCCTAACTTTCTCATCCGACATCGGATTTCGACGATTCAAGCATCGTTGGAAAGACCTCGACAATATCTACATAATGAGAAAACTATCATCAAATTTTGAAATATCAAAAAAAAAAGAAATTTTTGAAAAGACACAATAGGTAACTTCATGCAGTAATTTCGAAACAGGTATAAATTATTTTGGTTTTCCTTCATGAACTTGTTTTATTAGTACCAATTCTCAGTTTTTTTGTGTAAATGTCATAACCAGAGAGATTGATCACCTCTCTCTTTTGATAATCTTACATTCCATTGCAGAAGAAGTACTAGTTTTATTTTGTAGGTTCGAGGAGGAAGGACATATGACTACAAGTGAATAGTGTCTCTCTCAGAGACCACATTTCTTTTACAAAAAGATGATCGGCAACAAAGAAAGAAACATCAATGCATGAGCACATGTTAATGCATATCAGATACAACACTTGCAAGCCTTTCAAATTCTAGTGTATCCATTGCATCCATGCTTCCTCAGTGAAAAAAACATTCACCTCGTTTTCCTTTACATTCGCTATTGAATTTCTACTTAGTCATTCAATAAAATCCTCATCTCATTTTCCCTTGCTGCTCATTTTTTTCCCCAGTCATTATATTTTCCTGCCTTGCTTTCACTAACTTAGCAATAAAACCATTCAATTCCTCTACAAAGATGACTCATTTAATTTCCATTTTCATTATGTCAAATAAACATTGATCCATTGCAAAAAAATTCATCCATAGTCCTTCAAAAATTATTGTTTCATGCTCGCATTAGATAATGGAGGATTTCTTAAGGCCTCCCTTCTAACAAGTCTTGGTCTATCGACATCAGCACATTATCTAGGTCCAAGACTAGAGTCCTTATTAGTACCTTGATGTTTGTATGCATTAATGACAAGTTCTCTCACTGAAAATCATGGCAACAAATCAATGTCCTTTGATCGTTAGATCTTGCAAGTGGCTCGACATCAGCCCATCTATTCGCACTTCGCAAGATGTACTTAGGTACCTTGTCACTCATTGGCATTAATGGTGAGTTTGCCTCGCATTGGTTAACGACATTCATCAATGGTCGGTAATCCAATGACTTATATTCATGTTCTACACCAACACATTTATTTGCATAAATAGAATTATACCATCGGATTTTGTAACAATTGAAGACTACATAATTTCAGCAATTTGTAGCAAGAATCAATTTGTATCAGCAGCAATAAATATCCCAATCTTATCACCAGCACAAAGAGAACAAAGAAGTAGATCAAATTCCTTTGTTTTACATACTTCATGATCCAACAACATCAACAGCCACACTCTTCAGTACACACATGCAACTCATCCATTTCCAAAGGTTAAGTTAAGGTATGTCATTTTCTAAATTTTTACCATAGAATTCCTTGAAAAGCTAGAATGATAATTTTTGGAAAAAACGTTTTTTTTCCTCATTTCACAAAATTTCCAATACCATCAGTTGGGGTGGGGGGAGTGTGGGGGTACATTCATATTCACATTTCGCCACATTCATATCTCATTCAAAAGACCACATGCTTTCAAAATACATTAAGTATTACATTATTATTATGAGCATACATGGATTTTCAAAAGTACTTAAAAGATAATTGGATACAAACACAATCATGGTTGTCACACAAGAACCAACCATGATGCAATCCAATAGAAATATACTTTGAAACAATAATCAAAGTATCATTATGCAAAGTTCAAAGATCAAAATCAAATGCAACAACAAAATATGGTTGAAACAAAAGAACCAACCATGTTGAAATTCAACTAAAAGACTTTCCAGAAGTATGAAGTTATCAAATGATATCATGAAAAGTTAAGCCAAAGCTCAAAGGATAAAAAAGAATTTATGTAATAGATTGCATGATGACATGCAATGCTTAAGTTGGGGGGTATGTTGGGCCTTGAAATTGTCATTTACTTCCATTACATTTTCACTCATATTCCAATATTATCACCTTCACTCCACCTCCATTTCAGTACATCTACCTTACCATTGTCATTATTGGGTTGCATTTATGTTTTTCAAAACTTTATTAATTTCTAGTATTTTCAAGTGAATTTGTGGTTAAAAATTAGAAAATAATATGCACATACTTATACCTAACAAGTGGAATGAGTTTGTTGCCATGTGTAGATCAAAAATAAACTTTCAAAAGACTCTTATGTGGCCTCCTAAGGCCAAATTCGAATTTGGATGGAGAAGATCATGGGATCATAATGAGATGTGTCTCATTTCTTGTTTGTATTGTAACTCTAAGAAGAAATGTGCCTTATCACTTTCTATTTGGATTGTAACTCTAGAGATATAGGGAGAGATTTATGGACTCTCATTGATGAGATAGCTTCTCATATTTTTGTATAAATAGGGGAAGATTTCTCTTATCAAATCATGTGTAAAATTAGGTCAAGCTTTGAATACAGAATTAGATTGTGGCACCTTGCTCATGAATGTTCATTCATTTTGACTTGGTTTTGCTTACATATGGAGCATCTCGATTTACCATCTCTCATACTTTTAGATCAGATACCTAAAATGTGTGAGATTCACTCACTTTTATAGATTAAATTTTATTTTCTTTCCTAGTATTAGTTTTAGAATGACGATGTAATCTTTTTTTTCTAAAAACATTTCAAAATGATATATTTATCTATTTTCCAATTGGATTAAGTTTGAGGCAATAAAGCTCAGAGTTATTTAGTTTCCTTTCATGTTCTTTACTTTCTTAGATCAAACTATCAATTCATTATATAATTGAATTTTCCTAAAAGATCAACCTAAGAAGGTGATACTTCCAAATTGGCCGATTGAATGTTCAACCTATGCAATCATTGAGCTTTACTTTTACATGCTTTTACATTGTTTTCTAGATTAAGTTCCTCAGTCAATTATATAATTAGAAAGATCCGGCCAAGAAGGTGACTTGTCATAATTCCAAATTGGGTGATTGAATTTTCAACCTATGCAATCATTGAGCTTTTTTTTTACGTTATTTTCTAGATTTAGATCCTCATTCAATTGTATAATTGGGTGTTATTAAAGATCATTTCAAGAAGGTATTTTTATCATATTTCTAAATGCTCAAATATCTAACCTATGCAATTATTGAGTTTTTTCCTTTGCATGCTTTAATTGCTTTCCTAGATTAAAGACTAAAGTATAATCGGTGGCTTATACATCATCTCAAGAGGGTGATTCTATCATACTCTCATATTGGATGCTAGAGTGATTGAACGTACCTTAGTTGTTTTCCTTTACATGTTTTGAAATGATTTCTTAGATTTAAATTTCAATTCCTGCAAGTGTGATTTCTCGCGCTATATTTTATTTTGAATTTTTTTTCTTTCTTTTCGTTACTTGATTTCATAGGTTAGTTGAATTTAATTTTCATTATTTGATTTCATAGATTAGATGAATTGGTTTTCATTATTTTGTAGTTAGATTGATCTAAACAGAAAGAAAATTTCTAGCACATACAGTGCATGCATGCTTCACAAGTTACGAAACCCCTGAGTTGACAAATTAAATGACAGGAAATTATTTTTCCCCAACACAATTTTACAACCAATCACAAATAATTTAAAGAGAAATATGATCTCAATGATAATAGAGATCTCTTGCTTCCTCCTTCTTAAACATTTTAGCATCAGGTTCTTCTCTTTCATTAGTGACGTGACCTTCTTCCTTTTTCCTATTTTCATTTCCAGGTTTAGGACAATCTCTTTTATAATTCCCAAGTTCATTACATCCAAAGCATTGTACCTTGTCCATATTCCTTCTTTTATTCTGAGGGCCAAATTTTCTGAATCTTCCTTTCTTCCTGTATGAGGTTGCAAAGGCATGATTCTCTTCACTTGGTCCTATATCATCTTTGGCCTTTAGTCTTGTTTCCTCTATTTTACATAGATACCGTAAATCATGGAATGGGGTGGCTTCTTTCTTCCCGTATAGAATAGAAATGAAGTTTCCTCATTCCTCTGGTAGAGCATTCAGCACCACTATAGTCATCTCAATGTCAAACATTACCTCTCCTAGTTCCTGCGGTTGATATCTTATTTCAGAAATCCTCATAAATTATGGAGTGATTCCTTCTTTCCTTGATAATTTCATTTTGTATAGTTCTTTTCTCAGAGATATTGCTTCTCCTGTAGTACTCACAGAGAATAGCTCCACCAATTTATCATATATTTGTTTTACAATCTTTAGCTTTGATACATAGGGAATGAGAGAGTCTTTAATGGATTCTATGAGAATCCTTTGGGCTCTAATTTCTCCCTTCATGTACTTGGCATAGGTTGGAGCATATTCTTTTGGGGGTTGAACAGTGGATCCTTCGATATAGTCCATTACTTTGTCTTCAATTAAATTCAAGTTTGTCCCCTTCTTCCATGCACTAAAGTTTAATGACCCAACCAGCTTGTTTCTTTCTTTACAATAAGGCATCTTGAGAGATAGAGTCATGGATACTTACTTGAGTGAATTGGCTTGCATCTTCCTTTATGATGATTGAAAGTGATGTCAAGGGTTTCCTTTAAGATAGGATCTTCTTCAATGTTGATGTACTTGAACCTTGAAGTAGTTAGATAGTACTCCTTGCAAACAGATTTGACTTTCCAACCCAAACTTTGATCTTCGTTTCTTTGAGTGTCTTTTTTGATAAGTAGCCCTTGTGTTCAGCACCTTAGCTCTAATACCATGTTTATAATTTGGAGGGTTGTAGATTAATACAAATTCTCTTCTTCATAATTACTTGTGACCTTACTTCTAATACTTATGTCTTCTTCTTCTTTAGTTTAGTTAATATTTCATCAAGTCAATTATCAAAATGCACAAGACACAAAAGTTAGGCTCCTAGAGCCAGGGAAAAACCTCTCCCTCTTGGAGAGGAAAAACCGCAAAGAATTCTTCTTATAGATCTTCAAATGACAAGTACCATGACCCAGACTTAGACCCTTGAACTAGATATGCTTCCAAGACCTTGATTCAGATTCTTCGACCTTGAATATTCTCTTCACCAAATTTCTTAGTTTTGCTTCAGCACTGGAGATCTTTATATTCACATTACATATGCTTGTAGTTGAATTTCTTGAACGGTAGGAAGGTAAATCAAAGATTTTCCTCACTATTGTTGTCTCTTCTCCTTATGAAGATTGTCTCGGTTACCACAAATTTATTCTTAAGGTCAACAACCCTTAACCATCCTTACTGCACTTATCCGCAATCAAAATTGTACCCTTGATATACGCAATCTTCTTCCTATATCACTGTCTCATATCTGCATGCTATATTGTCTCTTATACGCACTTATGTTCTACACTGTGACCTTCACTTATCCGCACTGCAACACTTCCCTTTATCCAAATTGTCTACTCATATATATCTACACTATCTCCTAATATATATATGTTGTAGGTTCACATATG
Organism: Pinus albicaulis; assembly: GCA_034641835.2. Taxonomy (NCBI): domain Eukaryota; kingdom Viridiplantae; phylum Streptophyta; class Pinopsida; order Pinales; family Pinaceae; genus Pinus; species Pinus albicaulis. The sequence goes on from CM076582.1 coordinate 242,134,510, forward strand.
ACAGTGCTTCTTAACCCAAACAGATCCACAAATCTTAATGTCTGTTTATCCGCAATTCTTCATGTAGTAGGTTCAATCATGTCCGCAATGCTTTCTGAGGTTTATCCACACTGAAGTCTCTACTATATCGGGATTTTAATCTCATAGTTTGTCCGCAATTCTTGCTTGGATGTTACCGAATTATACTTCAGTCATGTACTTTGCATTTAATCTAAGAAATTGTCCAAAATTCTCATCCAAACTGAAAACTGCATTCTCCTATAAATAGTTGTTTCTGTCTGTAAATAAGCCAAATTGTTCTATGATTTTGAGGTTGACTTGAAAAAGTATTATTCCAGCGTTGATAAGGTGCTTCTTTACTGCTTTTAAAGCTTGTATTTCATCAATACGTTGAGGGTTTTTTGTGAGCTTCTTCCACAAGGCCTTGTAGCATAAATACCTAGACTAGATCCTTCATGTATGAGACCCTTAATTCTATTTATTCCTAGAAGATAAAAACCTAATAGACATAAAGAAGAATTCTATCTACATAATAAAATCTTGCTCATAAAACCCATGAAGCAAGTACACCAAAAATACATTTTATTATTTTTTTCTTCTTCTTCTTTACATAAATACATAATTACATAGTCAACATGAAGACCGGCCTAGTTACACTTTTAAACACAACTTACATATTAAATCACACTCCTACTAAGGTTTTAAGGAATATCACTCCAAAAGAATACTGGACCTCAATCGAACCAGATGTAAGTCACTTTCGTATTTTTCGAAGTGAAGCTTGGGCCCATATTCCCGATGAGAAACATAAAGCCTTATAAACTAAGAGTAAAAAATGAATTTTTGTTGGATATTATGAAGATGTCAAAGGATATAGACTTCTTCAACCCAAATCCAAAAATGTAATCACTAGAAGAGATGTAAACTTTGATGAAAATATAACGGCCTGCGAGCCTAGTTCGACACATGTGCCACCTTTGGCCTGCGAGCCTGATTCGGCATATGCGCCACCTCTCTCTATCTCTTATACTTCTGACAACCTTCCTTCTACTTCGGATGATGACAGCGAGGATGAAAATCCTCCTCCACCTCCTCAAGATATTCCTTCAGCTCCATAGCCTCTAAAATGGGTTCGCTCTACTTGGGATGCAGCAAATTCTCTTGCAGGTGACCCTGTAGATAAAATTTGTACATGTTCTCAGTTCGACAGAGTCTCTTCTGTATTGGCTCAAGTTCCAGAAAATCATGATCCATATACCTTTGAAGAAGCTTCAAGTCATCTAGATTGGGATGTAGCTATGAATGAAGAATATCGTTCCTTATTGGAAAATGATACTTTGGATCTTGTTCCTCTTCCAAAGGGAATAAAACTTGTCGGATGAAAACGGGTTTACAAAACAAAGTTTGGACCAGATGTAAAAGTGGATAAACATAGAGCTCGTCTTGTTGCTAAAGTATTTTCACAAGTTTAAGGCATTAACTATAATGAAACCTTCTCTCTTGTTGCCAAAATGAATTCTATCCTCCTTGTTCTTTCCCTTGTTGCCTCCTTTAAATGGGAAGTCCATCAGATGGATGTTAAATCCGCCTTCGTACATGGGGACTTGCATGAAGAAATATACATGGAACAACCCCTTGGCTTTATCTAAAACGACTCTAGTCTTTAAAAAGAGAATCCATACAGGTGAAATAGATTTATAGAAGAGAGGAACAACCTGTTTCCTTGCCTTTATCTAAAATGACTCTAGTCTTTTTTGTTGCCTTAGGAAGTCTCTCTATGGTCTCAAACAAGCCCCTCAGGCTTGGTATTCCAAAATTGATAGCTTTCTCTTAGATAATGGATTTTCTAGATGTCATTCCAATAACATTGTCTACACCAAGAAAGTGGGTAAGTCCTTAATCATCCTTGTTCTTTATGTTGATGATATTATCCTTACTGGTAGTGATCCCAACCATATAAACCATGTGAAGTCTCACCTCAAAAATAATTTTGAAATGATAGACTTGGGACACTTGCATTATTTCCTTGGTCTTCAAGTCTTGCAATCCAAAGTAGGTATTACCATTTTTCAGTCCAAGCATGCCTATGATTTTCTATGCCACTTTCACATGGAAGAGTGTAAGACAACCCCTTCTCCCTTTCGGTTTGGATTCAAGCTTTCATCCACTTGTACCTTGAATTTAATGCTACCTTATACCGTCAACTTGTTGGTAAACTTATGTATCTAACCCATACACATCCTAACCTTTCCTTTGTCGTTGGTCTTGTTGCTCGGTTTATGAAAAAAAATTATGAAAGTCACTAGAAGGAAGCTAAGAGAATACTTCGATATATTCAAGGTACAGTTCAGTTTGGGATTCGTTATAGTGTAGGAGCATCTCCATTGTTGATTGGTTTCACTGATATTGATTGGGCTCATGACCCTAATGATTGAAATTCTACTGCGGGTTATTTATTCACTCTTGGTTGAGGACCCATTACATGGCCTTGTAAGAAACACATTTCCATATCTCTTTCTTCGGCAGAAGCATATTATCGTGGTGTTGTTGAAGCCAGCAAGGAAGCCCTATGGCTTCGTCAGATCCTTTCTGAATTTGATCTTAATCAGCATCATCCAACTACACTTTGGTGTGATAATAAAAGTGTCATCCAGCTATGCAAAGATCCAGTTCAGCATCAGCGCATGAAACACATTTAGCTACACATACACTTCATCATAAATCTCATTCATGACCGCGTTATTTAAGTGCAATATTGTTCAACTAATGATCAATTTGTTGATATCTTTACAAAGGCTATCACAGAAGAAAATTTTTCCAAACTTCAATCTATGCTTGGAGTTCAGGAAATTTATCATTAAGGGGGGATAGGCTCTAATGCCTCCTTCCTTCTCCTATTGTATCACCTTTATAAATCCTTAAATCTTATCCCAAGTTTTTCTTAAGGGGGGGTGTTAGGATATTCTGACACATTGGAAATAGTTAAGTATAACTTGGTCTAGCATAGAGTTAGGTAAAGTGTGTTTCTTTACTATGTACTTTTGTAACTTATAATCCGATGGTCATGATATGTAGTTATCTGACGATTCATTCTCTCCTCGGTATTACAAACACTTGATCCGTGGCTTAACACCAGATTGGTCTATGATATCTATTTAAAGAGAATGGAAGGTAATTTGTTCGATGACCATTTATGAGAGAAGCTTATGTAAATTTTCTTTCTTTATATTAATAAATTGCCTGAATTGGGCATGTTAGCTCAATCCATGGACTGCTTCCCCTTTTGAGCGTTTTAACCACGTCAAATACTGGTGTGCTGATTTGTGATCTGTTTTTGAGCGGTGACCTTTGGTGTTTGATCTAAGGAACTTACCCTGTAAATTCCTACAGTGGATACTTGATCTATAAATAAAATGACCTTGAGCATGAAACCCATGTTTCAAGATAATAGTAATAAATTTTTTTCTCTTTTCATCAAATACATAAAATCATGATTATGATAAAAATTATGAAGATCAAACCTAGTTACACTTTTCAAAAAAAAGACCCAAATTTGGGGTTGCATTGCAACCCCTCACATTTGAGAAACCCCTTGAGGGAATTTATAAATATAGGAGAGTTGGAATCATTTACCATCATCAATTTGGATTGAAATAAATCTGATTTTCTTGACCCTAAGGCGTTGATGGTTTAAGACCTCTTCCTTTTTATTAGCTTCAGTGGAGGTGATCTCATCCTATCTTAAATTTTTTCTACTTTTGTTGGAGTTGATCCCATCCTACATAGACACCTATATTTTCTTGTCCTGGCACAACAATGGAGCAATTCTAGTTTGGTTTTTTTGATTGAATATTTTTCCTTGTTCTAACCCAACATAATTACTTGAAGTATCTCAGTTCTACTCTAGTTAGCTGAGGAAATTTTTTTGGATTATATTGATCAATAATCCTTTCATCAAGCCAGAGAAGGATTAATTATGAAGAAAATCCTATTATTCCTACAATAAGAGAGAATGCAACTACACAGGAGGGAACCCATTCTGATTCACTATGAGAGCACCACAACTGCAGGATCACAACCATAGGCTTGTAGCCACAAGGACGTAGCTCCTTGTGGGTTCTATTACAGTGCCATCTCTATAAACAATTCACATTTTTCTGGCACAGGAATTGATGAGTGATATTTGCAACATTTTTTGAGAAAAATTATGTGGTTGCTAAATTTTGTCATGTGGCCACCCACATGAAGAGAATTAACACCCATATACAAATCAAAAACTACGGTTGGGTAAAATTCTTGTCTCTCGGCTATCCACAGTAAGGAAACTTAGCTCCTAAAGTAGTAGGCTTAGGCTTTGCACAGTAGACAATTAAGTAGTATAAGAACCTTGGGTTGATATAGAATATTTTACATATTGTTTAGATTGTGACATTGCAAATAGTACTGGTAGAATTATAGTTTCTAGGAAGTCAACCATAAGTCAATGCAGTTTCATTGAAGTAATATATTGTTTTTGAACCTTTATATTCATGTATTGAAGGAACCTACTGTTTATGGATATGTATTATTGTTAATATTTTATTGAAAGAAACCCTAGCTAAGAAACCCTAAGGGCTAAAAATTACCATAGGACATTACATCCACCTTAATGAATTGTAAATTGTTTGATATGTTTAAGATTGATGGTTTGAAAATTACTCACGATCAATCTTTTATCCTATAATTTATTTGTTATCTTAATATGTTTATGAATTGGAAAGTTCAATGGTGTAACCTTGATTGCGGGTTATATTTCATGTTATGAATTTGGTTTATAAGTTAAATGAATATTTGGTTATAACTAATGGTCACATAGTTTATGAATGATGTGATAATTTTATGGATTTATGACTATTTATATATTGATGTAACTAAAATGTCTAATCAACTATGACATCCCGAGACTCATTTTTTAAGGAATGATCTATAAACCTTTTTAATGGTAACACAAGACTGCATGCGTCCTAAGTGTTATCAAATGAAGAAGTCTTACCTCCTTAAAGAGATTAGCTAGTCTATAATAGTTGGAAGAGATGGTTTTCTCTACATAATTCACCTTGTACAATGTTAATTTGGTTAAAATGGTGCTAGGAGCCATGCTTATTTCTTGGTTATGGATCTAATGTTATTTGGCCCTACTAAATCTTAGGGAAATACCACCTTCGTAATGCATAAAGTATAGTGCCAAGAGATCGGCCACCACCCACCACCCTTTCTCCTTTGGTTAACATTTAATCATTGTGGGCATAAATGCAACTAAACGGCATGATGTGGATGTAGATTCATCGCAGAACCCCTACCACCACTCGTTTCCACCACTCTCCTATATTGGTTCACTCTCAATGCTCAAGGCGGTAAGTACTCAGGTGGCATGATGTTGACCTGGATCTCACATCGAACCCAAACACCATTCGATGCCCATTAGAGAACTTTTGAGGTCTAAAATGGGTCTCCTAAGAAAAATGTACAACCAAAATAAACTTTATAAGAACCAATATGATTCAATATGATGATGTCAACCATGGGGGATGATTCACCATTTTTAAGGTAAAAAAGTAAAAAGATTAAAAAATAATAAAATAATAAAACTACTTTTCAACTTGTATTTTCAACTTATCTCCCTAAGGTTTTACTCAAATTTCAAGTGCAAATACTCGTTGGATGCAAAATTTAATTCTTCATCCAAGGAGCACCCATGTTGTATAATTCGATGAACCGTGCTACACAAAAAATGAGAAATACATGAAAAAATGTGATTGCAATCACGTTTTTCACGTATTTCTTATTTTTTGTGAAGCAGGGTCCATGGAAAGTATGCAACATGGGTACTCCTTGGATAAGGAATGAAATTATGCATCCAATAAGTGTTCCTTCTTGAAATTTTAGTAAACCCATGGGGAGATAAGTTGAAAATACGAGTTGAAAAAGTAGTTTTTTCTTTTTTCCCTCTAAAATTTGATGATGTAATATAATCTTATTATATTATTTCCACTATTATTTTATAGTTTCCTTAGGAGGCCCATTTTAGACCTCAAAATTCCCCTAATGCACTGCCTCTTTTGAATATTGGTTAGCAAGAAGAGGAGAGTCATGTCAATCCATCATGACATGGTTCTATGAACCCCTCCAGAATTAGGATATGGGACGAAATGCATTCAATAGGGAAAGTCCTACAAACACAAGGAGGAGGAACTTATGGGCCCATGTACAAAATGATGTGGTAGTGGCCACATGGATTCCACATATGAACCCATGGTGTTTTGGACTCATATTATCATCACGTGGTGGTTCCACATGAGCCAGACATGATCCATACAGAAATTCAATGTTGATGTGTCCTTAATTGAATGGTCGAACTTCAAGAGGGCATAACTTTTCATCCAGAATATGGATTGAGATAAATTCCATATTATCAAAAACTCTCAACGATTTCGACACGATGATGGATTCGGTCTCAAGTTATCATGACGTTGGAAAAAGAGGATTTTGTGACCCTGTCTTCATAACAGACATTGGAGGTTGGTTCAGTTCAATTAGCAAAACTTGTCTCATCCCAAGATATTTCAAGGGGGGTGGGAGGGAGTGTTACAATGAGCATCCACAAATTATGCTTCAAAATAAATGGTGTAACCTTCTACTAGATATGATTTTCTCTTTTGATAGTCTTCATCATCTTTAAAATATAAGTTGTATTCATGACTATGGAGGAGACTTCTTTTGGGGGTTTGGAGTCACGCCATTTTGACTTTTCCATCTATGTTTTTGAGGTATACCTTCCAATTGTTGGGTTGTGTTTGAAGCAACATACTCTGGTACCAATTGTTGGAAATACTGAGAGTGGATGAATCAATATTTCATTTTTTTTTAACTATTTTATCTTTTAAAACATTTCATGCACATAAATAATGAAACACAAATATTTACATAAGAAACACTTCCACAATTTTTCTTTGTAAATATTTTGCAAAATTTCTTGTATAAAGTAACCACCAACCTACAAATTTTGTAGGCACCAACCTACAAGAGACACCAATCCCCCCTGGTCAAGCACAAACTTAGAAAATTGTATGCACCAACCTATTTCTTCAAATTATTCCATAGATCTATCATTAATAAGTTTTGCTCCTCAACAAATTCATCAGTGAGTTTCCATCTCACAATGCAACCCTCAAGCTTGTGAATTAAAGCCGCATCATGGTCACTTGACCTGTACACATTAAATTTCTTCTCTTCAACTAGGCACCAACCAACGTCTTTAAGTTGTTCCTTGGATCATTCACCGTTAAACTTTCTTCCTCAACAAATTCTTCAATAAGTTTTTATCTAACTACACAACATGCTTGATCACTGCCATTTGACCTATACATGTTAACTCCTTATCTTCAACTTGGCTTCTTGACTTGGCTCTTTAGACTTGATCTCCTACATGTCAGTTCTTTGTATTTTACCGAAAATAGGTCTCCCCATATGGGACTTAAACTTCGTCAAATCTTGTTGTTCATTTTTCAATTGTCACTACTAAGGTTTATCATATGTTTAAAGAGAAGGTTTTCCCACCTAGCAGCTTGTACTCAACACTATAAATTTCGCTTTGTTACATATGAATTTTCAACACACTTGGAACCAAGTAGGCCTTTATAACCTTGAAGGTATGTTTCTTGCGGCCTATCAATCTTTTCACTAAGCACTCACCTTATGCAGCCCATAAGCCTATAACAAAAATTTTCCATGATAGCCCTATTCTTACTACACCTCTATCCACAAAAGGGTTCGGTCTTATCATCACCTTAACATCACAACTATTTTATCTAACATCTCCCTTAATACTACCATATCCAACCATACCAGCCTCCAAACATCCCTATGAAATTTCTCCAATAAAACTCAACCACCTAAAAAATCCCGCCAAAAATCAGTCTATAACAGGATTGCAACTTTCGCCACAAACTAGACTTGAACTTGGCCTTAAAAACACCAAAAACATGCCTTCAAACCAAAATTTAACTCAACCTTCAATGAACCAAGCCTTGTCCCTCAGACCATACCTAAATTTGAACTTCAAATCACTAGAAACTAGCCTTCAAACCAAACATGAATCAACCTTCAATGGACCAAAACTTGGCCCTCAAACTAGACCTGAATTTTGTGAAAATTCCAAAATCTAAATAGATGTAATGAATCCTACTACAACAACTGAGTCTACTTCTCTTATTAAGTAAATTACATTACATAATTAATTCAGATCTGAATTATTGAAGCAACTATTGACGCAGCCTAAACTAAAATTGATTCAGAAACAAGGAAACTAGATAAGGAAGTCATTCACACATATGAAAATTATTTTGGACTAATGTCTCTGGAAAAACCCAATGCGGAAAAATCAGTGCAACATATTTGAGGGTTTTATTATAATGCAGTAACATTGTCTAAATACATCTTTGAATACCCTCAAGGGTTATTCAGTTAGAGATAGAAATACTGGCAGAAGAATTTGTGAGAAATACCTCACTCAATCACTGAGTTTCCGATTGATCCGGATGAAGAAAAACTTGCACTAGGGAGGCTCTGTGCAGCCTCTGCATCACCCCCTTCCAGGCTCAGCATTCAATCCCAGCCAAGCCATTTTTCCTCTGTGGATGTTGAGGAACAACCTTCCGGTGCCACTTTCCGGATCCCGACCTCTGAAACTGATCCACCAAAAAATTTTGAAAACCCTTCCTTCTTCCTTTGTGCTGCTTCTACGTGAGCTTACGCAGTCATTGTGTCAACCCCTTTCCTTCTACATTGTCTAGGCTATATCACCTCTTACTCTCTCTAACTGATGCTCCACCAGACTGAGAAAATATTTCTCTCTGAATGTTATCTCTGCCTGTCACTGCTCATATCTCTAGTTCAAATTTCTCAGCAAACCACGCCCCAAAAATTTCAATATTAGATCAATTCAATGTCTCCATGTGTTTCCAAATGACCCTCAATTATTCCTTTTATAATATTCTTGTTAACAAATCAACATCCCAAATTATATTTCTAATCGATGGATAAGATTAAAACATGACTTGATCTTTGTTCTCTAGAATATTCACACTTTGTTTTATTAATACCCTTTAATTATTTAATTTTAATAAAACATGAACCGAGTGGAATTTCCACAAACGGTTTCTGGGTTCTTTGGAATAAAATTTTATAAGCCTCCACACCAAATTTGAGACTTAGATCACTTTCTAATTCTACAAAAATCAAGACTCCCTCTTAGCAAGGAAAGTGCTCTTTGAATAATTCATGATACATACTTCTCTGCCCTTGAAGCATCCTCTGTGTTGTTGAAGTCCATCAGTCTCTATGCTGCTACTTCCACTATATTTATGCCCATGATACTTCCACTATCATTGTTTCATTTGTACTACAACTCCCACTCAAGTGTCCCATATGCTATGATGATAGCACTGCCACTACTAACACTTCATCTGTACTGCAACTTCGTTGTTGAGAGAAACAACTGAAAAATCACCCAAAAGTGAACAAGTGCTCAGCGGATGCACCTCAGTGTTGAAGAATATGGTTGCCTATAACTACTGCATTATCCCTCTGATGCTCTACATTGTAGTTGCTCTGCACTATGTTGTTGTTGCTATGATACTACTACCTCTGCTCTACGCTACTCCAGAAATGAACAATGCTACCCACTACACTATCGTCTTCATCACTCCTCGACTCCATTGAAACTCCTTCATCCTTCAAATGTTGATTATGGGCTCCCATAGCAAGGTATGATCCATGACTTGGGCTCCTCAAGGATTGTGCCCAACTGAAGTTAAAACAACTACAACTTAATATCACCTCACTTCCCACTAGGAGAAGCATGACACTCATGGCCACCTCATCCAACTCGATTCTGGTGACTACAACCTTCGGGTCATGCTTCTAATCTTTTTCCTTTTTCTTGAAAGGACACTAAGATGCATAGTGGCCCATCTTGCCACATCTGAAGCACTTGACCTTTGAAGCATCACGCTTCAGTTTCCATTGCGCCTATTGTCCCTTCAATGGAAGGGTTGTATTCTCCTCTTCCTCCATGGTTTTCAATCTGCTTCCACTGTTGCCATCAAGTTTGCACTTGATAGGGTCTCTCCTCAGATCTTCCTCCTGAAAAATTGCTCACAACTGCTCCCAACTAGGTAATGTGGCTTGACCCAATATGCTATGGACAAACACCTACCACTCCTTTGTGACATCGTTAAGGGCCATCCGTACCATGGTTGCAGTTGTAGGTGTAGCAACTACAACCGACAACTGATCACGAACCTCTTGAAACCACATAAGGTATGAAGCCACGCACAGAGTTGGATCATAGAGAGCTTCTGCTCCAAGTACATCTTTTGTTGCTCGAAATATCCCTCATATAGGTCATGCAAATCTACCCACATATCTCTGGTAGTATTCTTGCCAGCCAAATATGAGACAATGTGGTCCTTGACACCATCAAGGAGAAACCTCTTTTCCTTCACCATATCAGCCCCATACTTTTTGTTTTGATCTAGATTTGTGGGTAAAACTACCACGTTCTCCACGAACGCCTTCAGATCATATTAATCTAGAAGGAACATAGCATGTTCCTTCCCAATCATATAGTTGGAGGAGCCCTCCAATTGATCTTGATCACGAAGTCCGTGAGATTCCATATCAACCGAATATTTATCAAATACTCTCCCTCTTTCTCCCCACTACACAGTCCCTGGTAGGCTTACACACTCCCTGGTGGATTTTTAAGTTCTGCAGCTCCTCTACTACTCAGTTACTGAGAAATTTTGATTTCCCTCGGCGAGGAAATCACTGAGGAAGAAATTCCACAAATATGTGTCCCTCTGGTTCCTTCTGACACTTTCTTCTGGCAACAACTTCAGAAAATTTCATCCCTCTGTCTTCTGCACAGCTCCCTCTGTCTTCTGCGCAGCTCCCTCTGCCACTGAAAAACTCAAACTGGAAATCCTACCTCTCTGTCGACTAACTCAGAGAGAGACAACTCAAAGATTCAGCCCTCCTAGCTAGATCTGCGCATTCCCTCTGGGGATTCGTTCTGTTGCACTGCAGCAAAAATGACCTTCACTTCAGAAATCAGATATGTCCTTCTTGTTTCACATCAATGCTCTGATACCATGTGAAAAATACAAGATCTAAACATATCTAATGAATCATACTACAACAATTGAGTGTACTTCTCCTGTTAAGTAAATTACATTACATAATTAATTCAAATCTGAATTATTGAAGCAACTTCTGGAGCAGCCTACACTAAAATTTATTCAGAAACAAGGAAGTCATTCACACATATGACACAATTATTTTTGGACTAATGTCCCCTGAAAAAACCCAATGCAGGAAATCAGTGCAACATATTGTAGGGTTTCATTATTATATAGTAGCAATTTCTGAATACCCTCAAGGGTTATTCAGTTATAGAGAGAACTACTGGAAAAATAATTTTTCAGAAATACCTCACTTAATCACTGAGTTTTTGGATGATCTGGATGAAGAAAGAACTACCCTAGAGAGGCTCTGTGCATTCCTAGCACTACAAATTGTAGCCTCTGCGTCACCCCCTTCTAGGTTCAGGGTTCATCGCCAACCAAGTCATTTTGCCTCTGTGGATGCTAAGGAACAGCCGCTCGATGCCACTTTCCAGATCCTGACCTCTGAAATTGATCCACCAGAAAATTTCAAAAACTCTTCCTTATTCCCTTGCGCTGCTTCTACGTGAGCTTATGTAGTCACTACGTCAAGCCCTTTCCTTCTACACTAGATAGGCTAGATCACCTCTGCCTCTCTCAGAATTATTCTCCATTAGATTGAGAAAATCTCTTCTTGGATGCTATCTCTACCCCTCACTACTCATATCTCTAGTTTGAATTTCTCAGCAAACCACGCCCCAGAAATTTCAATCTTAGATCAGTTGAGTGCATCTGTGTGTTTCAAAATGACCCTCAAGCCTTCCTTTTATAATCTTCTCGTTGAGAAATCAATGACCTAGATTATATGTCTAATCGATGGCTAAGATTAAAGCGTGACTTGATCTTTGTTCTCTAGAAGATTCACACTTTGTTTTACTAATACCCTTTAATTATTTAATTTCCTTGACTTTAGACTTAGGGTCCCCACTAAAATAATTAATTATTTTAATAAAACATGAACCAATTTTATCTGAAATTACTTGCTAGTTAATGTTGTGCTAGTTTCATTTTAGATATAAACATTTATTTGCATTGTTTTACTTATCCTTCATGAGTTTGTTTAAGAGCATGTGATTGGAAAACAATGTACTTAGTGAAATTATGAATTTGTCATAAGCCTCAAGAGCATAATTTTAAATAACAAAATAGAAGCAATAGTAAACACAGCAAGCACATATAACAGAGCTTAACACAGAAATTTTTTATAAAGGAGTTCACCCCTCCTGGGCTACATCTCCTCGGTCCAGCTTCGTAGTGTGACCTTTGTATTAGCCTCAAGTGTGCTCAAATTGTTGTTACAAGCTTCAGAACCTCTTGGAATCTATTCCAATGAGTTTAAAACATCATAATCTCCCAAAAATGACTATTTTTTGCTGAATTTGGGCTATGGATGCTCTGGCAATGACCCCAACACCTAGTGGCCCTTGCCTTCAAAAATATTCAAATGCACTAAAATACCTATAGATGACCTTTTCTACCTCTGCAATCTACTTCATTGAGTTTCCAACATGAAAATTAGCCTAGAATGACTCTTTCTGAGCTCAGCTTGGTCGAAAATTGAGTGATTTATGACCAAAACCAACTTTGCCCCAATTTCTCCTCCAAAAATGGAGAAACTACTAGTTAAAATTCTACTTTTGGAAAATCCGCCAAAATTGGCGCACCTCCAAATTCTCCACCAGTTTAAGCGTTGTATTAATTAAGCACTAGTCTTGGATTACGGACAGTTAAGTATGGGTTATTGTTAATCTACGCTTTACGTGCTAAAGACGTATTAATGTCACTAAGCCACAACTTATCGTTAATTAATCTCCATTAAAAAATTCTTCAAATCAATGGCTGGAACCTAGTCACGTGCTCTTTGGTCACATGGGGAGGGAGATGAACCGAAGGGCTGGTCCCCTCCAACCCCCAATGGGTCGGTAGTTGAAATTCAAATATATGTAGAAGTCTATAGGGGTAAGAAACACCCCAGAGCAGGAATGGTAATGCGTGCAGTTTCATGACGGGAGGTCAGGGGTTCGAGCCCTAACCCCACCATATAATTTTACACGGAGCTACAAAGAATTTTGCCTCACCAAATCTGTCCACTCCACCTGTATGACCCTTCTCCAAAACTAATTAGTGGCTTCTCTTAAAATAGGCAAAGTTCGCTGCTTTATATATAAGTTTGAAACTATATAATAATATATATATATTATATATATTTGAAATTCCACCATAACCAATGTACCAAAACCTTAATATCATCAAATAATTCGACCTTAGGGTTAGGAGGTGGCCCACCAGAGAGGACACATGGCACCCTCTGGTTGGGTTTCACTCCAACCCTTAAAACAATTCAAATTCCAACTTAGGAAGAATTTGAAGGTCATTGGGAAATTTTTCTATTCACTTAACCCATCTGGTGAATCTGAAGACAACACTTGTCATAATTTCACTATCTGCAATCTAGAGAATATTCCTGAAATGTTGACTGTACTTGCCACATCAACACTGTACTTGTTTTTCCCATTTTTTGCATGTTTTGGAAAATGAACAACAGACAATAAATCAGTCATACGAACTCAGATTTTGATGAAACGAGTTGCGCCGTAATCCTGGTGACGAACTCTATCCAATCATTGAGGTTTGAATAAATTTATAGCACTTTCAATTTTTAGCTAAAACTTGAGCTTTAGATCATTCCTTCCCACTAGAAGCCTTTTGGACCCCAAAAGATATTATCAATTGTTTAGCAAGTGAGGGTACATCTCCCTCACTTTTCCAACCTCCAACCATTTTACCTTTGAAGGATTTTGACCTTTGAGTCCAACTCTAAGGTATTCAACATTCCCTCTTCTTGAAGTTCTGATTATTCCGTCACGTATGAGATCTTGCTGAAGTTCGTCAAGATATTCTGGCGAGAAATAATTTATTGATGGCAGTTGAACATGCTCTTCTTGATCATCAATCAAAGGAGGCTCAAACAATCTCAAATTCTGAAAATTAATGACAAAATAAATTTGCATATAAGGAGGAAAATCTAGCTTGAATGCATTTGTACCAATCTATTCCAGAATTTTAAATGGACCATAATGGATTGGTTTGAGCTTTTTACCTTCCCCTTGCAATATTTCTTTTCTTATGTACAACAAAACTTCATCTCCAACTTGGAATTTTTTATCAACCCAATGTTTTTCATGCCTTGCCTTGTAGCTACTTTGACTCTTGTCAAGTTGCTCTTGCACTGTGTGATGTACCAACTGAATTTTCTCTGTGAACTTTCTTTCTTTATCTATGTCACTATGTCCATCTATAGCAACATCTTTATCAAAGATAAAGCCCAATGGCGATCTTTGCAAGTAGACAAAACATGTCTCAAATGGCGATGTATTTGTGGAAGAATGTTTTGCCCAGTTGTATGCATGATGTATGTAGTGTAACTGTCCGTCCCACAACTTGGGATGCTTGCTATAATAGCCTCTTAGAAGATGAATAACAATCCTATTTACCACCTCGGTTTGACCATCTGTTTGTGGATGAAATTTTGTACTCTTATTCAAATTTGTATCATTACAATAGAAGTAGGAAGATCAAAATGGATCCATACATTTTGAAAGAAAAGATTAGCGTTTTTTCAGCTGTAATAGTTTTCTTACATGCCATCAAAATACACATCTTGTTGAATCTATCTACCACAACATACAAATAATCATAACCTTTCCTTAACATAGGAAGGCCTCCTACAAAATCCATTGAGATTCTCTCCCAAGGATGAGAAGGAACTGGAAGTGGTTTGTACAAACCAAGCTTCCTATTTCTAGGCTTACTTGTTGCACATAAAGAACATCATCTAATAAAACAAGAAACACTTTCATTCATGCGTGGCCAATAACAATACCTTTGCAGATGCGCTAATGTCTTGCCTACATTGTAATGTCTTGCAATCAATGATGTGTGCGCCTCCCTTATGATATGATTCCTTTCTCCTTGTGGTATACATAACTTTCCCCAAGTGATACAACAAACTTTTATGCACATGATAATCTAACTCTTCACTTTGGTTTCCCTTACTCAAGTTATCATACACATCTTGAAAATCACTATCATTCACATATTTTTTAGTGTAACTTTCATGCATAATATAATTGTGCTTGAGAATAATAGTTGAATTTACAATAGGCCTAGAGAGCATATCAGCAACATTATTGTGGATTCCTTTCTTGTACCTGATAACCAAGTGACATTGTTGTAAAAAACCCATCCACATGAAATGTCTTGATTGTTGCAATTTAGACTGTGATTGTAAATACTGCAATGGCTGATGGTCGTTATGTAAAATGGTCTCTTTTCCCATCAAGTAATGCTTCCATTTCTTTACACTTTGTACCAATGCATATAAATCTTTATCATATGTAGGATATTTAGTCACAACTCCATTAAAAGTTTAATAATTAAATGAGATAGGCTTACCATTTTGCATGATCATTGCTCCCATAACATAATCACTTGCATCAGTTTGGATCTCAAATAGTTGTCTTAGATCTAGAATTGCTAGTACCGGTGCCAAACTTATATTTTGATTTAAAACATCAAATGATTTATGTTGCAAATCTCCCCAATGAAATACTTTCTTTATGCTTGTCAATGCATGTAACGGTGTTTCAATGGAAGAAAAATTACCAACAAATTTCCTCCAATACTGTGTTGCCCCTAAAAAGCTTCTTACCTCGATAAATGTATTGAACTTGGGCCAATTCAAAATGACCTCAACTTTGGAAGGATCAATCTTCAATTAACCTCCTCCAACTATGTGTCCCAAATATACCAATGAAGTCTTACCAAATTTACACTTTGACATCTTAAGAAACAATTTATCTTTTCTCAAAACATCAAGTACCTTGTTCACATGCATGACATGTTCTTCTCTTGATTTGCTGAATATGAGTATGTAATCTAAGTAAACAATGAAAAATTCATCTATAAATGGTCTAATTACATCATTCATCACTCTCATAAAAGTAGTTGGTGCATTTGTTAAGCCAAATGGCATAACTAACCACTCATACAATCCTTATCTAGTCTTGAAAGTAGTTTTCCAATTGTCTTCTTCAGCTATCCTAACTTGATGATAACCACTTCTCAAATATAACTTAGTGAAATAATTTTCATGCTTTAACTTATCAAGAAAATCATTAATGCGTGGAAGTGGGTAGAGATTCTTTACCATGATTTTTTTCAGTGCACGGAAATCAATACACATGCGCCAAGTCCTATCCTTCTTTGGAACAAAAACTATTGGAGAACCACATGGCAAAGTAGATGGGAGTATGAAACATTTATTCATAAACTCTTGGATTTTCTTCTTGATTTCCAAACTTTCCATGATCTCATGCTAAATTCCCCACTTGGGTGGCAACCATTTTGGTTCTTGAAACATCTCGCCATGCTGAATTACCACATCAAACAAATCATATTTCAATTTTTCATCACATCCTTCAAAAGATTCATAGTTAACATATTCCTTTTTCTTGATCATGATAAGCGCAAAATTTTTACTTGCATTTACTAGCCTCTTCATTTGCCCTGCATTAACTAAAGAGATATTCATTTTCTTGCGATGAGCTCTCACAATATATTCCACTCCATCTTTGATCAAATGATATTTTTTCTCATGACAATAGAAGACTGCTTTCTTGTCATACAAATATGGACTACCCAAAATAATCCCTAAAATATCAAGTGGTACAACATCTAACTCAACTTCAATAACAAATTTTGCATTAATAGAAAATCTGAAAATACATTTCCTTGTCACCTATAAATTTTCATTATTGACTATCCAACCCAAAGGGTATGGCTTATGATGAGGTATAGTTTCAAGGTTCAGTTTTTTAACTAAGTCTTTTGAAATCAAGATTTCTTATGACCATGTATCAAATAAGGCATCAATATTTGTATGATTATAAATTACTCTAACAGGGAAAAATTCTATCCTTGTGTCTTAAATTGAAGTGTTATTATGACTATTTGAGGTACTAGAACTTGCAATTGCTTCCTTTCCTTTTTTAACCATGGAAACTATCTTGGTTTCATCTCCTGAATCAGATCCAAGATCTTTTTGTTTGGTGGAATTCATCTTTTGTTTGCCTTTTTTATTTGGTTTCTTTGGTCTCAATTTGGGATGTAGTTTCCAACAGTGAGCTTCATCATTCCCCTCTTTGGAACAATGTTTGCATGTTATTTTCCCCCTTCTTGCTTCACACTTGCATTCTTCTTTCCCTTCCATTTTCCTCCTTTCTCTTTTCCCTTACCCTTGAATGGATTCTTCTTACTACCCTCTTCAGAAATGTTTTTACCCCTTGCTTACAGATGTGTGGCTTGCACATATACTTCATCTAAGTTATTTGAGTTAAACATGAGAATAGTGTGTTTTAAGTAGGAATGTAAACCTCCTATATACTTCAATAGTGTGTCCTGTGAGTTGTGTATACTCTTGGACACTTTGACCTTTAAGCTGTCTAATTTTTTTCCAACTCATTATTTCTTTTTGCATATAGGCTAATGGATAGAATTGTCTTTTAATGCAAGAAATGAATTCGACCCAAGAAATGGAAATCTTACCATCGATGCACATTTCCTCTTGTGTCTTTGCCTCTCACCAAACTAATGTTGCTCCTTCTAGCCTTAATGAAGACAATTAGATTTGAATGTCGTCTTCCTGCAGATTTTGAATTCTACAATAAACTTCTAATTGACGAATCCAATTATCTATTCTTTTAGCATTAACTTCTCCATTATATGTAGGAAGTTCAAATTTGATTTCCAACTTGAGTAACAAAGTCTTACCTTTTGGGATATTGGAATGAGTATATGTATGAGCTTTTGTAGTGGAATTGGAAGATGAAGATGTTGCTTAGGATGATGATGATGATGGTGGTGGAGAAGTAGGTCGTTTTCCACCATTGGCTTTTGAGCTCCTCTCTTCCTCCTTTTTACTGTTAGAATATTCTTCTCTATGATGGTGTTTTGAACCTTCTCCAGTTTCCTTTGCCATAAAATCTTCATACATAAGTTTCACCATCCTTTGAATTTCTTTGAAATCCTTCTTGACATCCTCTTCTTCAGAATGTTCATGAGCTCCTTCATGGCCTGAAATTTTGGCTATAGATTCATGCTCTATCTCTGTAGCTTGTATCTCTTCAACCACTTCAGCATATTTTGCAATTAATTCCTCTTGTGCTTCAAGTGTTTCCTTGAGTGTTCCTTTGGGTAAGGAGGATTCTTTCTCAGCCTTCTTCCTTCTTGTCCTAAATTCTTGACTAGCTATCAATAGCTTCCCTTCTCCTCTCTACAATCTCAATCTTGTAAGCATCAATACATTTGCACTATTAAAAACTCTTTAAGTAAAACAAGCAAGCAACCTTATGCTCTGATACCAACTTGATATGAAATTACTTGCTATTTAATGTTGTGCTAGTTTCATTTCGTATATAAACATTTCTTTGCATTGTTTTACTTATCCTTCATGAGTTTGTTTAAGAGCATGTGATTGGCAACAATTTACTTAGTGAAATTATCAATTTTTCATAAGCTTAAAAAGAATAATATTAAATGATAGAATAGAAGTAATATTAAACACAACAAACACATATAATAGAGCTTAACACCGAGAATTTTTTATAAAGGAGTTCACCCCTCCTGGGCTACATCTCCTTGGTCCAGCTTAATAGTGTGACCTTTGTATTAGCTTCGAGTGTGCTAAAATTGTTGTTACAAGATTCAGAACCTCTTGGAACCTGTTCCAATGATTTTAAAACATCATAATCTCCCAAAAATGACTATTTTTTTGCTGAATTTTGACTTTGGATGCTCTAAAAATGACCCCAACACCTAGTGGACCTAACCTTTAAAAATATTCAAATGCACTAAAACACATGTAGATGACCTTTTCTACCTCTGCAACCTACTTCATTAAGTTCAGAGCATGCCAATTAGCCTATCATGACTCTTTTTGAGCTCTATTTGGTCAAAAATTGAGTGAGTTATGACAAAAACTAACTTTGCCCCAATTTCTCCTCCAAAACTGGAGAAAATGCCGGTTAAAATTCTAATTTTGGAAAATCTGCCAAAATTGGCACGCCTTTGAATTCTCTGCCAATTTAAGCATTGTATTAATTAAGCACTAATTCTGGATTACGGGCGGTTAAGTATGGGTTATCATTAATACGCATTTTACGTGCTAATGAAGTATTAACTTCATTAAGCCACAGCTTATCGTTAATTAATCTCCATTAAAAAATATGTTGAATCAATGGTTGGCACCTGGTCATGCACTATTCGGTCACAGGGGAGGGAGTTGGACCCCTCCAACCCCCAACAAATCGGCAATTGAAATTCAAATATATGCGGAAGTCTATAGGGGTAAGAAACACCGCAGAGCAGAGATGGTAATGCGTGCAGTTTGACCGCGGGAGGTCAGGGGTTCGAGCCTCGACCCTGCCATATAATTTTACACGGTGCTACAAAGAATTCCACCCTACCAAATATGTCGACTCCGCCTATCTAACCCTTCTCCAAAACTTATTAGTGGCTCCTCCTAAAATTGGTAAAGTCTGTCGATTTGTATATAGGTTTGAAACTATATAATAATACATATATTATATATATTTTCAATTCCACCATAACCAATGTTCCAAAACCTTAATATCATCAAATGATTCGACCTTAGGGTTAGGAGGTGGCCCACCAGAGGGGATATGTTGCGCCCTCTGGTTGGGTTTCACTCCAACCCTTAAAAAAATTTCAAATTCCAACTTAGGAAAAAATTGAAGGTCATTGGGCAATTTTTCTCTTCACTTAACCCATCTGGCGAATCTGAAGACGACATTTGTCACAATGTCACTGGCTTCAATCTGGAGAATATTCTTGAAATGTTGACTGTACCTACCACATCAACAGTGTACTTGTTCTTCTCTTTTTTTGCATGTTTTGGAAAACGAACAGCAGACGATAACTCAGTCACATGAACTCGGATTTTGATGAAATGAATTGCGCCGGAATCCTAGTGGTGAACTCTATCCGTTTGTTCTGGGTTAAAGTGATTTCGAGAACTTTCAATTTTTAGCTAAAACTTGAGCTTTAGATCATTCCTTCCCACTAGAAGCCTTTTGGACCCCAAAATATATTATCAATTGTTCAGCAAATGAGGGTACAGCTCCCTCACTTTTCCAATCTCTAACAATTTTTCCTTTGAAGGATTTTGACCTTTGAGTCCAACTCTAAGGTATTCAACATTCCCTCTTCTCGAAGTTGTGATTCTTCTGTCAAGTATGAGATCTTGCTGAAGTTCATCAAGATATTCTGGTGAGAAATCATCTATTGATGGCAGTTGAACATGCTCTCCTTGAACATCAATCAAATGAGGCTCAAACAATCTAAAATTCTCAACATTAACGATAGAATAAATTTGCATATAAGGAGGCAAAGCTAGCTTAAATGCATTTGTACCAATATTTTCCAGAATTTTAAATGGACCATAACAGATTGATTTGAGCTATTTACCTTCCCCTTTCAATCTTTATTTTCTTATGTACAACCAAACTTCATCTCCAACTTGGAATTTGTGATCAACCCGATGTTTGTCATGCCTTGCCTTGTAGTTGCTTTCACTCTTCTCAAGTTTCTCTTGCACTGTGTGATCTTGCTGAAGTTCATCAAGATATTATGGCAAGAAATCATCTATTGATGGCAGTTGAACATGCTCTCCTTGATCATCAATCAAAGGATGCTCAAACAATCTCAAATTCTCAACATTAACGACAAAATAAATTTGCATATAAGGAAGCATATCTAGCTTGAATGCATTTGTACCAATCTTTTCCAAAATTTTAAATGGACCATAAAAAATTTATTTGAGCTTTTTACCTTCCCCTTGCAATCTTTATTTGCTTATGTACAACCAAACTTCATCCCCAACTTGGAATTTGTGATCAACCCGATGTTTGTCATGCCTTACCTTGTAGGTTCTTTGACTCTTCTCAAGTTTCTCTTGCACTGTGTGATGTACCAACTGAATTTGCTCAATGAAATTTCTTGATTTATCTATATCACTGTGTCCATATATAGCAACATATTTCTCAAAGATAAAGTCCAATGGTGATCTTGGCAAGTAGCCAAACCATGCCTCAAATGGTGATGTATTTGTGGAAGAATGTTTTGCCCGGTTGTATGCATGTTGTATGTAGTGTAACTATTCGTCCCACAACTTGGCATGCTTGCTACAATAGCCTCTTAGAAGATGTATAACAGTCCTATTTACCACCATGGTGAATGAGCACTGCTCCAATAGCATAATCACTTGCATCAATTTGGATCTCAAATGGTTGTCTTAGATCTGGAATTGCTAGTACTAGTTCCGAACTTATATTTTTCTTTAAAGCATCTAATGCTTTCTGCTGCAAATATCCCCAATGGAAGACTTTCTTTATGATTTTCAATGCATGTAACGGTGTTGGAATGGAAGAAAAATTAGCAATAAATTTCCTCCAATACTGTGTTGCCCCTAAAAAGCTTCTTACCTCGGTGACTGTATTGGGCTTGGGCCAATTCAAAATGACCTCAACTTTGAAAGGATCAATCTTCAATTCACCTCGTCCAACTATGTGTCCCAAATATACTAATGAAGTCTTGCCAAATTTTCTCTTTGACATCTTAAGAAACAATTGCTCTTTTCTCAAAACATCAAGTACCTTGTTCACATGCATGACATGTTCTTCTCTTGATTTGCTGAATATGAGTATGTCATATAAGTAAACAATGACAAAGTCATCTAGAAATGGTTTAAGTACATCATTCATCACTCTCATAAAAGTAGTTGGTGCATTTGTTAAGCCAAATGGCATAACTAACCACTCATACAATCCTTTTCTAGTCTTGAAATCATTTTTCCAAATGTCTTCTTCAGTTATCCTAACTTGATGATAACCACTTCTCAAATCTAACTTAGTGAAATAATTTGCATGCTTTAACTGATCAATCAAACCATCAATGCATGGAAGTGGGTAGCAATTCTTTATCATGATTTTGTTCAGTGCACAGAAATCGATACACATGCGCCAAATTTCGTCCTTCTTTGGAACCAAAACTATTGAAGAACCACATGGCGAAGTAGATGGGTGTATGATACCTTTATTCAGCAACTCTTGGATTCTCTTCTTGATTTCCAAGCTTTCCATGATTAGCATGTGATACATACCAATATTCAGAAATGGAACATCTTGATGCAGTTGAATCTCATGTTGAATTCCCCTCTTGGGTGGTAACCCTTTTGGTTCTTGAAACATCTCGCCATGTTGACTTACCACATCAAACAAATCAGATTTCAAGTTGTCATCACATCCTTCAAAAGCTTCATAGTTAACATCTTATTTTTCCTTGATCATGAGAAGCACAAAAGTTTACTTGCATTTACTAGCCTCTTCATTTTCCATGCATTAACTAAAGAGATATTCAGTTTCTTGCGATGAGCTCTCACAATATACTCCACTCCATATTTGATCAAATGATATTTTTTCTCATGACGATAGAAGACCACTTTCCTGCCATACAAATATGGACTACCCAAGATCATCCCTAAAATATCAAGTGGTACAACATCTAACTCAACTTCATCAACAAAGTTTGCAGTAATAGAAAATCTGAAAATACATTTCCTTGTCACCTGTAAATTTGCATTATTGACTATCCAACCCAAAGGGTATGGTTTATGATGAGGTACAGTTTCAAGGTTCAATTTTTTAACTAAGTCTTCTAAAATCAAGTTTGCTTGTGACCCTGTATCAAATAAGGCATCAATATTTGTATGATTAGAAATTACTCTAACATGGAATAATGCTATCCTTGTGTATTCATTTGAAGTGTTATTGTGACTGTTTGAGGTACTAGAACTTGCAATTTCTTCCTTTCCTTTGTTAACCATGGCAACTATCTTGGTTTCACCTCTTGAATCAGATCCAAGATCTTTTTGTGTGGTGGCAGTTGTCTTTTTTTTCCCTTTGTTATTTGGTTTCTTTTGTCTTAGTTCGGGATGTAGTTTCCAAATGGCTTCTTCTTACTACCCTCTTCAAAAAATTTTTTACCCCTCTATTCAAGATGCGTGGCTTGCACACATACTTCATCTAAGTTATTTGGGTTAAACATGATAATAGTGTGTTTTAAGTAGGAATGTAGACCTCCTATATACTTCAAAAGTGTATCTTGTGAGTTTAAGTCTACTCCAAGTAATAAATCCCTTTTCCTAAACTCTTGTGTATACTCTTGGATACTTTTACCTTTAAACTGTCTAAAATTTTGACAACTCGTTATTTCTTTCTGCATATAGGCTAATGGATAGAATTGTCTTTTAGTGGAATAAATGAATTCGACCCAAGAAATGGAAATATTACCATCGATGCGCATTTCCTCTTATGTATTTGCCTCCCACAAAACTAATTTTGCTCCTTCTAGCATTAATGAAGCCAATTAGATTTTAATATCGTCTTCCTGCATATTTTGAATTCCATAGTAAACTACTAATTGACGAATCCAATTATCTACTCTTTCAGCATTAACTTCTCCATTATATGTAGGAAGTTCAAATTTGATGTCCAACTTGAGTAACGGAGTCTTACCTTTTGGGATCTTGGAATGAGTGTGGGTATGAGTTTTTGTGTTGGATTTGGAAGATGAAGATGCTGTTGAGGATGATGATGATGGTGGTGGTGGAGAAGGAGGTGGTTTTCCACCACTAGATTTTGAGCTTCTCTCTTCCTCATTTTTAATGTTTGAAGATTCTTCTCTATGAGGGTGTTTTGAACCTTCTCCAGTTTCCTTTTCCATAAAAGCTTCATACATAAGTTTCACCATCCTTTTCATTTCTTTGAACTCCTTCTTGACATCCTCTTCTTCATAATTTTCATGAGCTCCTTCATGGTCTGACATTTTGGCTATAGATTCAAGCTCTATCTCTGCAACTTGTATCTCTTCAACCACTTCAGCCTCTTGTGCAATTAATTCCTCTTGTGCTTCAAGTGTTGCCTTGAGTGGTCCTTTGGGTAAGGAGGATTCTTTCTCAGCCTTCTTCCTTCTTGTCCTAACTTCTGGACTAGCTATCAGTAGCTTCCATTCTCCTCTCTGCAATCTCAATCTTGTAAGCATAAATAAATTTGCACTATTAAAAACTCTTCAAGTAAAACAAGCAATCAATTGTGTGCTCTAATACCAACTTGATCTAAAATTACTTGCTATTTAATGTTGTGCTAGTTTCATTTCAGATATAAACATTTCTTTGCATTGTTTTACTTATCCTTCATGAGTTTGTTTAAGAGCATGTGATTGGCAAACAGTATACTTAGTGAAATTATGAATTTTTCATAAGCTTAAAAAACATAATTTTAAATGAAAGAACATAAGCAATAGTAAACACAGCAAGCACATATAACAAAGCTTAACATGGATAATTTTTTATAAATGAGTTCACCCCTCCTGGGCTACATCTCATTGGTTCAGCTTCATAGTGTGACCTTTGTATTAGCTTAAAGTGTGATAAAATTGTTGTTATTGTTATCACCCTAGTAATTCTCAAGTTGTGGGATGAGGATTTTTGTAGTTAAGAAAACTAGAGATAACCAAGAACCACTTTGGGAATTCAAGATCTAGCCTTCTTGAGCTCCGGAGAGGGATCTCTCCTAAAGATTTAACTTTGTTTTGGTAAAGGGTTTTAGGCTAGCTATGAGTGGGTAGTGGGACTTGTTTTGAAAGAGTGGTGGGAATACAAAGTGTTTCAAGGTAAACCAGAGAGATCTACCAGAACATTGGGCTATGGAGTCAACTCTCTAGGTAAGAAAAGCTAGGAAATAAGACTTAAAGATGAAAATGTACTAAGGGCAGGGTAGATGACCTTCTAAGGCTTTGAATAGGCTTTGTTGATGGAATGGGTGTAATTTGAACAAAAGGGCACTTAAGAATCCTTAAGTTACAGAAAAGAGGATTGAAGGATGGGATCAAACTAGGACCTAGAGCAATTAAGAATTCTATGGTCTGGTTATCAAGTAGAAAACATAAAAATGCCAACTAGTTTAAAACAGGGAGCTTATTATCACTAATCCTGTTTAAATTCTCCTTAGTTGATCATTTAAGAATAGAAACACATTAACTAAATGTATGTAAACTTTTAAAGAAAAACACTGAAAATGGGAAAAAGACGAGACTTATCTTGTCACCACGAGAATCCTTAGTTAAGATGTCTCTAATCCTGTTTCCAGTCTACTGCTTCGCTAATTGACTCACACCAACTTCAATATATCCAGAAAAATGACTATAGTAGTCTTGAGAAATTTTATTCCACCATGAATACTTCGAATAATGAAGTATTTATACACATACATTGTTTACAAAATATCTCAGAGTTTGAGATAATGTTTTAAAGAAAAATAGGAAAGATAACATAAGAAGAGGGACAATAGCAAAACAGTTTGCAAGCTATTCTCTTTTACAAGGAAAAATAGAACTGATTATTCTAATTAAAAGGACTTTTGATGTGCTGTGAGCATTGCTAGCATTAGGTGGATCTTCTCGTGGAAGGTGGTTGTAGAACATTCCTTTCTTTGACTTTCAACTCTAATACTCTTTATCGTCTGATTTTCACTGTTTTACTGTTGTAATTGAAAAATGACCAACAGTAACATTCTTTTTACTGATACTCTTTGACAATATGATACACTTCGACACTAAATTTTAACCCTAAGGTAAAAATATGATTTTCTCAATGGCTTCCCTTCTCTTTTACCTGTCAAATTCACCTCTTTTTGAAAGTTTTAATATTCCTTTCTTTCAATGTCTTTATCCTCTGCTCATGACCTTTTGAAGTGATGATAATCATCTTTGAAATCAAACTCTAGACCTTTTGCAAACTCTTAATCTCATTGTTTTTTAAGGTTATCTCTTTCATGGCTTTGACTCAGTCTGAAGCCCCTGTTTCTACTTCCTATCTATACATGTGTATTTGAGGAATCAACTAGAGAAACATCTTTGGATGATACTGATACTGCAGTTACCAATTTTCCTTGTGGTGCAAGATGTTCTGAGTTTAACATTTTTAGTTTTATGCTGAAGGATCTCTTTTTCTTGGGGATTACTTGTTTCTTAGTCTTTTTTAGCTGAACAAAAGCAAGTGTAAACTGTTTTCTTAGTTCTCATTTTGAAACAAGGGGTATTTGAAGGGTTTTTCTGGCAAAAGTGGACTTTGAGCAGGGTTCTGGGTGATAAAAAGGTTTATTATGCACAGAGGATTGTTTAGACCAAATTCAGTAGAGAAAATGATCTTGAAATGGTTTAAAACATGCTAAAAATGGAAAATATGGATCCTGGAGAAAATTTGATAGAGTTTCCCCTGTATTTTGGATGTTTTTTAGACTTCTGTATGGATAATTCAAACTTTTAAAAGGAATGGAAGTCCAAATTATGATTTTTCCATTGTATTTGAAGCATTTTGCAGGCTGAATAGTGAAAAATACCTATGAAAGGTGTAGTTTGCGGTTATGAGAGATTACTGGTTTGCAATCGTCTTCATTTTCTGTTAAAATTGGGCTGGTAGAGGTCGTGGAGGCATCTTAGGAATGATTCGCAGAGAAAATGGTAGTTCAAAAAGGTTTCACTGGTTTAGGATTGTTTTTAAAAATGGTGAAAACAGATGAAAATAAGGCTCTGCGGGGTTTCTTAGGTTAAAAGGCGCGAATAGAAGAAATTTTATGAAAACATTGGGTTTTAACATATTAAACCATAGTTTAAACTATACTTAAACTACATTAACTAAAGGCTAGGCGGGAGTGGTTTAGGAATATGACTGGGTGGTATTCGCGCGACTCAAAAGCTGTAAGCAGTAATTCAATTTTCGAACGCGATTCAATCGAATTGTGACACGTCAACAAGAGGTGGTTTGGGAAAACCACCCATATCACGTGACTTTTCCAAAACTTTGGTCGATTATTTTGATCGCGCGAAATGGAATTATCACCGTTGGATCTGATAATGGAAAGCGAATGGTCACAATCAAAAGGAAAGGTGTGGGGAAAGGTAGTGGGGTCAGGGCATTGTTTATTAACCGTTGATCTGTCGGATGGAAGATCAACGATTATCGCTTAACGCAATGGACTATGTTGGGGACGGAAAATAGAGTTATCAAAATTTTTTTCTGCCCATCGGATCTTGAAGCTGATGGAAGATCTAACGATTGTATTTTAAGTGCGATGAGCAGTGATGGAAATGGGAAATGGAGTTATCGAGGTTTATTTATGACCATCAGATTAAAAAGAGATGATCTGGCAGTTATTATATTACGCGATAGGATTGACAAGGGATCGGGAAGCTTTCATCGCATTTGTTTGGAGCCATAGGATTAGAGGGGTGCTGGAGATCAGAGAGCTGAAATTAATTCCGAAAGCATAAAGGGATTTGGTTAGTTTATATACAAAAATGAATTTTTTCAATGGAAAAAGTGATCGGGAGGGTTTCAAAAGGATTTTAACCAGAGTTAAGAATTGGGGTATGGGATATATATTGGGATTTCAGCTTAGGTTATGGTCTTAACCTTGGTTAAAGGGAATCGGGAGAGCAACAAAGGGATAGTTTAACCTCAGGCTAGGGAGTCGGGGAAGGAAAATATACAAGGAGATAGGGCTATCTATTTTGAAGTTTAGTTTAAATGAAACTTCAGGAAATTTTTGCTTCAAACATATATAAAACATGTTTAAAGGTTTTTTCATATATTTTTGTTATATGGTTAATTAAACCAAGGTGATTTACCCACCACAGGGGCGGGATATATATATAAGGATAGTTTTAGCCAAAGGGGTGTTTTTTGGGTATTTTATTTAAACATGTGGGGATTAAATAACTTTGGCTAAAGTTATAATAAGTGGGTTTTTGGGTTTATTATATAAAAAAGAGTTATATAAAATAGGAGAAGGTCATTTCTATAGGGAATTAATACATAAATTAAAGTTAATATGAAAATAGGACAAGGTATACTCACAACACATAAACATAACAAGTAAAGTGAGGTTTAAAAGATAATTTGCATTGATCTTATCCCTTAACTTATAATATAATGTTATTTTGAGGGTTGAATGTTTTCAAATGATGTAGGAAGTTAATCAATGGGAATTATAATTTCGTTAAGTAAAAAATGGAATTTTACTTAAGATTATTCAAGGGAATGAATGCATGAATGGTAAATGATATAATTTTAAGGGATTAATATAGACATTTCACACTTTTAACTGATCAGTCATAGAACCTTGGGTCCGGTCCCAACAAAAGTCAAGGAAATGCCTTGAGCCTTTCTAACTGATAGTTTAGAATGTTTCATGACTATGGGAAAGGGAATTTAGTTATATAGTAGCCCATGATGAATGATATTTACATTGATACTTTTCACCTTCTTCTACCTACCCAGCTTACCATGCTAACATTTTTTCTTCCTTTGTAGTAAGGTGCATTTGAGCTAGCAACCTTCACATCATTTATTCTTTCTGAAAGCAAGAAAAACTATCTAATTCTACACTTATTTCATTTATGAATACAGATTAAACTGTTGGATTCACTTTATTTTTCTACCTAACTACTGAATTGTAATGATTAAACTGTATGACAACTCGTTATTCTCTATCTACAACAAGTGAAATTGAAAAATGACAAGTTAAGATTAAACTGTTTAACTCATCATGGGACTATGGCATTTATTGACACTCTGCCATAGCCAAAAAGTAAAAAGTAGTGGCATTTATGTTGGCACACTTTCATGTTTTATTCATTTTTCTTTTGGGGTCTTTTATTTTTTCTAAGTCCTTTGATTTTTCTTTTAGGACTTTTTACCCTCTTTTTGATTTTTTGATTTTTTGATTTTTTTGATTTTTTTACAAAATATGTGAATAAAACTTGTAGAAGGAAAAGTATATGCAAATTTACAAAATTATCAACAGTCAAGTCAAAATTATGACCCCTATATTATAGGTTGCTAACATTGGCTTCACTTGGGGATGACCTTTCCTTGTGAAATGCCAAGAACTCTGAGATTAGTAGCCTTATCCATTGACCTTGGTGATCCTGTAAATGTCTTATGTTTTCTACAATAATCATATTTATGATATCTTATACTACAAAGCTCAAGGCCTTCTCTTCGGGCTTCAACTTTGTAGATAATATATCCAATCCAATCTACACTCTGACTATGAATATTTACAATGATAAAGTAAATAAATCTAAATGTTACGTGACTTGTGAGGAATAGTAATGTTTAAACATCCTTCCATTTACTGGTCCTTCTTGAAGCTCGGTTCCATCCAAATTCCTGATGAAAAAGGAATTATTACCTCTGTAACCATATATCACATACGGTCCTTGCCATAGAAAGCTGAACTTCCCATGTTTACCTTTATCCTCTCTTCTTGAATCCCATCTTAAAACTTGATCTCCTATGAAAAATTCATCTTCCTTAACTCTTTTATCAAAAATCTTTTTGATCTTGTCCTGTAAAACTCGTGACTTTTCATAAACTTCATCTCTGGTTTGTTGAAGGTGTATGGTTTCATTGATTCTTCTTTGAATTTCATTAGCTTCTACCTCTAATTCCTGGATAATATTCATGACTGGGACACCCAAGGAAGAAGGGAAAACTGCATTTGTACCATAAACAATCTGATATGGTGAAGTTCCTATAGAATTTTTTGTAGTAATTCTATCAGCCCAAAGGGCATAGACCAGCTTCTTGTTCCATGTCTTTTTATTGTCTTGGAGTAGTTTTTTGATGATGTTGATTAAACTTTTATTTGAGGATTCGGCCAAAACATTACCTTGGGGATAATATGTTGTGGAATGACCTAAGGTAATATGGTATTTATGGTAGAAAGCAATCATCTTCTTAGATTTGAAAGAAACAGCATTGTCTGTGATAATTTTGTGTGGGCATCCAAATCTAGACAAAATATTACTTTCTATGAATGAGATAATAACTGAGTCTGTAGCTTGTCTAGTGGGAATTGCTTCTATCCACTTAGTAAAGTAATCAGTAGCAGTTAGAATCCATTTGTGTTGACCTGAATATGGAGGATGAATAAGTCTAACCCCCATAGTTGAAATGGTTTTTCAGTGGATATTGGTTTCAGAGGTAAAGGTAACAGTTTCTTTTTACCTTTGAAAATTTGGCATTGATGGCAAGAGGTAACAAACTTTTTAACATCTGAAAATAAAGATGGCCAGTAAAAACCAGCTCTGAGTATTTTATCAGTTGTGCTCTTCCAGTATAGATGGCCTCCACAGTCACCTGCATGAAATTCCTCAAGGGACTTCTCAGCCTCAGATTTCAATAAACAATTAAGTAAAATTCCAGTACTTTCTCTCCAATACAGTGCATTATTTAAGATACAGAACCTCATTTCTTTTTGCTTGATGAATCCTGCCTTGGTTTTTGTCAGTTGAGGAGGAGCTTGTAAGTTTGTTAGTACAAATATTATATCAGAGTACCATGGTGAGTCTTGATAGGCCTCACTGATCAATGGAGTCACCATCTCCTCATGTTCATCTACTTGTGCAATGAAATTAATATCTAAGGCATTGCAATTTGATTCAGCCATCAGTTTTGTTAGATGATCCAAAATAAATTTTATCATAGGTTATAATTTTTGAATAAAATAATTATTAATTTAAGATATTAAATTAATAATTATTATTCTAGAATATTTAATAAATTTTTGAGATATTTAGAAGTAGAAATTTGTTATTAAAAATTAGGACTCTAGAAAAGAGTCATTTCCTAGGCTCTAAGTTAGGAGTGAAGTTAGTAGAATGGTTAGAAGCTCATTTATTGTAAATGGACACTTGTTTATTTTCCAAGTGATCCATAACTAGATTAAGTTAGAACATAGAGCTTATAAATAAGTTAGTTTCCTATTTTCATTTTAGTGTGTAATGAGAGATTGTGAAAGTGTGAGTTTGCGTGTGTAAACTCTTGTAATTTGCTATGTAATCTTTTTGCATGATCAATAAAGTTATGTGTCTGAGGACACTTCTACATTTACATGTGGTATCAGAGCCACGGTAATGTTGCAGTGGATATGAGGAGGAAGATTCCAGCACTCCCAGTTCTTGGAAAACTCAACTCCGTTGAAGTGATCAGCAAAAGATTGGTATGAAATTTGTAAAAAAAAATTATTGATTTTAGATCTGTAAATTCTAAAATCATTTTTTTAAAGAGCAAATGCAAATCTGTGTGAATTTCCTGTTTCAAATTTTTGAGCCAACATTGTTTGAAAGAATTTTGTTGCAATAAATAAGAAAAAAGGAAAGTGTTGTTGATATAGCACATCAGCACTGAAGGAGAAAGTGTTGTTGACATAGTGCATCTGCAGGAGCCATCGCTGTGATATTTATATTACCTTGACATGTGATATTGAAATATCAATAACTATCGCAGATTTCAATGTATATTACCTTGAATAGAAATTTTCTCCAAATATCTGAAGTTACATTTGCGTTGAAGGAGCCATCGCTGTGATGGCATGCACCAACTCCTCCGCACCTCACCGGCCTCGACCTTGACATCAAACGGCATTTTTTTTTGCACAAAATCTGTTTCAATCTTGCTTGGAAGAGTTAATTCGGAAATTTTAAAGTTCCCACATCGTTTTTGGAGGATTCGTGGACCCCATATGGTTAAACGTTCTCATGATAAGAAGGCGACATATCAAACCCAACTTGCAGCATTGAAAACAGCGTTTGAACGCTGACCATAATTGAAATATTGTGGAAGAGGCATTGAAAACAGCGTTTTACAGCGTTTAATTGCCCCCAATGCACAGTGTTTTAAAATAATTTTACAGCATTTTGAACTTGCATTTTACAACGTTTAATTTCCCCCAATGCACATATGTTTTTTCGTTTAATTGAAGTATGAACCAGCGTATAATTGAAGCTAGAAGCCGCGTTTAATTGGAAGCTAGCATATAATTGATGCCAGAAGCATCGTTTAATTGGAAGCCAGCCTTAATTTGAAACAGCGTTTTAAATGACAGCCTTTTAAATGAATTGAAGAAGCGTTTGACAACATTTGACAATTGGAGCAACATCTCTACCAGCCAGCATAAGCAGTGTTGAATTGTTCAACCGATCATGGTATATCTTTACTTGAATGCCATTACCTGAAATGCCCATGGGAGATTATTTTTAAATTCTGATTATTTGAAAGAATGCCAGTTGTGAAGTTTGAAATCTAAAAGAAATTAAAAGTGGACATTTAAAAGGTTCTTGATAGTGATAAGGTGCATTAAAATATTTTTTTTTTGGAGTGAGAAAGTATTTTTTTTAATGTTTTTTATTGGAGTAATAAGGGTATTGTAATTTTTTGGAGTAATAAGGAGATTTTTGCCTTGTAATTTGTTTGTGGGGTGATATTGTAACTCAAAGTAATTTTACTTTGAGGGGGGGTAATTTTTTACCAGATTGTGCAAGAGCACTATTGTAAAAGTCAAATTTTGAAAGTTGCCTTGTAAATATTTGAGAAATTGACTAGAGCCAAGTGCAAAGCTCAGTCAATTTTCTCCCGTTTCAACAACTATTCGAGGGTCAAGGCCAAGCCCTGATAGTTCGTTTTTTTTTGCATCGTGTGTTGTTGTTGTGTTGCGCATCTTGATATTTTGTGGAGCTTGATTCGTGGTGTGAAGTCTTAACACTACAATGTCTAAGTTGATTAATTTCTTTTCTGATTCCAATAAACTTGAAGGCTCAAAATCTTACAAAACATGGCAACGCCTCATCGAAAGCACTCTTGTTTATAATGAACTATGGCATGATATTTGTGATGGATATGTAAATCCAAATAAACCTACAGATGCAGTTGCGCTAGCAAAATGGGAAGTTAAAAATGCCAAAGCATTAACTCTCATTAAACCCTCTGTCAATGATGAAATGTATGTCCATATCGAAAATGCTAAAGATGCTTGGTCTGCTTTGAGAACTTTTAAAGAGTTGTTTGATACTCAGCCTCAATCAAAAAGAGTTGACCTACAATTAAAATTGTTGCATCAAAAATTTACTGAAGAAGGAGATATTCTTGAATACATCTCCAGACTTAAGAATATTAAGCAGGAAATTGTTAATGTTGGTTTTCAAGCAGTTAATGATAGTTTTATGGTCACAGTTTTAATTGTTGGGCTTCCTTCTTCTTACACACATTTTTTGGAAACTCTACAACTAACTGGAAATTTGGAAAAGCTAAAGTTTGATGAGCTCTATGAAATGTTGACTCAACATGATAAAACTTTTGGGAAGAAAAATAAAGTTGGTGAAGATGTTTTTCTCATAGAGGCCAGTACTAGCAACTCCTCAGTTGACAATTCCAAAAACAAAGGCAAAGGTAATTTCAATCAAAATCAAGCAGCGCAAGGTCGTGGTCACAGTCAACACGGAGGAAACGACTCCAACAGAGGATCCAATTCAGGCAAAAACAATTCTCAAGGCAGAGGCAACAATCAAAATAGAGGCATAGGACAGAATCCAAGGAGAGGACAATCTCAAAACAGAGGACAAAGCAGAGGTCAAGGATAGTCTCAAGGCAGAGGACAGTCTCAAGAAAGAGGCACCGATTTGAGTCAAATTGTTTGCAGGTGATGTAACAGAGTTGTTCATTATGCTTCAGATTATCGCACATCTATCAACAAAATTTCTAAGTTTCAACAGCCTTCAGCACATTTTGCAAATGATCAAGATCAAGATGATAATGACTCATAATATGTCTTCACTTCTTCACCAACAATCCAACTTTCCTCTTATATTAAGAGTGATTATGAAGATGCTTGGATTTTGGATTCAGGAGTGACTCAGCACATGACCTGTAGACGAGATTTATTTTGGAATTTTCAAGAGTGCCATCTTAATTCCATCTTTCTAGCATATGATACAAAACATACGCCTTATGGAAAAGGTGCAGTAAGATTTTTTCTCCCTGACATTGGAGAAAATTTATTTCCAATGTGTGGTATGTACCCACCTTTAAGAAAAATTTGTTGTCTTTGGTCATGATTCGACAAGTAGGACATCAAATAATTATGGAAGATGGCTTAGTTAAGATTAATTCAGTCAAACAGAACTTCAAAACAGTGATGACAGGATATGAAGACGGAAAACTGTTAAGGATGAAAGGGACAATTATTCCAAGGCATTCTGATTTTGCAGGGGCAGTTACTACAGGAATTTCTCCTATAAGATTATGGCATGTAAGATATGGAAATTTAAATTTTTATAGTCTTTCTCAATTGCAGAAACAAGGGATGGTTAAAGGACTTCCAACTTTCAACAAAGAAAATGCAAAATGTGAAGCCTGCATTTATGGAAAACAGAGTCGAAAAAGTTTTCCAACAAGTACATGGTGCGCAAACAGACTGTTGCAACTAGTTCACAGTGATGTGTGTGGTCCACTACAAACTTCATTAGGTGGTTACAAATATTTATTGATATTTATTGATGATTTCAGTAGAATGACTTGGGTTTAATTCTTGAAAAATAAGTCAGAAGCATTTAAGAAATTTAAAATTTTTCAACAACTTGTTGAAAATGAAGTCAAAGAAAAGATAGGTACTCTCAAGACAGATAATGGGGGAGAATTCAACTCAAATGAATTCAAAGCTTATCGCAGTGAAAATGGCAACAGAAGGCATATTACAAATGTTTACACTCCTTAAGAAAATGGAGTCGTATAAAGGATGAATCGCACATTGTTAGGCATGGCGAGATCCATGTTAACTTTCAAAGGGTTAAGTCCAACATATTGGGCAGAAGCAATCCATACAACTGTCTATCTAAGAAACAGATCTCCAACTGCTTCTTTAGAAGGAATCACCCCTTATGAAGCTTGGTTTGGTTTCAAACCTAAAGTTAAACATCTTCAAGTTTTTGGATCCATCTGTTATGCCTTAGTTCCCAAAGAAAAGCGAACTAAGCTTGATTCAAGAAGTTTGAAATGCACAATGATTGGCTATTCATATGAAAAGAAATGGTATCATCTTTTGACAAATGGAAAATTTATTGTGAGCAAGGATGTCATTTTTGATGAAATAGAGAGTAAGAGTGTTGAAGAAATCGAAAGTCTTCTTCACAAGTTAGAAACTAAAGGCACTAAAAGGAAAGGAAATATGCAAAGTCAACCAACTTCACCAAATTGGTATGAACTTAATTTTCCTTCCTTTGAATATGAGTCATCCAGTCCATCTACTTCCACAAAATCATATGGATCTTCTAGCAGTTCATCAGCGTCTCCAATCAGCAGCATTTCTTCTGACAATGATTCTCCAGATTCACCAACTGAACGACTAACATCAGTTTACATTAATCCCCTTTACAATGATGGAGACTTCTCAGAACCTCAAACAAGTGAGCAACAACTTCCAAAATGGGCAGTTCAACTATTGAAAGATGTAAGGCCTAATGAACAAAACAAAATAGGAACAAGGGCATCAAAACGAAATGAAGGCAATTTTTCTTTGATAGCAAATGATTTTACTGAACCTTCTTCTTTTCAAGAGGCAGTAAAACATAAAGCATGGCAACAAGCAATGGTTGATGAATATCAGGTAGTTCAAGACAACAACATTTGGAAACTTGTTGATTGTCCTCAGAATGTTAAACCTATTGGATGCAAATGGGTTTATCGAATTAAGTACAAGAAAAATGGTGATATTGACAAGTATAAAGCATGACTTGTTGCTAAAGGTTTTTCGCAGCAGGAAGGGATTGATTATGAGGAAACCTTTGCTCCACAGCTAAATGGAACACCATCCGCCTCACACTTGCCTTAGCAGCTCAGAAAGGGTGGAATGTTCATCAAATGGATGTCAAAAGCGCTTTTCTCAACGAGGACTTATAGGAAGATGTATATATGACACAACCACCAGGGTTTGAAGTTGAAGGGAAAGAACATAAAGTCTGCAAATTAATCAAGGATTTATATGGATTAAAACAAGCTCCATGCGCCTGGTATGCCAAAATGGATGAATACCTTCGCAAAGTTGGTTTTCATCGCAGTGAATCTGATGATACTTTGTATGTGCGCCAACAGGGAAAATATATGGTCATTCTCATTATGTATGTCGATGATTTGATCATCACAGGCAACAATGATGATCACATTGAACAGGTGAAAAAGGAGTTACATGTAGGTTTTAAGATGACAGATTTGGGACTACTTCACTACTATCTTGGAGTTGAAGTATTCCAACGTCCACATCAGATCTTCATTTCCCAGAGTAAATATGCAGCAGAAATTGTTCAGCGATTTGGAATGCAGGATTGTAAGCCTGTCCTTACCCCTATGGAACAAAACTTAAAAATTTCAAAATTTGAAGGGGGGGAAAAGGTGGATAGCACTACTTACAGACAGTTGATTGGCAGCTTGATTTATTTGACAACCACTCGTCCTAATCTATCTTATGCAGTTAGTATTCTTTCATGTTTTATGCAGGACCCATTAGACAGCCACTGGAATGAAGCCAAAAGAGTTCTTCGATATATCCAAGGAACAAAAGATTTAGTCTTCTTTACAAAAAGACTAAAAATTTTGTACTTAGTGGATTTTCAGATGCCGACTTTGCTGGAATTATTGATGACAGGACATCAACCTCAAGTTACTTAATGAACATGGGGTCAGCTTCAGTTTCCTGGAGCTGCAAGAAGCAAACTACAGTGGCCACTTCTTCAGCAGATCAGAGTACATTTCAGCATGGGAAGCAGCATGTGATATTGTTTGGTTACGTCGAGTTTTATAGGACTTGGGGATTCCTCCAGCAAAATATACTTCATTATTCATCGATAATCAATCAGCAATAAAGCTTGCCAAGAATCTAGTTTTCCATTCAAAGACAAAGCATGTGGACACCAAATATCATCATATTAGATCTCTCATTGCAAAGGACGTCAGCAAGCCAGTGATTTTTCCTTCAGAAGATCAGACCTCCGACATTTTCACAAAACCTCTTGGCAGAATAAATTTACTAAGTTCAGGGATGAACTTGGTATCTGTTGTAATGTATCTTTGGATCATAGGGGGGAATGTTAGATGATCCAAAATAAATTTTATCATAGGTTATAATGTTTGAATAAAATAATTATTAATTTAAGATATTAAATTAATAATTATTTTTCTAGAATATTTAATAAATCTTTGAGATATTTAGAAATAGAAATTTGTTATTAAAAATTAGGACTCTAGAAAAGAGTCGTTTCCTAGGCTCTAAGTTAGGAGTGAAGTTAGTAGAATGGTTAGAAGCTCATTTATTGTAAATGGACACTTGTTTATTTTCCAAGTGATCCATAACTAGATTAAGTTAGAACATAGAGCTTATAAATAGGTTAGTTTCCTATTTTCATTTTAGTGTGTAATGAGAGAATGTGAAAGTGTGAGTTTACGTGTGTAAACTCCTGTAATTTGCTATGTAATCTTTTTGCATGATCAATAAATTTATGTGTCTGAGGACACTTCTTCATTTACAACTTTGGCTAAACACTGTCCTTTAATGAGTTTAGTTGGTTTAATTTCCAGATCATATTCAAGGATTGTGGCTATCCACTTTCCTCTCCTACTGTCTGGTCCATCTTGAGTCAAAATGTCTTTAACTACTGCATTAGGGACATATGCAATTATGTGTGAATGAAGTATATACACTCTGAAATATTTTATAGCTTTAACCAGAGCCAAAGCCTGTTTTTCTATTATGTTGTATTTCAGTGGTGCATCTCTGAGAGCTTCACTAAAAAATGCAATGGGTTGTTCAAAGACTTGATCATTTTTCTGCAGAAGAACTACAACTATGGTGTGTTCGGACGCAAAGGAAAAGATTATGAAATCTTTTGTGTAATCTGGACTGATAAGGATTGGTGCTTTAGTTAAGGCCTGTTTGATAGATTCAAAAGATTGTTTGGCCTTTATTGTCCATTTAATTGAGGAGTCCTTTTTAAGCATGTTATTAAGATCTTTTATAATCTCAGCCAGATTAGATATGAATCTTCTTAGAAAATTGATCTTTCCCAAGAATGCTTGGAGTTCTTTAATGTTCCTTGGTGGTAGAATGTTTTGAATTGCTTCAATTCTAGCAGCATCTATTCTAATGCCTTATTTTGAAATGATGTGACCTAACAATTTTCCTTCTTCTAGCCCAAAAAGAGTCATTTTAGGATTAAGAGATATACCATATTTTCTACATTTGATAAAAAATTGTCTCAAATGATCCAAGTGCTCATCATTTGTTTTCAAAAAAACAGTAATATCATCTAGATAAATGACTAAAAACTCATGGATCTCCTTAGAAAAGGCAATATCCATAGCCCTTTGAAATGTAGCTCCTACATTTTTTAACCCAAAAGGAATTTTTACATACATTAAAGTGCCCCATGGAGTAGTAAATGCAGTTTTGGTTTGGTCATCTTTGTGAACTAGAATCTGATTGTAACCAGAGAAACCATCTAATAAAGAGATTCTGGAAGAACCTGCTACCTTCTGTAAAATATCGTCCATTTTTGGCAAGGGGTAGTTATCCTTCAAGGATGTTTTATTAAGATTCCTAAAGTCTATGCATAGTCTAATTTCTCCTATCTTTTTTCTGGTTGGCACTAAATTAGATATCCAGTCAGAAAATCTAACTGGTGCAATTATCTGTGCATCAAACATTATTTTGACTTCTTTTTCGATTAAGGGTAATAAAACCAGATTAATCCTTCTGAGTTTCTGTTGAAAAGGTTTTTGATTTTCTTTTAAAGGAATTTTATGTTGGATAATGTCTGTGTTGTAAGTTTTCAAGTCTTCATAGCTCCATGCAAAGACATCTTGAAATTCCTTTAAAAGTTCAATGTATTTAGCCCTTTCATATGCTGATAAGGATTTGGATAATTTGATTATTCTTGGTTTTTCATCTGTCACTAAGTTATACTCTTCTATATCAGACTTAACTAGCTCCATTTTTGGCCTTTTGGGCACATCATTGGAGTCAAATAAATCTTCTAGAGGAGTTAAACCATTAGGTAAAATATTATTCTTTAGATCAATCAAATCTATTTCATCTTCTATCAATTCCTCTATGTCTACTTTTTCCATTTCATCAATGTCACTTTGAGTAAAAATAGTAGGTTTTCCAAAATTATGTACATCTAAATTATCTAAATCATCTATTTGACAGAAATTTAAATACATATCACAAGGTGAATCTATGTTACAGTCGTTATCGATTTGACAATTTTGAAATTCTTGCTCATTATTCAAAAAATGATAAATTTGCTGATCCTCTAAAAAAATTTGCCAATATTTCACATTATCTAGAACAATAGGCCTATGTTTGATCTCAGTAGTGTATTTTTGTAATGGTGAAAAGGAATTTTACAACTGCTGGAAAAAGTTGCTAAGAAATGAGCCTCTATGTTTTGTTTTCTAGGGATGATAGCAAAATTACCTTCTAACAATTCATCAAGTAATTCCAATACTGTTTCTCTGTATCTTGTAAGTCTGGGATTATGAACTGAATATTCCGTGTTTATTTGTTTTATAACTAGTTCAGAATCACCCATGACCAGTATTCTTTTTCCTCCCATTTTTCTAATAATTTTCAAACCTAAGATTAAAGCTTTGTATTCAACCATGTTATTGGTGCATTTGAAGTTTAATCTAAAAGCATGTCCTTCAGAATGGTTTGTTTCAATGTTTGTAATCCATACACCAGCTCCAGCTCCAAATTTATTAACAGATCCATCAAAATCTAAATTCCACAAAGCTTCATGACCAATATAATCATCCATGATTTTAAGTTTTTTATCAGTAATTTCAGTTGGATTTTCATTTTGATCAGAGTTACTGAAAATAAAAGAATCAAGATCAGTGGGAGTAGCATAAATTGGATAATTTGTAGGTCTTTCTGCACTACTGATCATGTACTTCATCAAGGTTTCTCTGTAAAGCTTTTTAGGCTGTCCAAATACTGAGATAGTGGCATAACTCATATCAAGTTGTATAGATCCCTACAACTTCGCTCCCCATGAGCGAGAAAGAAGCATGCCATACTTTGGCGGATGTCAGCTACTACAACATCCATGATCATACTCTTACCAGGATATTGGACTAGATTAACACACAGATCTTTAATCAAACCTATACATTGGACTTTGGATGAATCAAATGAAAACAGGTCCTTGTAAGGTCTGGTTATGTCTAGATTTAGGGTTTCCATTATAGCTCTAGGCATTAAGTTGTGGGAAGCTCCAGTATCTAGCATATTATTGTGTAATATTTGGTCATGTACAGAAAGACTTACATAAAATGGGGATACCAACCCAT
Organism: Pinus albicaulis; assembly: GCA_034641835.2. Lineage (NCBI taxonomy): Eukaryota > Viridiplantae > Streptophyta > Pinopsida > Pinales > Pinaceae > Pinus > Pinus albicaulis. Next base: position 242,175,157 of record CM076582.1, read on the forward strand.
CTGAATGCTTTCCATCTACATTGGGACCAAAAATCAATTCAGGCCTATCTTCATTCATGTTAATTGTATCTTCATTCTCATTCACATTCAATGCATCAGAAATCATAGATCTATACAAATCATTTTTAGCTAGTTATACTAAGGGAACAACTATTTTTAACTTGGATATTTCATACTGCATATTAAATGTTGGCTGAGATCTAATGGCTTGAATCACTTCTTCTTTGGGAACTGTGGTTTGTGATGAATTTTCTTGAGTTTCTACTATTTTAACTTTGTTCTGCACTTTTCTCTTGTCTTTAGTCTGAGTTTCTTGGTTTCTGCTATCCTTAACTGTTTTTTCAGGGATATTTCGAGGGTTAGCAGAAGATTTATCAGTTTTAGGATTCTCAATAGAAGGTTTAGGATCTGATATTTTAAAGTCAGTAGGATTATTTCTTGGCTCAATGACTGTTGTTGAATTGGTAGCTTTGGGAGTATTAGCTTTTGGAACATCCTTAGAAGATTGAGCCACCTCGTCAGAATATCTACAATCTTTGGGCCTTGTTGCTTTTTAGGACTGGTTGATTTTGTACTCTCTTTGTTATCTCTAGGAAGAATCTGCAAGAATTTTGATTTAGAAGTATCAGTATTCTTTTTGTTTTGTTCTTGTTGTTTCGGAGCATTATTCTTTATGACAGGTTCATTGGTTTTCTTGCTCCTAAGGTTGTATTGACTGTGAAATTCCTTTATTGCAAAATCATAACCTTGTTTATAATCATAGGATTCTCCAGATTCTACTTTGAACTGTTGAAGTTCAAAGAGTTCCTGGTCCTCCTGGGTGAGGAAAATGGTATTGTTTTCATTAATCCCCATAACAATGTTGATCTCTTCCTCCTCGTCAACACTGTTTTGTGAAATTTCTGCAAAGTTTTCTTGGAATGGGGTTCTTATATTTTGATCAGGGGAAAGTTCTTTACCTTTCCCAGGGTTTTTGTTTTTTCTATAATTGGGATTCTGGATCTGGGATTGATTCTCCCATTGTGGTTTTCTTTCAATTTGATCTAGTCTATCAACTACTTTTTCTAGTTCTTTAGTAATGAAATCAAACTTACCATCTAAGTGAGATGCTTCTTCTTTAATGGTAACCCTTCTTTTGTTTCTCAATCTGGCCTTCTTTGCAAGTATGTTAATTTCTACACCTACAGCTTTTTGTTGCATTTGTTCTAAAGTATCTGCATCCATTTCTCTAAGTTGGTAAGCCATGTCTACATCAAAGCAATCAGGGAATTTGAGTAGCACGGAATACGGAGTGGGTTTAAGGTCTGCAGGAATGGCGTTGTAAACACTATTATATCTGGTGCAGAAGTCTTGGACAGACTCATTTGGGGCTCTCTTAACAACATCAAACTCAGATAGTATTTGCATAGGGTTCTTCTTTTTCTCCTATTTATTTAGGAAGGCTCTATGGAATGCAGTTAGGTCTGCTATGCTACTAGCTCCTAAACTTTTAAACCAGGTTTTTACTTCTCCAATTAAGATTTGAGCAAATAACCTCATCTGGACATCAGTTTCATCTATCTCATAGACTTCCCAGAAATCATTCATTCTAGTAATATGTTGCTGTGTAGTAATTTGTGAAAGATTATCAAACAGTGGAATATATTTTTGATAGTTTTGGGGCACGTCATGTAGATTTTGAGGTAGAACCAAGGGAGCATATCGGGCTACCATGGCTTGGATTTTTGCTGAATTGGGAGGTACAGTTGTAGTGATAGGGATAGTGTTGGTTACTGCAATGGATGTACTTGAAGAGCTCGGCAAAGAGGATGAAAAAGAAGTAATATGGCTAATGGTAGTTGTAATGGGCTGGGTAAATGATGGATATACAACTTTGGGTTGCAAAGGCAACTCAGGGATGAATGGATCAGTTGATGAACTAGCAGTGGATTGTGGATATGATGAATATATGATTCTTTGGTGCAGAGGCAACTCAGGGCTTATGGGCTCTTGAGGTGAACTGACAGTAGAATAAGTAAATGATATGGCAGCATACATAGTAGAATCTGATGCTGGAAAGACTGTTATATATAGCTCAGAAACTGGGGGTTTAAATTTAGACAAAAAAATTGCTAACTTAACATATTTTTCAATGTCTTTAATTTTTGTGACACTTACCCTTTTTACTGGACTTTTACTTTCAATTTGATCTGATTTAGTAGAAACAGAAATAATTTTGTGTTTTTCACTTACATAAGAAGTAAAAATTGGATCTAAAACAATTTCTTTTAAATCAGATTCAAATTTTGTTCTAAATAAATATTTTTCAAACTTTAAGTCAAAATCAATGTCTGATAAGCTTACTAATTCTTTGGGTAAAGAATCAGCTCTTCTCAGAGGTATCTCAATTTCAGAACTATCAATTTGTTTTTTCTTTTTTCCTATCTACTATATCAGGATTGTCTACTATATCTGGAGGATTAGGATCGGGGTTGGATCTAGTGTAGTAGAATTTCTTGGGCGCCAGAATGTTTATTAGGTAAATACCCACAACCTTTAAACTTAATCTTAAAGTATAAAAGATACAGTTAAAAATATTCCTTCAAGATTAAACTTAAAATTGGAGAGTGGTTAGTTCCCTAGTATGGTCGCCAGTATGTTATCACCCTAGTAATTCTCAGGTTGTGGGATGAGGATTTTTGTAGTTAAGAAAACCAGGGGTAACCAAGAACCGCTTTGGGAATTCAGGATCTAGCCTTCCTGAGCTCCGGAGAGGGATCTCTCCTAAAGATTTAGCTTTGTTTTGGTAAAGGGTTTTAGGCTAGCTATGAGTGGGCAGTGGGACTTGTTTTGAAAGAGTGGTGGGAATAAAAAGTGTTTCAAGGTAAACCAGAGGGATCTACCAGAACATTGGGCTATGGAGTCAACTTTATAGGCAAGCAGAGCTAGGAAATAAGACTTAAAGATGCAAATGTACTAAGGGCAGGGTAGATGACCTTCTAAGGCTTTAAATAGGCTTTGTTGATGGAATGGGTGTAATCTGAACAAAAGGGCACTTAAGAATCCTTAAGTTATAGAAAAGAGGATTGAAGGAGGGGATCAAATTGGGACCTAAAGCAATTAAGAACTCTATAGTCCGGTTATCAAGCATAAAACATAAAAATGCCAACTTGTTTAAAACGGGGAGCTTATTATCACTAATCATGTTTAAATTCTCCTTAGTTGATCATTTAAGAATAGAAACACATTAACTGAATGTATGTAAATTTTTAAAGAAAAACACTGAAAATAGGAAAAAGACAAGACTTATCTTGTCACCATGAGAATCCTTAGTTATGAATCATGATGTCTCTAGTCTCGTTTCCAGTCTGCTGCTTCGCTAATTGACTCACACCAACTTCAATATATCCAGCGAAATGACTATAGTAGCCTTGAGAAATTTTATTCCACCATGAATACTTCGAATAATGAAGTATTTATACACATACATTGTTTACAAAATATCTCAGAGTTTGAGATAATGTTTTAAAGAAAAATAGGAAAGATAACATAAGAAGAGGGACAACAGCAAAACAGTTTGCAAACTGTTATCTTTTACAAGGAAAAATAGAACTGATTATTCTAATTAAAAAGACTTTTGATGTGTTGTGAGAATTGTTGGCATTAGGTGCATCTTCTCGTGGAAGGTGGTTGTAGAACATTCATTTCTTTGACTTTCAACTCTGATACTCTTTATCATCTGATTTTCATTGTTTTACTGTTGTAATTGAAAAATGACCAGCAGTAACATTCTTTTTACTGATACTCTTTGACAATCTGATACACTTTGACACTGAATTTTCACCCTAAGGTAAAAATATGATTTTCTCAATGGCTTCCCTTCTCTTTTACCTGTCAAATTCACCTCTTTTTTAAGGTTTTAATATTCCTTTCTTTCAATGTCTTTATCCTCTGCTCATGACCTTTTGAAGTGATGATAATCATCTTTGTAATCAGACTCTAGAACTTTTGCAAACTCTTAATCTCATTGTTTTTTCAAGTTATCTCTTTCATGGCTTTGACTCAGTCTGAAGCCTCTATTTCTACTTCCTGTCTATACATGTGCATTTGAGGAATCAACTACAGAAACATCTTTGGACGATACTGATACTGCAGTTACCAATTTTCCTTGTGGTGCAAGATGTTCTGAGTTTAACATTTTCAGTTTTATGTTGGAGGATCTCTTTTGCTCAGGGATTACTTGTTTCTTAGTATTTTTTAGCTGAACAAAAGCAAGTGTAAACTGTTTGCTTAGTTCTCACTTTGAAACAAGGGGTATTTTAAGGGTTTTTCTGGAAAAATTGGATTATGAGCAGGGTTCTGGGTGATAAAAACATTTCTTATGCACAGAGGATTGTTTAGACCAAGTTCAGCAGAGAAAATGATCTTGAAATGGTTTAAAACATGCTAAAAATGGAAAATATGGATCCTGGAGAAAAATTGACAAGGTTTCCCCTGTATTTTGAATGTTTTTTAGACTTCTGTATGGATAATTCAAACTTTTAAAAGGAATGGTAGTCCAAATTATGATTTTTCCATTGTATTTGAAGCATTTTGCAGGTTGAATAGTGAAAAATACCTGTGAAAGGTATAGTTTGCAGTTATGAGAGATTGTTGGTCTGCAACCGTCTTCATTTTCTGTTAAACTTGGGCTGGTAGAGGTCGTGGAGGCATCTCGGGAATGATTCGCAGAGAAAATGGTAGTTCAAAAAGGTTTCACTGGTTCAGGATTGGTTTTAAAAATGGTGAAAACAGGTGAAAATAAGGCTCTGCGGGGTTTCTCAAGTTAAAAGGTGCGAATAGAAGAAATGTTATGAAAACATTGGGTTTTAACGTATTAAACGATATTTTAAACTATAGTTAAACTAAATAAACTAAAGGTTAGGTGGGAGTGGTTTAGGAATACGACTGGGTGGTATTTGCGCGACTCAAAAGCTGTAAGCGGTAATTCAATTTTCGAACACGATTCAATCGAATTGTGACACGTCAACAAGAGGTGGTTTGGGAAAACCACCAATATCGCGTGACTTTTCCAAAACTTTGGTCGATTATTTTGATCGTCCGAAATGGAATTATCACCGTTGGATCTAATAATGGAAAGTGAACGGTCACGATCAAAAGGAAAGGTGCGGGGAAAGGTAGTGGAGTCAGGGCATTGTTTATTAACCGTTGATCTGTCGGATGGAAGATCAACGGTTACCGCTTAACGCGATGGACTATGGTGGAGACAGGAAATATAGTTATAAAATTTGTTTCTGACCATCGAATCTTGAAGTTGATGGAAGATCTAACAGTTGTATTTTAAGTGCGATGAGCAGTGGTGGAAACGGGAAATGGAGTTATTGAGGTTTATTTATGACCATCGGATTAAAAAGGGATGATCTAATGGTTATTATATTACGCGATAGGAATGACAAGGGATCGGGAAGCTTTCATCGCATTTGTTTGGAGCCGTAGGATTAGAGGGGTGCTGGAGATTGGACGTCTAAAATTAATTCCGAAAGCATAAAGGGATTTGGTTAGTTTATATACAAAAATGACTTTTTTCAATGGAAAAAGTGATCGGGAGGGTTTCAAAAGGATTTTAACCAGAGTTAAGAATTGGGGTATGGGATATATATCGAGATTTTAGCTCGGGTTATGGTTTTAACCTCGGTTAAAGGGAATTAGGAGAGAAACAAAGGGATAGTCTAACCTCAGGTTAGGGAGTCGAGGAAGGAAAATATACAAGGAGATAGGGCTATCTCTTTTGAATTTTAGTTTAAATGAAACTTCAGGAAATTTTTGCTTCAAACATATATAAAACATGTTTAAAGGTTTTTTCATATATTTTTGTTATATGGGTAATTAAACCAAGGTGATTTAACCACCATAGGGGTGGGATATATATATAAGGATAGTTTTAGCCAAAGGAGTTTTTTTTTGGGTATTTTATTTAAACATGTGGGGATTAAATAACTTTGGCTAAAGTTATAATAAGTGGGTTTTTGGGTTTATTATATAAAAAGGAGTTATATAAAATAGGAGAAGGTCATTTCTATAGGGAATTAATACATAAATTAAAGTTAATATGAAAATAGAACAAGGTATACTGACAACACATAAACATATCAAGTAAAGTGAGGTTTAAAAGATAATTTGCATTGATCTTATCACTTAACTTATGATATAATGTTATTTTGAGGGCTGAATGTTTTCAAATGATGTAGGAAGTTAATCAATGGGAATTATAATGCCTTTAAGTAAAAAATGGAATTTTACTTAAGATTATTCAAGGGAATGAATGCATGAATGGTAAATGATGTAAGTTTAAGGGATTAATATAGACATTTCACACTTTTAACTGATCATTCATAGAGCCTTGAGTCTGGTCCCAACAAAAGTCAAGCAAATGCCTTGAGCCTTTCTGACTGATAGTTTAGAATGTTTCATGACTATGGGAAAGGGAAGTTAGTTATTTAGCAGCCCATGATGAATGATATTTACATTAAGACTTTTCACCTTCTTCTACCTACCCAGCTTACCATGCTAACATTTTTTCTTCCTTTGTAGTAAGGTGCATTTGAGCTAGCAACCTTCACAGCATTTATTCTTTCTGAAAGCAAGTAAAACTATCTAATTCTACACTTATTTCATCCATGAATACAGATTAAACTATTGGATTCACATTATTTCTCTACCTAACTATTGAATTGTCATGATTAAACTGTATGACAACTCATTATTCTCTATCTACAACAAGTGAAATTGAAAAATGACAAGCTAAGATTAAATTGTTTAACTCATCATGGACTATGGCATTTATTGACACTCTGCCATAATCAAAAAGTAAAAATTAGTGGCATTTATGTTGGCACACTTTCATGTTTTATTAATTTTTCTTTTGGGGTCTTTTACTTTTTCTAAGTCCTTTGATTTTTCTTTTAGGACTTTTTACCCTTTTTTTGATTTTTTTACAAAATATGTGAATACAAATTGCAGAAGGCAAAGTATGTACAGATTTACAAGATTATCAACAGTCAAGTCAAAATTATGACCCCTAAATTATAGGTTGCTAGCAGTTACAAGCTTCAGAACCTCTCTGAACCTATTCCAATGAGTTTAAAACATCATAATCCCCCCAAAAATGACTATTTGTTTGCTGAATTTGGACTCTGGATGCTCTGGCAATGACCCCAACACCTAGTGGCCCTTGCCTTCAAAAATATTCAAATGCACTAAAACACCGGTAGATGACCTTTTCTGCCTGTGCAACCTACTTCATTGAGTTCCCAGCATGCCAATTAACCTAGAATGACTCTTTCTGAGCTTCGTTTGGTCGAAAATTGAGTGAGTTATGACCAAAACCAACTTTGCCCCAATTCTCATCCAAAATTGGAGAAACTACCAGTTAAAATTCTAATTTTGGAAAATCCGCCAAAATTGGCATGCCTCCAAATTTTCTGCCAATTTAAGAATTGTATTAATTAAGTGATAATCTTGGATTACGGGCGATTAAGTAAGGGTTATTGTTAATCCGCGCTTTATGCGCTAGTGACATATTAATGTCATTAAGCTAGAGCTTATCGTTAATTATTCTCCATTAAACAATATGTCGGATCAATGGTTGGCACCTGGCCGCGCTCTCTTTGGTCACATGGGGAGGGGGCTGGCCCCCTCCAACCTCTAATGGGTCAGCATTTGAAATTCAAATATGTGTGGAAGTCTATAGGGGTAAGAAACACCCCGAAGTAGAGATGGTAATGCGTGCAGTTTCACGGTAGGAAGTCAGGGGTTCAAGCCCCGACCCCGCCATATAATTTTACACGACGCTACAAAGAAGTCTGTCTTGCCAAATCTGTTGACTCCGCCTATCTGACCCTTCTCCAAAACTGATTAGTGGCTCCTCCTAAAATTGGTAAAGTCCACCGATTTGTATATAAGTTTGAAACCATATATATATATATATATATATATGAAATTCCACCATAACCAATGTTCCAAAACCTTAATATCATCAATTAATTCGACCATAACCAATGTTCCAAAACTTTAATATCATCAATTAATTCGACCTTAGGGTTAGGAGGTGGCCCACCAGAGAGAACATGTGGCGCCCTTTGGCTGGGTTTCACTCCAACCCTTAACAAAATTTTAAATTCCAACTTAGGAAGAATTTGAAGGTCATTGGGAAATTTTTCTCTTCCCTTAACCTATCTAGAGAATTTGAAGACAACACTTGTCACAGTGTCACTAGCTGCAATCTAGATAATATTCCTGAAATGTTGACTATACCTGCCACATCAACATTGTATGTGTTCTGTTCTTTTTTTCCCTATTTTGGAAAACGAACAATAGACGATAACTCAATCATACGAACTTGGATTTTGATGAAACGAGTTGCCCTGAAATCCTGGTGACGAATTTTATCTGATCATTGAGGTTTGAAACAATTTCGAACACTTTCAATTTTTAGCTAAAACTTGAGCTTTAGATTATTCCTTCCCACTATAAGCCTTTTGGACCCCAAAAGATATTGTCAATTGTTAATCAAGTGAGGGTACAACTCCCTCACTTTTCCAATCTCCAACCATTTTTCCTTTTAAGAATTTTGACCTTTGAGTCCAACTCTAAGGTATTCAACATTCCCTCTTCTTGAAGTTCTGATTCTTCTGTCAAGTATGAGATCTTGCTGAAGTTCATCAAGATATTCTGGCAAAAAATCATCTATTGATGGAACTTGAACATGCTCTCCTTGATCATCAATCAAAGGAGGTGTTGTCGACATATGTTGTCACTCCTAGAGACAGCCTAGAGTTGCCATAGACCAGTGCCTAAGACATCTTATCATAGCAAGAAGCATATAATATAACTTGGGTGTCAATCCAAAAAGCTCTCCTGCTATCTCTTGTAAAACAAGGAAATTGATTTAAATGGCACCAGAACTTACAGAAATTTCTACAGGGAAAGTAATGTTGCAGAGACAAGATGCTAAGCTCCAACACAAAAGCATCAGACAGTTAAGAGACAATTTACTGTAAAGAGGACCGATTCAAATAATATGCCACAGAAATCATATATCAGAAGGTGTATGCGGTGAAAGAAATATAGGAAGATATTAGTTAACTTTGGTCTGATACCCAGATACACAACAGAACTATGTATGGGCTTATCGATCTAAGAATTTGTACATGACAATGGCGTTTTAAAAGCACCCTCCCAAAGCAACTAATATAGTAGAAAGATGGTTGAGATGAATATGGAACAATATATCATGCATGAGCCATATTTAAAGCGCTTGACTGATTCAAGTATGGGCATCAACTAGGATGAATCCTTACCAAACCAGTGAGCCACTCGCATTCCAAAACATGATACAAGAAGATAAATGAAATGGAAAGAGATGTTATATTAACACGTAAGAGAAAGTTACATATTGTGAAATACCAAAGACCAGAATCCTCATTACAGATAGAACTCCTCCTCACTGAGACCCTACGGGCTCTGAGCCTTCACGCAGAAGCTTTTCAAGATGTATACAAAAAAGGAGTCGTCTAACGAGCCGGAGGAATTGCCCGGACGGTCAAAATTGGCCGGAATCCGGGCCAAAAAAATTTAAAAAATCTTGCAGAAACAGTGTTTGAATCCTGATTTTGACATTGGAAATGGATTCAGCACCATCAAAAACCTGTAGAACACCCAAAATATTAAACTTTGATAGTTATAACATAGATTTAGAAAAATTCCTGCCAGATTTTCTAAAAATCTTATCGGAATTTTCATTATTTTCAGGGCGATTCCTCTGGCTAGTTAGACTACGGCTACAGAAAATGCCTTTCACTGCACAATTTTCTGATAAAAATCTGGAACCCTTACAATGTCTTTCTTCCCGGTTTTTATAGAGGAAGAAGAAGAGAAACTAATAAAAGAAGTAGGTGAAAACAATTAATTGTTTCATTAAAACAAAATTACGGAAACATTCGCGCCCATACTATTTGACGGCTGTGAAATGATACATGTACTCTGTGGCCAGCTCCATGATGTAAATGCACCAGGTAGAAAATCTCTTCGAGGGCACGGCAAAAAGCAAAATCACACCAACATTCCGTCCTTTCCTAAAGAGAATTCGACTGAAATAAAATCCAGAGAGCATGGTTTTCTGTGCTGGGTACCATCGACCTCCAAACCTTGAATTGGAATTTAAATTCTTCAATGCCGGACACTGCATTCCTTGATCTTCGACTGATACTCTTCATCTATGCCATTAATTCTACATCCGTTCAATCTGTGCATTTGAATGACTCTGGAGGGTTTAATAGATTCAAACACCTGTTTCTTTAAATAGCAGTCATGTCACAACAGCCTCTCAAGCTTTTCCTCATAAATTTGCCTCTGAAAAATTGTCCTTTGGAGTGGCCTCGACTTCTGTAATGGAGGCTGCAAATTATGAAAGCTCTCCATGGCCATAAACCTGCAAAACCCACAAACTTGTCAAGGGAAACCAGACACAGGGATGATGGACGTCGCGGGGTTAATGGAAATGGCTGTGCGGACGAGTGAAATGGTAGAACGATACAGGGTGGCAGAAGAATGCAGTAAAATGAAGAGGAATGGACTGGCATAAGTTTTTAATGAAAAACATTAGAAAATGAATGAAACATATAATGGCGGATGGAAATACAACGAACACGTGGAAATTGTGACGTGGAGGTAGACCGGGTCAACAGCTGGGAGTGTGGTGACCGTTGGATCTGGCGGAGGGATGGACGGCTGCGATCGGAAGGTTTGCGTGATCGATAGATCGCATCGCAAATATCTGCGATTTGATCTGAGCGTTCAGCAGAACATGCGATTTTGTGATAGATGTGATTGAACATATACAACGAGCATGTGGAATTGTGATCGTGCGATCATGCGATTAGCACCTTAAGGGTCAGCGCTCGGTTTCAGGCTAAGGGCATATGTGGAGAAGTGGTTGGGGCTTGCGGTAGAAGGGCTAGGCCTTATATATGTTCAAATATGGGTTTTTTGGCCTTTTTAATGTAATTTGAGGGCAGGAAAATGCAACGATAGGCAGAAAACGGATCTCTTAGGCAATCAAAAGAATTTTGAAGGGTTCGAATGGAATGATCTGCCAAAATTTTAATAGGATTTTGACATGGTCAACAGGAGGCTCAAACAATCTCAAATTCTCAACATTAGCGACAGAATAAATTTTCATATAAGGAGGAAAATCTAGCTTGAATGCATTTGTACCAATATTTTCCAGAATTTAAAATGGACCATAACGGATTGGTTTGAGATTTTTACCTTCCCCTTACAATCTTTATTTGATTATGTACAACCAAACTTCATCTCCGACTTGGAATTTGTGATCAACCCGATGTTTGTCATGCCTTTCCTTGTAGCTACTTTGACTCTTCTCAAGTTTCTCTTGCACTATGTGATGTACCAACTGAATTTGCTCAATAAACTTTCTTGCTTTATCTATGTCACTATGTCCATCTATAGCAACATCTTTCTCAAAGATAAAGTCCAATGGCGATCTTGGAAAGTAGCCAATACATGCCTTAAATGGTGATGTATTTCTGGAAGAATGTTTTGCTCGGTTGTATGCATGTTATATGTAGTGTAACTTTTCATCCCACAATGGGACGCTTGCTGCAAAAGACTCTTAGAAGATGAATACTAGTCATATTTACCACCTCTGTTTGACCATCTGTTTGCGGATGAAATGTTGTACTCTTCAACTTTTTATCCATCATGTCCCATAATTTTGACCAAAATTTAGCGGTTTGTTCAGTTGTAATAGTTTTCTTACATTCCATCAAAATTCACATCTTGTTGAATCTATCTACCACAATATATAAATAATCATGACCTTTCCTTGACATAGGAAGGCCTCCTACAAAATCGATTGACATGCACTCCCAAGGATGAGAAGAAACTGGAAGTGGTGTGTACAAACCAAGCTTCCTATTGCTAGGCTTACTTGTTTCACATAAAGGACATCCTCTAATAAAAAGAGAAACACTTTCATTCATGCATGGCCAATAACAATACCTTTGCAGATGCGCTACTATCTTGTCTACACCGAAATGTCTTGCAATCAAGGATGCGTGTGCCTCCCTTAGGATATTGTTTCTTTCTCCCTGTGTTATACATAACTTTCCTAAGTGATACAACAAAATGTTATGCACATGATAATCTAATTATTCACTTTGGTTCCCCTTACTCAAGTTCTCATACACATCTTGAAAATCACTATCATTCACATATTGTTCAATGTAACTTTCATGCATAATAGAATTGTACTTGAGAATAATAGTTGAATTTACAATAGGCCTAGAGAGCATATCAGCTACCTTATTGTAAATTCCTTTTTTGTACCTAATAACCAAGTGAAATTGTTATAGAAAACCCATCCACCTGAAATGTCTTGATTGCTGCAATTTGGATTGTGATTGTAAATACTGCAATCGTTGATGGTCGATATGGATAATGGTCTCTTTTCCCATTAAGTAATGCTTCCATTTCTTTACACTTTGTACCAATGCATATAACTCTTTATCATATGTAGGATATTTAATCACATCTCCATTAAAATTTTCAAAATGAAATGGGAGAGGCTTGCCATGATGCATGAGCACTGCTCCCATAACATAATAACTTGCATCAGTTTGGATCTCAAATGGCTGTCTAGGATCTGGAATTGCTAGTACCAGTGCCGAACTTATCTTTTTCTTTAAAGCATCAAATGATTTCTACTGCAAATCTCCCCATTGAAATACTTTCTTTATGCTTGTCAATGCATGTAACGATGCTGCGATGGAAGAAAAAATAGCAAACAATTTCCTCCAATATTGTGCTTCCCCTAAAAAGCTTCTTACCTCGGTAACTGTATTGCGCTTGGGCCAATTCAAAATGACCTCAAATTTGGAAGGATCAATCTTCAATTCACCTCCTCCAACTATGTGTCCCAGATATACCAATGAGGTCTTACCAAATTCGCACTTTGACATCTTAAAAAACAATTTCACTCTTCTCAAAACATCAAGTACCTTGTTCACATGCATGACATGTTCTTCTCTTGATTTGTTGAATATGAGTATGTAATCTAAGTAAACAATGAAAAATTCATCTATAAATGGTCTAATTACATCATTCATCACTCTCATAAAAGTAGTCGGTGCATTTGTTAAGCAAAATGGCATAACTAACCACTCATACAATCATTGTCTAGTCTTGAAAGGAGTTTTCCAAATGTCTTCTTCATCTATCCTCACTTGATGATAACCACTTCTAAAATCGAACTTAGTGAAATACTTTGCATGCTTTAACTTATCAAGAAAATCATCAATGCGTGGAAGTGGGTAGCAATTGTTTACCGTGATTTTGTTCAGTGTACGGAAATCGATACACATGCGCCAAGTCTCATCCTTCTTTGGAACCAAAACTATTACAGAACCACATGGTGAAGTAGATGGGCATGTGATACCTTTATTCAATGACTCTTGGATTTTCTTCTTGATTTCCAAACTTTCCATGATTGACATGCGATATATACCAATACTCAGAAGTGGAACATCCTGCTGCAGCTGAATCTTATGTTGAATTCCCCTCTTGGGTGGCAACCCTTTTGGTTCTTGAAACATCTCGCCATGTTGACTTACCACATCAAACAAATCAGATTTCAATTTGTCATCGCATCCTTCAAAAGATTCATAGTTAACATCTTCCTTTTTCTTGATCATGAGAAGCATAATATTTTTACTTGCATTTACTAGCCTTTTCATTTGCTCTGCATTAACTAAAGAGATATTAAATTTCTTGAGATGATCTCTCACAATATACTCCACTCCATCTTTTATCAAATGATATTTGTTCTCATGACGGTAGAAGACCACTTTCCTGTCATACAAATATGGACTACCCAAGATAATCCCTCAAATATCAAGTGATACAACATCGAACTCAACTTCATCAACAAAGTTTGCAGTAATATCAAATCTAAAAATACATTTTCTTATTACCTGTAAATTTTCATTATTGATTATCCAACCCAAAGGGTATGGCTTATGATTAGGTACAGTTTCAAGGTTCAGTTTTTTAACTAAGTCTTCTAAAATCAAGTTTGCTTGTGACCATGTATAAATAAGGCATCAATATTTGTATGATTAGAAATTACTCTAACAGGGAATAATTACATCCTTGTGTCTTCATTTGAAGTGTTATTCTAACTGTTTGAGGTACTAGAACTTGCAATTGCTTCCTTTCCTTTGTTAACCATCGCAACTATCTTGGTTTCATCTCCTGAATCAGATCCAAGATATTTTTGTGTGGTGGAAATCGTCTTTTGTTTCCCTTTGTTATTTGGTTTCTTTGGTCTTAGTTCGGGATGTAGTTTCCAACGGTGAGCTTCATCATGCCCCTCTTTGGAACAATGTTTGCAAGTTATTTTCTCCCCTTCTTGCTTCACACTTGCATTCTTCATTCCCTTCCATTTTCCTCCTTTCTCTTTTCCCTTACCCTTGAATGGCTTCTTCTTACTACCCTCTTCAGAAAAAATTTTACCCCCTGCTTCAAGATACGTGGCTTGCACACATATTTCATCTAAGTTATTTGGGTTAAACATGAGAATATTGTGTTTTAACTAGGAATGTAGACCTCCTGTATACTTCAAGAGTGTATCTTGTGAGTTTAAGTCTACTCCCAGTAATAAAGCCTTTTTCATAAACTCTTGTGTATACTCTTGGACACTTTGACCTTTAATTTGTCTAAAGTTTTTCCAACTCATTATTTCTTTCTGCATATAGGCTAATGGATAGAATTGTACTTTAATGGAAGAAATGAATTCGACCCAAGAAATGGAAATCTTACCATGGATGCACATTTCCTCTCGTGTATTTGACTCCCGCCAAACTAATGTTGCTCCTTCTAGCCTTAACGAAGCTAATTGGATTTTAATATCGTCTTCCTATAGATTTTGAATTCTACAGTAAACTTCTAATTAACAAATCCAATTATCTAGTCTTTCAGCATTAACTTCTCCATTATATGTAGGAAGTTCAAATTTGATGTCCAACTTGAGTAACGAAGTCTTACCTTTTGGGATATTGGAATGAGTATGGGTATGAGTTTTTGTAGTGGATTTGGAAGATGAATATGTTGTTGAGGATGATGATGATGATCATGGTGGAGAAGGAGGTGGTTTTCCACCACTGGATTTTGAGCTCCTCTCTTCCTCCTTTTTATTGTTTGAATATTCTTCTCTATGAGAGTGTTTTGAACCTTCTCCAGTTTCCTTTGACATAAAAGCTTCATACATAAGTTTCACCATCCTTTTCATTTCTTTGAACTCCTTGGCATCCTCTTCTTCAAAATTTTCATGAGCTCCTTCATGGCCTGACATTTTGGTTGTAGATTTAAGCTCTATCTCTGCAACTTGTATCTCTTCAACCACTTCAGCCTCTTGTGCAATTAATTCCTCTTGTGCTTCAAGTGTTGCCTTGATTGGTCCTTTGGGTAAGGAGGATTCTTTTTCAGCCTTCTTCCTTCTTGTCCTAACTTCCGGACTAGCTATCAGTAGCTTCCCTTCTCCTCTCTACAATCTCAATCTTGTAAGCATCAGTAAATTTGCACTATTAAAAAATATACAAGTAAACCAAGCAAGCAACCTTGTGCTTTGATACCAACTTGATCTAGAATTACTTTCTAGTTAATGTTGTGCTAGTTTCATTTCAGATATAAACATTTCTTTGCATTGTTTTACTTATCCTTCATGAGTTTGTTTAAGAGCATGTGATTGGCAAACAGTGTACTTAGTGAAATTATGAATTTGTCATAAGCTTAAAAAGAAAATTTTTAAATGACAGAACAAAAGCAATAGTAAACAAAGCAA
The DNA here is from genome assembly GCA_034641835.2 of Pinus albicaulis. Classification (NCBI taxonomy): domain Eukaryota; kingdom Viridiplantae; phylum Streptophyta; class Pinopsida; order Pinales; family Pinaceae; genus Pinus; species Pinus albicaulis. The sequence continues at coordinate 242,191,055 of CM076582.1, forward strand.
GCACATATAACAGAGCTTAACACAGAATATTTTTGATAAAGGAGTTTTCCCCTCCTGAGCTAAATCTCCTTGGTCCAACTTCATAGTGTGACCTTTGTATTAGCTTCAAGTGTACTCAAATTGTTGTTACAAGCTTCAGAACCTCTTGGAAATTGTTCCACTAAATTTAAAACATCATAATCTCCAAAAAATGACTATTTTTTTGTTGAATTTGGACTTTGGATGCTCTGCCAATGACCCCAACACCTAGTGGCGCTTAGTAGAGCATCAACTTCAAATTCACTAAAACACCTGTAGATGAAATTTTCTGCCTCTGGAACCTACTTCATTGAGTTCCCAGCATGCCAATTAGCCTAGAATGACTCTTCTGAGCTCATTTTGGTCCAAAATTGAGTGACTTATGACCAAAACCAACTTTTCCCCAATTTCTCCTCCAAAACTGTAGAAACTGCCAGATAAAATTCTAATTTTGGAAAATATGCCAAAATTGGAGAGCCTTCAAATTCTCTGCCAGTTTAAGTGTTGTATTAATTAAGCGCTAATCCCGGATTACGAGTGGTTAAGTATGGGTTATTGTTAATCCACGCTTTACACACCAACGACGTATTAGTGTCATTAAGCCATAGTTTATCGTTAATTAATCTCCATTAAAAAATCCTTCGGATCAATGGTTGGCACCTAGTCATGCGCTCTTCGGCCACATAGTGAGGGGGTTGGCCTAAAGGGTTGGCACCCTCCAACCCCGAAAGGGTCGACAGTTGAAATTCAAATATATGTGGATGTCTATAGGGGTAAGAAACACCCCGAAGCAGAGATGGTAATGCGTGCAATTTGACGACAAGAGGTCAGCGGTTCGACCCTCGACCCCGCCATATAATTTTACACAGTGCTACAAAGATGTGTGCCCCGCCAAATCTGTTGACTCCACCTATCTGACCCTTCTCCAAAACTGATTAGTGGCTCATCCTAAAATTGGTAAGCTCCACCAATTTGTATATAAGTTTGAAACTATATAATAATATATATATTATATATATTTGAAATTCCACCATAACCAATGTTCCAAAACCCTAATATCATCAAATAATTTGACCTTAGGGTTAGGAGGTGGCCCACTAGAGAGGACACGTGGTGCCCTCAACCCTTAAAAAAATTCAAATTCCAACTTAGAAAGAATTTGAAGGTCATTGGGCAATTTTTCTCTTCACTTAACCCATATGGTGAATCTGAAGACGACACTTGTCACAGTGTCACTGGTTGCAATCTGGAGAATATTCCTGAAATGTTGACTCTACCTGCCACATCAATATTGTACCTGTATTGCTCATTTTTTGCATGTTTTGGAAAACGAACAACAGACGATAACTCGGTCATACGAACTCAGATTTTGATGAAACGAGTTGCACCGAAATCCCGGCGACATACTCTATCCGGTCGTTTAGGTTTGAATAAATTTCCAGCACTTTGAATTTTTAGCTAAAACTTGAGCTTTAGATCACGAGTGGAATTTCCACAAAAGGTTTTTGGGTTCTTTGGAATACAAGTGTCTAAGCCTCCATGCAAAATTTGAGACTTAGAGCACTTTCTGATGCTACAATAATCAACAAAATTGGCCTTCAAAACTCTAGGTCTTGGCCTTCAAACACCAGAATTCGTCCCATAGAATAGAACTGAAACTCAACCTCAATAGTACTGAAGTTTGCCTTCAAGAAGGATAAAAATCACCTTCAATCGGGTTGAAACTCGACTTCTAAAATAGCTCTACAACTCACCTTCTAACCAAGACCAAAAACCTTCACAAAGAGTGCCAAAAACCCTTCCAAAAATATTCCAAAAACCCTTCCCACAAAAATCCTCTCCAACTCAGCTTCACTTCACTTGGTTCATGAGCTATGAACCTCAAAACGACTCCTTTGCTTGCATAGAAAAATATGAAGTGGCTTGAGCGAGTTGTTATAAATGCTCCTTCTCATGCCTATTTATAGTGCATTTGGGGTCTAGACTTGGCCGACTTGGCCACTGGATGGGTTGATTTGCGCAATTCTAAAAATATATAATGAATATTCAAAAAAAAATTCTCCTCAACCGTGAGGAGTTAGATAGAGTGCCATATATTGTTGGAAAGGTCTCAAATAAGCTTTCCAAACATATACATTATGCTCCAATTTGAGATAGGTAATTGGATTAAAAATGCATTCAAAAATAAGGTATATAGATGGGGCATCAAAAATCCAAAAACAATATTTCTAATATATCGTTGGAAAGGTTTCGAAATATGTTATTTGATTATATAACTTTATTTTACAAAATATGTTTTTTGACTATATAACTTCAATATACAAAAAAAAAAAACTTTCTCTCTAATCATAAGCTCACAAAATAACCCCTAGAGCTTCTCTAGTGGCAATAAAAGTATATATAAATATAGAATATGTAGAACTAAGTTTGAAAAGTAACATATATGGATTGATGATCATATTAATCAATTTAGAAGTAAAGGTATAAGTGCTTTGAACTTTGATAAAAATCTTCGATGCAAGGAAAATCATTAGAACTTAAAAGTCATTATCAAATTTTCAAATTGATGGGCTCTAATCACATATCGCAATGGACTCGCCAAATAACAACTTCAATGTTTCATAAGATTCATCCCAGTCGTTAATTCCTTGAATATGAAATCGTGAATCAGGAGAAAAGGTTATTTTGATTCATCCATGTACATCATTTTTACTATCCCATTTGGCTTTCTTATCGGTCTCAACAGAGGCTTTCTCTTTCCCCAAGTAATCCAATACAATCATTTACTACTTAGTACATCCTCCAAATTAACTTTATGAGCAGCTGGTACTAGTAATCAAAAGCTCACTTGGAGAAACCATATTAAAATATGCAAATGATATAGTTTTAAACAACGAAACTATCTGAATAAAAAGAACTCGAAAAAATAGGCTACTTTAAAAGAAAAATGACACTAAAAAGGGACTGCATATAAAAAAGTTATGCCTTTTTGTGAAAAAAGGCATTAACTGTAGCAAGGAGTCATGTGACTAAAAAAAGTTGGCCCACTTGGATCATGATACTCATGAAATAATCCAATGGAATTAAAAAAAATGGATCATAGCATTCATTTGGATTCACATAATGCCCAAGAAATCACACGGGGCATAAAAAAAAACCATGAAAAAAAAACCAAACATCTTAATGCCATGCTCCCTCACCTTTAAATATTCAAATCTAAACATGAACTCTGCAAACAAATATCTTCATATCTTGTACAAATAAAAATTAAGGTGTCAAGATGAATATTCAATGTCTTCATAATGTTGCTTCCTTCACCCTATAAGCAATAATATTTTTTAAAAATTATAGTAAACAGAGGGTTCCATTCCTACAATGGAGTTGTCATTATGAGAATAAAATATTTAAATAGATGCCCTCATCAAAGAATATAGTTAATCTATAGAAATATCTGAGAAAGTTGACTTTATCCTTGACAATGACACCAAAATGATATAATAAAATATTTTGCCATCAAATGATATTAAGTCCCAAACATCAAGGAGCTAGCCTTGTGTAACTCAAGAAGGCTACACATTGTCACTATAATAACTCTTCATTTCACGTGTGGTTGCCTATTCTCCAACTCAAATGGATTTTCCCTAAAAGATAGGATTGTTCAAACTATAGAGTGCATACACAAGATCATTTAGTGAAGAGTGTGCCTAACCAAAACAAATAAATGCAGTATATGTGAAAAAATTAGTGTGTGAGAAGCAAAGATGAGGATCCATTAAAACCATGTGCCTAATCACACCTTGCACAAATGGAGTTGAAAAATGATAGATCAAAGAGGATGAATTTATAAATATGTAGGGTTGCATGCCACAAATCAAGACAAGCTTGCTAAAATATATTTCAAAATATTGCCCTTAGAAAACTAAGTGTGTTATTCAAAATATTGGCCAGCTAAGTGTGATATTCAAAACATTAGTATGAAGGTGATGATATTCATGCTAGCAACAATTAAGTTTATTAGGTTTAAATTATATACTACAAAAATAATAAGAAGAATAAGAATAAAATCCTCACATTAAATTATCCCAATGAATCACGGTTTATTACAAGGCCTCCAAATCAACAACACAGGTTTTCTGCAATAGAAATCAACAAATGAAAACATTACAATCATAAAGTTTCACAATAAAAATCACATATTTCCAATTGTCCATTCAATCTCCTACCATGTGTTGTACAAATGAAGTCCGAGGGAAAGCCCCTCAATCCCTCATAGTCCCAACAACCATTACAATGGAGAAAATGTTTATCTTTATATAGAGTTTCTTCTAATTCAATAAAAAATTATATTTGGCTAATTAAAACTATGACAAGTCAAACAAATATTATAAAATTGTAGTTAGATCATTCTTCAATCCACGATTGACCAAGTCACATCTAGATACAACCTTGTCAACCCTATCAAGGACAACTCGCCCTCCAAAAATAGGAAAAGGATCGCAACAAAAAGCCTCCATGAGAAAGTTACAAATAAATATACACATTAGAACTAGAATTGCATGCAATATGTCCACGAAAATTCACCCTTCAAATGGATGCATGTAAAAAAAAAAAACCTAGGAGGATGTGCTCAAGAGTCCACCAAGAAGAGCTCACGAAGTGTGCACTCCAAGGTGCATGAGAGACTCAATTAAAAACTCACAATAAGAGAATGCTTTGTACCCAACCTTCAAACATAGCAAGTTTCCTCAAAATGCATGTAGCCAATCCATATGTGAATTGCAGTGCAACCAATTCCATGGATGAATGCACAAGATGCTAAGTAGATGGAGCGCCTCCAAGAAATGTAGTTAAACCCGAAAATAACAAGTGGTTACAAATCCAAGGAGATAAAGGTGAACTAGAGTTTTTGTTGGAAATACTGAGAGGGGGATGAATCAGTATTTCTTTTCAATTGTTATTTTTACTGGTTGGATCACTTATATTTAGAACACAAAATGAACAATAATAATAAATGCTTTTATTATTTTCTTCTTTACAATAAATCAAGTACAATATATCTAGGGCTCCAACCCTAGATGAGGACACCAATCTTCAATCTCCCAAGCTCCAACCTGTATTTGCCAAGCACCGACTTGGACTTCCAAGGCTCCAACCTTATCAATTTTGAGGCACCAACCTCAAGGGCTCCAACCCTATATCTGGTACTAGCTCCAACCTGGTCTCTTGAGGACTCCTATCCTCTAGGGCTCCAACCCTATCTTCCAAGGCACCAACCTTGTCAATTCTGAGGCACCAACCTCAAGGGCTCCAACCCTATCTTTCAAGGCACCAACCTTGACTCTATGAGGCTCCAACCTCCTGCTTCATTTCGTCAAGATATATTTGATTATACTTACGGCTCCCAATGTCTTCTTCAACGAGCCCTAACAATCTTCAGTTTTCCCATCACTCAGTCACCACGTCACATCATCAATGACAACCTTGTATGTTCATGAAGGTTTCTCCATGGCTCTTCATGTTACCCAAACAATTTCTCCAAGGTTACCTCATGATGGCTTCATCAATGCATCATGGTCTCCACTAATGCCTTCGGGATAAACTTCTATTATGCTTCCAATTTCCTTCAACGGGTCTTCAATATCAGCTCCGAAGTACTCTCCAAGATCTAGGTCTTCAATATCAGCTCCAAAGTACTCTCCAAGATCTAGAGGGTTCCAAAGCTCCAAAAATAGTCTTCAATAATACTCCAAGGAGACTTGAAGAATTTATTTGTAATATAATCAAATGTCTACCGTTTTTCCAAAAGCTACATCAAAGGTCTTCTAATACTACTTCAGAATTTTCTCCAATGCTGATTCATGGGTTGTTACGAGTTTATAGGACAATTTTTTATGCCAAAGCACTGTCCTTTAAATGATGTCTAAAAGACTGCTTCAAGAGATACTCAAACTCTCAACTCTCACATGTCCAATTTGCTTAGAAACATAGGTCTGATCCAATAACCTCAGGTCCGAACTATATTTGTCCACAAGTCTTGATTTCACCAGCTGTCATAGGTCTGACTGTTACAGTGGATAAACCACATGCCTGAACTGTACAGGTCCTAGGTTCCAGCTTTAGTCTTTTTGCAACAGTTCAATGATTTATGTACTAGTCCATGAATTTATGTTACTGATTTATGTACTAGTCCAATTTGTCCACTGAATGAGAGTATTCTTCACTGCCCAAATCTTCTGAGTTCAAATCAAAGAATGCTTCAAATGATGATGTAATTTTGACTCCAATTCTACTTCTTAAAGTCAGTGAAATGCCAGGATCGATCTCCTTCAATGATAATTGTCTACAGGTTTCTGCAATGTTATGTGTTCACTGTTTCGAGCTTCTCACAAGTCAGAAGGAGTGAGATTGAACTACTTATTACAGTTTTGATTCACCCACAGGAGGCCAAGCTTTTGGATAAAGATATAAAGGCAGATTCAACGTGTACACTTATGAGCTCATGCTGCCACAGTTCAACAACAAATGTGAGTCTCCTCAAATAATGCCGAGCAGTTTCCCTTCACACAGCCAGAGAACCAAACAAGACAAGACAGAAAATCGTTTTTTATCAACAGCTGTAAATCTGTGCTCTACGTCTGACTTTTTCGAATTGATCTGCACTTTCTACAGAACCAAGCGTCTTACGAGTGACTCTTCAACGAGCTGACTTCACCAAGTTGATCTCATTCCAAGTTCACGTTGTTTCAATAAATTCGAGACGTTGTCTTGATCCCTAGATCCACGTTAGATTCGAAACACTGTCTTGATCCCCAGATCCACGCTAAATTCGAAATGTTGTCTTGATCCCAAGTTCATATGTGCATTATCCCAACTTTTTCTTTTTATTTCTCCTTCTATTAGTTGTTTTCCAAGATCTCATACCAAAATAGCTCGAGACTTTGTGTATTAATACGACTTCGAAGAGTGGAACCGTCACCAATGAAGGAGAAGCCGACCACTGTTTTGGTGGAGTCGATATGTAATCCATTCAACGTATTAGCATTAGCATCCAGTATGCAGCGTCCATCGTCCAATGAGCATACAATGTCCAACGTAATGTGCTTATTTGTAATAATGTCCTTTAAGCATATTACGTCCAACATAATATGTAATATATTTTTTAAAAACTTAAGAATTGTTATTTGGCAATTTTGAATATGACATTTGCTTCTTCTTCTTTTTTGCATACGTCCATTGAATATGTGGCATTCTTTTTTAGGATTAGCATTGGGTCATCATTAGGGAAGTTTCAAGATAGTAAGATAGTCTTCCAACCATCAAATGAGATATTACATGTCATCATCACATGTAGTTCTCCATATGTCATCAAAGATTAAGGCCTAGATCATCAAGTACATCAAGTACATGTAACATTAGATCAAGTACTTCTTAGGGCTTCCTTCATTAGTGGTTTGACTTCTTCATTGATGGTATCTAGTCAACCAAGAGTTATGAAATCATCATCTGGAATCAAGCATCTGAAGAATATTGACCTCTCGGTCAATGCCACATTGACATCAATGACAACCTTGATTAACAGTGTTGACCAAGCCAAAACTCCATAATAATAAAATAGATACCTTCAAAATTAACAGAAAGTGTCTCTACGAGTGTGCCCTCAAAGAATATACTCCAAATATAGTAAGAAGACTAATCAAGAGCATATTAAATCCACGTGTAGACCTCCATTATTGCATCAAATAAAATAATATATATGTCAAGTCAAAGAAGTAAAGGCACTCTCCAATGAACATCAAAAGATGATGACTATAGATAAATTATCCATGTAAAAAAATGTGAGAGCAACTATGATAGGTCATACCTAAAAAAACGTGCAATATAACGACTTCAACTACCCAACAAATAATATATTTCCATGTAAGGTGCACCCTAAAAGATTGAAAATTCCTAGATCTAACAATCTCAGGAATCCTACTGCAACCAACTGAATTTACTACTATTTTGTAAATTACATTACAGAATTAATTCAGATTTCTTCAAGAATTATTGCAGTAAATTACTGAAGCAACCTTCACTTAATACTTTATAATTTTGAAACAAGGAAATTGAGCAAAAATTAAATCACACATAGGACACCTTTATTTTGGACTAAGTCCCCGGAAAAACCCAATGTGGGAAAATCGATGCAGCAGATCTGAGGGTTTGTATTTTAAGCAATAGCAATTTCTGAATACATCACTGAATACCTCAAGGGTTATTCAATTATAGGGAGAGAAATATTGGCAGAAAGAATGTGATTTTTACCTCACTCAATCACTGGAAAATCTCATTGATCTGGACACTCAAAAAATTTCCTTGGAGGGCTCTGCGCAGTGACTGCTTAGCAACTGCGTCATCTCCTCTAGGCACTACATCACCCCAACTATGGATCGATCTAACTCCCGAAATCACAAATCTTAGCCTTACGGTCTCACACCCCAGCTCCTGGCTTCTGAAACTGATCCAACAGTAAAATCTCGGAAACCCTTTCAAAGATTGTGCAACCTCTACGTGGCTCTACGCTGGCTATGTGTCAGCCTGTCTGGCTCTACACTGGTTATGTTGGACATTTCTCTACCTCTCTCTGCTAATGATTCTCCGGCTAAGAAAATCGCTCTCTCTGGAAGCTACTATGCCCCTCGCTGCAACTAGAATCACTTAGATCTCATCTTCGTCCGAGCACTTGCTCCGTTAGAAGAATTCAATCACTTGATTCACTCAATATATCTTTCCAAATGACCCTCAAGTCTTCATTTATAGTCTTCTCATTGAGATATCAACAACCAAGATTAGATCTCTAATCAAAGGCTAAGATTATAACATGACTTGATCTTCGCTTTCTAGATCATTCTCACTCGGTTTTATTAATACCTTTTAATTATTTAATTTCCCTATGTTTAGACTTAGGGTCCCCATTAAAATAATTAATTTTTACAATAAAACATAATCCGATTACCAGTGCCCTAAGCCTCTCCACAAAATTTGAGACTTAGAGCACTTTCTAAGCTACCGAAAATCAACACTCTCCCTTGGCGAGGAAAGTGCTCTAACAACATGATTGTTGCATACTGCTCTAACCCTGAAGCATCCTCTGCATTGCTTAAGTCTGACAAGTTGTCCATCAACAACTGCGTTGTTGTTGCAACTGTACTGTTGCCCATGACACTGCCACTGTTGTGCATTGTGTTGCTACTACCACGGTGTTCTCGCTCTGCTCTACGTTGCTCCAGAAGTATGCACAACTACCTATTTCACTGTCGTCTCCATCATTCCTTGGCTCCCACTGAAAACTTCCCAATCCCGCTACTGCTGATTAAGGGCACCCGTAGCAAGGTTGTGATCCATGAAGTGGGCTCCTCAAGGATCCTGCCCGATTGAAGTTCAAGATGAACTACAATTCTATGTCGCCCCCATTTCTCTCCTGGAGAAGCATGGGCACATATGGTAAACTAATCCTGCTCGATATTTACGGCTACAACTTTAGGATTGTGTTTTTCATCCTTGTCATTTTTCTTCAAAGGACATTGTGATGCAAAGTGGCCCATCTCACAACATCTGAAACACTTCACCTTTGAGACATTTCTCTTCTGTCTCTGTTGCCCTTGTTGTCCTTTCGATGCGAGGGCTGCATCATCCTCCTCCTCCTGATTCTTCGATCTGCTCCCGCTATTGTCGTCAAGCTTGCACTTGACTAGATCTCTCCTCAGCTCCTCCTCCTGAAGTGTAACCCACATCTGCTCCCAACTAGGAAGCGTAGCCCTACCCAAAATACTTTGGACAAAAACTTGCCACTCCTTCGTGACTTCATTAAGGGCTAGCCTCACCATAGTTGTCGCAATTAGGGTGGTTCCCACCACTGCCAACCGGTCTCGAATCTACTGAAGTCTTGTAAGAAATGGAGAAAATGCAATCTCCCTTTTGCATATGGATCATCTGGAGCTCTTGCTCCAAATACATCTTTCGTTGCTTAGAAGTTCCTTTGTATAGCAAGGGCAAGGCCTCCCATATCTCCTTGGCGGTGTTCTTGCCAGATATATGAGAGACTGTGATCCTTGACACCATCAAGGATTAGTCTCTTGGCCTTTGCCATATCGAACTTGTACTTCTTATTTTGATTTGGATCTGTAGGTACAGCAACCACATTGTCCACGAACGCTTTGAGATCATATTCATCTAGAAGGAATTTGATTCTTTTCTTCCATATTACGTAGTTGGAGGATCCCTCCAACCAGCCTTGATCTCTCAGTCCATGAGATGCCATTTCAATCGAAAATTGTCAAATTGCTCCCTCTTCTTCCCCCTTTGCGCAACACTACGCAAGCTTACACACTCCCTGTGGAGTTCATAGATCTATTGCCTGGATTTTCTACTCAGATCTTGGAAAACTGTTGAATCCCTCGGCAAGGAACTCACTGAGGAATAATTCCCCGCTATGTGCTCTTCTTCTTCTAACGCTTCTCTGCCCAACAACTGGTTGCAGAAAAGTTGCGCCCCTTTGGCTCTGCGTGAAGGCTTTGTGTTGCTCCCTCTGCCATGGAAAAATCTCAAACTGAAAGTCCTACCTCTCTGTCGACTCACTCAGAGAGAGAACCTCAAAAAATTAGCCCTCCTAGCTAGAACTACGCAATCCCTTTGTTGATTCGATCAGCTGCTGCTGTAGCAATTTGGCCTTCACTTCAATGCTAGATCTGCTCTTCCTATTTCACACCAAATGCTCTGATACCATGTGAAAATTCCTAGATCTGACAATCTCAAGAATCCAACTGCAACCATCTGAATTTACTACTATTTTGTAAATTACATTACATAATTAATTCAGATTTATTTCTTCATGAATTATTGCAGTAAATTACTGAAGCATCCTACACTTAATACTTTATGATTTTGAAACAAGGAAATTGAGCAAGAATTAAATCACACATAGGACACCTTTATTTTGGACTAAGTTCCCGGAAAAACCCAATGTGGGAAAACCAATGCAGCAGATGTGATGGTTTGTATTATTAAGTAGCAATTTCTGAATATATCGTTGAATACCTCAAGGGTTATTCAGTTACAGAGAGAGAAATAATGGTAGAAAGAATGTGAGTTTTACCTCACTCAATCACTGGAAAATCGTGTTGATCTGGACACTGGAAAAGTTGCCCCTAGAGGTCTCTGCGTAGTGACTGTGTAGGCACTACGTTACCTCCTCTAGACACTGTCACCCCATCTATGGACCGATCTGACTCCCGAAATCACAGATCTCATCCTCCCGGTCTCACACCCCGGCTCCTGACTTTTGACACTGATCCGATAGTAAAATCTCAGAAACCCTCTCAGCCACTACGCAGCCTCTGAGTAGCCCTGCGTGGCTTTACACTGGCTCTGCGTCAACCTATCTGGCTTTGCACTAGCGATGTTGGACGTCTCTTTGCCTCTCTCTGCTAATGATTCTCCGACTAACAAAATCACTCTCTCTAGAAGCTACTCTTCCCCTCACTACAATTGGAATCACTTATAGATCTAATCTTCGTCCAAGCACTTGCTCTGTCAAAAGAATTTTATCACTTGATTCACTCAGTGTATCTTTCCAAACGACATTCAAGTCTCTCCTTTATAGTCTTCTAGTTGAGATATCAACGGTCAAGATTAGATCTCTAATCAACAGCTAAGATTATAACATGATTTCATCTTCGTTTTCTAGATCATTCCAGATCTTCTAGTTTAGACTCAAGGTCCCCATTAAATAATTATTTTTTACAATAAAACATAATTCGAGTGGAATTTTCATAAACGTTGACTGGGTTCTTTGGAATACCAATGCCTAAGCCTCTCTCCAAAATTTGAGACTTAGAGCACTTCTGATGCTACCAAAAATCAACAAAAAGTACTAAGGTCGTTAGAACTCGCCAATATCCATGACAAAAGTGTGTTATTTCCCAATACTATCAACAAATTCCATTGAGCCATGTTCACAAGAGAAAGACTTCCCTAGAAGAATGTGTCAACGCCTCCATCAAAAGAAATAATCATGAATATATTGAAAACTATCCCCAAGAGAGGATCACTCCATGAAAAAAGCCTTAAAAATCCTCAAAATAAACTCCCCCCGCCCCAACCATTCCCCATTAAAATAATTAATTTTTGCAATAAAACATAATCTGAGTGGAATTTTCACAAACAGTTTTCTGGGTTCTTTGAAATACCAATGCCTAAGCCTCTCTACAAAATTTGAGACTTAGAGCACCTCTAATGCTACCAAAAATCAACAAAAAGTACAAAGGTGGTTAGAACTTGCCAATATCCATGAGAAAAGTACATGTGTTATTTCCCAATACTATCAACAAATGTCATTGAGCCATGTTCACAAGAGAAAGACTTCCTTAGAAGAATGTGCCAACCCCTCCATCAAAAGAAAAAAATCATGAATATATTGAAAACTATGCCCAAGAGAGGATCACTCCATCAAAAATGCCTTGAAAAACCTACAAATAAACAACCCCGCCCCCCCCTTTCCCCGAAACCATTACAATGGAGAAAAAGTTTATCTTTATATAGAGTTTCTTCTCATTCAATTAAAAAAAAAATTGGCTAATTAACTCTATGAAAATCCAAACAAATATTATAAAATTGTAGTTGGATCCTTCTTCAATCCGTGGTTAACCATGTCATATATGGATACAACCCTGTCAACTCACCCTCCAAAAACAGGGAAAAGATTACATCAAAAAGCCTCCACGAGAAAGTTACAACTAAATATACACATGAGAACTAGAATTGCATCCAAGATGTCCACAAGAATTCGCCCTTCAAATGGATACATGTAAAATACAATAAAATAATGTCAAACCTAGGAGGATGTGCTCAAGAGTCCACCAAGAAGAGCTCATGAAATTTGCCCTCCAAGGTGCATGAGAGACTCAATAAAATATTCCCAATAGGAGAATGCTCCATAACCAACCTTCATAAATAGCAAGCATCCTCAAAATGCATGTAACCAATCCATGTGTGAATCGCAATGCAACCGACTCCATGGACGAATGCACAAGATGCCAAGTAGATCGAGCACCTCACAAGAAATGTAGTTAAACCCCAAAATAACAAGTGGATACAAATTCAAGGAGATAAAGGTGAATTAGAGTTTTGACCATGCCAAAACTCCATGTAATAATAAAATAGATACCTTCAATATTAACAAAAAGTGTCTCTACGAGTGTGCCCTTCAAAAATATACTCCAAATATAGTAATAAGAGCAATCAAGTGCATTCAAAAGGCACACGTGTAGACATCCATATTTGCATGAAATAAAATAATATATATGTCAAGTCAAAGAGGTGAGGCCACTCTCCAATGAACGTCAAAAGTTGATGTTAGATAAATTATCAATGTAATAAAAATGAGAGCAACTAGGATAAGTCATCCTTAGAAAAGCGTGCAATATAACCACTTCAACAACCCAACAAATAATATCTTTCCATGTAAGGTGCAACCTAAAAGTACCAAGGTGGTTAGAACTCGTCAATATCCATGACAAACCATGTGTTATTTCCCAATACTATCAGCAAATCCCATTGAGCAATGTTCACAAGAGAAAGACTTCCCTAGAAGAATGTACCAACCCCTCCATCGAAAGAAATAATCATGAATATATTGAAAACTATGCCCAAGAGAGGATCACTCCATAAAAAAGCCTTAGAAAACCTCCAAATAACACCCCCACCCCTACCCCTGCTCCCCTAGAAGAATGTACCAACCCCTGCATCAAAAGAAATAATCATGAATATATTGAAAACTATGCCCAAGAGAGGATCACTCCATAAAAAAGCCTTAGAAAACCTCCAAATAACACCACCATCCCCCCCTCCACCCCCCCAAAAAAAAAAACCATTACAAAGGAAAAAAAGTTTATCTTTATATGTTTCTTCTCATTTGATAAAAAATTATATTTGGCTAAATAACTCCATGACAAGTCAAAAAAAATATTATAAAATTGTAGTTAGAGTCTTCTTCAATCCATAGTTGACCATGTCATATCTGGATACAACCTTGTCAATCCTATCAAGGACAACTCACCTTGCAAAAATAGGAAAAAGATTACATCGAAAAGCCTCCACGAGAAAGTTACAACTAAATATACACATGAGCACTAGAATTGCATGCAAGATGTCCACAAGACTTCACCCTTCAAATGGATGCATGTAAAATACAATAAAATAATGTCAAGCCTAGGAGGATGTGCTCAAGAGTCCACCAAGAAGAGCTCACAAAGTGTGCCCTCCAAGGTGCATGAGAGACTCAATAAAATATTCCCAACAGGAGGATGCTCCATAACCAACCTTCAAACATAGCAAGTGTCCTCAAAATGCATGTAACCAATCCATGTGTGAATTAATGCAACCGACACCATGGATGAATGCACAAGATGCGAAGTAGATGGAGTGCCTCACAAGAAATGTAGTTAAACTCCAAAATAACAAGTGGATAAAAATCCAAGGAGATAAAGGTGAATTAGAGTTTTGATCGTGCCAAAACTCCATGCAATAATAAAATAGATACCTTCAAGATTAACAAAAAATGTCTCTACGAGTGTGCCCTCCAAGAATATACTCCAAATATAGTAAGAAGACCAATCAAGAGCATATAAAAGCCACACGTGTAGACATCCATATTTGCAACAAATAAAATAATATATATGTCAAGTCAAAGAGGTGAGGCCACTCTCCAATGAACGTCAAAAGACGGTGTAGATAAATTATCCATGTAATAAAAACAAGAGAGCAACTAGGATAGGTCATCCCTAGAAAAGCGTGCAATATAACCACCTCAACTACCCAACAAATAATATATTTCCATGTAAGGTGCACCCTAAAAGTACAAAGGTAGTTAGAACTCATCAATATCCATGACAAAAGCATACTACAACAAATCCCATTGAACCATGTTCACATGAGAAAGACTTCCCTAGAAGAATGTGCCAACCCCTCCATCAAAAGAAATAATCGTGAAGATATTGAAAACTATGCCCAAGAGAGGATCACTCCATAAAAAAAGCTTTAATAAACCTCCAAATAACCCTCCCCTCTCCCCCCTCCCCCCACGTGTGAACAACTGCCAAGTTTAGAAGGGCACTCAAGTCATTAAGCTCCAAGTTAAATAAATGGATTAATTGAATCATTAAATGGTTAAATCAACCTCAACATGTGCACACAAAGGTTAATGCTGAAATAAAACCATAATCCAACCTCCCAATAGTCACCCACTAATAAAATCATCATTAACATGTGTGCCAATGGGGGGAAGTGCACTCCATCACGTGTTCTGCCATGGATGTAAGATGTGTCTACTAGCAAAGGCCACCATGATAACAACACGATAAAAGATGGAAGCTCCACCTAATTCTGAACATAGGGCACACTACGAAAGGGCTATAACATGATCACACATATTCCACATAGCTAATCTCCAGTGCATATTACAATGTCTAGACATATCACCAAGGGAAATCCCATTAAAAGCAAAACGCACTACCACAACACAGCAACATCATAAGATAAAAGGGCAATAGAAATGTGACCCCCTCTAATCATCAAGTATGTCCCCACCACACATCAACATAAGAGAACTACGTAAAATCGACATCTACCTCCTAACACCATTATCTAACCCCTTGAGGTGGCTAGAACCATCAGCCATATCCAAGATAAGCATGGCAAAAATATCATAATAAGATAGTATGCTTCTCAAACATTAACTATGCAACCAAGGGGCAATCAACAGGGCAAGCACATTTGAAAAGACCACCAAACCAATAAACACAATAATCCAACCAAGAAGAATTGAGGCTCCCCCAACCAAAGACTTCCACAAAATGATCAAATGCCATGAAGATGAATCCCCCCTAGTCGGTTCAAAAGCTCCAAGGAACCAGCAGTAAATCTCCATTATTGTGATGAAAATCATAATGTGGAACCTCATACAATATAGGTGTAACACTAAAGACAAGTGAAACTGCTTTAATTTCAGACTGTAGAAGCTTTGTTCATGCATAACACATCCATCAAAAACCGTATGGACCATTAGGAGAGAATTTCAAGAACTATGTTTATTTTGGGATGTGCCAAGGGACACTTTTCCTTCTAATGCAGCTTATTGCCAAAGTTCACTTGTAATTTAGGTCATGTGGGGAAGGTGCCTCCTAGACCATCCTTACCAACCCACTGCTTCTTGTATTTCTCTATTTAATAACCCTAAAGTTTAGGGGAACTCAGACAAAATGCCAGTAGAAACTATGGCAGAGCCACCACTACTAAAGTTTGGGAAAGCATCCTTTCAGGATCTTATAGCAAGGCCTCACTACAGCCTTTCCAGGTATAAATGATGCCTTTTCCTATTCTAATCAAACAAATACCTCCCAAATGCTAGATGACTTTGTAGTCACCACAGTAAGCGCTGCTGCATGAAAGATCATTACAGTATATTTATACAAGTTATTATACTCCACTCAAGATGTGAATGAAGAAAGATGAAAATGGAAGAGAGGAAAAGACATTCAGGTGAATTTGGCAAAGACGAGGAACTTAACTAAGAGAAACAAAAATGCTGCAAAGATAAGTTGGAATCCTATGTTTCACTAATAATACAGAGGTTGACAAAAAATGCATAAACTTAAGATGCATTA
Source organism: Pinus albicaulis (assembly GCA_034641835.2). Lineage (NCBI taxonomy): Eukaryota > Viridiplantae > Streptophyta > Pinopsida > Pinales > Pinaceae > Pinus > Pinus albicaulis. The sequence goes on from CM076582.1 coordinate 242,207,773, forward strand.
AAACTCATCAACTGAATAGACCACGTGATGAAAACCTTGAGCTAGTATTCGCTACGAGATTCAAACAAGCTCGTTAACTGTTTTCCCTTACACTGAATCAAAGGATTTCACATAATATCTACAGATAGCTTTAAAAGAAATATTAAGGTATAAACTTCTTGAAGTTACATAATGCACACCTTGAAGAGCAATTGGCTCTTTCAGCTCAGTAAATTTTACAGAGGGAAACCATACTCCCAAGAAAATAAATCAATGTCTTTCACCTCAATCGACAAATAAAATATGCACGAACCATCCACCACAAAGTTTATGGATAATGGATAAGCTGTTGATTACACTTTGTTCCCCCTCCAGATTTAATATACATTAATTTCAAAGTATACGTTAACCACAATCATAAAGACACAAAAGAGATGAAAGGATATCAAATTAAATGAATGACTATTCTCCGTTCCAGGTATTGTACAGCACCTTCTCCAAAAATACAGAATGAATCTATTGCCACTGCCCGTATGAAACCTCTATGAATGTGCTCTGAACACAAGTCTTCAAATGAAAAGTGGCCTGCTGCTTTGCAAATGTAAAATGGCATTTTTTATGGCTCCTCAGCCATCTATGACTGCAATGGAGCTGATACTTGAGGCATGTTTGGACGAATAATTGTATCTGCCAGCTGCTCATTAACTTTCACAGGAAGAGGTGGCATCTGGCTCATTACACCAGGCATATCATTCATGCTGCAGAAACACCACAAAATTCATAAAACTACACCCGAAATAGAAAGGAAACAAGAAAGGAGAATAAACTTAATATCCGCAGATGCATGAATAAAATACAGGAGATGCAGTTAGAATTAGTGAAATAAATTGTCTTTTCTAAAGTGTGCTTAACTTAGCTTTCATATCTAAAACTCTCAACTCAAAAGATGATTTTAAATGCAAACAAATTTGGTAGGATCCTTCTTTTTCTCTCATATGAAGATTCTATTTGCAAAATGCAAAAGTGTTATATTTACAGTGCAATGGCTCAATCCTTACTCATTTAAGATGGTAGCAATATTGCTCCGTGTCTGGAAAAAAAGGTCAATGTTCTCTTGTATCTGATAAGAAAACAAGATTAATCAGCAAAATTTTAAGCATGCACATCATAAGAAGATTTGTGAAACAGCATTTCATGATATGCTTGCACATTTTATAAAGATTTTCAAAAGAGACCACCAAGTCAAGTCCGACTTTTCTAAATTTTCCACATGACATACCAAAATAAACACTTAAAAAGCAAAAACCACTACAAGCACTTCCCTGTCAATGACAAGTTTTATGATGCCCTCCCTCTCATTCAGAACCCACAGGTACAAAGGCTAATTTTAGAAAAAACAATTGCTCATATATATAAATGGTACGTACATTAACGGAATTCTTTTAAATCTACCACTAACAAAGGATTATAGTTAACTTGTTATGTTCAGAATTACTCAAAATATCCCAAGTGATTTGTGTTATGTAGCCATTGAAAAGCTTCAATATTTATTGCTGGATTCTCAGTTTCTACAAACTAAATAAGAGAAATAAAATGTGTTTTGCAAAAAAATTTAAGTTTTGAATTCAACTCGTAAATTTATAATACACCATGTTACCCACCACTTGTGGATGACACCCATAGGAGAAATTTTTCTCCTACATTGTTTTCATCTGGCAGCCAGCAGCGCTTTGCAGCCACCAGATAGTTCGTGTGCCACTATCTCCGCCACCTGAGCCAGCCATTATGCACACTCCCTCATTTGTCATGATCATATGTTTGAAGGTGGGTCTTCCAACTCCAAAGGTATGGCTTTCATTATGTAATTGGGTATTTTTTCTTACCTATCATGAACACTTCTTTGCATGGATTAGTGGGGGGATTCGGCGGAAAGAATGGGCATGGTCTGTGTTCTTGTCCCCTCGTCCAACTTGGTGGTTAACCTTGTATCCTAGTCCCATGGAATCTCCTCTATTGGCTACTAGCTTTAGGAGTGGCATTACATGGGAAACCACGATTTTGGTTGCTTGGTCCAACTTCTTGACATCACATATATCATTCCCCTCCACTCATTATAACCCCTTTACACATATTTCCCATCATGGTCCAAATTTGTCCATTGGGTCCACAAGGAGTTAGCCTCCCCCTCCCCTTGTCCACACTTTGGGTCGGGCCTGGAACATTGCCCTAGAGGTTGATGCAGCGAAAAAGAAAGTTAAAAGCATAATTTGGCCACTTTCAATAGGAAATGTACCATAAAATGAAAAATATGGTTGGGACATAAAAATTCAGCACGTGAGCAAAAGCCAAGCCTGAGCTCTACCCCTTATCATGGCCATCACCCTAGTTCCTATAGCCCCTATGTGAGCCCCCTCCATCATTAACGAACCCATGATTGTCCCAACCCCTGGTGCGCAACGAACCACCCGCACTTCACGGGGTATTCATTGCTATATCATTCACGTCATGCTCTCATTCCCTGCAGCCCTGAGCAATTATAAAAGAAAATTCAATAAAAGGCAAAAGGCATGTGAAGAATGGTGGAAAAACAAAGGCCAGGGTAACTCATGTACCATGATTGCTCCCTTCTTCATCTATACACCCATGCGTGGGCTTCCCTTGCTATAGCTACCCTTGTACCATGGCATGTGGCTTGGAGCCTTCCCTGTTCCCCCAATCTATTCCATCATTATTTCATGTGACACCTACCATCTAACGGATGTACCATGGACCTCTCATTCCCTTAGAGGTTGAAACCACCTAATAGGCTCCTTGATTAACCCCCCTCTTGAACCTAGGGACACATGTACATTTTAAAGCCCACTATGGAAGGTCATGCCACTATGAAGAGTTGACTTGGTTCCATGACTTGTAATCTCATTTGCTCAATTACACTAATGATTTGTTGTACTGGAAGGTGAGGACACGCATTGGATCTTATGCCGGATTGCAGGTGGGTCTTCATCTTGGGGTTTGGTCTCCCTATACGGGGTTGAAGCACTTCACGGGGTCATATTGGCATTTATAGGGTGTGCGTTGAGAGCCATGGGCCTCCACTATAGCATAGAGCAGATAGCCATGCCATGGGATACTTCAGCATCACTCATTTCTTGCTCATGTTGCACTTATTTGATGATGATGATGCACCTGGACCACCTTTCCCATTTGGCTACACACTTGGCAATTGATCCAAGGCTTGGATGGGGTTTTGTGTCATCATGGGAGATAAAGTGAGGGCTTGCATCATTGTCCCAGACCTTGCAGATGGGATACATGCCTGTTCCATTCAGTTGGAGAGTAATGAGGATGTTTGTGTGGCCCCACAACCACTTAGGAGCACCACAAGTAATTTGCTTGGAGATCAAGGGGCTATCCCCTTCATCACTATTTTTGGAGCCCTTCCATTCATTTTGGCACATGTTGGACTTCACTAGGCCTTCAAACAGCCCTCCTAGCTATTGTATTATCATTCCGGCGTTCTTGAAAGGCTTATTTTTCATACTGTGGAGCCATTTGGTGGGCTTGTCACCAAAAAGTTGTTATTTGTACATTATTTTATTATTAGGGGCATCATTAGGCCTAATTAAGAAATTTGAATCCCTTAGAGAATCATATAAGTTGACGAGAGGTTCATTTCATTCCTCATCATCACTTGGATTTGGGATATATCTTTCTAAAGATTTCGGACCTGCAATTTGTGGAATGATTTTGATGATTAAATGCATTTTTATGTGTGGAAAATTTTCGCTATCTTTCATGGAGCTTCTATTTTGCAAATGTGATGGATGGATATACTCTCTGGAGTCAGGTCGTGTAAGTGTTCTTTTCATGCGAATTTCTTGATAATTCTGTCGAATGTATGGAATGCTATGCTTTGATCTTGCTTGTGCCCTAAAAATTAATGCGAATTTATGAAACATTTGTAATTTTGGCTTGTTGCATATGTTATTCATCTTGACAAAAGTAAAATGAATTTTCCTAGGGGTAGGTTGCGCACCTTTTACCTTGAAACTCCATCAAATATTGCATATTGAAGTATAAAACTCTAAAGTTGTTATGATGCTACATCCAAAAAGAGCATAGTTGCTTCTTTAGGCCTCCTTGAAGAGCAAAGTTCCTAAATCTTAATCATTTTGACTCCAATCTTCTCAATAGCCAGGCACTAGTCCTAGATCCTTGGTGATCACATTAACTTAACGTATTATCATCCTTTCACCTCTTTTCTTCGTTCCCTAAGGATAAGGACATTTTCTAGGGCTTGGTGCGAAATTTTAGGGAGGAGGAATTTTAGGATTCCGTCCAGACAAGTTTCTTCATTTATGTCTCTTGTAGGCAACCTCCAGTTTTTAATCAATTCTGACGATGGAATTCCAAATAAATTGATACCCTAGCTATCACACTAAGAGGGAACCCTTGAAGTTGCTTTGACTTGGGGATTTCTTGAAGGTTTGCACTTTGCATTTCATCATTCAAAACCTTTCCTCTTAAGTATACGTGATCATTGTATGAGGCCTTTACCACGATATATCTCTCAACCCTTTGTCTCTTACAGTATTTCCCTTAAGGGGTTTTTCGTGGAAAGTCACCCTAGCTTCTCCCAAAGCTCGCACTTTAATTGAATCTTTCCTTTGAATGAGTCATCCTTGCCTCACTTTGAACACTAGTATAAACACATCAATCACAAGTGAGGGATTTTGGAAGTTTTGATCTAAGGCATTCACCATTTTTGAATATTCCTAAACCCGAGGTCATCCTTCCCTCGAGCCTTTCTTGGAGAGCCCATCTTTTGCTTCTAACACAAGCAACCTTTTATCTGAGCCTCTCTTTTGAATGGGCTTTGGAAATCACATTGTGCATCAATATTGACCTCATCATTCTAGTTATTTCCCTATAATGAGACTCTTCCCAATTTAGCAAGGGACATTGACTAAGGTGACAGCAAGTCCTTGTCCCATTGTTGCTACTTGATCTAGTAGTAGTCCCTTTGGAACCCCTCCTAGGACCCCTGCTAAATTGAGCAGTAGCATTTTTGGCGTTGTTGTCGAGGACACGAGACATGTCTTTCTCCCCATACAACAATATTGACATATCATTCATGGCGACTCCACTGGAAGAACGAAGCCCTAGTTCGTCACTGAACTTCAAAGTCAATGCTTGTAGGGTTAAGCAAGCATCTCTCAAGGCACTTCAAGTTCACCCTAGTGACTCCATATCTAAAATCTTATGAAGATTTGCATAAAGGATCATTGGAGAGGCCTATTTTATATGTTTCAAGATGATAACCCTCAATCCAATGATCATGATAGCCAAGGGGAGTTTGATATTCCTCTTTATGGATCTCTTGGGAGCCATAAGATTGAGGAACCTTCCTAATGCCATGAAAGGGGGTTGTGGTTCTTCACAAGATACGATGATTGTAGTTTACCTTGTTCCTTCCTCGATAATCAGAATAATGTGATTGTGGATGTGCTCGCAATCTATCTCTTTATGCCATGAGGAGGATATGCCCGAGCTTGCTACTCATAGAAATTTTATGAGCTTGGTCATTGAATACTCCATATTCTCGTTGCAAGAAAGGTTGCATAAGTTGGGTTCCTTTTTTCCCTCCTCCTCCATGACCCTTGATTCATGGTCCTCAAATGTTCCTACACCCTAGCCTTACCATTCATCCATCAAATCTTTCAATGGGAAACGTAATGTTTCGGTCCCCTGCCTCATAATGGTTCATAAGGAAAAATGTTTTTATATTGACTTAATCATATGTTTGTTATATTGTTTGTATGATTATACTTAGCATTTGCACAATGTAGCCATGCATGTTAGTGTAGGATGCATTGCATATTGATTTTTGCATAGCTAACATCATCATATTATGTTTTCATGCTAGATTAGGTGCATTTAGATTATAATTGCATTTAGAATTAAATTTTATTTCTTGTTGATTTTTATGGCCTAACAAAAGCATGGGCGATCACAAGATGCTGCAAAAACATGTTGCCCCATGTGCTTAGTCTATGATATGCAGGTAACAGGTCTGTGGTCCAAAGGGATTGTTGGTGTTCTCATGACCTCCTCGTTCGAGTACATTCCTGCACTCTATTAAGAGATCATGTCCCAATTGGAGCCAGCTGTTACCCACCACCTGTGGGTGACACCCACAAGAGAAATTTTTCCCCTACATTGCCTTTAGCCAACAACCACTTGCAGCGACCAGATAGCTTGATGTGCCACTATCTTCGCCACCTAAGCCAGGCATTATGCACCTTCGCCTATTTTTCATGATCGTATGTTTGAAGATGGGCCTTCCAACCCCGAGGATATGGATTTCATTATGTATTTGGGTATTTTTGTATTTTACGGACACTTTTGGGCATGGATTAGTGGGGGGCTTCGGCGGAAATAATGGACTTCGTCTGTACTCTTGTCCCCTCATCCAACATGGTGGTTAACCTTGTATCCTAGTCTCGTGGGATCTCCTCTATTGGCTACTAGCTTTAGGAGTGGCATTACATGGGAAACCCTGACTTTAGTTGCGTGGTCCCGCTTCCCAAAATCACATACATCACTCCCCTTCGCTTAATATAACCCCCTTTCACATATTTCCCATCCTGGTCCACATTTTTCCATTGGATCCACAAGGAATTAGCCTCCCCCTACCCTTGTCCACACTTTGGGTCAAGCCTGGAATGTTGCCCAAAAAGTTGATGCAACTAAAAGGAAAGTTACAAGCATAATATGGCAACTTACAACAGGAAATGTACAAAAAAATCCAAAAAATGGTCAGGACTTAAAAATTCAGCACGTGGGCAAAAGCCAAACCTAAGCTCTGCCCCTTATCATAGCCATCACCCTGGTTGCTAGGGCCCCTATGTGAGCCCCTTGCATCATTAACGAACTAATGGTTGTCCCAACTGTTGGTCGACTTGGATTGCCCAAACTTAAGGTTGTATTCATTGTTATATCATTCACATCATGCTCTCAATCCATGGAGCTCGAGCAGTTATAAAAGAAAAATCAATAAAAGGAAAAATGCATATGAAGAAGGGTGCAAAAAAAAAGAACGAGGTAACTCACATACCATGATTGCTCCCTCCTACATCAGTACACCCATGTGTGGGCTTTCCTTGCTATAGCTACCCTTGTACCATGGCATGTGGCTTGGATACTTCATTGTTGCCCCACTCCATTCCATCATTATTTCATGTGACACCTTCCATCTAACGGACGTACCATGGACTTGGCATTCCCTTAGAGGCTGAAACCACCTAATAGGGTCCTTGATTAACCTCCCTCTTGAACCTAGGGACACATGTACATTCTAAATCCCATTATGGAAGGGCATGCCACTATGAAGTGCCCACTTGGTTCCATGACTTGTAAGCCCATTTGCTCAATTACACTAATGATTTGTTACACTGGAAGATGAGGAAACGCATTGGATCCTATGCAGGATTGCAGGTGGGTCTTCATCTTGGGGTTTGGTCTTCCTATACGGGGTCCAAGCCCTCCAATGGGTCATATTGGCATTTATATGGTGTGCGTTGAGAGCCATGGGCCTCCACTATAGCAAAGAGCAGATAGTCATGCCATGGGATCCTTCAGCACCACTCATTTCTCGCTCGTGTTCCACTTATTTGATGATGATGATGCACCTGGAACACCTTGCCCAGTCGGCTACACACTTGCACCACACACTTGGCAATTGATCTAGGGCCAGATGGGGTTTTGTCTCACCATGGGAGACAAAGAGAGGGTTTTCCACATTGTCCCAACTCTTGCAGATGGGATACAAGCTTGTTCAATTCAGTTAGAGACCCACGAGGATGCCTATGTGCCCCCACAGCCACTTGGGAGCACCACATGTCTTTTCCTTGGAGATCAAGTGGGCAACCCCTTCATGACTATTTTTGGAGCCCTTCCATTCATTTTGGCACATGTTGGAATTCACTAGGCCTTCCAATGGCCCTCCTAGCTATTGTATTATCATTTCGGCCTTCTTAAGAGGCTTATTTTTTATATTATGGAGCTATTTGGTGGGCTTGTTACCAAAAAGTTGTTATTTGTACATTATTTGATTCTTAGGGGCATTATTAGGCCTAATTAGGCAGTTCGAATCCCTTAGAGGATCATATAAATTAATGAGAGGTTCATTTCATTCCTCAACATCACTTGGATTTGGGATATATCTTTCTAAATATTTCGGACCTACAAATTTTGGAATGCTTTGGATGATTAAATGCATTTTTATGTGTGGAATATTTTCTCTATCTCTCTTGGAGCTTCTATTTTGCAAATGTGATGGATGGATATACTCTCTTGTCATGTAAGTGCTCTTTTCATGTGAATTTCTTGATAATTATGTCTAATGCATGGAACGTTATGCTTTGATCTTGCTTGTGCCATAAAAATTAATGTGAATTTATGAAACACGTGTAATCTATTATCTTGGCTCATTGCATATGTTATTCACCTTGGCAAGACGAACGAATTTTCCTATGGGTAAGTTGCACAACTTGTACCTTGAATTTCCATCAAATATTGCACATCGAAGTATAAAAGTCTAAAGTTGTTGTAAAGTTGCATCCTCAAAGAGCATAGCTCCTTCTTTAGGCCTCCTTGAGTAGCGAATTTCCTAAATCTTAATCATTTTTACTCCCATCTTCACAATAGCCAAGCACTAGTCCTAGATCTTTGGTGATCACATTAACTTAATGAAATATCATTCTTTCACCTCTTTTCTTTGTCCCCTAAGGATAAGGAGATTTTCTAGGGCTTGGTGCAAAATTTTAGGGAGGAGGAAGTTTAGGATTTTGTTTGGGCAACTTTCTTGATAAATGTCTCCTCTAGGCATCCTCCAGTTTTGAACGAATTCCGATGGTGGAATTTCAAATAAATTGATGCCCTAGCTATCACACCAAGAGGGAACCCTTGAAGTTGCTTTGACTTGGGGATTTCTTGAAGGTTTGCACTTTGTTGTTCATCATTCAAAACCTTTTTCCTTAACTATAGGTGATCATTGGATGAAGCCTTTACCACAGTATATCTCTCAACCCTTGGTCTCTTGTAGTATTTCTCTCCAAGGATTTTTCGTGGAAAGTCACCCTATCTTCTCCCAAAGTTCGCACTTTAATTGAATCTTGCCTTTGAATGAGTCATCCTTGCCTCACTTTGAACCCTAGCATAAACACATCAATCACAAGTGAGGGATTTTGGAAGTTTTGATCTTAGGCATTAAGCATTTTTTAATATTCCTGAATCTGAGGTCATCCTTCCCTCGAGCCTTTCTTGGAGAGCCCTTCTTTTGCTTCTAAAACAAGCAACCTATATCCTGAGCCTCTCCTTTGAATGGGCTTTGGAAATCACATTGTGCATCGTTGTTGACCTCATCATTCTAGTGATTTCCCTGTACTGAAACTCTTTACATCAGTGAAAGTTTGTAAAGAGCAGGGGGCATTGACTGAGGTGAAAGTGAGTCCTTGTCCCAATGTTGCCACTTGATCTAGTAGTAGTCCCTTTGGAAACCCTCTTAGGACCCCTGCTAAATTGAGCGATAACCCACCATACATTGAACTAATGCATAAATAGAATTAGATTAAAGACCTAATTCACATGTTGTGGGTTCGAGTTCAGGGTCAGCAATGATTAGGTTTCGATTGAGTTTGAATTTTTTAATGAGGTTTGCCATTAGGTTTGTATATATATATATATATATATACACATTAAAATGAAAAAGAGCACAATATAAAAGGAAATCAACATCAACAAACATAAAAAAATGCTATAATGGACAAGGAAATTGCAGGGATTGATTACAAACTTGAGTTGTGACATGAGGTTACAAGTTTTGAGCTATGGACTTGGTCAATGGCGATGACGTTCGCCAAACCTCAAAAAAAAATTAGCTATGCCAAATTTTGAACCTCGAGGTTGAAGTTTGATGAACCATGTGACAATTAAAAACAAATGCATGAAAGTTATGTACACCATAGAGACAAGAACAAAACAATCATGAGATAAAAAATTATAAACTAGTGGTGAATATTGATATTCATCATGAGTCATCAATACCTTAACAAAGCAACCCACTACAGAAATTTTACTATATGCAGATTCTCAATGATAGAAAATGTGCCAGTTGTTCATGCTCACAATAAAATATTTGAAGCAAAAGTATTAGGACAAGTGTATGTCAGAAATTACATAGATTGTGATTTACAAGATGGTTCTGAAGAGAAAATCATGTAAGGAACGAGCCATAGCAAGGTTATTCAAACTCATTGAAATATAAAAAGGACATCTCGGTGAAAGCTCACACTACCTATTTTCTAGGACATCACTAGCATATCAAAAAATAGAATAATCAAAAACACGAACTAGGATATGCTTACCACTTATAACAACAAAGGAAATAACAAAGATAATTATCTTGCCTCCGATTTAAACATCATAAAATAGCAAAATGGATAGACAGGTGATGGGTGACCATCATCCTCAGCAGCAAGGAAAAAAGGTAAACCCTTTATTGCCACCCAAACCTTCACTTCTTGTCCTAAATCCATAAAGCACAAGTAAGACCTTGGAGGTATTGTGAGGGGATATATTGTCACCATAGTAACACCCTCTCTCACTTTAGAAGCTCTCCTCTAGCACAAGAGGGTTATCCATGTTATCTTTCCAGATGTACCAAGCAAGACGTGTTGTGAGCCACCAAGGTTGAACAAGACACTTGTTCAAATTTCAAGTTCAGAAGCCTTGCAGGACAACTTTTCCCTTTCTTATGGTTTTCTTCTCTATGCAACTTTTGTACCCCCTGGGGGAATTGTAATAAATGATGTTAGCATGATGAACTTATGTAAAAGACTTAGCTCCCTAGGACTTAGTTATTAGGGAAGTTACTCTAGAGTGTCATTTTTACTTTGCTAAATATTTTTTTCATTTTAGCAATAAATAATTTCATAATTATTTTCACTCATACCTTCAAAGTTGGAGTACATTCTAATGGCTAGGCCTTAGTGGTGTTGTCTAAGTCTAGAGTCAGTGTATGTTGCCATGCTACTCATTATCCAAAGTCTTACAGAATTGCATTTAAATTTTCTAGGACTTTTTTTGTAATTAAAATAAAATTCCCACAAATGATAACTGTCCTAGTAAAATTTATGTAATAATTTAAAAAGTGGTACTAGGAGGTATCATATGCCTTGGGGGTACTTGTTTTCTAACTCAGAGTACCCAAGTGGTACTAGGAGGTGTCATATGCCTTAGGGGTACTCGTTTTCTAACTTAGAGTACCCACTTTACCTTCGTACCCCATTTTGAGAGAAAATATTAAGTTTTCCTCATGAAAATTAATTATTGACTCAAAAAGTTGAATAAATTAACTTTTTCTAAGTAAATAAGTTTCCTCTTTTTTTAATTAGAACAAGTTTCCTCTTTTTCGAGTTAAAAGAGTTTACTCTTTTTCTACGCTCAAGAGTTTCCTCTTTTCTACACGAATAGTTTCTTTGGTAACTATTCTTTGGAAACTCCTCCCTCTTGATCTAATAAACAAAGCACTCTCCATTTCAAAAGAGTTAGTATGTTTGGAAGAGAGCTTTGCTAGCATTTGTAATTGTTCTCGTCATTTGGAATAAAAGGATTTGGAGGCAAATAATGGTATACAAGCTTTGTGTGGATGCTTGATATTTAACATATGAGGTAACCTTGCTTTGTGTTTATATTGCTTTAAGCTTTCTTATAGGCCTTTGAAGAGGTATTGTTACCCAGTATGAATAGATTTTTCAAAGTTGGTTATTTGTTAAATCTATTTGTTGTCTTACATCTTGAAATTCAAGATTATATGTGCTTCTAGTTTGATTGGCATATTTTCTAGATTTCATATGTAGGAAACACCTATCTCTTAACAAAGTTTCTTGGCAAGAATATTTTGTAAGTTTTACAAGCACCTCAATTTGGAGAAGTGGATCACTTCGGCTAGATGCTCCATTAACTTTAAACCATAAGAAGCAATATCCAACTGTGTTCCAAAAAGAGGCTCCATTGCCCAAGGATTCCTCCTACAAGCTTCTTCCTCTTCTATTACTTCTAAGTAACTCTTTTCGGGTTACTTTTCCAAGTTATCATTGATATATTTGTAAAATCTTAGTGCAAATCATTTGTTGTTCCAACAACATATAACAAGCATCTAAGAGAGCTAATTTTAGCTCTTTCTTCGTTGTTTAAACTTGATTTTCTCTTTTTTAAATAAGTTTTCACTTGGAAAATTTCTGATTTTGGGACTAGCTTTTGCAAGTGTTCCCAAAGTTATTTGGGACATCTTTCAGCATTTGTAGTTTGTTGTTTTTTGCAGGTTTGTGAACATACAAGGGGAAGTGCTACCCAAATTTTGGTGATTTAGACCAATCCAGGACACCAAAAGGCATCCATAGCCTTCCCCCTAGTTAAAAAGGGGTCAACAATTCATTTCCCTTTCTTTCAAAGCATTACAGAATTTTCAAGTCTAAAATGGGCCTCAAAACAAAAATGTACAACAAAAATCAACTTTAGAAGAACCAATAGAATTCAAGATGATGATGTCAACCATGGGGGATGATTCACCATTTTTGGTTTTAAAAAATTAAAAAATAAAAAACTACATTTTCAACTCGTATTATCAACTTATCTCCCTACGACTTTACTCAATTGTTTAGCAGAAGCACTCATTGGATGCAAAATTTAATTCCTCATCCAAGGAGTACCCATGTTGCAACATGGGTACTACTACACGGAAAATGAGAAATACATGAAAAATGTGATTGCAATCATGTTTTTCATGTATTTCTCATTTTCCGTGTAGTAGGGTCCATCGAAAGTATGCAACAAGGGTAACATGGCCAATAGGAACAAGGGTGATGGCCTAAGATATGGGCTAGAGCTCATGTTTGGATTTTTCCCACATGCTAAATTTGTATGTGTCGCCCATCTTTTGCATTTTGTGGTACATTTTCTGTTGAGAGTGAAAATTTATGTTTTTTCTTTGCTTTTACTTGCATCAACATCCAAGGATCGTTCCAGGCCCGACCCAAGATGTGGACAATGGGAGGGGGAGGCTAACTCCTTGTGGACACATGTGGACCTGGATGGGAAATATGATGAATGGGGTTGCAATGGGCGAAGGGGAGTGATGTATATGGTGTCGGAAAGCGAGACCATGCAACCAAAATCAAGATTTCCCATGTAGTGCAAGCCTTGAAGCTAATAGCCAATAAAGGAGATCCCACGGGACTAGGATACAAGGCTAACCACCAAATTGGGCAAAGGAGACAAGAGTACAGACCTAGCTCACTCTTTCCACTGAATCCCTCCACCAATCCATGCCCAAAAGTGTCCATGATAAGTAAACAAAATTACTCAACTATACCAATGAAAAGCCATACCTTTGGGGTTGCAAGGCCCACCTTCAAACATACGATCATAACATATGGGCGACGGACCACATGGCTAGCTCAAGTAGTAGAGACAATGGCACAGCGAGATATCTGGTGGCTGCAAGGGGTTGCCGGCTAAGGACCATCTACGAGAAAAAATTTCTCCTATGATACCACCCATGGATGGTGGGTAACATCTGGCTACAACTGGGACATGAGCTCTCGAACGTACTCTGACGAAGGTCATGAGAACATAAGCAATCTCTTGGGGACAGCAGACCTGTTACTTGCACATATCAAAGACCAAGCACATGGGGCAGCATGTTTTTGTGGTGTCTTATGGAGGGTTGCGGGGGAGCGGCTCCCCCCCGCTCTCGAACATCAGGAGCGACCCCGGGAGCACGCTCCCTAAAGAAAATTCACTCCCTACCAATTTAGGAGTGATACAGGGAGCTATTGAAGATTGGAAGCAATAATTTTTTATTGGGGCAGCGTAATGTAAGTAGAAGTGACATTCTCCTTATCTTTCATTTTCATCATTTTACTTAAATTTTTAACATTATCATGAAATGACTCAGGATGTTTGACAGTGGTTACAACCTCATTGGATTTCATATGGAGAAAGTAGAATTTTATGTCTCACTCAAAATCCAACAGACTTGTCATTTTTTCAAGATTGGGGGGATTGAAATGTTTCCATTGGATTTTTCATGTACTAGGGTATGGAACTTGTATTTAATCAAGAGCACCAAACCCTCTATGTGGGGGAGAATCCCAATAATCAAGAACACCTAGGGTACTAAGGGTATGGAACTTGTATTTAATCAAAAGCACCAAGGTCGTTCGACTATGCAGGAGGGGACTCCTAATAAAGCATGAGACAAGAAATTAGAAATTTCTCGTGGAAAGAGGGTCAAACAATAGATAATAGATTTACTTGTCTTTTCTAGTTTCTAGTACTTTTTATAATTATTGACTCTTTCATATTTATTATGGTATTTTTTGTAAACAATATATGACAATTTAAGTTTGAAGTTTGAAGTTGGCATTTATAACTCATTGGTAATGAACTATGAATATGATGCTTCGTGAAAGTTGAAAGTTGAAACATTTCATTTCATGTTAGATATTCTTTGTTATCATTTGGTTACTTAGTAATGGTAATGGTTACAAGTACAAGTTATAAATTTAGTGATCAATGATGATAAATGCCATATATTGAAATTTGAAAGTTTGAAACTTTAAGTTTGATGAATCATGAGACTCGATATGTTGTATGTTACTAACTTGTGGACATGGTTGATGAAGATTATAACTTCTAGAAGACTGATGTTATATGGTTCAATCCAAGTTTTTATGTTTTTTATATATAATTCATCATTCTACATGCTTTCGTTGACATATATGCATCAAAATATATAAAATTATATATTATATAAAAATTCACTCATGATTCGCTCTCAAACCGAGAGCTTTTGAAAATGTCGCTCCCTACTCCCAAGTAACCTTGGTCTTATGCTCACCCATGCTTAGTAATAGGCCATAAAATCAGCAAAAAACTAAATTTATGCAATTTTAATCTAAATGCATCTTAATCTATCACGATAATATCATATGATGTTAGTTCTAATGAGTAAATGAGCATGCAATGCATCCTTCCCTAACATGCATATGATATAATGTCAAGTACTAAGTATAATCATAGAGATCCAATGCAACTAGCATGTCAATTGTCCAGTATAAAAACATGTTCTTATATTATTATTTATGTAAAAAACCCAAAAACACAAATGGGAAGAGCAGCATGAGGGACTGCGAGGGCAGGAGGTTGGAAAATAAGGGACCCATATGCCATAGAAAGGAACCCTAGAAGAAGGGAAAGACACCAATTGAGAGGATTGAATTTGCTCCTCTAACCAAAAGATGGAAATGTCAATGATCAAATACATGAACATTTCATGAAGAACTATGCCAGGCCTATCATGCTCAGGGTAAGAAGGAACCAATGACCCATTTAGGAAGATATTATCTTGGCTATTGGGAAAACAAGAGGTGTAATCATCATTATATTTGCGGAAAAACTATGATTCTTCATTTTCCATAGGGAAAACCAGCTCTTCACCAAAACCAAGGGAATGAACCCCATCACAAACATTTATTTCTAGGCTAGGGACACAACAAGAGGATGAATGCTTAAACATGAAGAAAAACCCTTTATTGGTGACATGGTTGAAGGAAGCATCTTCCTCAATCTCTTTTACATTAGATTCATCAGAATTACCCACAATTTTGGAAGACTCTTCTTTGATTGAATCATCTTGGAACATAAATAAGAGACCCCTCCAATCACTACGAAGTGCTTCATAAGGGCCAACACTGTCATTCGGAAGGCGTGGAGCATTTTCTTCTTCCTTGGGCTCATGCTTATGGATTTGAGATACTATGGGGCCTTCATTTTTATAATCATACCCAATTCCCCAATCAGCAGCCCAAAAATCATTCATATGATGATCATGATCTTCCTCAAAAATATCTTGTTCTTCAATAAGTATTTGATCTAGCAATTCATTATCTTCTTTGTTAGCAAGGAGGACTTTCCCTCTTTCATCCTTTCTCGAAGAATGCTATCTAAGGTCTTTACTACATGAATTTGATAGGATACTTCAAGGTCATCGATAGGGTCCTTGTTATATTCGCATTTCAATTTTCATGTTACGAAGCCTTTCTGATTGCTCATAATATTGGGAGAATATGTCTTTGGAGATGGATGTAACCATCAAGTGCTTGCAAAACTCTTCATATTCCATCATCCTTTCTTGCAATACCTAGAGGCTCTCGGGGTCCAGATCTTCTTCATCGTCCTTGGAGGACACGCTTTCCAACTTACGAGTCCCTTTTTCGGCACAATCCTCAATGTATGCATCAATCACTTATCTTGATGATTTGGAGAAGGATCATGATACTCTTCCTCGAGTATATAACCATATTCAATAACTTCCTCCTCCTGAAGGGATTCGTCCAAGATTTGGCATATCTCTTCATTAGTTAGCAAATTTGGCCCTTCATGAAAAAGGAAGTACACAACCAACTTTGAGAGAGAAGAAAAGCTTTTAGGTTCACATGACTCAAGCCAATCAGTATTTGGGGCAATGGATAAGACAAACAATTCCATTTGGTCAGAAGGTTGAGTTATATTTTTCCCTAACACATACTTTACAAACCCTATGACGTGATTGGTTGCGGAATGTGGATACCCACCAAACATTGGCATATTGTTCATGCACTCCAATGTGGGATATTGCAAAATCCCTATCATATCTATGGCGGGAATATATGTGGTCAACATGTTGTTGGGCCTTTAATGACATGGGAGTTGCCAGGGTGAATGACATTGCCTCGAAAAATGCTTGCTTCACCCTACAGGCATTGACCTTAAAATTCAATGAAGAACTAGGGCTTCGTTTTTAAAATGGATTGACCAAGAATTATATATCAATATTGTCGTATACGGAACAAGACACGCGTCAAAATTTCATAATGCAACGCTATAAAAGATGCAACGCTATAAAAGATCAAAATTTCCACATAATGAAACGCTATAAAAGATCAAAATTTCCACCAATTCGTACAAGAAAGCAGTAAATTCCAGACTTGTATAGCGAAAATCCCAGCAACATTCATGTGACAAAGTAAATAACAAGAATAAGCATGAAATGAGCACTTACATGTACAAAAGCATATATCCAATCATCAAACTACGCAAATAATGAAGCTCCAAGACAAGAGAGAGAGATCCAAACATCAAATTTCATCCATATTATCCAAACTCGTACTCCAAAAGGGATAGCGAAAATATCACAAGAGCTAATAACCCAATCCAAGTGATGATGAGAGAATGAATCACCTCTCATCTATTTATACGATCTCTAATGAGTTTGGATGGTTTGATTTGGACTAATAATGCCCCTAAAATAAAATAATGTGCATAATAACAATACTTTTGGTGACAAGCCAAACAAATAGCTCACTAACATAGAGATGAGCCTCTCAAGAGGGCAGGATGACCAAAATGATGAGTCGTTGGGCTTTTGAGGAGGTCTAATGAAGTCCAAAGGGTGCCATGATGAGAAACTAGACTCCCAACATAGTGGACAAGGGGTTGGCCATTTGTTTTCCAAGCAAGAACATGTGGTGCTCCCAAGTGGGTGTGGGGGCACAAGGACATCCTCATGGGTCTACAAGTGGATCAAAAATGCGTGTAGACCATCTATAAGGGCTAGGGTGATGATATAGGCCCTCCCTCCACAACAAGAGACATCCTCTGGACCCTAGAACATCTACCACGTGTATGGTGCAAGTGTGTAGTCGGTTGGGCATAATGAACAAGGTGCATCATCCTCATCCAAAAGGTGGAACACGAGTAATCAATGTGCAGTGTTGGGGATCCATGAAGTAATCCCTGCTAAGGTGTAGGCCCATGGCTCTCAACACTCACCCTACAAGTGCCCATGTGGCCCTCTGGAGGGCTAGCACCAAGTATAGGGAGACCAAGCCCCAAATGGAGACCCACCTGCAATCCTGCATAAGATCTAATGCGTCCCCTTGCCCTCCAATACAACAAATCATTAGCATAATCAAGTAAAAGAGTTTACAAATCATGGAATCAATGGGGAATTTCATGGTGGCATGCCCTTCCATAGTGTGAAAATTCCACAAATTCGAAACCTACATGATCAACTGATTAGATTTCTCTATTTGTTAATTACTAAACAAATTATTTATGGTGTTACACAGTAAATATCGAAATAAAATACACTACAACCTACACAACATAAAATACTGCGGAAAATACAACACAGGAAAGATAGAAACACACACAATCGTTCCCATTAAAAACCCAACTTGGGAAAGTCGGTGCAGTAGTTGAAGGTCTAATTAATATGCAGTAGTAATCTGAGTACAAATCGTTGGATGCCCAAACTGGCTATTTGATACAGAGAAATACTACTGAAAGAATTAGTGAGAAAATTCTCACATTGATCTGGACTAGAGAAGAGTTTCCCTGCATTCTCTATGCAGTAACCGCGTCATCCTACGCATTCATTGTGTCACAGCTCCTGGAACTATGTCACCTTCTCCTTCTAATCTTCTATTGCGCTGAAACTCGACTCCCTGGCCATCCAGACTCACACCCCAACTTCCGACACCAGATCTCAACTGTCTCTCATCAAAATAGTGGACTCCCTCTGAAGCTTTGCATTGCCTCTACGTGGCACTCGCAGTCTCTCTGTGACTCTCGATGTCTTCTTTGCCTTGCACTCCCCAGATCTGGAAAACTTTCTCTGGTCTACTATCTCTGCCCCTCACTGCAACGAAATCACTGGATCTCTCTTTAGCAACTCAGCGTTGCCTCTCTGAGAATTCGATCTCCCAGCAAAATCGATCTCTACAAATCTCAAGTGTGTTCTCCAAGAGCCCATCGAGCTCCTTATAATCTCTTGTTGACATATCAACAGCCAAGATTAGATATTAATCGATGCTTCAAATTAACTTGGACTCGATTCACACTTTTATCTAGAAGATTCGCACCCAATTTAATTAATACCCTTTAATTAATCTCATTTCCTAAGTTTAGACTTAGGAATACATTAAAATGATTAATTATTTAATTAAATCATTTCCGAGTGGAATTTCTCCAACTGATTTATGGGTCTTGGAGAATGCATGTGTCTTAGCCTCTCCACAAAGTCTCGAAACTAGAGCACATCCGATGCTACAAAAATCAACACCCCCTCTTAGCGAGGAATGTGCTCTAGTGTTGCAACCCACTGAAGAATCACTCTGACTCTATATCACCTCCTATTGCGATGCTGATGTCTGGCCTCACTGCCCACCAACTACCGCATAGCTCTGATTTTGCGTTGCATCTGTGTTGTTGACTTTGCATGCTGCTGTCAACTACTGCATCTGCACTACAACTATGGTGTTGTTGCCAATACAACATCTGCAACTATCTCTCATTTGTTGTTTCCGCAACTGAGAATCTGTCAATCATACTGAACCAACTGTATTCAGTCTGATGCATCTGTCGCCCAAATCCTGACTGCTGCTAGTAGTTGCGCTGTCACTGAAGCCTCTGCATTGTTGCTGACTCTGAACTGTGCTACCAACTCTGCTCTGTGCTGCTTAGCTTCAAACGCTACAAGCCATTGCATCTCTCACTCTGGCACTTGAATGCACCATTTGTCACTGGTCCACTTGCTACTGTTGTTATGGGCTCTCGTAGCAAGGAATTGATCCAATAGGTGCATTCCTCAAGGACCCTGTCGAACCTATAGCTCTCTAGGGCTACAAAGCCAAACCACCCCACCTCACCCTTAAAGGTATCTTAGTGATCATGGCAAACTCATCGTCCAATCTAGAGGATAACCTGTCGATCTTTGCGGATGCAGCCTGCTGATCTTGCCTCTCCTCTTTGTCCCTCTTTCTGAGCAGACACTGGGTAACAACTCTTGATCTTTGAAACGTCCTCCTTTCTTCTACGTTGATCCTGCTGCCCCTTTGATGTGAGAGTTGCATTCTCCTCTTCCTTCACCTCTGCTTTCATCCCACTACTGTTGTTGCCTTCCATGTTGCTCTTCACCAAGTCTCGCCTCAACTCCTCCTGCTGTAGATCTGCCCACATCCTATCACACTTTGGCAATGTTTCTCTGCCCAAAATGCATTGGACAAACACTTGCCATTCTTCTTAGACTGCATTTAGAGCTATTCGCACCATCTTTGTAGCCTAAAGCGCTAACCATACAGCTTCCAACTGATCTCAAACATCCTGAAGCCTGTGGAGAAAGTGGTTTATACGTTCTCCCTTCTACATACGTGTACTCCTCAATTTTTCTTCCAGATACATCTTTCGCTACTCGGAAGATCCCTCGTACAACGTGGCAAGGGAGTCCCACATATCTTTGGTCGTTCCCAGGGCCGCTATGTGAGATACAACATGATCCCGAACTCCATCAAGGATCATCCTCTTCGCCTTAGCCATCTTCTTCTTGTACGTCTTATTCTGATCTAGATCTATGGGGACAGCCACCACATTATCGATGTAAGTTTTGAGATCGAACTCATCCAGAAGGAAGGACATCCTTACCTTCCAGATTACATAGTTAGACGCTCTGTCCAACCGATCCTGATCTCTCAACCCAGCTGATGCCATCTCGCCAAACAAAAAAAGTCGAATTTTGCCTCTACCGCTCTGCCCAGCTGTTGACTAGCTCTACGCACTCCCTGCTAGAGTGAGCAAAACTGCTCTTTGCTATTGCTGCTCTGCATGGAAAATTAGAATTTCCTGGCAACAAATTCACTAAGGACAAAATTCCCTTTGTGTGCTCTTCTTTCCTCTTGACGTTATTCCACCAGCTACCACTGCAAAATGACTACATCCCAGCTAAAGAACTTCTTTGTGTGGAAATTTCTATTATTGCTCCCTCTACCTCTGGCAATTCGCAATTTGGAAATTTTGTGCTTTGTCGACTCACTCAGAAACACAAATTTCCTCAAAAATTTTCCCTGCTGCCGTCTACATTGCGCAGCTTTCTGGGGTTTCGAGCAGCTGCCTACGGAGTGCCTTGAATCACCCTCTTTCCTTCTGAAACTAAGCTCTGTTGCTTCTTATCTGTATTCTGAAACCATGTGAAAACTCCACAAATTAGAATCCTACTGCAGCAACTCATTAGATTTCTCCTATTTGTTAAATATTGAACAAATTATTTACAATCTTACATAGTAAATATGGAAATCCAATACACTGCAGCCTACAGAACATAAAATATTGCAATAAATACAATGCAAGAAAGATAGAAATACACACACAAGTACACCATTATTTTTGGACAATCGTCCTCGGAAAAACCCAACTTGGGAAAATCGGTGCAGTTGTTGAGGGTTTTATTAATATGCAGTAGTAATCTGAGTACAAATCGTTGGATGCCCAAACTAGCTATCTGATACAAAGAAATAGTGACGAAAGAGTTAGTGAGAAAATTCTCACACTGTCACGGGCAATCTGGCACTGATCTAGACCGGAGAAGAGCTACCCTGCGCTATCTTTGCGTGGTAACTGTGTCAGCCTACGCAGTCACTGAGTCACAACTCCCGGAACTGCATTACCTTCTCCTTCTAATCTCTGTTGCGCTGAAACTCGACTCACTGGTCCTCCGGACTCACACCCCAGCTTCCGGCACTAGATCTTGACTGTCTCTCATCAAAATAGTGGACTCCCTCTAAAGCTCTACATTGCCTCTGCGTGGCACTCCACAGCATCTCTGTGACTCTCGATGTCTTCTCTGCCTTGCACTCCCCGAAACTAGAAAACTTCCTACAGTCTACTATCTCTACCTCTCACTGCAACGAAATCATTGGATCTCTCTTTAGCAACTCATCATTGCCTCTCTAAGAATTCAATCTCCCAGCAAAATCGATCTCTACAAATCTCAAGTGTTCTTCAAGTGCCCATCGAGCTCCTTATAATCTCTCATTGACATATCAACAACCAAGATTAGATCTTAATAGATGGCTCAGATTAACTTGGACTCGATTCACACCTTTATCTAGAAGATTCTCACCCAAGTTAATCAATACCCTTTTAATAATCTCATTTCCTAAGTTTATACTTAGGAATACATTAAAAAATTTTAATTATTTTAATTAAATCATCTCTGGGTGGAATTTCCCCAAACGACTTAAGGGTTTTGGAGAATGCATGTGTCTTAGCCTCTCTTCAAAGTCTCGAGGCTAGAACACATCCGATGCTACAAAAATCAACACATAATGGGCTTTGACAAGTACAAGTGTCTCCAAGCTCAATAGGGGGTTAGCCAAGGATCTTAATGGTACATCCTCAAGTGGCAGGTGGCAAATCATAAAGTGATGGAACAGAGTGGGGATCTGGGGAATCATCTAGATCACATGTTATGGTACAAGGATAGCTATAACAAGGGAAGCCCACACTTCGGTATATGAGTGTTGGAAGGAACAAATCGTGGTACGTGAGTTACCACGACCTTTGTTTTTCCACCCTTCTTCATATGCCTTTTTCCTTTAATTGATTTTTCTTCATAACTGCTCGGGGCTCCAGGGAATGAGAGCATGATGTGTAGTATATAGCAGTGGATACCCCTTAAGGTGGCATGGTTCATTGCCCACCAAGGATTGGGACAATCATGGGTTCCTTAATGATGAAGGGGGCTCATCTAGGGCCCATAGGAACCAGGGCGATGGCTATGGATAAGGGGTAGTGCTCATGTTTGGCTTTTGCCCATGTGCTAAATTTGTATGTCCCTACCATCTTTTGCATTTTGTGGTACATTTCCTCTTTAGAGTGGCCAAATTATGCTTTTTATTTTATTTTAGCTTCATCAAACTCCAGTGCATCGTTCCAGGCCCAAACCAAGGTGTGGACAACGGGGGAGGGCGAGGCAAATGATATGTGAACCCAATGAACAAATGGACCCAAATGGGAACACTGATGAGTGTGGTCAAAAGGAGCGAAAGGGGGCGACGTATATCGGGTAGGGAAACGAGACTACGCAACCAATGTCGGGATTTCCCGAGTAGTGCCAACCTTAAAGCTAGTGGCTAGTAAAGGAGATCCTACGGGACTAGGATACAAGGCTAAACACCACAATCAAGAGGAGGAGAAAAGAGAACATAGCTAACCCACTCTTTTCGCTGAATCCCCCCACCAATCCATGCCCAAAAGTGTCCATGAAAAGTAAACAATATTACTCAACTAAACCAATGAAAATTCATACCTTTGGCGTTGGAAGGCCCACCTTCAAACATACATTCATAACAGATGGGTGAGGGACCACATGGCTAGCTCAGGTGGCAGAGAAAATGGCACATCAAGCTATCTGGTAGCTCCAAGGGGTTGTTGGATTTCAGTTGAGGACCATCTAAAAGAAAAAAAAAATTCCCCTATATACACTACCCACAGGTGGTGGGTAACATCTGGCTCCAACTAGGACATGAGCTCTTGGAAGGGTGTGCAAAGTCACTCAGACGAGAGGTCATGAGAACACCAGCAATATTTGGTACCGCAGACCTGTTACCTGCACATATCAAAGACCAAGCACACAGGGAAGCATGTTTTTTTGGTGTCCTATGATCACCCATGCTTAGTATTAGGCCATAAAAATCAACAAGAGAAAAAATTCATTTTCAATGCAAGTTTAATCTTAATGCAACTGTAGAAATTTTCTGTGTCCCAGCCCGGTTTTCAGTTTCACCTTATTTCTCCTTTTAGTTAAATGTCCTTTCCCATATCCTTACATTCAACAACAGAAAAATAATTTTTGCCGAAAACACAAATTCTGGAAAATTTACAGAATGCTGGAAAATGCAGAAATAAAAATCAGCAAGCTTAAAAAAGCCATTCAACACATTTAAACACTGATATTTTTGGTCAACATGACCCTGGAAAAACCCCCTACAACTCTTGGGGAAACCAGTTTGAAAGCTTCTCTTTTATTTTCTGAAAAATGCCTTTTACAGTGAAACAGGAAAACTCAAAAAAAATTCCAACAACCAATTTACAGACTTATCTCGATTTCCGTGCTTGCACACCGCCTCGGAAATTGTGCCAAATCAACAATAATAGAAAACAGAAAATTTACAACACCTTAGGACAGCATTAAATGCTATACAACCACCTCGAAAAGCGTGCCGAAACAGTCGTACTTTGTTGTACAAACTGTATGGATTTCGTACAGCACCCTCTCTCAAAATCCGTGCCAAAAATTAGCGCTGTAGCTGCTGTCCTCTTCCTCGATTTTTGTGCCGAAAATGACAACCACCCTCTTCCTCGAAAAACGTGCCTAATTTTTGTGCCCTGGAGTGCGTGCTTGCTTTTGTACCCTCTTCCTCGATTTCTGTGCCTCCTCACTTGGAAACACTTCCTCTCCTTTGCTATACGGATTTTCTGCCTCGGTATGTGTGCCAATAAATGTTGTTGTACCTTTGCTGAAATCTCTTCACTGCTGCCCTCCTTCTTCTCACTGCTTAGAAAAATCTCCAACTCTCTTTCTCTCCTCCCAATCTGCTCATGAAAAAATGAATGACCTTTTCCTCCTTTTCCTCCTTTAACCTAACCCTAAGTGACTTTTGAGGAATCCGTAAATCCAACGGCTGAAATAGATTTAGATCTAGGACTGAGATTAAATGCTCATTTAAATCTCACTTTCTATTTTTTAATTCACCCCACTTTAATAAAGACCCACTTAGTCATTTATTTCCAAAGTCACTTTTCCTTTCTAATTTTACATTGACTTTATTAAAGTCACTTTAAAATTAGACTTTAGTAACTTTATCACTTAAAGTCACTTTTTAATTAGATTTGACTTTATAACTTTATAAAGTCACTTTAGGAGAAAAATTAAATTCTTTTGGACACTTTTCCCTAGGCCAAAGATCAAAGCCTTAGGAACCACCTGTCCTCCGGTAACCAAATTTCAACACTCCCTCTTACCGAGGAAGGTGTTCCTCACCACACCCATCTTGTCTCTGAAGTAGACATGCTTGCTCCGTGGTAAGGCTTTGGTAAGAATATCTGCAACCTGCTCATCAGTGGGAATATACTCAAGCTTCACAGCTCCCTTCTGAACATAGTCTCTGATGAAATGATATTTGATCCCGATATGCTTCGACCTGTCATGAAATACTGGATTCTCCGTGAGTTTAATGCAACTCTGATTATCACAGTAAATCACTGAAGGTCTCAACGGCTGACCAAATAAGCCAAACAACATCTTGCGAAGCCAGATGGCCTCACAACTAGCTAGACTGGCCGCCATATACTCTGCTTCCGCTGAACTCAATGCTACTGACTGCTGCTTTCGGCTGAACCATGACACAACTGCCGAACCCAACCCAAAACAGCACCCTGAAGTGCTCTTCCTATCAGAAGCACAACCTGCCCAATCAGAATCAGTGTAACCTACCAATCTCACTCCATCCCCCTGCCTGTAGTCCAGACCATAATCCATTGTCCCCTGCAGGTATCGCAAAATGTGTTTTGCAGCCACCCAGTGAACCTTCCTAGGCTCACACATAAACTGACTCATCGTGTTGACTGCAAAACAAATATCTGGTCTAGTGTTGACCAAATACATCAAGGAACCAATCAGCTGCCTGTACAATGTGTGATCCACCAACTCGGAATCCGAAGCATGAAGCTTCTTCCAGTTGGTGATCATCGGTGTCGACATGGGTCTACAATCCTCCATGTGGAATCTGCCAAGGATGTCCACAATATACTTCCCCTGTCCCAGGAAGAAATGCCCCTCCTCCTGCCACACCTCCAAACCCAAAAAGTAATGCATCAAGCCGATGTCCTTTATCTCAAACTCCGCCGCAAGATCTCTATTGCAGTGCTCTATGAGTCTCTCTGCACCTGTAATGACTAAGTCATCCACATACAGCACCAGAATGAGAGGCTCCTCACCTATCACAATATAGTAAAGGTTCGGATCTGCCTCACTCTTTGTGAAACTCATCTTCTGCAAGTAAGTATCTATCCTGGAGTACCAAGCTCTGGGAGCTTGCTTCAGGCCATAAAGGGCCTTCTTCAGTCTGCACACATGGGACTCCTTCCCATGCACCTCAAAGCCCTGTGGCTGCTCAATGTACACCTCCTCCTGTATGAAGCCATTGAGAAATGTGGTCTTCACATCCATCTGGTGGATCTTCCAACCCATCTCTGCTGCTATCGATATAATGGAGCGGATCGAAGTATATCGAGCCACGGGAGCGAAGGTCTCCTCATAATAAACACCCTCTACCTGGGAGAACCCTCTAGCCACAAACCTCGCTTTGAATTTCTCAATGCTGCCATCTGCAGCATGCTTTACCTTGTAAAGCCATCTAGAAGTAACCACGGATTTGCCCTCGGGCCTTGGCACCACCTCCTAAACATCATTCTTCATGATAGAAGAATACTCCTACTGCATGGCCTCTCTCCAAACCTGCTGGGTAGCTGCCTCCTCATAACTAGAAGGCTCAGAGTCAAGGATGTTGGTAGCCATTGCCATATAGCTACAAAACCTCTCAGGTGGTCTGCTCTCTCTGACCGGCCTCTTAGGCCCAGCAACACATGTGGCCTCTCTCAAGGTGTCCTGAAGACACTTGGGCTTCCTCTTCCCTGAGCACACTTCTCCCAGTGGAGAATGAAACTCCTCCTCCTCATCATCATCAGGAGTCTGAACTCCTGACTGTCTGTCTGCTGTCCTCCTGCCTGGATGCTGAAGTACCGTGTGAACTGTTCATCAGTGGACTCCCTAGTGAACTGCTCTATGGACTGCTCTGCATGCTGCCCGAAGCACCACCCCTCTGACTCTACGAGCCACTGCTCACTGACGGACTAGACATCGTCATAGATGTACCTCTGAATCCTCCTGATCCCTGCCCACTGGATCCCTGCGACTGACTCAGCTGCTGCTGAGGGTCTGGCTGATCCAAATACTCTAACTCCCGTGACCTCCTAAAGGCCCTATCCTCCTCGAACTTCACATCCCGCCTGACAACAACTTTCCTCTGTGCAGGAATGTAAATCCGAAAGGCCTTTGAGGTCTCACTGTAGCCCACAAAGATACCCTTCTCTGCGGTGGGCTCTAGTTTGGTCCTCTTCTCCTTGGGTATATAGGAGTATGTAATACACCCAAAGATACGAAGATGACCAATATCAGGCTTCTTCCCAGAAAAAGCCTCCTCCGGAGTCATATGCCCCAAGGCACGATGCGGACTCTTGTTCTGCAAATAAACAGCAGTGTTGCAGGCCTCTGCCCACAAAAACAATGGCAACCCCTGATCATGTAACATGGCTTTGGCAGCCCCTCCGATGGATCTGTTCTTCCTCTCCGCAACCCCGTTCTGCGGGGGGTTGTAAGGAACAGTGAGCTCCCTCCTAATGCCTGCCTCCGCACAATAGTCAACAAACTCTCCAAGGGTGTACTCTCCTCCATTGTCCGACCTCAGGGACTTGATCTTCCGACCTGTCTGTGTCTCCACAAGAGCTCTGAACTCCTGAAACCGCTTGAAGACCTCACTCTTGGTCTTCAAGAAATAAATCCAGGTCCTCCTGGAGTGATCATCAATGAATAAAACATAGTAATCATATCCACTCAAGGAAACATGAGACATCCGACCGCTCACATCGGAATGAATCAAATCAAGTATCCCAGTCGCTCTGCTGTCACTGCTGGGAAAAAGGGGATTTGGCAAACTTGCCCATCGCACATCCTCTGCAAGTATCAAAGTGATCAATACTGAAATCTGGCACACCTGTAGTGATCTCCCGCAAAGTCCTCAAGGCTCCATGATACATGTGCCCCATCCTGCGGTGCCAAATCTCACACAGCTCAGAACTGCTAGCTCTGCTGTCAATACTACTGCTCAATGCCAAAAGCGGCTGAAATCCAAACTTGTACACCTTTGCATGGTGTACACCTATCACTCTAGCTGAATCAGCTGGAGCGCCCCTGGGATATATCAGTACTTGTCCTCCCCTAAACAATATCTCATATCCTCTATCCTCCAAAGCTGAGACGGATATGAGGTTCTTCCTCATCCCTGGCACATAAAGAACATCTGACACCTTCAAGGGAGGTTTGGTTTCCCTATGAAATATCAGTGTTCCCACACCGACTGCTCTAACAACTCTGTCATCACAGAGTACTACCTCTATATCAATGCCACTCTCTGAAAGCTCTGAGAAGTACTCACGGACTCCTGTCATATGACATGAAGCCCCACTGTCCACATACCAGATACCCGAAGATGCTCCGCTAGTCGAGGGAAATGCATGCTCCCTCTAAACCTCTGTGGCAGGTGATCCTGCACTAGAGGACTCACACGCAATGAACCCAAACTCCCGGTCAAAGCGATCTGTAAAGTCCTCAACCTCTGCTGATGCTGCCATGCTCTGGTTCTTCCCCTTCTTCTTCTTCTTCTCCGAACACACAACTGCATAGTGTCCCATCTTCTGACAATTCCAACACTTCACCTTGGAATAGTCCTTCTATGTGTTATCCTGTTTACCTTTACCTTTGCCTTTGCCCCCACCATTGCTTGTGGAAGCCTGCTTCTTCCCTTTGCCTTTCTTGCGTCCTGCCAACAGTGCTACATCCTCATCCTGCTCAACTGGCTTGGCTGCCCCAAGCTGACCTTTCCTGATCTCTGTCTGAATGCAATCATCCCAAAACCTCTCCCATGTGGGAAGGGTCTCACGTGCACAAACCCCATCAGCAAAGTTCATCCATGAACTGGGGAGGCCATTCACTGCAATCTGCACCAACTCAATGGGTGGAATGACCTCTCCAACTGCTGCCAACTCATCTCTCACGTTAGTAATCTTTGTGAGATATCCAGTTGCACTATCAGTCTTACCCATCTTAATGGTTTTGAGCTTCTCCTTCAGGACCATTTTCCGGTTCTCATTGGTACTCTGGTAGAGATTGGACAACGCTGTCCACATCTCATGAGCATTTCTCTTTCCTCTCACATGAGGAACGCAATGGTCTTTGACTCTGTCTAGAATCAGTCTCTTACCCTTGTTGTTCTTTTTATTATATGCTGCCAACTGAACAGCGTCAGTAGGCACAACAACAGGGTTCTGTGTCGTATGCACCATGATGTCCCAGACTTCTGCCTCCTCAAAGATACTTTGCATTCTCTCCTTCCAAACGTTGTAATTGGTATGCCCATCCAACCTATCCTCCACCCCAAATCCCAATGACATCCTGCTATCCTAAAAACTGAAAAATAGCATTGTTGTAGTAAAGATAAAAATTCTGTGTGAGAAAAATCAGCTTGCTGGAATTTTCTGAGTGAAAAATCAGCAGACTGTATTTTTCTTCTTGCTGTCCCAAACTGCACTTTCAGCACCCAAGCTCTGATACCATGTAGAAATTACCTGTTTCCCACCCCGGTTTTCAGTTTCACCTTATTTCTCCTTTTAGTTAAATGCCCTTTCCCATATCCTTACATTCAACAACAGAAAAATAATTTTTTGCTGAAAACACAAATTCTGGAAAATTTACAGAATGCTGGAAAATGCAGAAATAAAAATCAACAAGCTTAAAACAGCCATTCAACACATTTAAACATTGATATTTTTTGTCAACATGACCCTGGAAAAACCCCCTACAACTCTTGGGGAAAACCAATATGAAAGCTTCTCTTTTATTTTTTGAAAAATGCCTTTTACAGTGAAACAGGAAAAACTCAGAAAAATATTCTACCTACCAATTTACAGACTTATCTCGATTTTCGTGTTTGCACACCGCCTCGAAAATTTTGCCAAATCAGCAATAACAGAAAACAGAAAATTTACAGCACCTTAGGACAGCATTAAATGCTGTACAGCCACCTCGAGAAGTGTGTCAGAACAGCTGTAATTTGCTGTACAGACTGCACGGATTTCGTACAGCACCCTCTCTCAAAATCCGTGCCAAAAAATCAGCGCTGTAGTTGCTGTCCTCTTCCTCGATTTTTGTGTCGGAAATGACAACCACCCTCTTCCTCGAAAAACGTGCCTGATTTTTGTGCCTTGGAGTGCATGCTTGCTGATGTACCCTCTTCATCGATTTCTGTGCCTCCTCACTTGGAAACACTTCCTCTCCTTTGCTGTATGGATTTTCTGCCTCAGTATGTGTGCCAATAAATGTTGTTGTACCTTTGTTGAAATCTCTTCACTACTGCCCTCCTTCTCACTGCTCAGAAAAATCTCCAGCTCTCTTTCTCTCCTTCCAATCTGCTCATGAAAGAATGAATGACCTTTTCCTCCTTTAACCTAACCCTAAGTGACTTTTGGGGAATCCCTAAATCCAATGGCTGAAATAGATTTAGATCTAGGGCTGAGATTGAATGCTCATTTAAATCTCACTTTCTATTTTTTAATTCACCCCACTTTAATAAAGACCCACTTAGTCATTTATTTCCAAAGTCACTTTTCCTTTCTAATTTTACATTGACTTTATTAAAGTCACTTTAAAATTAGACTTTAGTAACTTTATCACTTAAAGTCACTTTTAAATTAAATTTGACTTTATAAAATTATAAAGTCACTTTAGGAGAAAAATTAAATTCTTTTGGACACTTTTCCCTAGGCCAAAAGATCAAAGCCTTAGGGAACCACCTGTCCTCCGGTAACCAAATTTCAACAGCAACTAATTTGTCATGAGAATATCATATGATGTTAATTCTGGTGAGGAAATCATTATGCAATGCACCCTACCCTAACATGTATATGGTACAAAACTAATACTAAGTGTAATCATAAAGCCAGTGCACCCAACATATCATCATATCAATATAAATATGCCAGCCTATATGATTACTCATGTAGTAAATCCCAAAGTGAACGCAAACACAATCACTTGGATGATGAAGCGGGTGGGAGGTGGAAAAAAATGATCTTCATGCTGGGTAAGAGGAATCCCTAGGAGAAGGAAAATAAGTCAATCTAGAAGTGTGGGGCCTTCCCTCTAAGTACACAATGTTGGAATGAATGATCACCCCCAAGAACTCCCCATCACAATCATTGCTCATAACATTATGTTGTGGATGCCAAAAGGTCATAATGAGAGGGGAACGGAAGGTGAGGGAAAGGAGTGTGACAAGTAGGTTGCTCAAGGTGATGGTCACATTAGAGAGGGGAGGTTATAGAGGTGCGTCCAAGGACATAAAGTATATTCAATGAGGGGCTCTTCCCTAACACTATACCTAGGAAGGCAAAAGGGCTCATAGTCACTTGAGATCATATGACAAGGGGTGAGGGAATCACTCATGGAAGACTTGAGATGATGACCAAGAGAAAAAGGAAAAGGAGACATTAAAGTATTATATTCAACATTTTTTTTTCTCTCCAAAATCATAATCTAAAGGCTCAAATGATTTGAAGGAGGATAGGCGGGAGCCTTATCGATTTCATCATTATTTAGTATCAGAAGGAGGATAGGCGGGAGCCTTATCGATTTCATCATTATTTAGTATCAAAGATTGAGTCTCTCCTAAAAGGAGAGATCAATCATCTCCAACTACCCTTTTTCATGCAAGGGAAAATGAGAACTCTCCTTCCCAAGGGTATCGATGGATATGTCATCACAAATAATGTCTGAGAGAAAGGGAAGACCAATCTCAACCTCACCCTCTTTGTCGGTGTCATAAATGGAAGCACAATCAAATTGAGGAACAATGATTTCCCATTTCCCCTTTTGATGTAATCTGCAATGTCAACCTCCAAGGAGCTAAGGGGATCACCTTCCCCAAGGTTCCCAAAAGGGGAGCCATCAAGAGAAATATCCTCGAGAAAGGTAAGGTCGGCCCCAACTTCACTATTCACAGACTCATCTTCTCCAACACACGTGTCCTCAAAATCATTATTTTCGTCATGTGGACCCAAGGATGACTCCCCTTTTTGCTCATCATTTAGACTCCCAAGGTCCTCTCCAACCTCTTCATCTTCATGGTCATCCTGATCATCCAGCTGATCACATTCTATGGGGCTTTGTGATTGAACATAATATTTTTGATTGACAAGGTCAGTGAAAATGTTAAAAGCACAGGTTTGGCTAGAAAATTCAAAGAGATGACTAGGATCCTTCTCATAGGAACACATTATGGTGTAGAGTGTTGGAAATACTGAGAGGGGGGTGAATCAGTATTTATTTTCAATTGTTAATTTTACCAGTTAGATCACCTATATTTAGAACACAAAATGAACAATAAGAATAAATGTTTTTATTAATTTCTTCTTTACAATAAATCAAGTACAATATATGTAGGGCTCCAACCCTAGATGAAGACACCAATCTTCAATTGCCCAGGCTCCAACCTGTATTTTCCAAGCACCTACTTGGACTTCCAAGGCTCGAACCTTGTCAATTCTAAGGCACCAACCTCAAGGGCTCCAACCCTATATCTGGTACAGGCTCCAACCTGGTCTCTTGAGGACTCCTATCCTCTAGGGCTCCAACCCTATCTTCCAAGGCACCAACCTTGTCAATTCTGAGGCACCAACCTCAAGGGCTCCAACCCTATACCTGGTACAAGCTCTAACCTGGTCCCTTGAGGACTACTATCCTCTAGGGCTCCAACCCTATCTTCCAACGCACCAACCTTGTCTCTATGAGGCTCCAACCTCCTGCTTCAACTCGTCAAGATATATTTGGTTATACTTCACAGCTCCCAATGTCTTCTTCAACTAGCCTTGTCAATCTTCACTTAGTCTTCATTGTAGTCTCCACATTACGTCATCAATGACAACCTTTTCTTCTTAGAAGGTGTCACCACTACTCTTCATCGCACCCAAACAATTTCTCCAAGTTACCTCATGATGACATTAGCGATGCATCATGATCTTCAAAAATATCTCCAATAAGATTCAATAGGTCTGCACACAATGTCCTTCAACAAGTTGCTCTAAGATACTCTCAATACAATCTTCAAGATGACTTCCCTAGATATGCTAATTAAACAGATCCCTAAGACTTCTTCAAATTCACTTCAAGATATATTCCAAATTTCCACCAAAAATCTTCTTAAGCACTGCCCCAAACAATGCCCAATATATTGCTTTCAATACTGCTAGAAGACTTCAGTAGTGTTCTTCAACAATACCTTAAAGATGCACCAGTCATATGCCTTCAAAGATAAAATTTAGATCTTCTCCAAGGGTGATTGTGCCAAACTGAGCTTCAAATTTATGTTATCCAAACTATGTAAGTAGCTCTACAATTCTTCTCCAAAATTGGTGTCTGTCACAGTTCTGAGATAATGGCAAGCTACAGGTTGAGAAGAATAAGATAACAAGTATTGTTGGTCTGAGATGCAACCAGTAATGGTTCTCGTGCTTCACAAGACTGTCCACACAACCTATTTGAGCCTGTAGTTCTGTGCTTGAAGGAAGCCTTTTGGTGAGAGCTTATCCGAACCTAATGACTGTCCACAATTCCAAAGAATCACCACAGTTTAAGCACAAATTATGAAGCTGGTCTGAGATGTTTATCTCTGCACTGAGATTATACCAAGCCTTCACCGACCCTACAGGACTAATGCACAGGTGTAGAAGGTTCGAGCCAGAGATTGTATCCACCAGATCCGAGAGTCACAAAATCTTTGAATAGGTCCAAGCTATAACTGCTTTCCGCTTTTCTTTTCTTTCTAATCCTTTCTCTGCACCGAAAGGACATGGTGATATGCAATCATATATTCTTCTACAGAGACCACTTCTTGAGCTGCAACACAAAAAAAACGACTTCGAGTGCTGGCTGGATCATTTACCGAGATGAACATGCTTTTATAGAGGGAGACCCAACCACCAAGGTTAACACGTTTCTTCGTTTTCTTCCGAGTGCACGAGAAATTCACCTCTGCTTATTTGCGTTGACTACATCCTTCAAGATATGTATATTTTTTTCTTCTCCAAAACCCTTTTTATTGTCAAGTCCGACTCCTGTCTCTTTTCACTGCACTGGATACTAAAAATGGTGGAGCGTATGATCTATTTATAATAATTTGACCATGTTTGAACAATCATGTTTGCTTGGGGGATAACCGACCTGCATTTAGCAATGGAGCCGACGTATGTTGGTGGAGCCATCCTACGAAACGATGGAGCAGTGTAATGTGTCAAACGTCCAATGTCTATTGTTTATATGAGTTTGATCCGTCCAATGTAAAATTTTTAATAAGCTTTAATGTTATAAAATTATTATCAAGGAATGGTCCAAAGTTAAAATATTTTATATGTTTTTAGGTCCCCTTTTTTTTGTGTTGTCCCATGAAACTTGAGCATGAATTCTTTATCTGCGTTCTCCAACAAATCTTCACAAAGTTCAACATATTGGTCCACATTTTTGTTGTTCCTAGAGGTCATGATGATTAAGTTCTTCAAATGGAGAGCCAAGGAAAATGATGCAGGGGCATTAGACACTAGCTAGCAATGTAGGAGTTTTGTCCACATGTTGTGGCTAGGAGGGTTTGAAAACAGTCGAATTATCACATCTAGGTGTCAATACCTTAGTTGATTGTATTATTAGATCAGTTCGAGTCGTAGAAGTTGAATAGCTCAGTTAGTCTAGCTGTCATATTCCATTTAGTTGAATTGTTTTAATTAGACTGTTGATTTCCTGAAACGGTCCTCTCAGAGGAACCGAAGAGTCATAGGTTTATGTATATAGTTGTAACCCTCGGATGTATGGGGGGGACAAGAAGAAGAGAGGAGATTCTGCAATAAACTCTGTGTGTTACAATTACTTCCAATTAAATAGTTTTTGTGCGCATTTACCCTAGAATCGTGTTGAATCCTTAATTGTCAAGAGGTTGTTTAATTGCGAAGTGATGAACTCTATGCATGTATAATTGAACCCCTGTATGAATTCCACATATTTCTGTCTGGTGTTTTCCTTAATTGTCGAACAAAACCTGTGAAGTTATCACCACCCGTAGGCATGGTCTGTATAGAAAAGCCGTTGAAATAGAATCTCGTTATCGTTGATTGAAACCTGCCAAGGATTGACCCGAGGTTAGACGTGGGTTAACAAACAAAGAAGAACGCAAACCTGAGGAGGAACCCTGGTTAAACACTGTGCACAAACCGCGAGTGGGTTGGGTGAACAGTAAAGGCTGGAAGCAGTATTCATCGCACCACTCTTATACGAAAGGCGGTATTTCTGGGTCGAGGAGCGATTCCATAGAGTGCCTGACGCGTGTCCCCGAGTGAAATTGGAAAACCACCTTCCCGTACGCGCCATCGCGCGTTATCGTTTGTGCATGTTGATTGAGCGATATACGTTGGATTGGGCAATGCGATAACAGCCGTCAGATAAGGAAGCAAGATTAACGAAGTTATATGAGCCAGGAGATATAAAATAAAGTATGGAAAGCTATAACCATCAGTTATAAGGTCGAGCAGCGCGAAAGATATATTTAAAATTGCAATGGTTTTCAAATGATATTTATTTATCAAATTCCCCGAATTTGATAAATAAGATTCCGAGAAAAAGAAATAGACCACGTGGGGAAAAAAGAAAGGAGCAGACAGAGAACGACAATGGTTGACCGCCCCTCCTCAGGGCTGAATTTCAGCGTTTGTAGCATCATTTGTGGTATCAGAGCAAGTCTGAAGTTGTTTTGCTGACATGGCAATCCGAGTTGGTAGAGGTGCTGGCAGAAGAAGACCTGTTGCCAACGCAAAGGTGTTGGGGATGTTGCAGAGGGTCGAAGCCAGAATGGATGCCATGGAACGAAGACGGCTCAGAGATCCTGAAGACATCAGCGAACCTGAGACAGAAGAAGCAGAAGAAATTGTTGAAATTCCTCCTGACATGAGGCTCCTTAGAACTGTTCTGGGGTCTGCAGTTAAGCCCAGAATTGAAGTGTCAAGCTATGCAGGGGGACTGAATCCGGAGGAGCTGGTGGACTGGATTAATGAAATGAACAAGTGCTTCAATTATGAAGAAATAAGTGAAGATAAGAAGGTCAAGTTTGCAGTGACAAAGCTGAAAGGACATGTTGCACTTTGGTGGGATGGAGTGCAGGCAGAAAGGGGGAGAGTTGGCAAGCAACCTATCAAGAGCTGGACCAGAATGATGGCTAAATTAAAAGGTAAGTTCTTGCCTAGTGATTACCAGCTAACATTATATAAGCAAATGCAGAACCTGAGATAGAGGTTGCTGACAATAAAGGAATACACAGAGGAATTCTACAGAGTAAGCATAAGGGCTGGGCAATTCCAAGACACACCAGAGAAGACTGCCAGATATGTGAATGGTCTCAAGCTGGAGATCCAAGATGAGATTGGTCCCCTGTCTCCTAAGACAGTGGAAGAGGCCTATCAGATGGCCTTGAAAGCAGAGGAGAAACCCCTGAGGAAACAGTCTGCCAAGAAGAGAGGTACTTTCCGAGGAAAGGGAAGTCAGGGTGGTAGAGGAAAGCCTGTTACACCCAGGGATGGAGCTAACAGTAGCTCACCTCAGAATGCATCTGCAGAGGATGATGCAAGGGGCAGAAGGGGTTCTTACAGAGGAAAAGGAAGAGGAGGCAGAGACAGAGACAGAGGTAGAGAATTGAGGTGTTATAGATGTCAGCAAGTGGGACACAAGCACTATGAATGTCCAGAGAATGTGGGTGCTAGTCCAAGGAATGTTGTTGTTCCCAGACTGGAGAAGAGGCAGAGATTGAAGAAGAAATTCTTCCAGAGAGGGGAGAATCCTTGGTGGTGAATAAGGTCCTGTCGAAGCAAGCCAAAGAGGTCACTGAGCCTGCACAAAGAAAGACTTTGTTTAGGAGCATATGCAAAGTCCAAGGGAAATGCTGCCAGCTAGTCATTGATAGTGGCAGCACAGACAATCTGGTTTCCACTGAGGTAATAGAAAAGTTGAAGCTGAAGACAAGGGAGCATCCAACTCCCTACAGGGTGTCCTGGCTGCATAAAGGGCACCAGCTGGTTGTAAAAGAACAGTGTGAGATAGAGCTGCAAATGGGCAAATACAAAGATAAGGTCCTATGTGATGTAATGCCCATGGATGTGTGTCATATACTGCTGGGTAGACCTTGGCAGTTTGACAGAGCAGCAGTGCATGATGGCAAGAAGAACACTTACAAGTTCTCCAAGGATGGGGTACATCATACATTGATACCCATGGAAGAAGGAGAGCCATCCAGCAGAGTGATTGATCCAAAGACCTTGTTGCTGAGCGGGAAGGAATATCTGCAGCAGATAGAAGAAGAAGAGGTAAGCTTTGCTTTAGTTTGCAAACCTAAAGTAGTTCTTACTTCTACAAAGATTTTTGATTTACCAGTAGAGATACAAGAGATGTTAGATGATTACTGTGACATTGTTGTGGATGATTTACCTGATGAGCTGCCACCTGTGAGGAAGATCAGCCATCAGATAGATTTTATCCCTAGTTCAAATCTGCCAAATAAGGCAGCCTACAGAATGACTCCCAAGGAAAATGAGGAAATCAGGAGACAAGTACAGGAGTTGGTGGACAAAGGACTGATCAGAGAAAGTCTGAGTCCATGTGCAGTACCAGCAGTTTTGAGCCCAAAGAAAGATGGGGGCTGGAGGATGTGTACTGATTCCAGAGCAATTAATAAGATCACAATCAGGTACAGATTCCCTTTGCCCAGAATTGAGGATTTAATGGACTGTTTGAGTGGTGCTAAATATTTCTCAAAGATAGATTTAAAGAGTGGATATCATCAGATTAGAATAAGAGAGGGTGATGAGTGAAAAACTGCCTTTAAAACAAATGAAGGGTTATATGAATGGATGGTAATGCCTTTTGGGTTGTCAAATGCACCTAGCACTTTTATGAGACTTATGAATGAAGTGTTGAAAGAATTCATTGGTAAATTTATGATAGTGTATTTGGATGACATATTACTTTTCAGCAGAACTAAAGAAGAACATTTAAGACATCTTAATCATGTCTTGAAGAAGTTGCACCAAGAGAAACTACTGATAAATTTGAAGAAATGCTCATTCATGAAGGAAGAGTTGGTGTATTTGAGGTTTGTTGTTTCTGCAGAAGGATTGAAGATGGACCCAGAAAAAGTTAAGGCAATTGTGGAGTGGCCTTCACCCAGGAATGTTTTTGAGGTAAGAAGTTTCCATGGACATGATAGTTTTTACAGGAAGTTTATAAGAAACTTCAGTAAGATTAATGCACCCATAATAGAGACAATAAAGAAGAACAAACAGCCATTTAAGTGGACTGCTGAAGCAGAAAGGAATTTTAAGCTGCTGAAGCAAAAGATAACAGAGAAGCCTGTTTTGACTCTGCCTGATTTTACTAAACCATTTCAAGTAAAATGTGATGCCAGTGGAGAGGCCTTTGGAGCTATGTTGAGTCAGGATGATAGGCCTGTGGCATATTTCAATGAGAAGCTGAATGACACCAGAAGAAATTATTGCTCTTATGAGAAGGAATTCTATGCAATTGTTCAGGCACTGAAGAAGTGCAGACATTATTTGATGTCCAGGGAATTTGTATTATATTCTGACAATCATGCTTTGCAGTATATTGTACAGCAGCCCAAGTTGAAACATAAGCATGTTAAATGGGTTGAGTATCTCCAAAGTTTTAATTTTGTTCTAAAACATATAAGTGGCCAAGCCAATAAAGTAGCTGATGCTTTGAGTAGGAGGCACATGCTTGTTCAAGAAACTAATTTTGAAGTTGTAGGGTTTGATTTTCTGAAAGAATTGTATAAAACAGATCCAGATTTTAAAGAAGCATTTGAGGCATGTAGTAACCCTGTTTTAATAGATAGAAGCCAGTGGCTGGATTACTTCTTGCAGGAGGACTTACTATTCAGAAGAAGCCTCTCCTTTATACTTTTCTCGTTGGTAAACCAACGGCCATGAACAGATCTTGAATCAATGGCTAAGATTAAAAGAAAGTTTGATCTTTGTGGCTTAAGGCAATTTCATCACATGTTTAATTTAATTAACTTCAATTATTTCATTTTCCTAAGTCTAGAATTAGGAAATACATTAAAATAATTAATTAATTAAATATCTCCCAAACCAGATGAAATTTCCCAAATCCCTTTCTACGCCTTGTAGATCAAGTGTACTCTAGTCCTTCCACAAAATTTGGGAGCTAGAGCACAACTTCTGCTAACCCAAATACACAAAATCTCAACATTCCCTCTTAGCATCAAGAGTGTGCTTTAGCAATACATCACACTATGCATTGCGAGATTTTGGGTACTAGTTTTGTGTTGTTGATGCTTGGCTTGCTACCACTCAACTCCGCACTATTGTTGCCTTTATGCACTGCTGCCCATGGCTCTACCACTACCACTGCAACATCTATATTGTAGCTCCCTCTCAATTTGTTGCATCTGTGCTGCTGATAGGACTGCCATTGTTGATCTACTGCACTGCAACTTCAGTTGTTGAGAGAAACAACTGAATCTCCTGCCCAACCTTTCACAGACAAGTCAGTTGGACTGCATCCTCATCACTGAAGCTCCATAGGTTGTTGATCTGTGTTGGCATCTCAAGGATGATGCATAGCAACAGCAGTGCGTTGCGTAAGCAAACTCCCTTTTTCGCGCTGAAGTCACATCAGCTCCTTGTGATGAAATCCCTCACGTTGCTCATGTGTTGCGTTGTCCTCCTGAAACCTCCACATTGTTGCAGGTCTGCTCTGCATAAACAACTATGCTCTGCGTCATTGAAGTCACATCAGCCCCTACGTTGCTGCTGCATCTGCACTGTGTTGTTCCTTCCAACCTTCAGATATGCCTCTGCCTCATCTGTGATCTATGCACCCACTGCTCCGCTTGTCTCGCTACTATCTTAAGGCTGTCGTAGCTCGCATGTTATCCAAGAGATGAGCTGCTCAAGGATCCCGCCTACATTTTGTAGCTCCTCTACAGATCCATGTCGCCCCACTTTCATGGTTCATGAGCGCTCATGGCTACATCATCTTCTGACCCATCATCCGCCACAGCAACCTTGGAAGAAGAAGCTTCCTTGTCCTTTTTCTTTTAAGGACAATTGCTGGCAAAATGCCCTAATTCACCACACTTGAAGCACTTGATCTTTGAAACATCCTCCTTCTTCTTTCCATGCTGCCTCTTTGATGCCAAGGCTGCATCTTCTTCATCTTCCTTCTTCACTTTGCTCAATCGAGAGTTGTACTACTTCTTAGTGATTCTGTGGAGTTCTTCTTGACGTAGAATTGCCCACAAGTTGTCCCAATCTGGGAAGTCGGCTCTGCCCAAAATACTTTGGACAAAGGTTTCCCACTCGTCTGTGACTGCGTTGAGAGTAGTCCTGACCATCACATCATCCTCCACTTTAGCACCCGTTGCAGTCAACTAATCTTTGATTAACTGCAATCTGAAGAGGAAATGTTCCATGTCTTCTCCCTTGGTCATCATGCATGACCTCATCTGATTCTCCAACAACATCTTGCTTTGGACATACTTTCCCTCATATAGGGAAGTTAAGGCCTTCCACATCTCATTAGTTGTCTTCTTCTCAGTTATGTGTGGTACAATATGGTCCTTAATTCCATTCATGATCAGCCGCTTGGCATGCCAAGCAACTCCTTTATGCTTCCTAAGGAGATTTGCATCGGTCGATGTGGACAGAGTTTGCTCTGCATGGTCTCTTACATGATATGCCACTAGGACTATCAGGGTCCTAGCCTTCCAAACTGAGAAGTTGGAAAGGCCATCCAATCTGTCCTGATCACACAGTCCATGGGGAGCCATCTGCACAGAAATGTGTCGAAACTTCCCTTTCTCTTTGCTGGAGAACTAGATTTAAGGCCCTTGGCGAAATAGGCACCTTCTGCTCCCTCTGACAACTAATTTCCCTCCTTGAAAATCTACCAAATCAACAATGATTCAACTCTCTTTGATCCTCTGATCAATCTGCAAGTTTCTTTGGCTAGAAACTCTCTAAGAAGTTGATCCCCCCCGCTCTTTATCACTTGTGCTTAGGCTAAAAATTTGAAAACTTCATAAATTTAACCCCACCAGCACCTATTGAATTTTTGCAGTTGTGCTTCAGGCTCTTCTGGATCTGACAGATTCAAATCTGCGTTACACCGACTGGCTTCAGACAATCCCAGTGCTGCTTCTATACTGCCACTGCGCAGTAAGTGCATGGGCCTACTGGGACACAGTGTTAGACTTCGTCAGCCTGCCCTCTGCATAACTTTGCCTCTCTAAAAACTGCAATGTCCCTTTAGATCTGCCCTTCTAGCTACTTTTCTTGTTGCTTTCTGCAACAAGAACCTTCAGTCTTCTGCTGGTGACCCTCCTAGATCTGCAATTTCTCTGATACCATATGAAAATTTCTGAATGTTACACTTATGCAGAAATCTTACTGTTAGATCTAGTTATGCTCCTACTTAATTAAGTTATTAAGCTGAAAATTCAGATTAATATCGAAGCAAAACACATAACAGACTTTCACCAATCCAGATCTAGAAAAAGTACATGCACACATAGACAAAGTGATAGTGATTTTCTGGACAAACAATCACCGGAAAAACCCAATGTGGGAAAGTCGGCCTGCTGGCTATTGGAGGGTTTTATTATTAAGAGTTTCTTGAATACAGCAAATCTAGGTTCCAAATCTGGAAAACCCGACAGAGATAAAATAGATCTACAACTCACTGGTTGTTCTGAAGCCAAAATAATGATTTATCCACACCCTCAAACAGGATTTACAGGACTCAGCCAAAATTAGGCCCTAGAAACCCCATCGTTGCCCCTAAAGCCTCTGCGTCAGCCTCTGAAGCCCCTTTGTCCCTCAGCGTTCGCCTGGAAAGGGTTCCGTTACCCCAGACTGGGTGATGCAGTCCTTACACTGCCCCTTAGGGTCTCTGCATAACCCCTGAGGGTTTCCAATTGAATCACACTTCCCTGGGAGGGGCTGTGCAGCACCTGCGTAGCACAACTCTGCGCTGGCTCTTTGAGCTGATCTCTGTCTCTTGTTGATTCTAGACCCTGGGATCAGATCACCCCCTTGGTCTAAATTCCCCTCTCTACAACTGAAACACTTCTGAGAATTCTTAGCAAACCCGCCTTAGAATCTAAGCTTAGCTTCAGTTTTCTGCCTCTGTGTGTCTTTACAAATGACCCCAAGCCTTTCCTTTATACTTTTGTCATTGGGAAACCAACGGGCATGATCAAATCTTGAATCAATGGTTAAGA
Source organism: Pinus albicaulis (assembly GCA_034641835.2). Classification (NCBI taxonomy): domain Eukaryota; kingdom Viridiplantae; phylum Streptophyta; class Pinopsida; order Pinales; family Pinaceae; genus Pinus; species Pinus albicaulis. The sequence continues at coordinate 242,249,940 of CM076582.1, forward strand.
TTAAAAGAAAGCTTGATTCGTGTGACTTAAGACAATTTCATCACATGTTTAATTTAATTAACTTTAATTATTTCAGTTTCCTAAGTTTAGACTTAGGAAATACATTAAAATAATTAATAAATTAAATATCTGCCAAACTAGATGAAATTTCCCAAATCCCTTTCTGGGTCTTGTAGATCAAGTGTACTCTAGTCCTTCCACAAAATCTGGGAGCTAGAGCATAACTGATGCCACCCCAAATACCCAAAATCTCAACATAAACATCTACAACCAGTTCATCATTAGAAATGTAGCCATGGTGGATCTCAAATATTTCAGCAAAGAACAACATTCAGTTGTCCATCCAACTTCTCTTAGGAGCAAACATCAGCAACTATCAATAGACAATAATAGATTTCAGCAGTGACTTCGCACAAAAGCAATCATAAATTTTCAAAATTTTCAATCATCGGAAACCACACAACTAAATATCAGTATCCATAGTCGAATCCAATAGATAATAAATGGATTCTCTCAGAAGCAGGGATCAACAACCATAGTAGAATCTAGTAGAACATAATCAAATCCGACAGATAACAAGTGGCTTCTCACAACCATAGTAGAATCCAGTAGACCATAATCAAATTCAGCATATAACAAGTGGCTTCCCACAAAAGTAGGCATCAACAACCATAGTAGATTTCAGCAGACCATAATCAAATCCAGCAAATAACAAGTGGCTTCCCACAGAAGCAGACATCAACCATCATAATCACATCCAACAAATAACAATAGACTTCAACAGAAATAAACATCATCAGATAGGTCAACGAACCAATCAAAGAATCAACTAAGTAAATATCAGTCTTGCAGCTTCTTCAAATCATTCATCGGGGAGATGTCGATAGACCTGCAGTCCATTGTGCCAAACATATTACCAGGCTCATGCCTTAACAAAATCAACTCCCTGTTGCAAATAATTCCTCTACATAGCAGAAAACACATGGGCTCATCTTTACCATTAACTGGATCAACATCAGCCTTCAAAACATCCAGTCATCTTCATAGAAACGTGTTACAATCAAGCTAATTTTGTCTACTCACACTGAGTATAGAGCCAATCACAATTCTTTTAATCACATTGTTCTTACATCATTTCCAACGATTTGCCACACCTTGGCAATCGCCATTATGTACCTGCAAACCTCTCTAGGAAGCTATGGAAGAACAAGAACAACAAAGCAAGCCAAGAGACTCATAAAGAAACAATCAAGCTAATACTTATCTCTTGAGAGTGTGTCAGCTCCCTCTTGATGATCGAGTCAAACTTATCACATCAAGGAGTCCATACCATCATCAAAGAGTTGACATCATTAAGGAATCCACATCATCAAAGAGTCCATGTCATCAAGGAATCCACATCATCATTAAGGATTTCTCATCGTCGACAAAGAGTTCACAGAGTCCATATCATCATCATCATCAACGAGTCTACATCATCAACGAATCATCATTATCATCAAGGAGCCTAACATTATCATCGAGCCCATACCTTCATCATTATCAAGTAGTCTACATCCTTAAGGAATTCATATCATCATCATCATCATCATCATCATGGAGTCTATATATCAACAAATCATCATCATCATCAAGGAGTCTACATCATCAACGAATCATCATCCTCAAGGAGTCTACATGATCATCGAGTCCATATCTTCATCATGATCAAGTAGTTTACAACGTTAAGGAAACCATATCATCACGGAGTCCATGTCATCATCAAGAAGTTGACCATATCATCATCATATATCACCAAAGAGTCAACATAAGTAGTATATATTATCAATATTATCAGGGAGTCTATATCATCATTGAAAAAATCGTTCAAGGATTCCAATCCACATCATCAACAAGGAATCATCATCAAGGATTCGTCGTTATTAGAGAGTCTTCATCAATATCCTCAAGGAGTGCACATCATCAACAAGTCCACATCATCTTTATCGTCATCAATGAGTCTACATCATCTTTATCATCATCAACAAATCCACATCATCAACATGGGTCCACATCATCAATAAAGAGTTCACGAAGACCACCTCATCAAGGAGTTCACATCCCTAACAAAAGTACACAGAGTCCATGTCATCAAGAAGTTCATGTAGAAATTTTTATTCTCCCACCCCAGTTTTCAGTTTAACCTTATTTCTCCAAATACTTAAATGCCCTTTCCCATAGCCTTACATTCAACAAGCTGGAAAATAAATATTTTTTGAAAACACAAATTCTGGAAAACTTTCACAGTGCTGGAAATTGCAGAAATAAAAATCAGCAGACTAAAACAGCCACACAAAACATTTTAACACGGTGATTTTTGGTCAACATGACCCTAGAAAAACCCCTGCAACTCTTGGGGAAAACCAATTCGAAAGCTTCTCTTTATTTTCTGAATATTGTTTTTACAGTGATGCAGAAATTTACACAGCAAAAAAATTATAGCAACTTCGAAACAGAACTTATCTCGAAAATCGTGCCAAACTCCACCATGGTTTCCATGCCCACAAAACAGAAAAATTACAGCAGAAATTACAGCCTTCAAAACTGTATGAACTGCCTCCAAAACAGTGACGAAATGGCTGTACGGCCTCCCTCGAAATCTGCAGTTTTATTTCCTCAAAATTCGTGCCCACTTGCCTCGAACTTCGTGCTCTACCCTGCAGTACGAATTTGCTGAAAGTTAGTGTTGTTGCCCTCCCTCTCACTGCTCAAAAAATTATCTTCAGCTTTCTCCTTCTCCTTCTCTCAATCTGCTCATGAAAGAATTAATGAATGAATGACCTTTTCTCTCATTTTCCTCCTTTAATAGAACTCTAAGTGACTTTTGAGTTATCCCCAAATCCAATGGCTGAAATAGCTTTAGATCTAGGGCTGAGATTAAATGCTCTTTTAAATCTCACTTTCTATTTTTTAATTCACCCCACTTTAATAAAAACCCACTTAGTCATTTATTTCCAAAGTCACTTTTCCTTTCTAATTTTACATTAACTTTATTAAAGTCACTTTAAAATTAGACTTTAGTAACTTTTTCACTTAAAGTCACTTTTAAATTAGATTTTACTTTATAACTTTATAAAGCCACTTTAGGAGAAAAATAAAATTCTTTTGGAAACTTTTTCCTAGGCCAAAAATCAAAGCCTTAAGGAACCACCTGTCCTCCGGTAACCAAATTTCAACACTCCCTCTTACCGAGGAAGGTGTTCCTCACCACACCTATCTTATCTCTGAAGTAGACATGCTTGCCCCGTGGTAAGGCTTTGGTAATAATATCTGCAACCTGCTCATCAGTGGGAATATATTCGAGCTTCACAGCTCCCTTCTGCACATAGTCTTTGATGAAGTGATATCTGATGCCGATATGCTTTGACCGATCATGAAATACTGGATTCTCCGTGAGTTTAATGCAACTCTGATTATCACAGTAAATCACTGAAGGTTTCAACAGCTGACCAAATAAGCCAAACAACATCTTGCGAAGCCAGATGGCCTTACACCTAGCTAGATTGGCTACCATATACTCTGCTTCCGCTGAACTCAATGCTACCGACTGTTGCTTCCAGCTAAACCACGACACCACTACCGAACCCAACCCAAAACAGCACCCCGAAGTGCTCTTCCTATCAGAAGCACAACCTGCCCAATCAAAATCAGTGTAACCTGCCAATCTCACTCCATCCCCCAGCCTATAATCCAGACCATACTCCACTGTCCCCTGCAAGTATCGCAAAATGTGTTTTGTAGCAATCCAGTAAACCTTCCTAGGCTCGCACATAAACTGACTCATCGTGTTGACTGCAAAACATATATCTGGTCTGGTGTTGACCAAATACATCAAGGAACCAATCAGCTATCTATACAATGTGGGATCCACCAACTCGGAATTCAAAGCATGAAGCTTCTTCCAATTGGTGATCATCGGTGTCGACATGGGTCTACAATCCTCCATGTGGAATCTGCCAAGGATGTCCACAATATACTTCCCCTGCCCTAAGAAGAAATGCCCCTCCTCCTGCCACACCTCCAAACCCAAAAAGTAATGCATCAAGCCGATGTCCTTCATCTCAAACTTCGTCGCAAGATCTCTCTTGCAGTGCTCTATGAGTCTCTCTACGCCCGTAATGACCAAGTCATCCACATACAGCACCAAAATGAGAGGCTCTTCACCTATCACAATGAAGTATAAGTTCGGATCTGCCTCACTCTTTGTGAAATCCATCTCCTGCAAGTATGTATCTATCCTGGACTACGAAGCTCTAGGAGCTTGCCTCAGGCCATAAAGGGCCTTCTTTAGTCTGCACACATGGGACTCCTTCCCATGCACCTCAAAGCCCTGTGGCTGCTCAATGTACACCTCCTCCTGTATGAAGCCATTGAGAAATGCGGTCTTCACATCCATATGGTGGATCTTCCAACCCATCTCTGCTGCTATCGATATAATGGAGCGGATCGAAGTATATCGAGCCACGGGAGCGAAGGTCTCCTCATAATCAACTCCCTCTACATGGGAGAACCCTCTAGCCACAAACCTCGCTTTGAATTTCTCAATGCTGCCATCTGCAGCATGCTTTACCTTGTAAAGCCATCTGGAAGTAACCACGGATTTGCCCTCAGGCCTCGGCACCACCTCCCAAACATCATTCTTCATGATAGAAGAATACTCCTCCTGGAGATGCGTAAGCACTCATGGCATACTCATCCTCCTCGATCTTCGTGGTTGCAACCTTTGGATCGTGCTTCTCATCCTTGTCGTTTTTCTTCAAAGGACATTGTGATGCATAGTGGCCTATCTCGCCACATCTGAAACAATTCACCTTGGAGACGTCCTTGCGTCTTGGTTGCCCTTGTTGCCCTTTCGATGTGAAGGTTGCATTCTCCTCCTTGAGATTCTTCGATCCGCTCTCGTTGCTACTGTCCAGTTTACACTTGACCAGATTTTTTCTCATCTCCTCCTCCTGAAGAGTGTTGGCCATCAATTTTGGTCATTTTTGCCTATCCTAAATCCATTTATTTACCAACATATTCCATCCTATTTCACCTATATATGCCTCATTTTAGTCCTATTTTGCGTATCCAGGTAATTGAATTAATTTTTTCAATTTTTTGATTTTTTTTGTAAAAATTGGGTTTCAAGAGTAATTTTGCACTGCATTAAAAATTCTCGTAATAGCTCCATTAAAGTCATATGTGCAAGACACCTGGGCGAGATCTAAGTGCATATTTGGAAAGCTTGAAAACCACAGATGGAGAAATACCTATTGGTTCAATCAAACAAAGCAAAAACATACTTGATCAACGCTGGTCAAACTTGACCTGTCATTCAGGAATCCCTCATAAAAAGGGGAAAATTTATTATTTTGTGCGATTTTTCCTGATTTTGTGAACTAGACTTGATGAGTTCAACTTGTATGGATGGATTAGGATTGATAAGGTTGTTAGAGCCATTATAACAAAGTTTGTTTATGATTTGCCTATTTAAACAAAGTTTATGGACCGTTCAGAAATGTAATATGTGAAATTTGGTATTATGAGTATTGGAGACTTTTGAGATAATTTGAAGAATCATTTATACTATTCTATTTGTTGTTCATGTTGTGGATGCTTTATTAAGTTAGTTGTAGCTGAAGAATTCTTCACGTGTACAAGGCAAGATTGGAGGGCCCCCATAACAAGCTAATCACACTTTGGTTAAATTTTGTATAAATTAGCATATTTTTTATTCAATATTTCTTGTTTCAATTTTATGATTCAGTTACTTAGATGTGTTATGATTTTTGGATGATTTTTGTATGATTTATGGTTTAAAATCTAATTTGCATACGAAATGACAACCAAGGATTTAAGTTAAATTCTCTTTCTATCAAGTTATGAAACACACTAAAAATCATCCTTTTTCATTTCTTGAATTGTTTCTTGAATTCCAGTTTATGATTTGATGCATTGGTAATGTTGTTGGAGTAGAACTGTGAGGAAGGACAACCAGGACCTCCTAATTTAGGAGCCTCTTCTCTTACTTTCTACACAACACAAATTGTTGCTCTTTAGTTTCTCTTCTTGAGGACAGTACTATGGGGAAGGACAACCAGGACCTCCGGAGCCTCTTCATTCGCTTACTACATCTTGAATCACAGCCTTTGTAGTTAGAACTTATATTTGTAATATGCATTTCCATTAACCTTTAAACTTAGAACATAATTCTAAAATGCATTTCCTTCAACCTTTGAGCCTTGCCTTCCGAAATTGACTTTACCTGAAATCCATATACTTTGGACATGCTTCCAAGTCTACAAACCTAGAATGACAAGTAAAACACCTGCATTAGTTTACTTAGTAAATTGACCTAACATTTTTGGCGTCGTTGCTGGGGAAGCATACTTAGATATAGTCAGTTGGAGAGATTGTCAAAAAATAAAAATAAAAAACAAAAACAATAACAAATTTGACTTTTTTTAGTTATGTTTCTTTATGCCTATAGAAAGAGATGAAAAAGGTAGATTTACCAAACATCTTGGCACGCCCGGTGGGACACAAACCCACAATTGACTAACTAGAAGTCAGAACCCCCCAACAACTCAACCATCTGTGGGAGCAGGACCATTAGGACTAATTACACCAGTTGCTGGAAAACCAACTTTAGAAGAATTGGAAGAAAAACAAAGTTCGAGACAAAGATTGACTCTTGTTGAAAAACAAACTTTGTTATCCTATGAAGTAAAAAAAAACAAACACTGATAGAAACACATTCCATAGGAAAACAAAGAGAGACAAGAAAACAAACTGTTGAACAACTAGATCAACCAATCCTCGAACAAATAGAGAAATTTGAGGAAACACAAACTCAACCTCTTATTAAGACATTACAAACAACTCAGAAAGAAATAGCGAAGGAAGGAGAAGGATCTAATATTCCAATATTAACTCCAGAACAAAGGATTCAGTATGAAAGGCAACAAAGAGAATGGCAAAGAAAAAGAGAAGAAGAAATGAGAATAGAAGCAGAAAGAAAAAGAGAAGATGCCAAAAGAGAATATGACAATAAGAGACGACATGATGTAGAAACAAACAATGATCAGGAAGCTACCTTTGGATTCTCAATCCTAGATACAAGAGCAATTCTTGGAGAGGAGGTAAAAATGAACAATATTCCACCTTTGCCAAATTTCTATGGAATGTGTTCTGAAAATCCTGATTCATTCATGTTTGAGTTTGATATTTTATGTCGTACTTATGGTTATACAGATGATACGCATAAATTTCATCTTTTTCCTGCTACTCTTAAAGCAGCTGCATTGAAATGGTTTATGGGATTAGGAGAACACACTATTACTTCTTGGGATGACATGAAGAATATTTTTCTTAAGAAGCATCAAGCCTATTGTAGGCCTAGAGATTCAAATGAGGATATTTTCAGCATATCTCAACAAGAAGATGAGACTTTGAAAGAATATTTAGAACGATTTCTTTATAATTTACAAAAATCCAAACAACACTCTTTAAATTCTAATACCATTTGAACAATTTTTATCAAAGGTATACGAGATGAATACCTTGATATTCTCAATGTAATGGGGAAGGGAGACATCTCATATTTGCCATTTGATGAAATTGCAGAATTGTGTTAAAAGTTTCTAGAGGTAGAACAAAGAGTGGAAAAAGAGATGTAAATTCAAGAGCTTCTAAATCAGTAACAGGAGGAGTAACAAGATCAAAAATAGGGAGTTTGTTAGAAAACTTTTAAATTGATCTTTTGAGCACCTTAGGAACACAGGTTGATGTATTGAAAGCCAAGAAAAAGCAAGATGAACAAGATCAAGTACTATCAATCTTTTGTCCTAACTGTAGAAAGAAGCATCCATTAAGAGAATGTCCTTGGGATAATATTCAGGTGTGTGGAATTTGTACAAAAAATCATTCAACTGAAAATTTTCCAAAGCTCAAATAATTGTAAGTAAATTCAATGGAAGAAGTACAAGGGATTGACTCTCTTTACTATTTGGCACCAAGAAGAACTTGGCAACCACGGTTTCCAAGTATGCCTCAAAATTTACCTTAGCGTTTTTCTCAACAAATTCCTCAGAATTATCAACAAAACCAAAACCAATCTTCACAAAGTTGGCGAGGATATGCTTATGGAGCCCAACCTCCTTAACAATTTTACCCTCAACAGTTAAATCAACAACAACATCAATGTTATCCTCAATAATCATTCACATATCAACAATTTCAGCAACCACCACAATCAATGCCATTTCCACAACAAAATACTACACCCTTACTAACTCAACCACAGCAGCTTCAGCTGCCATCTAACCAACCACCACCTAGACCAACTCAATTACCAACTTTACCAGTAGCAAATCCGAGTAATAAAGTGGAAAGGTGATCATATAATGTGGAAGAAACAACATTATTTCCTACATATTCTATTCTTCCTATTCAAGACATCCACTTGAGGTCTAGAAAAGTTCTACAAAAAGATTCTCCACCAATCATAGAAGAACAAATTGAAGAAGGAAAGCAATCTGAAAAATCTAATCCAAATAATCAAATTTAGAAAAGTAAAACTATTATGACTTAAACACCACCTTTCCCAGAAAGGTTAGTAGAGCATAAAACTTCAATTTCTCTTCTTAAATTTGATATCTTAGATGAATTAAAGAATTCTTGTGTCAAAATTCCTTTGTTGCAAGCTATCAAAGATATTCCAATCTATACAAAAAAAATTAAGGAATTATGTATTAAGAAAACTGGCAGAAAGAAAAGAGATCCACCCACAATCCAAGTCATTGGCAAATTAGCTAATCTCATGTTTGCAAAAGCAACAATTGAAAAGTATATTGATCCTGGGATACCTATGGTTACCATTTCAATAAATAATTTTTCAGTTCCTAAAACTTTGATTGAGCTAGGAGCTGCTATAAATGTCATGACAACAGAAACTATGAAGTATTTAAAATTGCCAAATATTCGACCTATTACTACAATTTTAGAACTAGCAGATAGATCTAAAGTTGTACCGGAAGGAATGCTTGAAGACATCATTGTTTCTTTGGAATCATGGGAGTACCATGTAGACTTTCTGATCTTGCAACCAAAAACAAATCTAGGAGGCCATCCTTTAATTCTTGGCAGACCATGGTTAGCCACATTGGATGCAGATCAGGAAGCATGATCATAGCACATGGAGATGAAAGGAAACATATTACACTCTATCCCCCTACTCAATCTCCTTCTTTACTATCATGGCTTGATGACCAACAAGAAGAAACTCAACCTGTTTTAAGCATTAATCAAGACTTTAATTTTAGAGAAGAAGAAGAAAATGAGGATTTAATAGACCTTTTTATCTTAGAACCTGATATTTCTAAACAGCTACGAATAACACAATATGAAGCTGCAAATCATCATTTGAATCAATGTTTTCAGGAAAATTGTACTATTCAATCATTGCAAAATTCATTTGAAAGAATTTTTCCTGTCAGCTCAATTACCAATTCTCAAAGAAAAACCATTGAAATCAATCCTGGAAAGAATCTAAATATTGGTAATAATCTATAATCATCACAAGAAAAACAAGTAATTGCATTGTTACAGAAATATTCAAAATCTTTTGCCTGAGACTATATAGATATGCAAGGAATTCATCCGAAAACATGTATTCACCATATCTATACTGATGATAACATCAAACCAGTTAGACAACCACAAAGAAGAATGAATCCAGTGATGAAAGAGATAGTTAAGGAAGAAATGCAAAAATTGTTGCAGGTGGGATTCATCTACCCTATCTCAGATAGTCAACGGGTTTCAGTTAACATCTTATTTCAAAAAGAATTTGATTTGAAATGACCCAAGATTATGGTCATTTCAAAACAAATCAATACATAAGTATATGTAAATGATGAAGAAAAGAGGGCAAGCATGCAATGATAAAGGCATAATAATGGATATGCAACATGCAATGCAAGTGTAATGAATCTAAAAAATGCATAATGAACAAGCATAATGCATAATCAAAAAAGCATGTAATGCAAAAGTCATAGACTAGTCCTAATTGTGATGAGTATTATAAGCTCTAAACTACAAGCAATTACAAGCCATGATGCAGCGTTAACAAAAAGGAATAAACAAGTGTCGAGACATGTACAATGCAAAAAGTGATGATCAAACAAGTATAGTGGTCATAAAACAAGCATAAAACCAGTGAGGACAGTCAACCACGACGCATCAAGTGAACAAGTGGTAGCCAAAGATACAAGTGACGGGATGAATAGTCAGCTAGTCAAATCAATAAACGCAGCAGCAAAGGGTTGCAAGCATTGTTGAACATTGTCTACGCATTTTTCTTCATCATCACAACCAAGTTTCATCATAACCCAGCTCGAAATCAAAGGCCATTGTGTGTTCATCATTTATCCATAGAGCCTGAAGACAACCCGAAACCCTATTTGACTGAGAAATACGCAGAAATTGAAAGAGAACTGTGTGCAAAGAGGAGAGAACCCTATGCAGTAGAGGTAGCACGAAGAATTGCATGGAGAAATAAGGAGGAGCATTGTGTTTAAAAGGAGAAGAGATAGGAGAACGCAAACCTGAGATGTCCTTTGTGCTGAGAAGGCATATTCTCCATCGAATCCCATAAATTGCGTGGTGATCAGGTAAGAGTAGATCTTGGGGTCTTCTCAACAGTTAAAAGATTTTTAAGATTGAGTTATTCTCTCGAAAAGTGTTCAACTTCAGTTATTGTTCAAATGTGTCAAACTGTGAGCGAAACACGACTTCAGTCCCAGATTAGCAGTGCTCTGTCACCCTAAAAAGGCTCTGCCACTTGTAGAACAACGATTTTCGAATAGCTGGAGACAAAGAGTTTAACTAGGATTGTATTCTTACACAAGAGCAAACAAACCTTAACAAGATAATCTCTACAAGGTTTCGATAGTCATCTGTAGCTCAGGTATCGTTCCAAAAACAATTTCCTCATACATTTTTAAACACAGTTTGCCCAAATTTTGCACATAAAAAAACACAGTGAGCATCCTTTTGTATACACAGCGAGCAGATTTGTATGAAATTTTGCAAACAAAGAAGGTTTTTCATCGATTTTTATCGGCAATTTTGCAAACAGTGAAAGATTTTTGCAGTAAAGATGTTTTTACATGGTTTTTCACACAGTGAGCTTTTTTAATACCATTTGTAGTAAGAAATAGAGAAATCGAAAATCTAAAGGCAGAAGAACTAATATCATTTTTTGTCTCAAAGCTACAGAGATCTAGTAAGTACATTCACCGTGATTTTTATCCAAATATTGCATGAATAAGGACAAATATCTATATTTTGCTTGTTATATTCATGATGAGGTTATTTATTGGATAAAGCCATATAAATTGGTACACAGATTAAATGCAAATGGAAACCAAAACTGAACCTAAAGACTTTAAGATAGAAAACTGGACAAAGGATAGTAGAGAAACTATACTAGGCATGGTTATTAGTGTTTCTTAAAAAGTTCAATGGTCGCAATGATTAAATCACACAGGAGTTCATAGAGCATTTTGAACATGGACAAACAAGAGTTGCACTTTATATACCATTGAACCCAACCTTTCTTTCTCAAGCATTGGACCTTCCTTTGATAGTAGAAGAGTATCACAAGGGTCTGCATTTTAAGGAGAACGGATGGACCTTTTTCCTAGAAAAACAAAGACCTTTTTCCTAGAAAAACAAAGGAAGGGGTCCTTTGACAAAACAAGAGGGATTCCAAGAGATTGGCTCAGAGAGCCATGGTCAGAGTTGGTTTTGATTATCCAAAATACTTCACCTGTGATAATCGGTAAAGTGTGATATATCGTTATCATATCAAATTGCTTCAACATATGAAGGGAGATTGTGAAATCAACTTACCCTACTTCTTTTCAAAAAGCCTAACCAAAATGATAGAGAATGTCAAGAACAAAACATAAGCCAATATCTATCATCATGGGCTAATCAAGATACTTGTGGAGTATTGGGTAAGGAATAAGGGATTGCTTTGGAAGGAGTTTTTGGCTAAGCATCATTTTGCAGAACAAACAACAGGGAATGAGGAGAAGTTTGAGTCGTTGCATGTAACAAGAAGTATCATGAATTCCCAATTGTATCCTAAGACAAGATTGAAGAAGAAGCAAGATGATATTATGATTGAAAAAGAGAAATCCTTTATGTCCATTCCTAGGAAGCCTACAAGAAATTCACAAGAGGAACCAAGCAACAAAGGAAAAGATCCAAAAATCGAAATTGTCGAAACTGAGCCTCTACCAACATCAAAGCAGATTGATGAGATTATACAAAGAATGGAGAAGGAAGTCTGGGAAGAGCCCATAGAGAAAGACTCATATTTTGAGAATGCTTCGGTAGGAGCTACCTCATCTCACTCATATGCCAAAGAGACTAGGAAAGAATCTAAAGAGCTGCACAATGAAGAATATCTTAAGAAAATAGCAGATCTAACAAGTGTGTTGGAGGACAGAAAGATCATGGAGAAACATTTGAAAAAGGAGAACAAAATGTATAAAGAAAATAACAACAACATAATCAAGGAAAACAAGAAATTGAGAAAGCAAATTAAAAATCTTGAGACTCAGAATATCCCCATCTCCAAACAAGCCTACAGGTGGGTAAAGGAGAAAAAGTCATGGCAGTACAAATATGAGAAGCAAAAAGTGAAGATTGCCATCTACAAAGAAGAGAAATATGAGGGTATTGACATTATCCTTCGAGCTGCGCAGGAAAAAGCTACAGGGTCAAGAACAGCAGGGGCATCATCACTCGAGAGATCCAAATGGAGGAGGCAAGCATGAAGACATGCTTGAACATCAACAAGGGGGATATGTTGGCCCTCAATTTTGGTCACTTTTGCCTATCCTAAATCAATTTATTTACCACCATATTCCATCCTATTTCACCATGTGCCTCATTTTAGTCCTATTTTTCATATTCAGGTAACTAAATTAAGTTTTTCAACTTTTTAGAATTTTTGTAAAAATTGGGTTTTAAGAGTAATTTTGGACTGCGTTAAAATTTCTCATAATACCTCCATTAAAGTCATATGTGCGAGACACACGGGCGAGATCTGAGCGCATATTTGGAAAGCTTGGGAACAATGGATGGAGAAATACCTATTGGTTCAGTCAAACTAAGCAAAAACAGGCCCAGTCAACATTGTTCAAACTTGACCTCTCATTTAGGAATCCCTAGTAAAAAGGGGCAAATTTATTATTTTGTGGGAATTTTCCTGATTTTGTGAACCAGATTTGATGAGTTCGACATGTATGAATGGAATAGGATTGATAAGGTTGTTAGAGCCATTATAGCAAAGTTTGTTTTTGATTTAACTATTTAAACAAAGTTCATGGACGGTAATATGTGTAATTTGGTACTAAGACTATTGAAGACTTTTGAGATAATTTGAAGAATCATTTCTACTATTCTATTTGTTGTTCATGTGGTGGATGCTTTATTAAGTTAGTTGTAGCTAAAGAATTCTTCAGATGTACAAGGCAAGATTGGAGGGCCCCAATACCAAGCTAAACACACTTTAGTTAAATTTTGTATAAATTAGCATAGTTTTGATTCAGTATTTCTTGTTTCAGTTTTATGATTCAGTTACTTAGATGTGTTATGAGTTTTGTATGATTTTTGGATGATTTTGGTTTAAAATCTAATTTGCGTATGAAAGGACAACCAAAGATTTAAGTTAAATTCTCTTTCTATCAAGTTATGAATCACAACTAAAAATCATCCTTTTGCATTTCTTGAATTGTTTCCTGAATTCCAGTTTATGATTTGATGCAATGGTAATGTTGTTGGAGTAGAACTATGAGGAAGGACAACCAGAACCTCCTAAGTTAGGAGCCTCTTCTCTTGCTTTCTACACATCACAAACTACTCCTCTTTAGTTTCTCTTCTTGAGGACGGTACTATGGGGGAGGACAACCAGGACCTCTTAAGTTAGGAGCCTCTTCCTTCGCTTACTGCATCTTGAATCAGAGACTTTTTAGTTAGAACTTATATTTGTAATACGCATTTCCATTAACCTTTAAACTTAGAACATATTTGTAATATGCATTTCCTTCAAACTTTGAGCCTTGCCTTTCGAAATTGACTTTACCTGAAATCCATATACTTTGATCATGCTTCCAAGTCTACAAACTCAGATTGACAAGTAAAACACCTGCGTTAGTTTATTTAGTAAATTGACCTAACAAAGCGCTGCCCACATCGCCTCCTAACTTAGTAGTGTTGCCCTTGTATAAATTTCCGAATCTTACACTTTCTGCAGTAATTATTACTGTTAATCCGATTATGCTCCTCCTACTTAGACAAGTTATTAACTGAATAAATTCAACTTAAAATTGAAGCAAAACACATAACAAATCTCTACCAATCCAGATCTAGAATAATCACATGCACACGTTGACAAAGTGACACAGTTATTTCTGGACAAATAGTCCTTGGAAAAACCCAATGCAGGAAAACCGGTCTCTGGCTGCTGGAGGGTCTTATTATTAAGAATATTTATGAATACACAAATCTGTGTATTCAGATCTGGAAAACCCGACAGAGGAAACACTAGATCTACAGCTCACTTGCAGATCTAGGGCCAAAATAATGACTGATCCACACACTCAAATGGGATTTACAGAACTCAGCCAAGATTAGGGCCTAGAAACCCCAACGTTGCCCCTGAAAGCCTCTGCGTCAACCTCCGAAGCCCCTCAAACCTTCAACGCTGCTTCGAAAGGGACTGCATTACCCCAGTCTAGGTGACGCAGTCACTAAGTTGCCCCTGAAGGGTCTCTGCGTAACCCCTGAGGGTTTCCTGCTGAAAATCATGTTGTCCTTGGAGGGACTGCATTGTCCATGCTGTTGCTGCTGCTCTCTCCTTTTGCGCTGTCCTTGAGCTAATCTCTGCCTCTTGTGTATTCTAGACCACGAGATCAGATCCCCCCCTTGGCCTAAATTCCCCTCTCTGTAGCTGAAACACTTCTGAGTATTCTTAACAAACCTTGCCCTAGAATCTCAGCTTAGCTTCAGTGCTCTGCATTTGTGTGTCTTTACAAATGACCCCAAGCCTTTCCTTTATACTTTTCTCGTTCATAAATCAATGGCCATGATCAAATCTTAAATCAATGGCTAAGATTAAAAGAAAGTTTGATCCGTGTGACTTAAGACAATTCAATCACATGTTTAATTAAATTCACTTCAATTATTTAAGTTCCCTAAGTTTTAACTTAGGAAATACATTAAAATAATTAATTAATTTAATATCTCCTAAGCTAGATGAAATTTCCCAAATCAATTTCTAGGTCCCCAGGATCAGATCATCCCCTTGGTCTAAATTCCCCTCTCTACAACTGAAACACTTGAGAATTCTTAGCAACCCCGCCCTAGAATCTCAGCTTAGCTTCAGTGCTCTACCTCTGTGTGTCTTACAAATGACCCCAAGCCTTTCCTTTATACTTTTCTCGTTGCCAAATCAACAACCAAGATTAAATCTTTAATCAATGGCTAAGATTAAAAGAAAGCTTGATCCATGTGACTTAAGACAATTTCATCACATGTTTAATTAAATTCAGTTTAATTATTTTATTTTCCTAAGTTTTAACTTAGGAAATACATAAAAATAATTAATTAATTTAATATCTCCTAAACCAGATAAAATTTCCCAAATCCATTTCTGGGTCTTGTAGATCAGGTGAACTCTACTCCTTCCTCAAAATTTGGGACCTAGAGCACAACTGATGCTATCCCAAATACACAAAATCTCAACACTCCCTCTTAGCATCAAGGGTGTGCTCTAGCAATACATCACACTTATGCATTACATGATTTTGGGCACTGGTTCTCTGTTGGTGAAGCTTGGCCTACTGCCACTCAACTCTGCACTGTTGTTGCCATTTTGTATTGTTGCCTATCACTCTACAACTGCCACTGCAACTTTTGTACTGCAGCTCCCTCTCAATATGTTGCATCTGTGTTGCTCATAGCACTGCCACTACTGATCTGTTGCACTACAACTTTAGTTGTTGAGAGAAACAATTGAATCTCCTACCCAATCTTTGACAAACATGTCTGATGGGCTGCATCCTCATCACTGAAGCTCCATAGGCTACAGATCTGTGCCGACATCTACAGAACGATGCACAGCTACAACTCTGCCTACGTAATCAGACTCCCTTTGCACTACTGAAGTCACATCAGCCCCTTGTGCTGAAATCTATCACGTTGCTGCTGCACTACGCTATTCCTCTGTAGCTCTCTGCATTGCTCTGCACTACGTAAGCAGCGTTGCACTGCGCTGTTGAAGTCACATCGGCCTTTGCGCTGCTACTGCTTCTACGCTGATGCTACCTTGCTCTGCGCTGCTCCTTCCAGCCTCCCGATCTGCCTCTGCCTCTGCTTCATCTGTGATCTATGCACCCACTACTTCCACTTACCCTACTACTGTCATAAGGCTCTCGTAGCTCGCATGTGATCCAAGAGATGAGCTGCTCAAGGATCCCGCCTTCTTCTATGTAGCTCCTCTACATATCCATGTCACCTCACCTCCGTGGTTCATGAGCACTCATGGTTGCATCATCTCCTGACCATCATCTGCCACAGCTTATTTGGAAGAAGATGCTTCCTTGTCCCTTTTCTTCACAGGACAATTGCTTGCAAAATGTCCCATTTCACCACACTAGAAGTACTTGATCTTTGAAAGATCCTTCTTCTTCTTTGGTCGCTTCTTTGATGCCAAGGCTGCATCTTCCTCATCTTCGTTCTTCACTTTGCTCAATCCAGGGTTGTGTTGCCTCATGGTGAATATATGGAGTTTTCCTTGTCGTAGAATTGACCACAAGCTGTCCCAATCTGGGAGGTCCGCTCTGCCCAAGATACTTTGGACAAAGGTTTCCCACTCATCTGTGACTACATTGAGGGCAGTCCTGACTATCACAACATCATCCATTGTTGTGCACGTTGCAGTTAGCTGATCTCTGATTGAGTGCAATCTGAAGAGAAAATTCTCCATGTCTTCTCCCTTGGTCATCATGAATGACCTCATATGAGTCTCCAACAGCATCTTTCTTTGGACAGTCTTTCCCTCATATAGGGACGTCAAGGCCTTCCACATCTCGTTAGTTGTCTTCTTCTCAGCTGCGTGTGGTACAATATGGTCCTTGATACCATCCAAATTAGCCGCATGGCATGCCGAACAGCTTCCTTATGCTTCCGAAAGAGATCCGGATATGTCAATGTGGCCAGAGTTTGCTCTACATGGTCTCTTAGATTGTATGCCTCAAGGACTATCGAAAACCCTTGCCTTCCAAACTTAAAAGTTTGAGAGGCCATCCAGCCTATCCTGATCATGCAATCCATGAGGAGCCATCTACTTAGGAATTGTCGAAACTTCCTCTTCTCTTTGCTAGAGAAATGGGTCTAAGGCCCTTGGTGAAACAGGCACCTTCTACTCCCTCTGACAGCAGATTTCCCTCCTTGGAAATCTACCAAATCAATCAACTATGATTCAGCTTCTTCTTTGATCCTTTGATCAAACTGCAAGTTTCCTTTGGCAAGAAACTCTCTAAGAAGTTGATCTCCTCTCGCTCTTTGTCGCTTGTGCTAAGGCTAAAAATCTAAAAACTTCAAAATTTTAACCCCACCAGCTCTTTCTGAATTTCTGCAATTTTTCTGCAGTCTTTTCTTAATCTGATAGATTCAGATCTGAATCACACTGGTTGGCTTCAGACCAATCCAACGATGTTTCTGAGCTGCCTCTGCGTGGTAATTGCGTGGGCTTCCTAGGACACAGCGTTAGACAGCGTCACCCTTCCCTCTGCATGAATTTGCCTTTGAACACTGTGTTATCCCTTCAGATCTGCGCATCTGCTGCTTTTCCAGCTGCTTCCTACAGCTAGAGCCTTCAGTTTCTTTTGCTGGTGACCCTCCTAGATCTGCAATTGTTCTGATACCATGTAGAAATTTTTGAATCTTACACTTTATGCAGAAATTATTACTGTTAATCTGGTTATGCTCCTCCTACTTAGACAAGTTATTAACAGAATAAATTCAAGTTAAAATCGAAGCAAAACACATAACAGATATCTACCAATCCAGATCTAGAATAAGCACATGAACATATTGACAAAGTGACAGTTATTTCTGGACAAATAGTCCCAGGAAAAACCCAATGCGGGAAAACAAGTCTCTGGCTACTGGAGGGTCTTATTATTAAAAATATTTCTGAATACACGAATTTGGGTTCCGGATCTGGAAAACCCGACAGAGAAAACACTAGATCTATAGCTCACTGGTTGATCTAGGGCCAAAATAATGACTGATCCACACCCTCAAACGGGATTTAAAGAACTCGGCCAAGATTAGGGCCTAGAAACCCCAGCGCTGCCCCTGAAATCCTCTGTGTCGGCCTCTAAAGCCCCTCAAACCTTCAGCATTGCTCCGAAAGGTATTGCGTTACCCCAAACTGGGTGACACAGTCACTACATTGCCCCTGAAATGTCTCTGTGTAACCCCTGAGGGTTTCCTGCTAAAAATCACGTTGTCCTAGGAGGGACTGTGTTGTCCTTGTTGATGCTGCTCTCTCCTTCTGAGCTATCCTTGAGCTGATCTCTGCCTCTTGTGTATTATATACCCCAAGATCAGATCATCCCCTTGGCCTAAATTCCCCTCTCTGCAGCTGAAACACTTCTAAGTATTCTTAGCAAACCCTGCCCTATAATCTCAGCTTAGCTTCAGTGCTTTGCCCCTGTGTGTCTTTACAAATGACCCCAAGCCCTTCCTTTATACTTTTCTCGTTTATAAATCAACAGCCATGATCAAACCTTCAATCAATGGCTAAGATTAAAAGAAAGCTTGATCCGTGTGACTTAAGACAATTTCATCACATGTTTAATTAAATTCACTTTAATTACTTAAGTTCCCTAAGTTTTAACTTACGAAATACATTAAAATAATTAATTATTTAATATCTCCTAAACCAGATGAAATTTCCCAAATCAATTTCTGGGTCTTGTAGATCAAACGTACTCTAGTCCTTCCTCAAAATTTGGGACCTAGAGCACAACTGATGCTACGCCAAATACACAAAATCTCAACAGCCCTGTCCAAGATACTTTGGACAAAAACTTGCCACTATTGACTCCTGAGTGACTGCATTAAGGGTCAGTCTCACCATAGTTGTAGCAGATGTGGTAGATCTCACGGCCGCAAACTGATCACGAATATCCTGAAGTCTCATTAGGAATGGAGCAATGTGCTCCCCTTTCTACATCTGGATCATCCGGAGCTTTTACTCCAAGTACATTTTCCGCTGCTCGAAAGTTCCTTCGTATAGCACGGACAAGGCCTCCCATATCTGCTTGGCTGTGTCCTTGCCAACTATATGATAGACTATATGATCCTTGATACATCAAGGATTAGCCTCTTGGCCTTTGCCATATCGAACTTGTACTTTTTATCTGGATCCGTAGGTACAGCAACCACGTTATCTACGAATGCCTTGAGATCATACTCGTCCAAAAGGAATCTGATTCTTTCCGTCCAGATCACGTAGTTGGAGGATCCCTCCAACCGTACCTGATCTCTAAATCTGTGAGTTGACATCTCAATCGAAGACTGTCGAACTTCTCCCTCTTTCTCCCTACTACATAGCTTCTAGGTTGACTTATGCACTCCCTGATGGAGCTAGCAAGTCTGGTACTCCTCTGCTGCCCAACAAACGAAAAAAACAGAATTCCACGACAAGGAACTGTATGTGCTCTTCTTCTTCGCCCGATGCTTCTCTGCCCAACCACTGCTTGTAGAAAAAATGCATCCCTCTGGCTCTGCGTGAAGGCTCTGCACTGCTCCCTCTACCTCGGCAAGATCTTGATCTAGAAGTCTTACCTCTCTATCGACTCACTCAGAGAGAGACCACCTCGAAAATTCAACCCTTCTAGCAAGAACTACGCAATCCCGCTGGGGATTCGATCTGCTACTACTGCAGCAACTCGTCCTTCGCTTCAGTACTAGATCTACTCTTCCTGTTTCACATTAAACGCTCTGAAACCATGTGAAAATTCCTAAATCTAAATGATCTCCAAAATCCTACTACAACCAACTAAACTTCTTCTATTTGTAAATTACATTATAGAATTATTTCAGATTTCTTCATGAAATATTGAAGCAAATTACTGAAGCAACCTACACTTAATTAAATACGATTCTGAAACAAGGAAACTGAGCAAAGAAAAACATACACATAGGACACTCTTATTTTTGAACGAAAGTCTCCGGAAAAACCCAATGCGGGAAAATTAGTGCAGCAGATCTAAGGGTTTGATTTTATTAAGCAGTAGCAAATTCTGAATACATCTCTGAATACCTCCAAGGTTATTCAATTACAGAGAGAGAAATACTGGCAGAAAGATTGTGAGTTTTACCTCACTCAATCAATAGAAAATTTGGTTGATCCGGACACAAGATGAGATGCCCCTGGAGGTCCTCGCGTAGGCACTGCGTCACCTCCTCTTGGCAATACGTCACCCAAGCATATATCAATCTGCCTCTCGAAATGTTAGATCTCAACGTCCCAGTTTCACAGCCTGGCTCCCGGCTTCTGAAACTAATCCGACAGCAAAATCTCGAAAACCCTCTTGGCCTCTGCGTAGCCCTACTGGCTCAGCTTCTCTTGCTTTGCTGGATCTCTCTCTTCCTCTCTTTGTTGATGATTATCTGGCTGAGAAAATCACTCTCTTTGGAAGCTATCTCTGCCCCTCTCTGCGCTGGAATTACTTAGATCGATTTCTCTTATTGAGCACTGCTCACTTTAGAAATTTCGATCTATAGATTTACTCAGTGTGTCTTTCCAAATGACCCTCAAGCCTTCCTTTACAGCCTTCTCGCTGAGACTTCAAAGGCCGAGATTAGATCTCCAGTCAACAGCTAAGATTATAACTTGACTTGATCCATGTTCTCTTGAAGATTCACACTTCGTTTTATTAATACCCTTTAATTATTTAGTTTTCCTAATTTTAAATTTAGGGTCACATTAAAATAATTAATTATTTTAATAAAACTCATTCCGAGTGGAATTTTCACAAATGATTTTTGGGTTCTTTGGAATACATGTGCCTAAGCCTCTCGACAAAGTTTGAGACTTGAGCACTTCCGATGCTACCAAAAGTCAACACTTGTTCCACTTTGAATTGTAGTTGTTATGGTGGGTAGCTTACTTTGAGTTATGTTACTGTAGTTTCAATTTGGTGCCATCTTCTAAGAGGGAGAGCCTATATTACGAATATATTAAATGAATGAATAATAATCATAATTAATGAATGACTAGTTAATGAAGAGGCATGTCTCTAAAAGACATGACCATTCATGAAAGGACACTTGCCTAGGTAAATAAGCAGGTCCTCATTGTAACATTTATCATCCTTGTACATTTCATATTATTAATAAATATTATTTACAAATACCTTTGTGTATTTTACATTTAAAGTCAACAAGCTACAATTTTGTTGCTTCAATGGTATCAGAGCCATGCAAGCCTTTGGACGTTATCCGCTGCACAATATGCCATTACATTTACGTCTTGAAATCATTGAGCAGTTTAGTCAAATTCAAGAAGCATTTCAGCAATTAAAAAAATTATTTGTAGAATATTCAGCATGTCTAAAGGAAGAATACATTGACATGAAGAAAACTAACAATGAACAATGGTCTAATCGAGAAAATGATGTTGAACATGATGAACTAGGAACTCCTTGGGGTATGTTGAACATGAATGAAACTGAAAATCAAAGTGGATATGTGACAACTGAAGATGAAGAAGTTCTTCGCCAAGATGACAAAATGTTGAGAGGACCTTCAGAACAGATATCAGAATCAGAAGAGAAAGCGAAGGTTTTGAAGAATAAACTTCTAGCTTACGATCGCAATGAAAAGTCACAGACAACTATTATTGACAATCAAAGTGATTGCTTAGATATCGATGGGAACTCTTGGTTATCAGCTGAGGAGAAGAAGGAAGTTGAGGACAAGGAGTACATGGTGGTTCATAATAATCATCTTGTTAGCACAAGAAGCATTGCACATTTGGATGGTAGTCAAAAAACTGTCACTAAAAAGAGAGAAGACATGGAGGGAGAACAAACTGCAGGAGCTGCAGATGAAGAAGAAATTAGTCAAGTTAAAGTTGGCATTGACAAGAAAATGGCAGACATACAGACAGGACCAGATTCAGGTAAGTGTGAAAGTGACAGATGGGATTGTAAGGAGGACTGTTTACCTTCCTATCATCCCGCCGATCCAGTAATTTCTGATTCAGAAGCAGAATCGAAGCAGAATCGAGACTCTACAAGTAACAATACACAACGGGCAAGCAGGTATAGTGGATATTGCTGATGACAAGACTATAATAGGAATGCAGATGGCTACTACAGTTGTTGTTGGAGCCAATGACACAAGCGTAAAACTAGATTTTGACAAGACTATAATAGGAATGCAGATGGCTACTACAGTTGTTGTTGGAGCCACTGACACAAGCGTAAAACTAGATTTTGACTTAAATGAGTAAAACTAGATTTTGACTTAAATGAAGGTTTTTCTATGGAAGATACAAATCAAGATGATGCAGCAGCTTCTGCTGTATCTATGCTTACTTCTAGTGCTTCAGATACCCTTATATCAAAATCTGGTGGGTTAGCAATGCCAATTGCAGTGGTTGCTAAAGCAAAGGGGACTTTCATACCTCCAGCCAGTCCTTTACAGAGTACAGTAGAGCTAGGCTGGAAAGGATCTACAGCAACAAGTGCTTTTTGGCCAGTTGAACCTCGAAGAACTCCCGAGAGGCAACATCTTAGTTCTGAATGTCCACACTTGGATGCTGCAACCAGTGTGACTGCTGGTGTAAGTGACATTCAGAGTTGTCCACATTTAGATATTGATCTTAATGTGCCTGATGAAGGAGTAGTAGAAGATGTTTTGATGACTTGTTTTTCCTCTCAAATTTCTGCACGTGTGACAAGTTCAGAGCTTGCTACTGTAAGTGGTCATAATTTTGTGCCTTCATCAAGGGATTTGTCTGCTGGTGGTGGGTCTGCTAGCACTGGAAAGCTAGAATTGGATTTGAATCGTCTTGAGGGCTATTGCATCATGTATCTTCATGGGACAAACTGAAATGTGCTTCAAACAAGCAGAAAAATGATTCAGATTTTGGGGCTGCCAACAGTATCTTTCTAGAAAGCATTAATCTTCTGTTCAATTTTCACTCTCAAGACCTTATGTTAAATCCTTTGCTCATAAACATATTTCTCCTCATTTCTATCTGCTCAGAGAAGAGCAGATCAGAGATGGAGGCGCAGATGAAAATGGAGATGGAAAAAGATGTGAGCAGGCACTGGAGCGATGCCACTGAGCCATGGCCTGACTACCTTGAGCCCTCTGACAGATGGCAATACCGTTGTTACTGGAAACGCCAATAATATGGAAATCCTTTCTTATTCCGAGAAAAATCTCTGATCCATAGACTGGAAGGTAGGGTCTTATATGATGAGAAAGAAGCATCTTTATATCCCAATCCTACTCTTTTTCTTGAAGATATCAAGCAAGAGGTGGAGAGTTTTGATGCTGGAGGCCTTGAAGCATCTCCTGGAAGGCACACTTCTTCGATTAAGAAAAAGGGCACATACAGTGACAAGAAATCACCCCAGTTTGAGGACAGGCTTGGAACTGGTATACAGTCACTACATCCTTTTTTGAAGACAGCAAAAGAAGCAGATGAAATCTCAGACAGTGGAGAAACAACTTTTGCACGCTTTGCATCAATCCTCAACTCTTCTTTGCAAGGCCTCATATCATTTCCAGATCTTATTCTGCAGTTTGAAAATACTTGCCAAGAGGTTTCTGAGCTACTTAGGGAAGAAGCCACTGGGGGGCATCAAGTTATAGAAGATAGATTCATGAGATAAAAGGCTTAGATGTTACTAGATGAAGCGGCGACATGGACAACATTTGTTTGGCAAAGGTATTGAAGACAACATGGGGGATATTATTGTGTCTCCATCAACTTCACAACAAGAGGCT
The DNA here is from genome assembly GCA_034641835.2 of Pinus albicaulis. Taxonomy (NCBI): domain Eukaryota; kingdom Viridiplantae; phylum Streptophyta; class Pinopsida; order Pinales; family Pinaceae; genus Pinus; species Pinus albicaulis. The sequence goes on from CM076582.1 coordinate 242,274,081, forward strand.
TGTGACTTCGTCATGACAGATCACACGGCACAGCTATGCCTTCGGATTGTTCAGTGGTTGGAAGATCTTGCATCTAAGACAGTTGATTTTGAGAAGAAGGTAAAAGGATGGTATCTTCACAAGTCAGGTTTCTGGCATCAAACACAGCGGTTATTAAGAAAAATGTCTGGCAGTTCAATGCTTGTCCACCATTTGGGAGAATCGCTATACTTCCGTCGTCCAAGCCGCTAACCACACACCCTCCTATCAGATCTTCGTCCGCTGTTTGGTGTTATTTTGAGTCAACACGATTCCAGCCACCGTCTGGGAGAGTCGTGACTATAGTTAATATATAATATATATATCAAACTCAACTATATAAAATTTATTTATATAATTATAACATCTTAACTATATAAAGTTCAATTATATAATTATAACATATAGTTTCAACTCATTAATTAACTAATTTAAAAAAAAACTAGTTTCAAAAACAGTATTACCAACAAATTATACATGTTGAAGTTCCAGTGACAAATTACATATACCGAGATGACAAATGCAAGGTGAAGCAAATTGTCAACAATAAAGCTTTGAGGACAAAGCTTTTGAAGGGAGAGGCAATGTTACGAATATCATTTATATAAAAATAAAATATAAATGAATGAATAATAATCACAATTAATGAATGATTAGTTAATGAAGAGGCATGTCTCTAAAATACATGACCATCCATGAAGGGAAACCTGCCTAGGAATATAAGCAGGTCCTCATTGTAACATTTCTCGTCCTTGAGCATTTCATACTATTAATAAATATTATTTACAAATTCCTGTGTATTTTACATTTAAAGTCAACAAGCTACAGTTTTGCTGCTTCAGCCTACTCCATTAGAGCAAAGCATTTCATAGATTGGTAATCTTTCATTTCTTTTGTGTTTTTATCTAATTATGAATCTTGATTTCCTTTATCATTCATTTCCCTTTATTAATTTATGATTTATGCAAGTGTGTTTCTTTTCTGCAATAGCATTTCAAATCATAGACTAGTTTTATCAAAATTGCCAACAACGGGAGTTGTAATCTGTAAAAAAAACAATTACCTAACTCGTGAAAGAAGATTTCTTGGTGATATCAAGGTTCCCATTAGCATGATCAAGTGTTCAAGTACATGGATAATTGACAGGAGTGATTGGGCATTAGATTTATGGAATGCAGTTATGCAATTTCCATATGGTAGAAGCATATTAGACAGACTATTGCAAGTAAAGGATTTGTAGCCTGCACATACAATGCACGACATCTCACAGGTACACTGGATACTCTAGTTGATAAGATTAAAGGGAAAGTAGATTTATGGCTTCCTACCCACCAGCATAGAAAAGAATATTAGTAATATTCTTTTCATAGTGTGTTTTAATCAAACTCTATTGTAATATTATTAGTGTTCCACGGGGATGCACCCCCCCAGGGTGGGAAACGCGCTTCCCCGCTCCCCCACACTACCAGGACGTGGAAACGTTTCCCCATGTCCCCTTTTTTGGGGAAACTCCGGGGGGACTTTTTCCTGGTGACGAAAAGCGTCCCCGCAAATTTTTTTGCTAATAACAATTAAAAGCATAAAATATTACAAATATTAATATAATTTTTTTTTAAATGAATATAAAAACTAAAGGATATATTAAAACCTTAAAACATAATCATTCACATTTCTCATTCATTTATCATTAACCCTATGATTTTACCTTACCGCCAGACATTTTCCTTCTACTGTCACTCTTTTTAATAATCTTATAATTTTTATGAATCTGACGTCCCCCCGATTCCCCGAAATTTCCCTAAATTTTGTGGTTTCTTAATACGTTTTCCTTGCGTGTATCCTTGCTCCCACGTTTCCCCATCCCGGAAACTCGGTGGAACATTGAATATTATATTACAATAGAGTTTGATTAAAACGCACCAAAAAACATGGTATAGGTCACATTAGCAAGTATTGTTCAACACTTCAAAAGTAAGGTATAGGATTGAAGAAACAAACAGAATGCCAAACACAAACAAATTAGAAGAAATCATTAATCTATATAGGAACAACAAAAACAATCAAGTAAGACTAAACCAAGGCAAAAGATAGGGACGAACCCCATTGACAACGTTAACCCTTTACGTTGTTACTCATGCAACGAGATCTCAAATTCACATCACAAGAAACAATTAGGAACTACAATAAGGATAAAACAGTGCCATGAAGTTGAGAGCTTCTAAGAGATGATAAGCGAAAATAATTTAGATATTCAGAATTTTCTTTAAACTTTTTCTCTTACTTGGTGCATGCAAACATTTACCTGGTAAGAATGAAGATTTTCTGTGATTTTAATGAAGACGTGAGCATTTTGCTGGAGTAACTGCCCAGTTAAGCCTCCAATTTCTGTAAGAAATTCAAATAGAGTAAGCTAGAAGTGTACCCAACAGAAAATATTTGTGCAAAATGATGTAATTGACATGATAAATACTTTAACTTTTTCCAATTAAATTAACCTAACTGAGGTGATCAGTACTCCAATTTTGTGTTAAAACGTAACTGCATAAAATCACAATACTTGGCAATATACACCACAAATCTATGCACAATAATCATTGGCATTCTCACTAACATCAACTATTATAGATAAGTAAAAGAAACTGTAAAGCTGTAAGATAAAGTCTCACAGTTTCTCCATGTTTTCGTAGTATGAAACGGTTTCTCTAGTCAGAAATGAACGTGTTGAGCATAGACTAAAACATGAACTATCATGAAAATATGGTAGCTAAAGGTTACAGCTGTAAGTAATAGTAACATAATGTGACATGAACCTGCATTAGACTAGCGAAAATATAATCTCATAAAATCTGCTCTATTAGCATAGTTGGACAAGGACCAGTAAAACAAGATGCTTCAGAAGAAAAACTCAAATATTGTCATAAAAAAGTAACATATTGACATATCAGGCCACATTTCATAACAGACAAACTTTAATAAAGACTGACTTCTTCCTTGAAGAATGTGTCAATTTACAGAGCAGCTTCCCAAGGGAACCAATCTTCAAGGTATCTGAGCTAAGCCAATTTTAAAAAGCATGCATCTTCAAAAAGTAATCTCATTAAGAGCATAACAAATGGTTGGAATACCTGGATGTATTTCTAGCTCTCATGCATTATCCTTATTTGATTATCTTAAACTAATGGCATTCACTCAAAGCAGTCTTTTTTGTCCCATGCATGCCATATAAAAAGCTTTTAGTGGCTATCTAAACTTGTCAATTGCAGACGAGCGTATGAGTTGACAATAAAAGAGTTGAGATGAACTAAATGTTGCTATATTAATCATGTCCAGTCCAGTAGGCTTTATGTGGAAAGTCACAAGTTAAGCATATTTTTCCAAATTATTACATATTCAGCATATGCTTAGCAACAAAAACGTAAATTACTGGAAATTGAAGCCGTCACTAAAGTCAAACTGCTTAAAACCCTCACTAATACAAACTTGAGAGCACCTTTATATCTTTTAAATAGAAAATGCAATTTTCCATATGGGGCACATATTCCACACTAGTACGAAATGGGCATAAGTATCACTATAAAAATCAATTCTAAAAATCTTGCAACAACAATAGCAATAGAAAGTACAACGTAGCCCCGAGGGTTAACTCGATTGGTCGAGTTCTCGTCATTAAAAGCACCTTGCTAATGGGAGGTCACAGGGTCAATTCTCCTCGATGCTCTTAGGGTTAGGCTTTGCTAATGAGACAGCGAAAAGTGATCCCTTCAGGTGCATATGCCTAGATAGCTTCCGTGGACGTAGCGGCGACCAATCTTCGATGTACGTGAACCACAAAAAAATAGGAAGTACAATGTATTGATGGCTTTAATTTTACAGCGATGTATGCACTATCAATTTTGCATCCACAAATTTGCAATGTTCCATGAGTAAGCATCCCCCATGGTGGGATGGACACACCTCATGCTTCCCACGCACCTTGGACGAGGGGACGCCTAGGGAAACGTTTTCCCATGTCCCCCTTTTGGGGAGACATGGGGGGAAATTTTCCCCAATGTGGGGGACATTTTTTCCCAAAAGGGGTGCTTGTGGGCATCCCCCCTCAAAAAGGGCTAGGCGTCGCCCCTTAATTTTGCATGAAAACAATGATTTATGAGTGGGGTAGCTTAATATTCAACCCTAGGGCCTTGTTAACCACCAAAAGTGGGTGACCCCATAGCGTAATTTTTATCTTGGTCATCTCTTCCAGCCGACAGCCCCTGACAGCCACCTTGTAGCCAATGTTATGTGCCATCTTATCTCCACCATCTACATCAGCCATATGCTTCCTCACCCATTTGTCAAGAGCACATGTTAGAAGGTGGGAAATCTAATCCAAAAGGTATTGTTGTAGCCCAAAGTGTACACCTAAGGCGCAACGCTCAGAGTAGGGGTTGTCACCTATTCCTTACTCACTTTCTTTAAGCTCTCTCCTAGACAAGCTATGCGGGGTAGTCCTTAAAGATGGATAAAAGAGGCAAACTTGTTAGAACAATGAGTTTTAGGATACTAAGGGCAAGGCAATCACTCCTCTAGGCTACTTGATCTAAAGCTAAATGGCAAGTGAATTATTATTATTGAACAATATGAGTTACTAGAGATAAGTTTGATTAAATTGATGTGACACTTAACAAGATAAAGACTGATGAGACAAGTGCCTTAATGATGATGCTCAAATACAAATTATATTACTTCCAAAAAATAACTATATCTCAAGCTACAAGAGAAGCAATGCTACAAGACAAAGTTAGTAAGACAGATCAAAAGATTCCAACAAGCAAATATATGAGCAATGAGAGATAAACTTGCAAATAGAAATAAGACTTGCACTTCAAGTAAAGGTAATATCCAAGAAACAATAATAGATTTGAAAATGACAAGAACAACAATATAAGATTCGCAAGTAAACAAATTGAGCTCACAATTCCAATTATAGACAATCAATTGAAATGAAAAATGAAGATGCAAGATCTACCTATGTGGGATGCAAGATCTTGGTTGATTTTAATTATATGCCTATTCTAAGGTGAAGGCCTTCTCCTCAATTATTTTGAAACAAGTCTTAGAACAAGGTTGTTGAGAGAAATGCTAGGGAAGGAGGTTAAGGCCTCATTAACGATTCCTAACCAGGAGTTCTAGCAACCCAAGTGTCTTCGTTCCTACAAGGGACTCGACCACAAGAGAACTACAAGGTCACTTGTTTTAACCATTGCATAAGGGTCGATTTTCTCAAATTGAAAATGAAGAAGGTTGTCCTATCTCTCTATCAAACAAGCTTATGCTTGGAGGTAAATTTTAGGATGCAAATGCAAATGTTCCAATGAGATTTAATGACAATAATGCTTCAACAAAAGAAAGAGCCAATTCATTTATAATCAAGATTACACTTATGAGCACAAGATGATTAGCTTACAATAATGATTAATAAAGCAAATTAAATGTTACTCAATGAAACAATAAAGAGCCAATTAGATTAGATTATTAGAGCAATGTATTAAATGCCTCAAAAAATAGATGCCTTTAAGAGATGCTTTTACTTATCTTAAACAAATGAAACAAGTAATGTTTTATAGTGAAAGCATATAAAAAAGATGGAAAATGAGATTGCTAACAAGATTAGAAGGGAGAAACTACTTTTATTCTTTAACTTGCAAATGAAACCAAGGCAAGATCAATTCTAAATGCAATAGATCAAAATAGCTAATGAAATGCAACTAACAATGCAAGAGATCTAGAACTAAGAGAAAGGAAAAGAGAAAGAAAAGGTCTCCCTCAAACAAGGAGGTGGGATACCATGGGATTTGAGATCCCAAGTTCCCTCAAAACACAAAATCCACTTTATTATAAATGTTACAAGAGAGAAGTCCAAAGGGAAACGCTTGAGGAAGACTACAAATGATGGATCACCTTGCAAGCAACCTCCTCAAGTTACAAAAATAATCCAAATCAGCCACCAACAATAATCACAAAATGCTTCAAAAGCGCTGATCTAAGTCCTCAAGGGCTCTCAGCCTTCAACAAGTGAAACCACCAGCCAACAAATAGCCCACAGCCAATAGGCCTCTATCCCTCATGGCCAGCCCAGAAATGATCACAAATTTTATTTAAACTTTATGAGAAAATTATATGGCAATTTTGTTAAGTTTCAAGGCTCAAATGCTTTTCAAAAAATTTTGAATCTCCAAGGCCAAAAAGCCTTTCGCACCAGTCAAGGAAGGGAGTTTATCTAGGCCTCTCAAACTTGAGAAAAAGGCTCAAAATAACAATGTGGCTTCCTAAAAATTTTGCAATAAACACCCACCCTCAAAATTTTAAAAATTGCCTTAAAAATATGATAGAAACCCGTCACAAAATTAGCCAATCTCTGCAAAACAAATCAGGGTTAGTGTGTAAACTAAATGGAAAAAAATTCAAGTCCTTGAGGAATCAATTTTAATGCCAAAAATATATGGAGAAACCCCCTCAAAATGAAATCTCATTGATTAGACCTGTAAGAAGACAAGGGTTAATGCAAAAAAAATCAAATGAAAATTTGATTGAAGCCCTAAAGGCTGGCAGCCTTATGGAAAAACACTAGAAAGGCCTGCGACCTTCCACAAAGGGTCTCAAGAAAGAATTCTATCCAAAAACTTGATGCCCAAACCCTTATGGATGCCAAGTGCAACCCTCCAAGGCTAGTGGCTAGCCTAGGAGGAAAGATCTAAAGAGAATAGAAGCCAAAGCCCCAAGTAGGCCCTTAGAAAAAAATTGCAAAAAAAATTATGAAGTGAAACCCTTGGAGAAGAATTCGGTCTGGAGGGAAATAGCCCCTCCAAACCATCACAACTCTCCAAAAAGGCTAGACGGCCCTTGAAAATGAATCGATGACCTCCAAAGCTCTACCTGTCTAGGTTAGGACGCAAGTTCTAGCTTCATAAAATGATATTCTTCAAAACCTTAAAGGGATCAAGCCTGCAAACAAAATATATTAATATATCCAAGCCCAAATCGATGCCCCACTATGGGTTCTTCAGCTTCTATGCTTGAATAGTTGGCTAATTCAATCGAGAAAGTCTCAAAGTATCTAAGTATCTAAGATCTAGTCAACAAAATATTTCTACACACTTAAAAAAATAATTGTTAGATCCACAGAGATTTGGATAGCACAGTGATAGAGGCCTTACATTTGTTTTTGTGGGCAGACGCCTGCAACACTTATGTGTACATGCAGAACAGGAGTCCACATCATGCTTTGGGCAATGTGACTCTGGAAAAGGCTTTTTCTGGGAAGAAGCCTGATGTTGGTCACTTTCGTATCTTTGGGTGCATTACATACTCCTATGTTCCCAAGGAGAAGAGGACCAAGCTAGAGCCCACTACAGATAAGGGCATCTTTGTGGGTTACAGTGAGACCTCGAAAGCCTTTCGGATTTATATTCCTGCAAAGAGGAAAGTTGTTGTCAGGCGGGATGTGAAGTTCGAGGAGGATAGGGCTTTCAGGAGGTCACGGGAGTTAGAGTATCTAGATTCACCAGACCCTCAGGAGCAGCCGAGTCAGTCACAGGGATCCAGTGGACAGGGATCAGGAGGTACATCGATTACAGTGTCAGGTCCATCAGTGAGCAGTGGCTCTCAGAGTCAGATGGGTGGTGCTTCGAGCAACATGCAGAGCAGTTCACAGGGTAGTCCACTGATGGACAATTCACACGGTACTTCATCATCTACAGGCACAAGTTCAGGCATGAGGTCGGTTGGCAGGCCTTTAGGAGTTCAAGCTTCTGATGAGGATGAGGATTCTTTCACTCTGGTGGGAGAAGTATGCTCAGGGAAGACGAAGCCCAAGTGGCTTCAGGACACCTTGCGCGAGGCCACATCTGTTGCTGGGCCAAAGAGATAGGTTAGAGAGAGTAAACCACCTGAGTGGTTATGTAGCTATATGGCATTGATCACTAGCATCGTTGATTCTAAGCCTTCTAACTATGACAAGGCAACTAGCCAGCAGGTCTAGAGAGAGACCATGCAGGAGGAGTATCCTTCTATCATGAAGAACGATGTTTGGGAGGTGGTGTCGAGGACTGAAGGTAAATCAATGGTTACTTCCAGATGGCTTTACAAGATAAAGCATGTTGTAGATGGCAGCATCGAGAAGTTCAAGGCTCGGTTTCTGGCGAGAGGGTTCTCACAGGTAGAGGCAGTTGACTATGAGAAGACCTTCGCTCCTGTAGCTCGGTATACATCTATCCACCCCATTATATCGATAGCTGCAGAGATGGGTTGGAAGATCCACCAGATGGATGTGAAGACCGCATTTCTCAATGGCTTCATACAGGAGGAGGTTTATATTGAGCAGCCGCAGGGCTTTGAGGTGCATGGGAAGGAATCCCATGTATGCAGATTGAAGAAGGCACTCTATGGCCTGAAGTCAGCTCATAGAGCTTGGTACTCGAGGATTGATACATACTTGCAGGAGTTGGGTTTCACAAAGAGTGATGCAGATCTGAACCTATACTTCATTGTGGTAGGTGAGGAGCCTCTCATTCTGGTGTTGTATGTGGATGACTTGGTCATTGCAGGTGCAGAGAGACTCATTGAGGGTTGCAAGAGAGATCTTGCTTCAAAGTTCGAGATGAACGACATCGGCTTGATGCATTACTTTTTGGGATTGGAGGTGTGGCAAGAGGAGGGGCATTTCTTCTTGGGACAGGGGAAGTATATTGTGGACATTCTTAGCAAATTTCACATGGAGGATTGCAAACCCATGTCTACACCTATGATCACTAACTGGAAGAAGCTTCACGCTTCAGATTCCGAGTTGGTGGATCCTACTTTGTACAAACAGCTGATTGGTTCTTTGATGTATTTCGTCAACACTCGACCAGATAAATGTTTTGCAGTTAACACGATGAGTCAGTTCATTTGTGAGCCCAGGAGAGTGCACTGGGTGGCTGCAAAACACATTCTTCGTTACTTGCAAGGGACAGTGGATTTTGGTTTGGATTATAGACAGGGATATGGAGTGAGACTGGCAAAGTACACTGATTCAGATTGGGCAGGTTGTGCTTCTGATAGGAAGAGAACTTCAGGGTGTTGTTTTGGGTTGGGTTCGGCAATTGTGTCGTGGTTCAGCCGGAAGCAACAGTCAGTTGCATTGAGTTCAGCCGAAGCAGAGTACATGGCAGTCAATTTGGCTAGTTCTGAGGCCATATGGCTTCGCAAGATGTTGTTTGGATTATTTGGTCAGGCATTGAGACCTTCAGTGATTTACTTTGATAATCAGAGTTGCATTAAACTCAACTCACAGAGAATCCAGTTTTTCATGATAGGTCAAAGCATATCGGGATCAAATATCATTTCATCAGAGATTATGTTCAGAAGGGAGTTGTGAAGCTTGAGTATATTCCCACAAATGAGTAGGTAGCAGACATATTCACCAAAGCCTTACCACGGGGCAAGCATGTCTACTTCAGAGACAAGATGGGAGTGGTGAGGAACACTTTCCTCGGTAAGAGGGAGTGTTAAAATTTGGGTACCAAAGGACAAGTGGTTCCCTAAGGCTTTAATCTTTGGCCTACGGAAAAGTGTCCAAATGTATTTTGTACTTTTCTCCTAAAGTGACTTTATAAGTGGTCAAGTCAAATCTAATTTTAAAGTGACTTTATAAGTGGTAAAGTTACAATCTAATTTTAAAGTGACTTTGGTAAAGTCAATGAAAAATTAGAAAGTGAAAAAGTGACTATGGAAATAAAGGCTAAGTGGGTCTTTATTTAAGTGGGGTGAATTAAAAATTAGAAAGTGAGAATTAAATACACACTTATTCTCAGTCCTTGATCTAAAGCTATCTTAGCCATTGGATTTAGGGATTCCCCAAAAGTCACTTAGGGTTAGGGTAAAAGGAGAAAAGAAGAGAAAAGGTCATTCAATGTTTCATGAGTAGATTGAGAGAATGAGCAAAAGAGAGCAAGGAGAATTTTTGAGCAGGGAAAAGAATGAGCGCAGAACCTTGGCACGAATCCCAAGGCATTTATTTCAGCAGTCCATACAACAGTTTAGAGGCACGATTTTCGAGGCATCTTGGCACGAAAATCGAGAGAGAAGGCAGCATTTATTGCAACAATTGAGGCATGATTTTCGAGGACCGTATAACCATTTTTTAGGCACAGAAATCGAGGCAGCATTCAACACTTTTCTAGGCACGAATTTCGAGAAATCTACACCACTGGGTTTGGCATGAATTTCAAGGCAGTCCATACAGTTGTTCTCGCACAGTTTTCTAGGTTGTTCGTACAACATTTAATGCTGTAATTTTTGTTGTAAAATTTATGCTGTGTTGTTGGCAAGTTTTCCGAGGTCGTGCCTAAGCACGGAATTCGAGATAAGTAAATTTGTGGTTGCTGGAATTTTTCTGTGTATTTCTGTTTCATTGTAAAAGCATTTTTCAGAAATAAAGAAGAGCTCTCAAACTAGTTTCCCCCAAGAGTTGTAGGGGTGGGGGGGGGGGGGGGGGGGGTTTCCAGGGTCACATTGACCAAAAATCACAATGTTATTTTTTTTGTGTGGCTGTTATAATTTCCTGTGTTATTATTTTTGCATTTTCAACACTTGCGAAATTCTCAAATTTGTGTTTTTAGAAATTTATTTCATTTCCAGAATTTTGAATGTATGATTATGGGAATGGGCATTTAACTATATGGGAGCGCTAAGGTGAAACTGAAAACCGGAGTGGGGTCAAAATTTCTACATTATGAGCCCTATACTCCCCTTCCCTATGTGGGTCCACATGACCATAGTTCCATCATATTCTAAAACAGCCCCCTCCCTAGGTCCACATATATGGGTCAGGCCTGGAAACATTGCCCGGAAGGTTGATGCAGCTAAAAGAAAAAGTAAAAAGCATATCATGGCCACAAGCAAGAAACAAAAGAAAGAAAATTATAGTGTGCAAAAGATGGTCGGGGCATTAAAATAAACACGTGGGAAAAATCCAAGCATGAGCTCCACCCCTTATCATTAAGACCATCACCCGGGTCCTAGGGCCAATATTGCCCCATCACATCATAAAAGGAACCCTTGCATGTCCCAACCCCTGGGGGCGATGAACTGCTCCACCTTAAAGGGGGTAACCATTGCTACATATCATTCACCACATGCTCTCATTTCCTAGAGCTTCGAGCAGTTATAATAAGAGAGGTGGAAAAACAAAGGCCGAGGTAACTCATGCATCCATGATTGCTTCCTCCTCACATATGTATGCCCAAAATGTGCATTTCCTCATCATTGCTACCCCTTTGACCATGGCATTTAGCCCTGAGACCCCTTGTTCCCCCTCCATGCCATCATTATTCAAATGTGACCTCTTGATTGAGGGATGTACCATGGACTTTTCTTTCCCTTAGGGTCTGGGAACACCTAATAGGGTTGTCTATTAGCCACTATCTAGTGAGGTAACACTATTACATGATCAAAGCCCCAAATTAGAAGGGAAGTGCTGAATGAAGTGTCAATTTGCCCTTGACTAATAAGCTTGGTCCACTTAGATGCACTAATGATTATTGTACCTAATGGTGAAGGTGCGGCACTCGATTGTGTGTGATTGGCAACTCATTTTCATCATGGGCTGGGAAACTTAATTGGTGCCCAAGACTAGTAGAGCAGCATCTTGACACCCTAAAGGTGAAGCATTAAGAGCCATGGGACTCCTACCATTTGTTGAGCATCATTCCATTCCATTGGCACCCACAGCATCCCAGTAGTCTGCACTTTGCCTCACATTATTCATGACATGATACACTTGGACTAGTGTGCCCCAACCGACTTAGCAGTGATCACATGGTTTGGAAATTGATCTAAGGCCCTGATGAGGTTTGCCTCACCCCTTGAGACATGGGAGGGCTAGCACCAAATTCCAACCCTATGAGCCCTCAACGTTGGAGCAAACTGGGATATTCTATCACCAAGAGACCCATGAGACCCCCATGTTGTGCCCCAACCAAAAAATTGGGGTCCACATGATGATTTGCATGTAGATTTAGGGGCCAACCCATAGATCACGATTTTCGGAGCCCTCTACATGTTAGTTTTTGTAGCATTGAAGGTGTTCTAGTCTCGAAACTTTGTGGTGAGGCTAAAACACAAGAGTTCTCCATAACCCAGAAATAATTTCTATAAATTCTACCTAGAAGTGTCTCAATTAGATTATTAGCCTATTTTTAAATATTTCGTAAGTCTAAACCTGGGAAAAGGGGTTAAATAATCAATATTAATTGAGAAAGGTGTGAATCATCTAGAAACTCACACGGATTGAATAGAAATAATCTCATCCATTGATTAAGATTTAATCTTGGTCATTGGAGTCCCAATAGAAGATTATCAGAAGTCGTTGATGGGTAGATGGAGGAACACACTTAGTGTGTGAATTCCTTAGCAGATCGAGCTACCCAATTGCAGAGATCTTGTTGGGAATCACGATTGTCGTTAGACCAAAACCCATAGGTGTTAGTCAATGATCGCATCGCCAGAGATAAGGATCCACGAGAGGCGGTTAGTCCATGTCACGAAACACATGGGGAGTGTTGGTTTATCCAATGTCCAACAATCTCCCCCCCCCCCCCCCAAACGCGAGCCGGGTGTGTATCAAACTCATGACCTACGCTCTGATAACACTTGTTGGGAATCACGATTGCCGTTAGACCAAAACCCGCAGGTGTTAGTTAACGATCGCATCGCCATAGATAAGGATCCATGAGAGGCGGTTAGTCCATGTCACGAAACACACGGGGAGTCTTGGTTTATCCAATGTCCAATAGATCTAGCAAGGGAGAAGTTCGAGCTAGAAAGACGCGCGACTGAGCTTGAGGGTACACTAGTTGCAGATACTAAATGATCAAGGCAAATCGATTTTCCAGTAACAGGTGATTTACTAGTGAGATCAAGCCAGTGATCAAGTAGCAGGTGTCAGTGGGGCAAAGTAGCAAATTTCCGAAGGAGTTTCTTGTTCTAGATGAGTCAAGAGAGAGGAGTTCGAATATTTTTGCAGAAAAGGGTCACAGTTCAAGAATTCGCACGTGACTACAGGAATTTGCGTGTCATCTTAGGAATTCGCATGTCATCGTATGAATTTGCGCGTAATTGCAAGAACTCGTGATTATAGAAATTCACGCGTAATTGCAGGAATTCACAGTGGATTTGCAGAAGGAAGAAAATTTCTCTAGAATATTTTTGTCAGTATTTCTCTCAGATTGGATTGCCAGTTGGGCATCCAAAGATTGTAATCAGAATTTTGTTTCTGCAAAATAATAATAATAAAACCCTCATTTGTTGCATTGATTTTCCCATATTGGGTTTTTCCGGGGACATTTGTCCAAAAATAATTGTGTCAATTTTTATGTGTCCTAGCATTTCATGGTTAATATTTTTATCTTCCGCAAAATATAATTTGGTGAAGATAGCAGTGTGATTATTTCGTTGTTGTTGTAGCAATAAACTGTTAAATCAATTTTCAGTTAGAAGGGCCTACGCATGCATGACATCAACATTTCGACCTCTTTGTGGGTTAATTGTTATGTTTTTACATTGGCTATAAGGTTGGCTTGTAAACTCACTTAGCATTTGCCCATTATTTTATAACTTGAGGAGTTTTTAGGCTAAATTAGAGAGATCATTTCATCTCTCATCATCATCACTTAGAGAATTCAAACCTCTAAGAGGAACTCGCACTTACTTCTGTGTGGCTATTGGAGATTCTTGGAATGCATTTTGATGTTTGGAAGCTATATCGGATTTGTCTTTGGAGCTATTTCTTTGGTGAATGGATGGATACACTACATGTTATCTTGTAAGTGCCTATTGTTGAAGATTACTATTTTGAATTGTCTAATGTATGAAATTGTTGCTTTCAGATTATGCTTGATTATGCCCTAATTTGTTGAAAATAAATTTTGAAGACTATTTAAGCTAAAATTGCATATGTTACTCATTGTATGACATGTAATGAATGTTCCTAGTGGAGGAATTATTATTACTCTCCATCAATCTCCATTTATTATTGAGTGGGTAACTGTTGGAATATTGATACCTAAAGCAACAAATTAGGCTAATCTAAAGCATCCTTGACTCCATTTGCCCAAAGAACAAGGTGCTATTATCCCAAACTTTTCTCCATAGATTTCTCTCCTTAAATGGTCCTCTTAAGGCTAGGGCGAAAATCTAGGGCTTGGGGCAAAATTTTAGGGAGGAGGCTTTTTAGTGATTTGAGAGACTAGACAACAAAAGATAGGTCTAGGCTACCAAACCTATCAATTTGGTGGGCATCCACTCAAATTTCATCCATACAATCTCTTGCCCTAAGTATTGCTCTAAGAGGGAAACCCTAGTTTCTTTTTCCCTCAACTTGAAAACTTTCTTGAGGGTTTCATGAGCCTTGGCCTAGTTGAATATCATTGTAAGAAACCATTTCCCTCGGGCCTTAACCATGTGAATACCTATCACCATCGAAAAATCTCAAAAACCTCGGTCTTAAGGCTTCTTTTCTAAGGCTTTTCTTTGAGAGAGTTTTGCTTCTTTGAAGCCTTATACCTTTAGCGAGCCTCTCTTTGAATGAGCTTTAGTAGGGTCACTTCATACCTTATCATTAGCATATCTATTTTAAGTGATTCCTCCTTTACCAGGACTCCTCCCGTCGGTGAAAATTCATGAAGGGCAGGGAGCCTTGGTTGTGGTGACAATGGGCCATTGCCCCATTGTTAGCACTTAGTCTAGCTTTTTGCCTTGTAGGGTTTCCCTCTCCAAGGCCTACTAGATTTTATGGTAATAGACCCTACTAATGCTATGTAATTAATGGTAATGCTATATTCTTAAAGTAAAAGGATCGAGTTTCATCCTTTTACTTAAATTTTTAACATTACCACGAAATCACTCAGGATGTTTGAGAGTGGTTCTAACCTCATTGGATTTCATATATAGAAAGTAGAATTCAATCAAGTGAACCATCAATTTGTCCTGCAACATTAGGCTTCTTGGAGAAGTTCAAGGAATATTCTAGGGTTAGGGTTTCACCCTATGGAGGCAAAGAAGCTAGGGCTTGTGATAAACCCCAGAGGGAAAGAAACATCGTCCTTGTAGCTCTTGTGAGTGAAGAAGACTAAGGCATTAGAAACCCTATTGTTGATTGTCATGCTTGGATGAGGAGGAGACGAGGAGGAGCATCTTAGCCACTTGATGGAGACAAGTATTGAAGCCACAGAGGACTTCCCAATGTTAGTGCTAGACTATTGTGCATCTCTGGTGGTGACTAAGGTTTTCATTGTTTTCCCTAGCTAGGGTTTGGCGAGGTAGAGTTTGTACCTGGTTTGTAATTAAGTTGTAGTATGTAAATGTAATTCATCTCTCTTCACCTCCCCCCCCCCCCCTTGCCCCACTTGCCCCATTTGCACCAGGTTTGTAATAAAGTTGTGGCATGTACTTGTAATTGAATCAAGCAATTGTTTTATTTACAAAATGTTTTGGAGACAAAAGGTACTCCAAAGCTTTTTTTTATGTCAATCACAGATCAATACAAGGACCTACCAAATCATTGTGAAATTTGTCCAGACGCTATTGAATTACTTGGATATACCCAAGCACTTGCAAGTCATATAGGAGAGATTAATGCTCCTATAAATGTTAATGAAATTGTCTACCTTGTTGATGGCATTTTAGTAGGTCATGAAAGTGCCTGCAAGGCCGAGTCCTATGAGGTTGTTGAAGAGAGGGAGTGTAATGTCCCCATTTTCAGTTTCCTCGAAATTAAAGCTAGGATGGATTTCCAGGGTATGTGATGGCAAGGTCACAGGAGCAGGATTACGTCACCAGAGGTCCCGAGGGGTTTTGAGGAGTTTCATGGGGACCGATAGAGTTCGATTGGCATATTCCATCATCAAGGTCAGTTTCGCACAGCTTGCTTTTGGTTTTGTTGCATTCCGATAATTCCCATAAAACGAGGTTATTATTGAGTCTAGCTTAATTAATTACGCTTAAGGTGGCATTCCGAGCGGAATATTTGATGGAACACTTTAGTGTAATAGTTCGTTGGAACCGGAACAAGAAGATCTACAGGATGGGATGATGAGAGGTGACTTCCAACAGCCAAAGAAAGTATGTTGGGCTACTTACCATTTCCCCATATTAAAAGTGACTTTAATTAGTCACTTAATTAAATAAAAGAAGGGGAAAATAATGAATTGAAGGAAAAAGGCCAAACGTGACTTAAGTAAAATTAAATTAAATTAAAAAGTCACTTAGATGAAGTCAAAGGTGACCTTCTAGAGTAATAACTAAAATAATCAAAATAAAATATTTCTGGAATATTGGAATTACATCTATCAAGCCTTCAAAAAGAGGATGAGATCATTTGGGACATCTTGGATTGGTTATATTTTTTGTTGGTAAGGTTTGAAAAACTTGGTTCTCAACTTTAATCAGCCCCGGGACGAAAACCCTTGGGTGTTTTAGTGAGAGTGTACGAAAACTCATCTCATCCCTTGGTGAATTCATTCAAAATTCACAAGTGTGTTTATGGATTCTAGTTCTATTTTGAGGTCCGATCCAACATTGTAGGAGATCTTCTAATGGCCATCACTACAGTTATCTTCTATAGAGGGTTTATATGTAAATTGCCCAATAAATAAATAAATTTGCATTATTTCCATTTCTTGTGTCATTTGTATTTGTTATTTTTCTGAGATTTATTACAAATCATACTCGTTATGCTGCAAATGTTATGGTGCAAAAGTATAAGTTTTGATTGGGTTTAAAGAAGAAATTTTATGACAAATATTTTTAGCAAAATTGGAACAAACAAAGTTCCTTACTCTAAGTCAAATACTCCAGAAGACTTGGCAGATGAAAATATCCATTGAGGATACAAAAATTGACATATATAAAATGTATGAAGAATGATTGATACAATTGAGAGTGAGGGGCTTGCTTATATACTAGGCATGTGCCTCTTCATGGAGGGTCATGTCCCATTTAGACATGCATCTTCATTAATAACTATTAGCTAATTAATCATTATTTATTGTTTACATTATTTATATTATTTTATTCATACCATTGTCTTCCTCCTCAAAAAGCTTTGTCCTCAAAGATTGTTGATAACAGGGTTTGATCTCTTTTCTGCCGCGACGTTTTCTCGTCTCGGCACAGTCATCTTCATTGATACAAGTTGATATGATCCTCTAAGTGACAAAAAAAATTCACACTGCGAAGGGATCAAACCATCTTAGATCAATCTTCTGTGGAATCTCACGGTGGCTGGAAACTTGTGATGAATTGTTATCACATGAGTGGACTACACTGACATTAGTATTCTTCAGAACATCAGTTTGTTATTTCTGTTCTAAATATATAGCTTGATTGAGTTGTCTACTCTCGTGATTCAGATGTCGATAGCGAATTCTAGTGATCTGATTTTCCCTTATCTTGTTTGTGTCATTTTCTTGATTTATTTGAAGTACCTGAGTTCCTTTAGCTATGGACATTGAATGGCTAATTTATGGATCTTCACTCGAAACTTCTGAGTACCTCCTTACTTCAACTACTTTGTCCTCTTCTTGAGTTGTGATATTGAATGGATCGGTTGTTGTTTTACATCAACTTGAATTTCTACCATTCATGCTTCCTTCTTGATAAGTTGTTGTACCTTGTTTTCTAATGACTTATTGTCCTTCTTAAGCTTCTTAATTTGTGTCGGTAGTTTTTCACTGTGGTCTTTAAGTCGAGAAACTTCTTCATTTTTGTCAGTGGTGATCTTGTCTGCTTCTCTCTGCATATTTTGTATCGCTTTTTTACTTTCTTGAAGAATTACTTTTGAGATTTCTTGTATGTCTTCAGGCATCACTGAATTTGGCTTCAAGGTAACGTCCTGTAGCGTTATTTTTTTCCTTTTGAGGGAAAAGGTCCAAAACTTATTTTTCGTATTTAGGATGAAGGAACCAAGGGTTTCCATCCATGGTGAACCTAAAATAATGTCACCTAGATCATCCCATTGGGATCGAACAAAGAATTGCGATATAAAAGCATAATCGCCAAAGTTTAATTGTAATTTGGTTATGTCATATTGTTTTCTACCCAAGCAATCTAATTTTTCAACTATATTTGACTCTGGAATCACCAATTGGTTAGCGAGGTTAGAGTTTATATAATTTTTCCCTTGAGTGGAAGAGATAGAAATAATAACATCTTTTCTTGCAAAAGTCCCTTTAATTTTGAAAAGCACTACAATAGCACAATGTGAGGCTCCTAAAAATCTCCCTTCCTTCAATTCTGAATTAGATGTAATTTTAATTAAAATTTCCTTGATTTCAAAAATTCTTCAATACCTTTGTTTTTCTTACTTTTTTCTAACTTTTCTTTTATTGTAAGTAGTTTGTAAGTCACTTTTCTTTTCCCTATATATATGTGTGTGTGTGTTATTTTAATCCGCTTAATAATACCTACCCTTTCCTTTTCACTATTATTATTTATTTTTTTATTTAATTTTTTTTTAGATAATACTCCCCTTTTATTTTGACCTTTTAATCTCTTCTTTTTTTTTAAACACCAATTAGTTATACCTTTTATGTCTCAAACAACCAAACAATAATAAATTTCAATCCTTCAATGGCACTTTAACTTATCAAACAAAAAAATTATTGAACCTTGGGTTTTATTTGATATGTAACGAATGGATGAGAGAGAAAGTCGTGGCCCATGATGTGACGGTCCAAGGAATGAAACACAGCTGTTGTCGGGGTGACCAATGATGGATGGTGGTGTTCACAAGGAAATGGTTGTCGAGAAGACGGGGGTTGGACGCGGCAGAGGCAATTAAGGGAGAATGGGCATAGTGCGGGTCTACGGAAATTGGACGGTGTTGTAAGTGATAACGGCGAAAGTTTCGATGGCTGCAATGGTAATGACAAAGTTAAAGGGGTGTGGAATGTTGGTTCTGCTATGTAGGCGGCAAAGTACCGGTTACAGAGTACAGAGTCGGTTGGTTGCAACGACTAGGTTCCGACATAGAGCAGTGTTGCACTCGTCGACTCTATTGTGGATGATGTTTGTTGTAGGTGGTCAATCGACGAGGAGAGGTAACAGTTGACTGACTGTCTGGGGTGGCAGTTTGCTGGTCACATAAATTTAACAGAACCTCCGGACGACAAGGATGCAGTTGGTAAGTCGTCCTTTTTTTTAATATAATTATTATTATTACTTAATAAAATAAAATAAAATAAAAATTGTTACTGTTTTTTTAATATAATTTTTTTTTTTCAAAATCATATATATATATATATATATAGGTTCAGAAGTGGAAGGCTCTGGCTCTGCTACACCGGCTCTGCAGTCCGCTCCCCTACGAGGTGATCTCGCCTCGTCTTCTCCCATGTAATTTTTTTCCTCTTTCGTTTGCAGGTGGGTAGTTTTCCGTCCCCTAGGTCAGGTCATTGTCCTTTTCCTCGATCTTTCCACGCAATCGCTCTACTCGATCCGTGCTTCCCTCTCTGTCCTTTCCTGTTCGCCGCACATTTTTTCCTCCTGAGTTTCGCATTATGGGCCATGATATTTCGGACTGCTCCTTAAGTCCTGACTCGTGTGTCATCCTCCCTGGACAATTCGAGTTTATGCGAAGAGCAAATTCTATGGCTGCCCCTCTTTTGCCTCTGGACGTCAATACGACTCCTGCCTCCCCTACTCATCATGAAACTTTCATTCCCCCTCCCTCCATTATGCAGCCTCCCCGCAATGGAACAGAGCACCAGCAATCTTCGAATCCTCCTCCATGCAGAAGGAAAGGTATTAAGGCTAAACAGTATGCAGCTAAATTGGTGGTGGGAATTGACATACCATTATCAGGCATCCTTGTCTACCTAGAAAAATCTTTGGTTGGTCGATTCTGTGGTCGGATGGCCTCCAGAGAAGCTATTCTCAGCTGGTTGAACGAAAATTGGATGCCTCTTTTGGGATATTCTCCTATTTTCCCTCAATTTTCCTAGGGATGGCTCCTTTTTAAACTCGTTTCTATATAGGATAAACTGAAATTGACTGATCGTGTCTGGAACTGGGGTCTGGCTAGATTAATTCTCTAGAATTGGGATGTCAATTTTCATGCGGAACGCACTCCTCAACACTTACAAAAAGTCTAGGTCATCCTCCCTAGCCTTCCAGAATTTTTTTGGCAGCGTGAGATCTTGGAAGCTATTGGCAATAAAATTGGAACCTTTGTCTCCCTTGAAAAAGACTGGGAATCCAAATATGATCGTCGTTGTGCAAAAATCCAGGTAGAACTTGATGTAAGGGAAGGTCTTTATTTAGGGATAATTCTGGAAATGCACGACAGCAAATGGTCCCAAAAGCTGGATTATTGGTAGTTACCATTCCGCTGTTTTTTATGTAGAAAAGTGGGTCATTTGGCACAGGATTGTCACAATCCTGATTTCTCTCGTCCACCTTACAAAAAGGTCTGGCGTAAAAAGGATAATCAGGACTGTGCTCGTAATTCTCCTTTGATTTCTCCTGAAGTGAAGTCGCCTTAGAAGGTTCCGCTTGCCTCATTTTCAAAATTACAGGAGGAGGCTCCTCGTCCCGTTGAACAGAAGGAGTCTTTTACTTCAGACAAAGGTAATTCCAATGTTTCCTCTGCGTCTCCTTTGATTTCTGTTGATCAAATTCTGGTCTCTTTATCTGAGGATTTGAACGCTCTCTCCTCGTGTTTCCACAATGTATCCTCTCCGAAATTTTCTTTCGTTGTCTCGTCCCCTCCCAGAGCTCCCGTGCCCCCTTCGCCTCCCAGGGTGTCTCCTCCCCGCAACCCTCTTTCTCCCTCCCCTATACCTCATTCTCCTAGCCCTTACACTGCAAAACTGCGCTCTCGTGCTCCTCCTCGCATCAGTCCAGATCAAGCTATCAAAGGAGGCCTTGTCATGGCTCCCACTCATAAAATTATTCTTAGAAGAAAATCTGCTTTATCCAAAGCACAAAGTCAAGCATCTTTGGATGTCACCTCTGGAAAACAAAAAACTATTCTTAGGGCTCTTAGAGTGGAGAGCGCCCCTAAGAAGGGCCTTAGATGATCATTCTGTCTTTGAATGTTCGGGGTCTTGGGGGTGCCCCAACAATTCTAGCCCTCAAACGTTTGTGTCATAATGTCTCTCCTGATGTGATTTTTCTTCAAGAAACTAAATTATCGAGTTCTCAGGCTATAGATTCCCTTTCAAATTGGCTATATGATTGTTCCTTTGCCTCTGTGGATGCTTCAAGTTTAGCTGGGGGCCTTATCTCTGCTTTCAGCCCTGCCATCTCAGTCCTTTCCTCTAGTTGCTCCTCTTCCTTTATTAAATCCTCCATTCTCGATCCCCCTGTCAGGCTGCTCCTTCACTCTTCTTAATGTGTATGGTCCCTGTAGTGATAAGAGGTCCTTTTGGAGTAATTTCTTCACTTCAGTTATCAAGGGCTCCCATAATCTAATTTTGGGTGGTGACCTTAATTTTACCCTCTTCCTTGACGAAATCTAGGATCCTTCAGCAAGGATTGACCCTCTCGCTCATTTTCTCAGGTCTCAAATTACCTCTCTTGGGTTAATTGATGTTCAACCCATAAAGATGGAGCCAATCTGGCGAAATAATAGAAATGTGAAGATGCCATTGCAAAGAGGTTGGACCATATTTTAATCTCAGAATTATTATTGTCATCGAACCTCATTTTTAAAGCTCGGGTGGATATTGGGGGTCTTTCGGATCATCGTCCCATTGTTTTACCTTGGAATTTTCCCGATTCTAAACCCCCTCCCCCGTTTAAGTTTAATCCCTCGTGGCTCTCGGAAGATGATTACAAGGCTCTGATAATTTCTACTTGGACACATTTGGCTCCCTCTCCTACTCTTTCTTACATGCAGATGTGGGCCGAAAATATTTCAAAGGTTAAAAAAGTTACAAAAGCCTAGGAAAGAGCCCACAGAGCAAAACAGCAAATTTCCCTGAAAAACACTGAAGCTGAGATTGCAGATTTATATAAACGAAATTCTACAGGTATTTTGGATGATAGGGATCTGGAGTCCTTAAAATCCCTGGAATTAACTCGATATAAACTTCTCACTTCAAAAGAACAGTTATGGCGGTCAAAAAGTCGTGCTATCTGGATCAAGGAGGGCGACAATAACACTAAATTGTTTCATCATTTCGTTGCTCGTAGAAAACACAAAAACTCCATCTTTGAAATTAAATCCCCTTTTGGGGAATTTGCTCGTACGTTCCATGAAAAAGCCAAGGCAAAAGTATCACATTTTAAAAATGTTGTTACTACTCCTGAAGGATGTCACATCCAAGAGATTTTACAACTTTTACAATTGTTCCCTTGTTTGATTACGGATGACATGAATGAGGCTCTCAAAAAGGAGGTGGATGACAAAGAGTTAGAGCAAATTCTCAGAAGTTTCCAAAAAGGAAAAAGTTCGGGCCCAGATGGTCTCACTATTGAATTCTATCTTGGTTTTTTTTATTTATAAAAAACGACTTGCTCTTAGTTATCAAGGAATCACAAAGTTCGGGTTAAGTTTTGAGTTCAATAAACTCGACCTTGATTTCGCTGATTCCGAAATCTCCCTCTCCCAAATCCTTTGATGATTTTTGCCCTATATCGTGTTGTAACTTGATATACAAGTTAATTTCAAAGATTATCGCTCAACGTTTAAAGCCAATTCTAAGCAGCAGCATCTCGGAAGAACAGTTTGGGTTCCTTTTTAAAAGACAAATCCATGATGTTGTTTCCTTGGCCCAGGAAACCCTCCACTCTGTTCATATTAGTAAAAAGCCATCTTTTGCCCTTAAGTTGGATTTGTCCAAGGCATATGACAAAGTTAATTGGACTTTCCTCGGGCCTTTACTCATTCAGATTGGTATTTCTATTGATGTTGTTGAATGGATTATGGGGTCTATACAATCTGCATCTTTCGTTGTTTTGATTAATGGATCGCCTTCTCCATTTTTCAGAGCCTCTCGAGGTCTCCGCCAAGGTTGTCCCCTTTCTCCGTTTTTATTCCTACTAATTGTTGAAGCTTTAAGTCGATTATGCAGTCATGCTAAAGCTAGCGAAGACCTTCAAGGGAATAAAGTTGTTGGTGTTGAGGCCCTTACCCACATTGTTTTTGTGGACGACATCCTTCTTTTTTGTGAAGCCTCTGTGGAAAATGCCTGCACCCTTCATAACATTCTTTCTCTTTTTCAAAAAGCCTCTGGTATGCTAATCAACATTGATAAATCATGTTTGGTCCATAATAATATTCCAAATCACATTTTAACCCAAATCAAGCAATCTCTTCCCTTCCCTAATGTTGATTGGAAATCTGGGTTCAAATACCTGGGTTTTTCCTTAAAACCAAACTCTTACAATTTCAAGGATTGGTTATGGTTGGCCCAGAAAGTTGAGAAATGTATTATGCACTGGACAAATCGTTTTCTCTCCAGGGGAGGTCGTCTGGTTTTACTAAATCCATTCTTCAAAGCATACCTGTTAATTGGGCCACCATTGCATCAATCCCAAAAGGGATACTCCATAAGATTCAGAAACTATGCTTCTCTTTTCTATGGACTACTAGCAAAAACTATGAAGGGATTCCTTTGGTGAAATGGTCAACTCTTGCTTCTCCAAAATATTTGGGAGGATGGGGAATTAAAAATCTCCCGTCTTTTTGCCTCTCTCTTGCTACAAAATCTTTATGGAGATTGACTGAGTTTCCGGAATCTCTTTGGGGCAGAATCATGCGAGCAAAGTATTTGCCAGGACAAACATTGGTTTCTTGGTTTCAATCTCCAAACAAATCCTACAAGAATGCCTCTATTGGATGGAGGGCAATGGTTTTGGCCTTCCCTCTTATTGGTCAATGGACAACTTGGAGTATTGGAAATGGGAAACAGGTACTAAATGGAAAGGACCCTTGGGTTGGATCGGGGAATGATTATCATCTGTCTACAGACTTACTCTCGACCTTACATTCTTCCCATGTTCACACAATTGCAGACGTCGTTGTTTCATCTCTACAAGCGTGGGGTACCGCGGGCTGGAAGGATGCTCATTCTCTAGGTCTTCAGAACACCCTAGCATCTGAATGGAACTCATACATTGCTCTTTTAATCAACAATTTCATTCATTTAGATCCTAAGGCAGATGATACTTTGGTCTGGACTAAGAATGTATCAAATGGTTCCTACACGGCGAAATTGGGTTACAAATCTTTGATGCAATACTCGTTCATAGGGGATGCTCCTTGTTGGCTAACCCCTTTGTGGAAATCTACAGGGCCTATAAAATCAAAATTAGTTCTCTGGTTATCCATTAAAAATCGTCTCTTAACATGGGATAATCTCCAACGCCGTGGATGGGAGGGCCCAAATCGCTGCTCTCTTTGTATAAAAGATGCTGAACTTTGTGCTCATTTAGTTTTTCTCTGTCCATATGCAGAATCCGTCTGGCAACGAGTCGCGTCCGCTTTAGACTCTCCTCGCCAGCCCATTGTTGATTACTTTGAACAAAAAATTCTTATTTGGTGGAAGGAGCCTGGGGTAAGCACTTTTCCTGCTTTCCCTTCATTATTCGCATATGGCATTTGGTGGGCTCGTAATATGGCGATTTTTAATGACAAGTTCATTCCCAAAAAGCTGACAGTGGCAATGATTGTACAATGGGTTTCCGAGCATAAACTGCTTCCAAAATTCAACAAAATTCGTGTTGTGGTTCCTCCTATTATATCACAGAACTCCCCTTGGGTGTTTTTCAACGGGGCGAACCAGGGCTCTCCTCCTTTGGCAGGCGCAGGGCAGTTTTACATCTCTCTCCAGGTATAAAATTACACTCATCTTACGCTCCTGGCCATGGTTCAAATAACAAAGCGGAATTAGCAACTCTCTGGATGGTCCTTCATGTGGCACATTGCAGAAATATTCATACTTAAAAGTGTTTTCGAGATTCTAAGTTGGTGATCGATTGGGCACAAAATCGTTTACAGATTAATTCCCCTCATCTTCAAGCAATTCTACAAAGCATCAAGAACCTTATGAAAGATTTTCATCAACTCTCCTTCAGGCATATATATTGTGAGCTAAATATGGAAGATGATGCTCTATCCAAATTAGCTCTTACTCTTCCTCCTGGCTCGTTGAACATCGTGGATCTCTCCTCCTCCAAAGAGGAGATCCGCGTGGTCTAATTTCTCTCATACAAAGGTTTTCGCTTTTTTGTTTGGGTCTGTTCAAACAATTGATAAAGAAACATAATGAAATTTTGTGAATTGCCACGAATGGTTTATGTTCAACGATTAAATTTTTGTGATATAAGAAGTTAAAAGCGTGAAAACACAGAATGTGTGTTTCAGTTCTTCTCTTGCAATTTCTGAAATATTCTCTTTCCTTAAAACAGAGATCACACAGCTCGAGGAGCATTGTAAAAACCCCAATTAGGGGTCGGTTTGTTATTTCAATTTTGAAATAAAGATTTTTTTCCATGGAAAAAAAAAAAAGAATATATATATAGCTTATTCTTTTAAATTCCCTTTTTATAAAATTTTCTTCTTCTTTCTTTTTATTTTATTTTTTTCTTCATTAAAAACGGCCTAGGGCCTTTGACGAACTCAGCGCGGAGAAACTCCAAAAGTTGTAGCTAATTCTTCAATCACGGCAGCAACAAAGTTGATGATTTTTATGGTCAAGGACCTAGATCGGAGAGCGTGGCTCTGTGCAGCGGTGGAGCGGCCAGAGCATCGAACTACTCTGATAATAAATGGAATGAACAAAGTTCGTTACTCTAAATCAGATACTCCACAAGACTTGGAATATGAAAATATCCATTGAGGATACAAATATTATTATATCTAAAATGTATGAAGAATGATTAATACAATCAAGAGTGAGGGGCCTGCTTATATACTACACATGTGTCTCTTCATGGAGGATCATGTCCCATTTAGATATGCCTCGTCATTAATAACTATTAGCTAATTAATCATTATTTATTGTTTACATTATTTATATTATTTTTATTCATAACAAAATTCCTAGGAAAACTTGTCAAATTTAATAAACGGCATAGTATAATAGGATCAAAGTTGGTTTTCCTACCAGCCTAAGGTTTCTTGCAAATTAATTTTGAACTAAGGTTCACGAAGACGATTGTAGTTGCTGAGGACATGCTATTGCCAAAATTATTTACCGTTATAAAAATCTTGAATGATTAATTATTCCTTTGGGAGATCAAGTTATCTTGAAAATATCATTTTCTTTCAGCAGATTGAGTTCATCCCATGTTGTTCAAAGTTGTGCCAAGTTCAATAGACTGATTTGTGCATCAAGCTAATAGGATCTTTGTTATATATATATATATATATATATATATATATATATATATATATATATGTATGTTGCAAGTGTTTTCCTTTGTCCACAATGTATTTGACAAAAGTTTTGTTCAAAATTTGAGACTTGTTGAAGAAATTTAGAAGCTCGAGTTTATAATCAATTGCCAAAGTGTGCAAATTCCTTCTCTCTGTTACTGAATTCGTGGTATCAAGGGACGAATCCCAGGAGGACAAATATCTTCAAAAGGTCAAAACAATTCTCTTCAGAAAATGGTCGCGGATCTCCCTCAGTTAAGACGGCGTAAGCATGGATCGACTTGATTGTGAAAATTATTGATTCTATACCATCGAGAAGTGTTCGAAGTCTCAGATTTGGTGGGGAGGCTTGGACATCAGTTATCCAGAGAACCCAGAAATCGTTTGTGGAAATTCCACTTGGATCTTGCTTTATTAAAATAATTAATTATTTTAATGTAGACCCTAAGTCTAAACTTAGGGAAATTAAATAATTAAAGGGTATTAATAAAGAAAAGTGTGAATCTTCTAGAAAATAGAGATCAAGTCATCTTTTACCCTGAGCCATTGATTAAAGATATAATCTTGGTCATTGATTCATCAACAACAAGATTATAAGAAGAGCCTTGAGGGTCATTTGGAAATCAAGCCGTGCACATTCTCAGTACCCGAAGGAAATCGATTCTGAAGTAAGAGAATTCGATTTCAATGGGTGAGTTTGTAGAGGTGCCATTGCAGAGGTAGAAGGAGGAGGGAGAAGTCAGCTAACAGAGAAGCAAAAGGCAAAAGGGTGAAGGGAAGGCAGTGTTGAGCAATAGCATCATGCCCTCCACACAGAATTACGCAATCCAAGGAGGGACTACAAAGAGCAGCTACGCAGGATGATGCAAAGGGTGTAGAAGGTCACCCTGAGAGTCGGGAATACCTCCGGAGTATCCGGAAAATTCATGCTAGGTGTATGCTATTTTATTTTTCTCACCAAGACAATTGTAGAAGATCTTTTCATTACTGAAGAGAAATACAAAACCTCATCTGCTGCACCGGTTTTCCCACATTGGGTTTTTCCGAGGACAATTGTCCAAAAATAATTGCATTCATATGGTTGTTTCTATTGTGCTACATGTGTTATTTATGTTCTTTTGCTTTGATTAGAGTGAAGTACTGCAGCTGTGTTTATTTCAAAATTCACTGAAGCAAATGTAAATAACCTATCTAATAAGTAGGCGAAATAAATCAATCACTACAGTAATAATTTTCAAATTTGAAAGTTTCACATGGTATTAGAGCAAAAGGCTGAAGACAGAAAGCGAGGATCTACTATGGACAAAAGATCCGACATTCGGAAGGGTCAACGCAGTCAGAAGGACTCACGCAGTCCCCCAAAGCAGGCAAAAACGCAGAGGGCACATGACATGACGGTGTTGGCATCCAGACTAGAGGAGGATCTCGATTGTGTGTCAAGCACGACTCCTCCAGGTGTTTGGTATATTGACAGTGGAGCATCTACTCATATGACGGGCATTCGAGAATATTTTTCGAGCTACCAAGAAGAACAGATGAATTTCCATATTACTATGAGAAACAAGGCCAAGTGTACCCCTGTTGGAAGAGGCACCATAACATTTCAGACAAAAGTTGGCAACAAGATTCGGGCCACAAACGTTCTACATGTACCAAGGTTGGGAATGAATTTGCTCTCAGTGTCTCAGCTTCAGAACAAGGGCTATGACTTATACTTTATTCGAAACAAACTTTATGTCAAACATCCTAGCTGGAGCAAGAAGGCACAAATTGGAGTAAGGAGCCATAAACTATATAAGCTCCAGCTTGAATCCCCTGTGGCTCTAATTGACAGTACGGACGAAACAGATCTGAATGAATTAAGGCACAGAAGGATGGGGCATCTACATCATGGAACCTTGAAGATTCTCAAGAAGACTGTCATAGGAGCCCCTGAACTCAGCACAAGGAGAGATGAAATCTGTAGGGCATGCGTACTAGGGAAGTATGCTAAAGCAGCATTTCCAAGAAGCAGCAGCAGGGCCAAGAGCGTATTGGAGTTGATACACTCAAATATTTCGATCCAATGTCCACAACCGCTCTCAGGGTGCAAAGTATTTTGCTACCTTTATTGATGATCATTCTAAAAAGACTTGGATCTATTCTCTCAAAACCAAAGATGAAATCTTTGAACATTTCAAAGAATTCAAAGCGTTGGTACAAAATTCAACAGGAAAGAAGATCAAGAAGCTGCGGTCAGATAATGGTGGAGAGTATATCGATAAGGACTTCACCAGTTTCTGCGCAAAGAAAGGCATTAAGACAGAATGGACAACTTCATATCGAGAGCAAAAAGGAAGAACCGAACAATTGTAAAGGATGCAAGGGAAATGCTATATGACCAAGATATACCCAAATTTTTGTGGGCAAAAGACTGCAATACAGAGTTGTATGTGCAAAACAATGTACCCCATAGAGCAATGGGGAAGGTAACTCCTGAGAGTGTGTTCACAGGCAGCAAGCCGGAGGTGAGCCATATTAAAATATTTGGCAGCATGGTGTATTTCCACGTTCCAAATGAGAAGAGGAAGAAGTTGGATCAGACTGCGGAAAAGGGTTATCTTGTGGGCTACAGTGAAAATACGAAGGCATATCGCATATATATTCCAGAAAACAAGAAGATTGTAGTAAGGTGGGACGTGAAATTCATGGAGGAGAGAGCCTTTAGGAAATCCTGGGAAATGGCTACAAATACGCATATTGAAGAGGATCACACTAATACAGCCTCAACGGCCTACAGAGGATGGGTCAAGTGCCTCTCCATAACACAAGGATTCTGAGGAGAGTTCCACCAAAGAAGAGCAAGAAGGAGAGCAGGTAAGATTATCCAACACCAGTGGAAGACCGAGCATAGAAATCCAACAAATTCTAAAAAGTTCAGAAGAATTTGTTCAAACCCCTAGAGACGAGAAGAGGGTACGAAGGCAACCTGACAGATACCAAGCCCTGGTAGCTCAGGTTGGAGAACCCTCCAGCTTTCGAGAGGCAGCTCAGCATCAAGTGTGGGTGGATGCAATGGTGGAGGAGTATAGCTCCATCACGACAAACAATGTCTGGGAAATAGTCCCTAGACCACAGGACAGATCAGTTGTAGGATCAAAGTGGATCTACAAGATCAAGTATGCTGCAGACGGCAGCATAGAGAAGTTCAAGGCCAGATTTGTGGCTAAGGGATACGCACAAAAGGAAGGGATCGATTATGAGGAAACCTTAGCCCCTATAGCTCGCTACACTTCTATCAGATCCATTATCTCTCTAGCAATGCAGATGGGATGGGAGATTCACCAAATGGATGTCAAGACAGCATTCTTGAACAAGGTGATAGAGGACGAAGTGTACATAGAACAGCCAGAGGACTTCGAAACACACGAGCAGAAGACTCATGTTTGCAGGGTTAAAAAAGCCTTGTATGGTTTAAAACAAGCCCCCAGAGCATGGTATGGGTGAATTGATAGCTATTTGCAGAAGATGGGTTTCGTCAAGAGTGACACAGATCCCAACCTCTACTACTTGAGAGTAGGGGATGAGCCGTAAATCCTGGGTATTATATGTAGATGATCTGTTTCTTACTGGATCATCTAAGCTCATCAAGGACTGCAAGGAGAATCTGGCTACGGAATTCGACATGAAGGATCTAGGGCAGATGCACTATTTTCTTGGTTTAGAGGTCTGGCAACAGAAGGGAGAAATCTTCCTGGGGCAAGGAAGATACACAACAGAAATCCTGAAGAGAATTCATATGGAAGACTATAGACCCATGGCCATGCCTATGATTACAAACTGGAAGAAAATAGACACAACAAAGGATGATGAGGCTGATCCCACCTTGTACAGGCAGCTCATCGGATCATTGATGTATCTGGTCAATACTAGACCAGACATTTGTTATGCAGTGAGTACCCTCAGTCAGTTCATGGTGGAACCAAGGAGGGCTCACTAGGTAGCAGCCAAAAATGTTCTCAGATATCTGAAGGGGACAGTTGAGTATTGATTGAAGTACACCAAGGGAAATGAGGTCCAGTTGAGTGGGTTTACAGATGAAAATTGGGCTGGAAGCACAGTGGATCGGAAGAGTACCAGTGTGTATTGTTTCAGTCTCGAATCAAAAATGACCTCCCAGTGCAGTAGGAAACAGAAGTCTGTTGCACTAAGTTCAGCCGAGACAGAGTATATGGTAGCAAGCACGGCTTTGTGCGAGGCCATATGGCTTCATAATTTACTCTTGAAACTACTCAGGAAGAGGATGGAACCAATCGGGATTATGTGTGATACTCAGAGTTGCATCAAGCTCTCTGACAATCCTGTGTTTCATGACCAATCGAAACGCATTGACATTCGGTGCCACTTCATCAGGGACTATGTCCAACAGAGAGCATTGCAGTTGAGGTACACTCCTATAGGGGAACAGGTGGCAGATATCCTCACCGAGGCTCTGAATAAGATTAAGTTCACTTACTTCAGAAAGAAGATGGGCATGGTCGAGAACCCCTTTCATTAGAGGAACGGGGGGGTCTACAGCAACAGAGGGAGCTGCAGTACGGATGAGGTAGTGGCAGAGATAGTGTCACAGGCAGCAGTACAAAGGACAGCAACGTAGAGATGAGGGGCAGCAGCCAAGACATCATCAACGCAGCAGATGTTCTAGAATCAGAGCAGTACAGTGGTATGTTGCTTGAACACTTTCCTCGCTAAGAGGGAGTGTTGATTTTATAGCATCGGGAAGCGTTCCAAGTCTCAAATTTGGTGGACAGGCTTGAACAGCAATTAGCCAGAGAACCCAAAAATCGTTTTTGGAAATTCCACTCGGCTCTTGCTTTATTAAAATAATTAATTATTTTAATGTAGGCCCTAAGGCTAAACTTAGGGAAGTTAAATAATTAAAGGGTATTAATAAAGCAGAGTGTAAATCTTCTAGAAAACGGAGATCAAGTCATCTTTTAATCTGAGACATTGATTAAAAATATAATCTTGGTCGTTGATTCATCGGCGAGAAGATTATAAGAAGAGGCTTGAGGGTCATTTGGAAATCAAGTCGCGCACATTCTCAGTACCCGAAGGAAATCGATTTTGAAGTTAGAGAATTCGATTTCAGCGGATGAGTTTGTAGAGGCAGGATTGCAGAGGCAGAAAGAGGAGGGAGAGGTCAGATAACAGAGAAGCAAAAGGCAGAAGGGTGAAGGGAAGGCAGTGTTGAGCAGCAGCATCAAGCCCTCCAAGCATAATTATGCAGTCCAGGGAGGAACTAGGCAGAGCAGCTACGCAGGATGACACAGAGGAAGTAGAAGGTCACCCCAAGAGTCGGGAGTACCTCTGGAGTGTCCGGAAAATACATGCCAGGTGTATGCTATTTTATTTTGCTCACGAAAACTTCTGTAAAAGATCTTTTCATTACTAAAGATAAATACAAACCCTCATCTGTTGCACCGGTTTTCCCACATTGGGTTTTTCCGGGGACAAATGTCCAAAAATTATTGTGTTCATATGGTTGTTTCTATTGTGCTACATATGTTATTTCTGTTCTTCTGCTTTTGATTAGAGTGAAGTACTGGAGCTGTGTTTATTTCAAAATTTACTAAAGCATCTGTAATTAACTTATCTAATAAGTAGGCGAAATAAATCAATCACTGCAGTAATAATTTCCAGATTTGAAAGTTTCACAAAAATGACAGTGTGCGTACCTCCAGTTGGATATATTCAGCGCACAATTGATAGAATGCAAAGTGATTTGATTGAAAGAATGCACCTTTGGGCATGAGAAATATAGTTCTGAACTATACGTATGAGATGAGCGTACAGAAGGGAGCATTGATGGATATTGGTTTTGGGAATTTGAGCTTGTACGATCTGAAGTAGGATCTATCTGAAGCTTAACAAAGGAGTGTGACGAAACACTGTGGACGTAGTGCGCATAAAAACAAAATTATATACCCCATAGTTAGTGCGAGTTATAAAGGCTCGTGGGCAAATGTTGGATTACAGAGCTGGTATCGCTTCAGTGGTGAATGGAAAGCATGTGTACCCCATGGATCAATTGAATGTTCACCTGTAGATGAGGCACAATGCGCATAGAACCAAAGGTGTAACCTGTAGCAGAGTACACATGGATGATCTGAGTTTGATCAGTGCAGTGAATTGAATGTTGTGTGATTGGTGTGATAAGAACATGGTTGTGTGAAGAGATCGTGCTCAGCAGAGAGTTGTACGGTGCTAGTTGATGTTTGCCAGTAATTATTATAACAGAGACAGAGTATATGACCTATACATTGGCATGATCTGAAGCTGATGTATCGTTGACAGTACGTAGAGGTCGATGATTGATGGTCGGATGTCTTTCGAGGTATGAATGCATTAACAGTCGGTAATGGTGTTGGTTGTGATCTCCTTCGCATTGATGAATGGTTGAATGTGTTTAAAGTGGCATGTGTTGGATCTATCCAAGTCTCGATAGTGTTGCGCGCATTGCTTAGCAATATGAACATGCCATCACTAAGATCGATTGAAAAAGTGTGAGCAACTTGTCGTTGGCTGGAGGCAATACGATTAGATACATATGCGTTGTGCATGCCAATACGTTGAGACAGAAGCCTGCATGTTAGCTGTTGTGCATTGGAAGGTT
The DNA here is from genome assembly GCA_034641835.2 of Pinus albicaulis. Classification (NCBI taxonomy): domain Eukaryota; kingdom Viridiplantae; phylum Streptophyta; class Pinopsida; order Pinales; family Pinaceae; genus Pinus; species Pinus albicaulis. The sequence goes on from CM076582.1 coordinate 242,307,158, forward strand.
TGGCAGAGAATTTGCCAGGGGAGAAGTGTGCATGGGCCAGAGTAACAGGGTTTATATGTATATCAGAGTTGCTCAATGTGAGGGAAGTTGTTGTGGCGATTGGATCAGTACGTGAGCACAAACATATACTTGTGCGTTGAAAATTGAAGACCTGCGTGATTAGAGTATTTAATTGTTGTTGTTGAAGGGGCTGCCATAACAATGAGTTGTTGAGGTCATGATCATTTTCTGAACTTGTATGGTTGAAGGAGATAATTTGTCTTGAGGCCAAGTTATTTCTGAGAATTGCATGTCTGTTCCAGAGGACCGAAATTATTACTTACAGTTTAGGCCTTTCATTGCATTCTGTGTTATTTGGGGTTAATTATTGCCCACTATTTGGAGATTCGAAATCACACATTCCAGGAAGGCCGAAAGCCTGATATCCTCGAATCCATTCACACCAGATAGGGAAGCCATTTTCTGAGGTATTATTAGAACAAAATATTATTTGTTGAATGTCACCTACAGGCTGAAGATTTTTGCAAGGCCAGTCACTCATCTTCTGATCGAGACTGCTCTCAGGGTTATCATCTTTGGTAGGGAGGGCCAAATTACTACAGAGCGCCAAATCTATTATGGTTGGAGTTGTGCCAGACATTCTTCATATTACATTTGTGTTGACGTTGTCATCTTTTGGAAGGTCGAACTTATGTCCCTTGGGGCATTACATTCATACTGAGAAGTTGTGTTCCATCATTGGTAGAAGTCGAGTTAATTACCAAGACCGAGTTTCTCAGCAGCTAAGCCAAAGAAGGGACTTACATCCTCAGAACCAAGTGTCAGATTGTAACCCAAGTTTCTCTATTGCATTACTACTGTAAACTTCATTATTCAGTTGGTTGTAAGCTTGTCTACTGTTATTTCCATTTAAGAAAGAGAGTATATCATGTTCTGTTGTTTGAAGCCTATGCTGGGTTGTATATATTATATTTTGGGAAGAACTATTAAAACTGTACACCTACAGCCAATGGCCCTGAACGAAATACCTCACTAATTTAAACAAATAAAACTCAGAGTATGTATTGCTGAGGTGTAGTCTGAACATCTCTTGTTTCTGGGGTTGTTTGAAATATTGTTGTCTATTGTATGCTACTTGCAGGGGTCATTACATTATGGAAAAGAGAGGTTGTGTCAGAATTTGTATTGCTACCACAAGCCTTGTAAAATTGTTCAGCTGTGTCAATGTGTCTGAAGGGGTGAATAGGGTCTTATCACTGGTATCTCTGAGTCGAATGTGAGATATTTATGGATCAAAACCTTAATCAGAATTTGATGTAAGCCTTGTATTGAAAAATGGATGTGGACATTAAAAAGACCATAGCAAATATCAGAATGACTTCAAAAGAAGAAAAACCAGCAACAGTTTGAGGCATCACTTGCACTCAGTTCTTTGGGATGCAAAGCAAAACCACACAGCAGACCCTTTTCAAAGGAAGTACATGCTATCCTACAGTTGGAGAAAATAAGGGTTTTGCAGAAAGGGCTGGAGGTAGAGAATTGGCTCCTTGCACTTGAGTCAGATTTGAAGAACATGAAGATAACCTCAAAGACTCTCTAATCTGGAAAAATTGGAGTCACGCCATTCTAAGGTGAACCAGTCATATTTGAGGGTCCTAAATTGGGCACTCAAACCAACAATGCTTGCCTTGATCCAGCAAAGATTCTTGGAGCACCCTTGTGAAGGGGTCAGACCTACAATTGCCTCCTGTCTCAGTGAGATTATCAGAATAACTTCGGCTATGCTTCCTTAAAATGATGTAATTATGGGAGATTTTTTCCAACAGATAGAAGAAAATCTTCAGGGACTACATGACACCTTGGGTGCTAACATTGAGAAGAGACTCAAGATCTTAGAGATCATGGATGTGTTGAGATTTTGGAGTAGTATCGGGTGTGCTCTAGCTCCGAAACTTTGTGGAGGGACTGGAACACACGAGATCTCCAAGACCCAGAAAGCGTTTGGAGAAACTTCATCTAATGTAAAAGTTGTTCAAATAATTAAATTTTTTAATGGGGAACCTAAGTCTAACTTGGGGAAATTAAAAAATTAAAGTGAATTAATTTACACATGTGATGAAATGTTCTAAGTGATGCGGAACAAGCTTTCTTTTAATCTCAGCGATCGATTAGAGATTAGATTACGGCCGTTGGTTTGCCAACGAGAAAAGTATAAAGGAAGGGCTTCGGGTCAGTTGGAGAACATACACACACATATATTAGAAGCACTGAAGCTAAATCGAATTTCTGGGGCGAGGTTTGCTGAGGAATTCAAAGAGATTTTGCAGCGCAGTGAGGGGCAAAAGATCAGCAAGGGATGATCTGATCCGAGGCCGAGAATACAGCAGCGCAAAGGCCAGCTAGAGGAATGCAGTCCAGCCAGGACCACGCAGAGAACTGCGTAGAGGCAGCATAAGCCCAATTAGGGTGACACAGGTCCAGCCAGGGCAGCATAGGGTCAACAGAGACCCAACTAGGGTGACGTCGACCCAACCAGGGCAGAGCAGAGGCTGCACATCACTATTCAGGGTGACGCAGTGGATACGCTAGCCAGTAGAGGCTAATGCAAAGTCTGGAGAGGCAGCGTTGGGGTTCCAGTGGGCTAGAAAGGGCTCAAATTCGTAATTCTCCGCAGAGGGTTGGATCAACCATATTTTCCATCTCTAAGTGATAAGGCATAGCTGCCGTGTAATTTCTCTGTAGGGCAAACTGTTTCTAGTGCCCAGATTGTTGTATTCAGATTCTGCATAATAACAAACCCCTCTAGAGCTGTTGCACCAGTTTTCCCGCATTGAGTTTTTCTGGGGACATTTGTCCTAAAAATCTGTGTAATTTTGTCATATGTGTGTGATGTTCAGTAAATGATCTGTATGTGTGTAGGTTGCAATTTGTATTTGCTTTAATATTTTTCTGAAT